>CM026552.1:31604680-32804680 GCA_015143295.1 Tetracentron sinense | reverse complement strand
TATACTTTCCAAGTAGACTACAAAGTAGGTTAAAAGTTAATTCTCATGTGTTTGATAAAAGGGTGTAAGGTGGTTTCGGGCGGTTTTTTATCTAAATCATGGAGGTTTGAGTTTAGTGGAAACTCTTTGCATATAAAGAAATGTAGATGATGCAAATATAGGAACTCATCACTTTTCCGTCTCCGTTAAATAAGCTTGGACACTAGGAAGTTTGCAACATTTGCTTGCCACTTGCATCCTTATCATCAGTATCAGGTATTTCCCCAACATTCTGAACTGTTCCGATCTGGTACTTTCCCTACGTTGTGTACTGCTTTTCTGTCCGGTATTATTTCGAACTGGAAAGGAGCAAGATTACCTGTAACTGTAAAGCCGATCGTAAAGATTGTCACCAATGCGGATTTTTAGGTAAGGTTTAGCCAAATTGTGTTTAGCTTATTTTCACAAATATGGTATTTTTTTTATAAAAAAAAACTCGTGGTTTAGCACAATTAAAAACAGTACTTCTTTGGTGCTCCCAGGAAAGTTCAACTCAAATCTGTTAGTATAACGATCAAATTGTATTTTCTCATTTTACAGTGCATTGGGGTTTGTTTTTTTATTTGTGTAAACTTAAATTCTATTCTAATGGTTAACTATTAAGAGTAAAGATTTGGCTTGAGTTTATTTTGTCTTTCTAATGCCACATTAACTTTAATCTTACCTTATAATAACTGAATTAACTGTTAGGATTTAGGAGTGATACTAATTTCTATTATAAAATGTGTTAATTTAATAATTGAATTAACTGTTAGGATTTAGGAGTAGTACTATTTTCTATTATAAAATGTGTTAATTTGAAACGTTTTGTGTTTTTTTCTTCTTCTCCGAAATCCCAATTGAAAATGTTGGGTTGGTCAATGGAATTGGCGGGTACGTTCACTATTTCCCGATCATTTCCCACTCAAATCTGACTCACCCTACCCACCTCTTTAATTGACGTGTTTGTAAAGACATATCCAACCTCAATTCAAGGAAGATCTAATCACAGCCAATCGCGACTGAACTTAGGGAGAGTTCACAATTGCACCCAAATGTCAACCTTTGTCCTTTTTTAACTCTTATAACTGTGATTAAGATTCTCTAACCCTTAAGATTCAATAATCTACCATTGATTTTTAGAAAAAAAATATTTTTTAAAAAATTAACCTTAGGGTTGAGAAATTTTAACCCTAGGGTTAAATTTTTAAAAAAGGGATTTCTAAAAGCTTAGGTTAGATTGTGGAACCTAAGGTTTATCAAATCTTAACCATGGCTAATAGGGTTAAAAAGGACACGTATTGACATGTGGGTGCAATTGAACTCTCCCTGAGTTCAATCGCGATTGGCATTGATTCGATCTCAATTCGAGGACCCCTCGATCGATCCAAAGTACCAAACCAATGTAGAATAAAAAAATTAAACATTTTAATTTAAACTTTTATTGGTCGTACATCAAGCATGATGCGGGTGACACTTTCATTGGATCAGAGCGTATCTATCATGAATATTAGACGGTATCTGTTAACAGTCAACCTTCAACGATTGCATTAGAGACGGCAATTGTTATCTTCATATTTTTCTCTATTTATTTATTTATTTTTCGACAAGGAAAGGGTATTTTGGTCACCCAAATAACTTGTACTTTAATACAAGACATGTCGTACCAGTACGTCTAGTATTTATTTAGACTATAAAAATGGCGAACGCCGGCAATTGATCAAACAGCGTCTGACGGTGGCCGGCAAACATTTTCCGGTGAGTCTTCATCGTGTTCCGATGACTTGAAGAACTCAACGACCACTTTTGGAGTTGAAATTCTCAGAATCAAAGTCTCTTCTTTCAGTTCATCTACGTCGTTGACCATTTAATTTGGATCAAAACAACAATCTCTTCTTGTGCCTCCTTAATCTGTGTTTTCATGTCGTAAGTACTGAAACCTGACGATGAGGAACCAGAAGAAGTTGCTGTGTAGATTCATGTAGATGTTGAAATTTCTTAATTTACTGGTAGCTGTTTTGTCGGATTTTGACCTCCTTTTGCAGGAATTGTGGAAATTTTCGCTGTTTAATCATGTACGTTCAAGTTTCAATTTGATGTCATTTTGTTGATTGATGACTTGAATTCTTCTTTTATCTGTTATTTTATCATGTAATATTGTGATAAACATTATCTGCACCTTCTTTGTGATTTGAGAAAACCCTCTAATTTTTCATTTTAATTTTTTCCCCGAACAAATTGGTTGAATAAAATCAGGAAAAAAAATTCAGTTTTCAAATTGACTGGGTAGTACAAATAGGATATTGAATTTCAAGTACCCAATTATGAAGTACCAAGAGAAAAGTTTTGTGGATTAGTGATTTAATTCACAAGGATTTACAATTTCATCTCACTGGATTACAGAAAGAAAGTGCGGGTTTCCTGTAGTTCTAAGATTGGATCAAAGGAAAAAGGAAGATTTTTATATTTGATAGTTTCTAGAGCGAGAAATGGAGAAGGAACAAGAACTAGAGTGGCTTGAAGCACAGAAGATTCTTATAAGCGAAGACCTTGTGGCCACAGCCAAACGGCAGTTACAATTTCTAGCAACCGTTGATAGGAACCGTTGCCTCTATGATGGCCCTACTTTACACCGGGCCATCTATAGGTATGCAAATTTACAAGTTGTTTTGTGATTGTTTGATTTATTGCTCTTACCCGGTGTTTGATTCATGAAGTTTCATTTTTCCATGTTCCTCTGCTGTGGGGTTAAATTCTTGAGTATCCAAATTATGCATACTGCTTCTTACTTATATACATAATACAATTAAGATGCCAGATTATAAGCTTTAACATGTATTAATGATGCATTCATGATGCATGAAAAAGAATATGGACTATTGACCAATTTCTTGGTTTAATTGATTTCTGATGGTTGGAATTCTAGTTGGTCCTTACAAATCCTTTGTAGGTCTATTCTTTTGTTGAGAATTATAAAGTTTGTCACTTTGCAAGTTTTGGTATTTGACAATATGCATTTTCTTTTGAGAATAAGATGTTTTGTGCTTTTCATCTCTTGGGTTGCAATTCTCATAAGACTTCAAATGCAGCAAAATGAATAATTTCAAATATCATAGAAAATAATAAGATTTGAAATCTCATGATGGTAAGAATTAGTTTTGTTAAAAACATTGGCAAAATGACTCAAATTTCCTAACAATTATCATGACAAAGTGCAAAATGCCAAGCTTTGTAAGTCTCAGCAAAAGAACGGATCCTTATGGGAAAACCTTTGCCGCAGCTAATCAGCAACTATTGTCATCTTAACAGTACCCATATGTTTAGTGTACAAGGTCGCATGTATCTGTGGAACTGCATCAGTCAATTGGACATGGTAGTGCCTTGTATTTGCAAGCATTAGTCACAATACGAAAGCAAATGGAAAGGAAGAAAAATTGTACATCTCTAAATCAGGCCTTTTTTACAATGGCATTGAGTGCCAATATTTATTTAATTTATGCTCTTCTTCGTTAACTACTTACTCCAGTTAGTTCATGCCTTCATTGTTGTGGTTATTCACACATAGGCAAGCCAGGCACATGCATTTGCATTGCCAACACACTCCCCTGATATGATTTTAAAAAGAGAGATTATATGAATGCTCTTTCATAATACCCAATCACATGTTTTATTTTTAAGCTATGCCGATTTTCAGGTACAAGACTTGTTGGTTGCCATTGCTTGCCAAACATGCTGAGTCTCAGGTTTCAGAAGGTCCTTTGGTGGTGCCTCTTGATTGTGAATGGATTTGGCACTGTCACAGGCTCAATCCGGTCAGAAGAAGGATGAGAACATATTTGCTTTTTTCCCTTTTCTTTTTGCCAATTTCTGATCAGGGATCGGATTACTGAACTGTGTTTTTTGGTTTTGTTTTTCAGGTAAGGTATAAATCGGACTGTCAGGAATTCCATGGGAGAATCCTTGACAACCGGAATGTTGTATCCTCTGTTCAAGGGACTTCGAAAAAGCAAACTGATGAAATTTGGAGGAAACTGTATCCAGAAGAGCCCTACGAGCTTGACTTGAGCAGCCCTTTTTCAGATGATACCACTGAAATTTTTCTGGGTGCTTCAGAAAACACCAAATACGATCTGGTTTCAGCTGTTAAAAGGCAGAGTCCTTTCTTTTATCAGGTAATGAAGAGGATTGTTGTTCTGGTTTTCTTGACTTGAAGGATGTATCATGTTCCCATGTTACAATATTGAAGATCTAAAAGTATCCATGTGTCATGCTTCTTCAGTTTAGATGATGAATACTATTAAAGTACATGTGTTGAGATCCTACTTTTCCACTATATTATATACATTGTGGCAGGTTATATAAGCATGGTCGAAGGCTTGCTTAAAGTTTTTGATTGATCACTACCCAAATATAACAGATATAATAATATTGTACTTTATAACCAATATAGAGTGCCAATTGTCACAGTACGAAGATAGTGAGGATTGTGCAATAATAAGGTCATTGAGTGCTCACCTTTGAGATTAAGCACAATTGCCGTGGACCAAAGATTAAAAATACGGTTTCGGGGGATGTATCGGTCCCAACCGAAACCTATACGTATTGGTTCCAGACACTACATATAATTTTTTCTTTTTCTTAAAAAAAAATCAAATGAGTTATAAGAACCAAATTTACCAAATATAAAGTCATAGGAAGTGACCCAAATACAAAGTAGCAAGCACAATTACAATTTTACATTGAATTAAAACATACATAACTAGTAAACAATAAGTATCGCCCGTTTCGTATCAGTATAAATATCATGTAGGGGGCTACCGATACCTATACGTATTGCCCATTTTGTATCGGTTTCGGCAATTTTTATTTCCATGTTGTGGACTGGAAATTTTCAGATAATTGATAAAATTTGGCGTACCTAGAGAGGGTGTGAGAGGACAAAGATGATCCATGTGAAGCATATGGACAGGAGTGACATGTAACCACCTCTAATATGGTGTTTTGGACCTTCCAAAAAGACAAGGTGAAAGACCTTATTTGGAGGTGGGGGTCATTCCATTTTTAGCCACATCCACTCCTCTATTGTTTCTTCTTCCCCTTTATTACTGTGTTCTAGTCCCTTTTTTTTTTTTGGGTACAAAATGAGTTATTAATTCTTAATCACTAGTTGTTGTTTTCTTGGGGGGGAGATATATATTGTTTCAATATGCGTTTAAATCAAATGGGTTATCACTTTTCTTTTTCCAATCAGGATTATACCTATAGTTTCATGAAATGGGAAATCTGGCCATTGTATGTTAAAGATCTTGATGTGGATCTTTCTAGTGTTGTTGTATGCTTTCTTGTATTTGTTGATACCCTCTGAAAATAATATCATTGTAAAACCATAACAATGCTGCATAGATTTGGACCATAGACAACAAATAATAGTAACAAAAATAAAAGATTTAAATGCATCATAGATGGTAAGATCTTTTCGCAAATGTTTTTCTATATATTAATCAAAATATTAAAATTTGACAAAGTTTGAAAAATAAAATATTGCTAAATAGCATACTTCCAACTATGTTTGGCATGACTATTGAAAATAAATGTCGCACAATGTCACATGTGATTCAATTAGATCTAAATGTCAACGATGTATTGTCAATATGGGGGATGCAATATATCATATCGCAGGTCCCCGGCATATCTACATGTGGTATTATAAATTTTACACTTTATCGACGATATCGTGCAATATCATGTGATATTATGGGGAATGTTGATTTTTAAGCTATAAAATAGAGCTAAATCTTGTTTATAGCTTATTTATATAAAATATCATTTAAGTAAATAGTTTTATTTTAATTTTTTTTCCCACTTGAGATATTTATATGTAAATGAGGTTATACCCCCCATTTAATTTAATAAAAATTATCCTAAATCCAAATTCCTGAAGAATAAAAAGTTAACTTTCCAATTCAAGAACAAAATTTGCTTCTTTTAGCGTCTTTTATTGATTATGTCAAAATTCAACTTTCAAATGTTAAGGTATTTCTCAAATCTTAAAATTTTATAAATTCCATCATATCAAAACATTACTAAAACTGAAAAGTTTGGTGAGAAAAGTCTCAGATTTTAGTTTTCAAAACTATTTTCATCTACAGGGTCAAAAAATCAACTAATAGTTCAACAGAAAAAGGCTTACATTCAAGCTTTATAAAAAAAAAATTAAGCATATTATGAGTACCCTCCATTTAAATACTCCCAAATTTAAATTCCTAAAGAATTATATGGATATGTTTTTGGGTATTAGTCAGATGGATATGAGTATGGAGGTATACAACCTTATGTGGCAGTGGCAGTTGTGCATCAGTACCCACAATATCCACCGATGGGACCAGATGACTACTAGCGTTATGCACATGAATATACATCAATGTATTATAATGTCTTTGTATTGTTATGAATCTTATGAATAATAATAATAATAATTATTATTATTATTATTATTATTATGAATTATTGTGTATGTTTGTATTGTTATGAATTTATGATTGATTGAGAAATGAATGAAACACTTTATATAAGTTAGTGATGAATATGAACCAATCATACATTGTTATAAACGCACATCTTTGCCCCATTCCCGTTGCATCTCTTATTACATTGTTGTTTTTTTTAAAAAATATTTTTAATCTCAAATGTGTATTAACATTTCTTGAAGTTTCCTGTAAAATTCCATGTTTTACCCCATTTTTCCTCATTTCCATTGATGCGTGTAAAATCCCCGAAAAAAAATATATCTTTGATATATCTTTATCCCACTGGTGCGACAATCGACATTTAGAACCTTGTTCACTTTCATATCCCTTCTCTTTAAAAGATAAATCTTTCTGGGTTATTCCTTGTTCAACCAAATCATACAATTTAAGTTGAATCATAGATCATATTTAATGAGTCTGCCTAAATTAGGGGATTTATGTTGTAATCATAATATTTTGAAAAACAACTATAAAAACTTGAATATGTGCTATATTTTGTAACTTCCTTATGGTCTTAGCTTGACCAATATTCGTAACATAAGCAACCTATAATCCATCTTCACCATTACCTCTTTGTCATATCTCTAATCCATTCTTACGATTTTATCCTTGCTTTCCTTTCTTTTGAACGTACAGTAGAGCAATTACTTACGATTTTATCCTTGCTCTCATTTCTTTTGAACATACAGTAGAGCAATTACTTCATCTTTAAAAATTTCGTGGGTCTCCAGTCCGTCTAGTTTTTCAACTTATCTTTTGTTTCTGTATGTGTGAATATGAATATCTGTGACAGGTATGCAGACCTAGTATGAATGATGATCTTTTTCTTGAAGGATCTGTGGCTAGATATAAAGGGTTTCTGCATCTGATAAAGAGAAACAAGGAGAGGTCCATTCGGTGCTTCTGTGTTCCGACATACGACATTGACCTTATCTGGCACTCTCACCAGCTGCATCCCACTTCTTACTGTAATGACCTGGTTGAAACACTTGGCAAGGTATTAGAGCATGATGACATGGACTCCGACAGAACCAAAGGGAAGAAACTTGATGTTGGGTTTTATGGAACTACCAAACAGTGGGAAGAGACATTTGGTTTGAGGTACTGGAGGGCAGGGGCAATGTATAGAGGTATTGCACCATCTCCTCTCACAATCACTCCATGCTCATCAAACATTGCAGGAAAGAAGGTAGTTCCGTCTAATGAGTATCAGAAAATAATTCAGCTTCCCAAGACAAAAGTTGTGGAGGTAGCCTTTAATCCACACTTATAACCTTCTTTCCAATTATCATCTTCTTCTCACTTTTCTGTTGGTACATTGTCTGACCATTCCCTAAAAAAAAAGTATTTTTGAACATCTAAGCCATTATTAAATGCATAAAGGAAGACAACATACTGATGTCTAGTCTCAGTGTCATGCGCCCACAAGCGGTTTTACTGGAGGAGCATGATGTCATAGCTCCACTATTCAATGGATTGGATTTTCATCGTAAGCTACGTCAGTGCACTTTTGTAAAATGAGTGTTCCTTTAACTGGACATCCTGATTTTATTGTTATGCTGACTGACTTAGAAATCATTATTATTGAGGTAGAATCATAAATACTTCATGTATAATCCAGAGACTAATAACCAGAAAAATTTTGACCGCACTTTTCTAAATTTAAAGGAACTTGGCACTCTTCAAGTACAAGGGACTGCAAATAATTATAGAACACATCTCAATTCTCAGAATCGTGATAAGGAAGAATTCTTTTATTTATGGACAGAATAGTAAGTTAGTTTGGCTATGGAAACATACTCCTTAAAAATTGAAGTGCTCCATGTAATGTGGTCAGGGGCGTAGCCACATGGGGCCTCCCCCCAAACTTTGGAAACAAAAACAAAAACAAAAATTGTATTGGTTTAGAGTGATTCTAGTACAGGGGCGTAGCCTGGGGGAGCAGTATCCCACCTCAATTTTTCTTCATCTTATTATATTGTAATATTAAATAGGTTGTTCGACTCTTTACCATAAAGAGATCTGAGAACGAAAAGTGTAGCCCCTCCTGAAAGAAAAATCTGGCTCCGCCCCGAGTGTGGTTATCCTCTGTATATTGGTTTCCTTTTGGATGTATAGGAACAAATTCTTCCTTACTTCTTTTGGTTCGATTATCCGTTTCTTCAGAAAATAAGATGGGTGGATATAAAATCTGAGCGAATTTTAGTGTACCAATTTCCACTTTTTAAATTGTAGTTCTTAATTTCTAATGTTTTTTCAGGTTCTTTTGGAGATCGTAGGGATCAGAAATGTACCAGTCGGGCACAAGGGTAGCCTGTTTGTCTCATTTAGTAAAAAGCAGCCAGATGTGCTCTTCGATGCAAGGAGAAGACTAAGTATTTTGTCCGAGTCTGTGGAGAAACAGGTTGCTGCTTTCCAGTGTGAACCTACGGGAGAGCTGCTCTTTGAACTTATGTCCCATTCACCTTCCAACTTGCCAATATCAAGGCCAGCCAAATCTATGGGGACCACTTCAATCTCTCTGCAGGACTTCCTGGATCCACTTTCTGATCTGTCAGTGGAGAAATGGTTTGAGTTGGTGCCTAGTTCTGGCAGCGTGTGGTCCAAGCCAATCTGTCTGCGAATTGCTGTCTCTTTCACTGTTCCAGCCACAGCGCCGCATGTGTTTCACATGGCCCGGTCACGTCCATTCGCAAGGAATTCCTGTTTCTTTCCACTTCCAGGAAGGGTCCAACATGCTAAGAGTTTGACATGTGTTGTGGATGAAGCTGGCAATGAGGTCATTAGCATCCAAGTGAGGTGAGTAAAGCTTGTCACCATATTTCTGGTAGAAAATGAGCTTTTGCATTTCCTTGCAGCCTTTACATATGGATAGAGTATAGTCAGGAAGATTTGAGAGCTTAAGACTGATCTTTATTGTTTTAGATTTAGCAACTTGAGGAAACCAAAGGTACCCACAAGTTAGAGAAAAACTGCAGTCTACTAATGGCATATGAATACATGTCTATGCGTGTGTGGGGCAGGGACTAACCATGCACAATTTAGATATCCTGGATGCCAGAAATTGACCTAATACTTAATGATTGTGACCACCTACTCTTTAACATTCGTTTAGATGGACAAACTAAGAATTCTTATGATCGTAATTCTATGGTCATCCACTCGAGTAGGTTTTGGCAATGTGAGATTTCCTAGGCGAATCCCACTCTCAACCCATTTACAATAAAGACACTATCTTTATGGTTTTTGTGATGGGTACCCTAAAACACCCTTATATTTACTACTTAATTTGGGTTTCAAATGGTGAAATACGTAGACATGATTGCTTCACATTGTGAAAAAGCAGGAGTCAGTATATCCACAGAACACCAAGTTGCTTTTTTTCCCTCTTTTTTTTTTTGGTGGGGGGGGAGCTAGCTGGACTCAAAACACTTCACCTGAAAACCAGGCCACTTCTTATTTTACATTATATGAAAAAAAAAAAAAAAATCTGTAATGAAGTTTTTAATCCAGTAAATGTCTCTTAGAAGTCTCCTTTTCTGGATCAAGGGAATTTTATTTTTCTGTCTTGATTCTCCTGATTGTTGCTTGGAATAATGCATGGAATGACTGCTTAACATAATGATCTTGTTGTAACCCTTCTCTATAGTTTGTAATCATTAATGGAATATTACATGTTATGAGCCATATTTTAGTACTGAATTCTGTTGGTTGCCGGCTTGCTATGCATTTCAGGGAGTCCAAAAAAGCAGAGGCTAGAAACAACTGCATATCCAAGAAAGAGGTGATCGGCATAATCAAGTCCGGTGAAACACATGTTCTCGCAGAGTTTGTAGGAACAAGGTGGTCTTTGATTGGTTCTCACTGGTCCTTTCAGCTTCAGAAGAAATGCAATGAAGATGGCCATATCTTTGAGCTCACGGGTAACCGGATGGTAATATCTTCACTATCCCTGTGGCAGTGTCTCTTTTTCTCTTGATTCATGGGCTCACTTGATTCTTATCAAACCAAAGCATATTATCAGTGTGTTATTTTTATTGATCAGAATATCACACAAACAGATTTATGGAATGAAGAGGTGGCTGATAATCATACAATATTTGGGTTTCCCTAAACTTGCACCTAACACACATGCTCATCAATCTGGACCATCCAGTTGATGGAACAAAGTCTTGTATCACATGGCCCAAAAGTCACTTGAATTAAATGATTCTAAGCTTTCTATCATTGGAATTTTTTACCCAGAATATTGATCTTAGTATTATTGGCCAATGAATTATTAACACTGAGTCACTGACATTGGATTCTTAGGGATATTCAACCAGAGTGATTCTGAAACTATCTCCTATCACAAGGTGAGGGATCTCAGTTAATAGGTCCAGATTGATGAGCGTTTACACAACATTTGCGGTATCTGGGTTCAGTTTGTGACTTTTCATATTTTATTTCGTCCATCTCAAACCCGTACGGGGTGCCTGTGTGTTCAGATATGTGCGTACTTGCATGCACATTCCAACATACTTGTCCATATCTATGTTGCAGTAGCTTGCATCAGACATCAGATTTGTTAACTTGGGGATAGATAATTAGCGCACCATTCTTATGTTCAGATTGGATGCTCTGATGGGACATGCAAATAGGCAATAGATTGGTCCCTGACTCCTCTTTGGTCCATTCTATTGGAGTTTCAGAGTATTTGCCAATGAATTACAGACGTATATCTATTTTTGGTTCAGGTGAAACTTTTCCATGGTAGAAAGCTGGAATATGAACCCAAGAGCTGCGAGAAGCAGAAAAGTGAACGCGACTTCATGACAGTAGTTGAATTCTCTGCAGAAGATCCATATGGCAAAGCAGTGGGGTTGCTTAACTTGAAATCTGGATTTGTCAAGGTACATTTCCGTTGTTTGTTTTTCCTCAACATAATGATTCTCATAAACCTTACTGCACTAAATTCAAAATTTTCCACGAGTAGGTCAAGGAAGAATGGTTTGTGTTGCCTGGGATCACGTTGACCTTTATACTTTCTGACATTTTGAGGAAGGAGGGATACAATGGTCTCATTGTCAATGGAGAAAATCTAGAGATGCACGGTTTAGTTGAGAACATTGACAACCCCGATGGGGAATGCAAAAGAACCAGCCAGACCCCTGCCTTGGTAGCAGAAGTGGAGATGGAGGCATCTGAGCAAGGCAGTGCAGCGGTGCTGCAAAAGAGTGGGGCTTGTGGGGGGTGTGGGGGATGCGGTGGGGAAGGGTGCGAAAATATGGTTAAGAGTGGTGCATGTGGAGGATGCGGAGGTGGTGGTGGGTGTGGGGGATGCGGTAGTGGGTGTGGCAATATGATGAAGAGTGGCGGCTGTGGTGGTTGCGGTGGTGGGTGCGGTGGTGGGTGCGGAAATATAGTTAAAAGTGGTGGGTGTGGGGGATGCGGTGGTGGGTGTGGGGGATGCGGTAGCTTTGGCTTCACAAAATCAGCATCTGAGAAGAGTGGTGGGAACCTCTGCATCGATGAAATCCCAAAGGAGGCACCCAGCAATGTAAATGAGGCATTAGTGGCTTAAGGTTATCATCATGAAGTGCTGGTGATCAACTTAGCATATCTAAATAAGCTTCTTCTCGTAGCAGTTGTGGTTTCTTTATGTATGGTGTCTATAATGAAGTACAAGACAACAATAGTACCATGTTTAATTTCGGTAAGGGCTTCTTAGAGCATCCGATTAATCCCCGGGCATGTGCAGACCCCTCCATCCATTGAAGTATTAAAGGGAAATATTTCCACGGACTATTTAAGTTCTGATGATTACATACCACTGACATAATTGAACAAGCAGAATCTTCTCTAGGTAGGACATAACTGCGCTGATTCATGAGTACACTAGGTTGCCAAAAAAAAAAAAAACAGTTTTTTCGTCAAACCCAAACCGGAAAAGGTTTTTATAAGATTTAAAAGATCCGTTGAGGGCCTAAGGGCTGTCATAATAGACCCGAACACTTGCCCCGGATCAACTTCTGGATTATAATTGTTCAAGTGAATAATTAAAAAAAAAAATAGATAGGAGACAGAAAAGAAAGGAACTAATACCTATAGCTGCTTGTATCGATTCGCTTAGCCAGGCAGGAATCATGGAGTTTCCTTTTTTTTGGAAAAGATTTTGGAGTGGGAGAAAAAGAAACCCGTGTCTCATGAATATCATTTGTTTAATTGTTAACTGTATTGTTCATCGAAGGGAATAGTGATGTGATTTGCTTAATTTAAAGGTGCAAAACCATCTCAATGTTGAGCAAAATAATTTCCATGTGAGACTCCATTTTTACCATGTTCACTTGATAGTTCTATTCAATATATTGCTTAAAAACATGGACAGTTACAACTTATAAGGACTTAGGACTCATGTTCATGGTTTTGGCATGGATGTTTTGTGTATGACACTGAATTAGAGATTACCAACAATACATATTAAGTACTTACCGATATTTCAGTTATGAATAAGAAACATATGAATGAAAAACTCACTCAAACAACAATAGGACCAATCATATTTCCCATTCGTGTGACAGCTGGCATCTCTCATTCTACTAGAGAGAGAGAGAGGCTTTGTGCCAAAAAAGTCCAAATCATATACCAAAGTTTTAAGTGTATAAATGAAGACAATTTAATTGAAAATGCAAATTACAAAATGGATGTTTGAGAATTGAGACCAAGGTCGCATTTATTAATGTTGTGGAGCCATCCCAAATTTGCTTGTACTCTCTCTCTCTCTCTCTCTGGGACAAAACTGTTCTCTTGTTACATCTCCCTGGCTTCTTGGGTGCTCTCTCTCTCTCTCTCTCTCTCTCGGACAAAACTGTTCTCTTGTTACATCTCCCTGGCTTCTTGGGTGGTAGTGGTAGGAGTATATCCCCCCGTAGGAGGTGGACTCGGTTAGGCTGTTGATATGCCTACCAACTAACTAACATTGCCTCCAACTACTAACCTTAGATAAATGATACCTGCAAAATTTTGGGTGCTCCATTTTGCTCTCAACTAGAGCTTTTGTTCATTGGTTTTTTTTTTCTTATGTTCAAAAAGGGATTTTTTCCCCATTTAAGCTCGATTTTTCGAAAAACCCCCAAAATCAGCTTACTTTTTTTTTACTTATTTTTTCCAGCTTTCCTGCGTGTATAGCGCTCAAGCGTGTGGGAGAGGACGTTAGAAAGTTGAAACTACCCCTCCTCAGTCAACATTTGTGATTCGAACGAATGAAGTGAGCCCTAAAGGAAGAAATTTCGAACTCTCTAAAAGAAGAAGAAAATTTCGAACGAATAGTGTGCACTGTAAGAGAAGAAGAAAGAAGAAGAAGAAGGACAAGAAGAAAGAAAAAATTTTGAACGCCCTAAAAGAAGAAGAAGATTTCAAACGAATAGTGTGCACTGTAAAAGAAGAAGAAAGAAGAAGAAGAAGAAAGAAGAAAGAAGAAAGAAGAAGAGGAGGCTCGATACTACGACAAGGTTTTCCAACTGAGGTATTTTTCTCTTTGGAAAAGCCCCAATCGCATGAAGAAAATCAAAAAAAAAATCTGAAATGTGGATGAAGATCAAATATACAAAAATCCCCATGAAGAATATCGAAAAACAAACGATGATATCGAAAACAAATTTCGATATCGAAAAAAAAGGACGAATATCGAATTTTTTTTTCGATATCGAATTTTTTTTTCGATATTCGTCATTTTTTTTCGATATTCGCCCTTTTTTTCGATATTCATACATTTTTTTCCCATCTTCATTTCCACACTTGAGGTTTCTATATGGAGTTGCTATGAGATGATTTCTTAGATAATCCACTTTATATAGAAAGCTCACCTCTCACTTTGAATGTAGTATGTTTAATCCACTTTATTTTGAATAATTATAATTTTAATGATATTACAATTTTTTTAAGCTATGAGTTATGCTTTTGAAAAGGGTAGCTATGATATTACAACTTTTTTTAATGATATTACAAATGTTTTTTTTAATGATATTACAATTTTTTTTGCTATGAGTTAGTATGACATTAGAACTTGAGACCTTGTTTTGACTATTGTAGTTATATTATCTATGATGAGGATCATCAGTTTTATCGTAGCTTGTATGTGCAAAAACTGTTTTACAGGCTTGGCGATTGTATCTTTGAGTGATTTGCAGTTCTTGTAATTATTGATACCTTAGATGCGTCCTTAGATATATTTGTCTTAGGAGCTCAATCAAAATCTTAGTAATTATTGAAGAAGCACCATGTTTTTTAGTAATTCTTTATGCTTAAATTTCATGAGCCCCCATTTTCATTTACTTGTAGTTGTTTAATAAATTTAATTAATATTTGCAGATTTAAGATGCCTAAAACCGGAGAAAAGGGAAAACAGAAAAGTAAAGGAAAAGAAATGATAGAAAAGTCTCAACCTTCCATTAAATGTACTATGAAGGAATGGTTTGAGGTCATAAGGCCGAACTTGGAGGCCAATCCTATGAGAAAAAAGTTATGGTTGGAGTGTTGTTTTGGGCATTTTTATGATTTGCCCAAAAATCCCCAGTGTGGTCAAGCATTTCAGCATCTACTCGAGAGGCAGAGAAGTAAAGATAAGCTAATTTTTGACGTGGTTGGTAGGATGATGAGGTTCAATGAGTTACACTTTACTCTGATCATGGGCTTGGACCGCCATAGCACATGCTCATACTGAAGAGGCGGATTCTCCAACATCTTTTAAAGTTCGAATGTTTGGTAAAACACAATTGATTAAAAAGAATGAGTTAGTTCAGAAGTTCAATATGTGTGATAATGATATGGATGCAGTTAAGATTGCTTTAGTCCTATACGTCGAGATGTTAATCATTGCAAAAGAGACGCACTCCAACATCGAGATTCAGTACTTGGAGTTGGTGGAGGACCTTGAGGCCTTCAACAAATACCCTTGGGGCACTGTAGGGTATATGAGATTTAAAGAAGGTCTTAAAACTGCTCATACTGAAACTTCAAAATATAATATTATCAGTTGTGGTATCGCTTTCCAGGTAAATTATATCCTTGAGTTGCTATTTTATGTTCCATTTGTAATTAGATTCCTATTGCTCATTTAATGTTCTAATGATGATAGATTTGGATGTTTGAAAGCATCCCTGCACTTGGGAAATTATGTTCCCGCGGTGGTCCTCCCGTGACTATGACATTCCCTCGTGTTTTGCGTTGGAAAAATACAAGTTTTAAAAGCTATAGGACATTACAAGATATGATATTTAATTTAGAAGAGGTACGAATTTAGTACGAAGTTATATATACTTTTTATTTACTTGTCTATTTTTTTAATTCTAACTTTATTTGATGTTCACAGCTTGAGGTTTTATCTATGCATCCCACTGCTCATGAGGCAGAGCAGCAAGTAGTGAGGGATGTGCTTGTACGAATGAGGGAGCATCAGGCGGGATCTGAGGATTATGAGGAAGATGAAGATGATCAGGAGGAGGATAGTTCTGAGGAGGAGGAGGATGGTGAGGAGGAGGATGATGGTTGAGGAGGAAGATAGTCCCTCCCCGGTACGCATCAAAAGGTCAAAGTATGAGCGAAGGACAAAAAGTGTAAGTAACGTGCACTCATTTATTCAATATATATACCTTCTATGTATAAGCGTGTCAAACAACCTTATTGGCCTAATGTCTATCATTATTCCAGGTACACGATATACCTTCTATGTACAAGCGGCTCAAGCAATATATTGGGCGACGGATTGATGTCTTAGCCACAAAGATAGATTGTAGGTTTGATTGCATGACAGACAGATTGAATATTCACGAATCAACACTTAAGGCTATAAGAGAGGATATGAGAGAAAGAGAACATAGAAAGGTTGTTTCTCTTTTTCCTTATTGTACATTTTCTATCTTCCACGCTATTTCTAAAATCTAAATTGTTTGTAGGGCGAAAAGGTTGCAGAGGCTAACCCTTCCACCCAGTTAAGAAGTGATGATGAGAGACCACCATTTTCAGAGGGGTGGGTGTGGGGGATGATTATGTATCTGGGTCTTTTCGACGGGAGGAGGGAATTGAATATACTACCACATCTTCTCCACAGCGGGAGAGAGTTGAGTATGCTACCACATCTGTTCCACAGCGGGAGAGAGTTGAGTATGCTATCACATCTTTTCCACAGGAGGAAAGAGTTGAGGATGCTACCACATCTTTTCCACAGCGGGAGGGAGTTGAGTACGCTACCACATCTTTTCCACAGGGGGAGGAAAGAGCAAAAAGATTAACAATTATTTATAAGCATCTCCGCTCTCCTTACATGGATACTAGACGGAGGAAACAACCGGGTTGGACCGGGTTGGAGATGGATCCAATGAGGGAAGCAAGGGCAGCAGAAAAAAAGGCCCTCCGAGATTTTTTAAATACGGAGACAAATGAAAATAATGTTAGGTAATAAACCTAACTCTTTAATTTATGATTAATGATTAGTTAATGATCCTAGTTAATAATCATTTTTTATTTAATTATTGTAATTGTGAAGGACTTTATATCATATCAAGATCACTCCGGAGCTGCTCAATGACGTGTCAACTCCGAAATGCGAGATCGATTCCACGGTAATACTCTTCTCTCGACTATAATTATGTGTTGCTCATTTAATTTGTAATGTTATTAGTCTAACACTAATACAATGTACATAGCATATTGACATATGGATGGAGTTGTTGGCACAACGACATGAGAGATTCCCCACTATTTACGCCTAGACTTGTGTCTTTGGAATTCCTACTTCTTGAAGCAGAAACATTAAGATTATATATTGCTGCTAAAGACTTTGTGACACGTGAGTCACTAAAGATGAACATCTCCGATAACCTTAGCAATCTAGTTCAGGGTTTAGATGGACGATCAAGCATGTGGTCGGTTGAAAGGGTGTACCTCCCGTTCCTCCATAACAAGCATTGGGCGTTGGTGGTGCTGCAACCTCTGACGAGGGAAGTCATAATTCTGGATTCATTATTCACTAATGCGATGGACAGGTACACAGTACAACTGGAGACCCTCAGAGAGTGCATCCCCGCCCTCTTCCATATGTTTGGTGACATAAGAGCTCTAACAGGCCAGGAATGGGTAGTACGGGAAGTCACCTACTTACCAACACAGAAGAATGAGTAAGTCTTTTAACTATCCAGAATCAAATATATTTTTAATTATAATGCACTGATGTTATGTGTTGTTAATGTGTTTCAGTAAAGATTGTGGAATATTTTTGATGAAATATGTTGATTTCCTATGTTCTGATCTTCAAATTCAATTTGAGCAGGTAATTTTTTTTTACTCACTATTTATGCTCTCTGAATTTTGTTTTCTCTTACATTGTTTAACCATAAAATTTTAATTTGTAGACTGATATAACGAAGTTCCGGAAACGAATAGCGTACGAGATGATGAGTGGGATTGCCTATCCGTGATGGTTGTCAAATGGTGGAGTGTCTGAGATTGAGCATAAAGTGGGGTGTCCTTATTTGAGTGTCTTGAGAGTCAAGATGTAAACTGTGAATCAAATTTTGTTATGGAAATGTAAACTTATTCATTATGGAAAGGGTCATTTTGTTATCGATGTATGTACCTAATCTGTTATGGATGTAAAATCATTCGGATAAAAAAATTTGATTATGGAAATAGTCATTATAGATGTTATGGAAATGGTCATTATCGATGTATGTACAGGTTCTGTGTCCTCAAATGTTGCCTGTCTTTTTTTCATTATCTATCTGTTGATGTTTTTTCCCAAAATCGAAAAAAAGTGTCGTTATCGAAATTTTTTCCCCCAATATCGAAAATAAATTGCGATATCGAAATTTTTTTCCCCGATATCGAAACAAAATTTCGATATCGAAATTTTTTTCCCCAATATCGAAAAAAAAATTAGATATCGAAATTTTTTTTCGATATTAGGGAAAAAAATTCGCTATCGCAGTTTATTTTCGATATCGGGGAAAAAAATTTCGATATAACATGGTTTTGCCCCCTAATCCCTTCTCTGTACATTTGTTTGTATGCTAGTCTCATAATTTAGTGTATTATGTTTAACATGAGTGGTAAACATCTGTTGAATACCATGCAAATACATAATTTAGTGTATTAGGTAAGTCTGGTAAGGTGTTTTAGGGTCACATCTGCCGGCTTGTGCCAGTGGCAGTGTGTGTCTCCCAAATATTTCAGTAAGTTTATTGTGGCGATTAATTTTCGCATCAATTGGACTGAAAAATACTGGATTCCTTTGTTACCATCATTCCCATTCAGACAACTGAAATTTTGGAAGAATTACAGATCAGTGAAGTCTAAGTTTTATTTTCAGCTTAATGAATTTAACCCAAGTGAAAACCTCCAATACTAGAACAATGGAAGCCAACAATACAAGTATTCCAACATAACTCCATTTCCAATTTTGGGAAGACAAGCATCTGAAAATGATCCAAACTCATTTTGAGTAAGAGAGAAACATAAAAAACTCTTTGCATTCTCACTATGACATGATCATATTTGTGGGATTACATTAGTACATGTTTGCCTATTATGACCACTTTGTTTACATCTACCACATCTGACAATAGACCTTTCCTCGCCTTGTGAAAGAATTATGTTCTTCTTCGGTCTCCCCTTCTTTTTTGTACAGGGGGTTTAATCCGCTTGGTCTCAGCCATTACTTCATCTGGGAGATCCCATTGCTTTTTGTCATTTACCGGATATATTGACTCTTCATAAGTGGCTCGATACATATCAGATGTATAGAGTAAGGTGAACAATACGCATACAGATCATGTCGATACTTATTACAGGCAGCCAAAACATGTACACAAGGCAACCCTTGAACATCAAATTTCCTACAAGTGCAGGTACGTTGAAGAAGCTTCACTGTAGCATTAAATTCTCCCCTCACATAATACTCATACCGAATGATTCCGTCACAGTCAAGATAACATGCCTTAGTAATTCTTTTCTGCACTTTACCCTCAGCCCATGTTGTTAGTCTTTCATTTATTTCCATCGCTTTGTTTCGTTGGTTAAAGAACATTCGTTGGATCTTAAGCCGCACATCCTCTAAAAGCATTGTGATTGGATATTCTCTCGCTTCCTTAAGCAAACTGTTGAGAGATTCAGCTATATTGGTAGTAAGAATGTTATACCGCAGCCCAGGAAAGTATGCAGATGCCCATTTTTCTTTTGGAATTGCATCTAACCATTGATATGCCTCGGAGTTTGTGCATGCGAGGCGTGACATAAACTCTTGGAACTTGCTGAACATGCATGTCTTTACGGCCAACCAAAATAACGGTTTCAATCCCTCATCCTTGAATGTTGCATGCATATTCTGGCTAATGTGATATGAACAATAACTATGAACTGCATGTGGGAATGCAATGGGGACTTGACTTATCAAACTAGCGTGTCGATCAGTTATAATGACTAACCCTTCTATGTACCCCAATGAGTCTGCTAATAGTTTGAAAAACCACTTGTAACTATCATTGTTCTCTGATTCAGCTATTTCATATACAACTGGAAATATGTGGTTGTCACCATCAAGTGCTGTTGCTATGATTAAGATCCCCCTGTACTTACCCTTTAGATGCGTCCCGTCAACAGCTAATACTCTTCGTAAACTTAGCTGAAAACTTCTTATACAAGGTCCAAGAGCAACAAAACATCTCTCGAATGCACCAGTATCTGGGTCGCTCGATACTGCAGTTACTATTCCTGGGTTGGTCCTGCGCAGCTCGTACAAATAAGTGGGGAGATCAGCGTACGACTCGTCGTATGATCCTCTAACTTTTTCTATTGCAATCTCTCTAGATTTCCATGCTTTCTTGTAACTCATTTGAATCCCATATTCTTTCCAAGTATCATGGATAATCTCTTTCGGCCTATATGCTACATGAGCCTCGATTCGTCCCACGACCATGTCACTAATAACCAAACTAGACGCTTGTCAATGATCGGTCCCAGTTAGGGGAAACCCACAAGAGTGATGTGAATTATACGTCTTTATTTTGAAGACACCCGACTCATTCACCTTTGATGCACGCAGCCTCCAAGTACAATTATCTCCAAGGCACTTAACTATAAATTTTGATTTATTTGAATCCACAACCCTGTATTGGAAGTTTTTTCTCATTGCATACTTTGCCAACACATTCAGTAGACACCTCTTATCCTTAAACATTTTCCCAAGTGAAATATCATTAATATTCTCGAGTATATTTGCAAAGCCTGAAGGGTCGAAATTCACATAGTCATCATTCTCAATCACATTTAATGAAGGGCCTTGAAGATCATCATTTTCATGGCGATTGTCCCTAGGTTGACTGACTTGCCGAAAAGCAGACCTAGAAGAACTAGGAATATCAACCATTGAGATATTTGAGCGGATAAGACACTCATCAACATCGTCTCTGGCAACATCTCCATAAATATCCTCTGAATAATCATCATCATCACTGTCTTCAGTACCTTCACCAACATCACCACAGTCATTATCTTGAACACCACAATCTGCATATGTAGTGTTCAAGTCTTCAAAGGGCCAAGACACAGTTGAGGGGACATGGTTGGGAACATAGACCATAGAAGGCTGAAGAACAGGACAAGTATCAACCTCGTTCATATGAGGAACGACAGTCTCGTGATCAGGCTCAACATCGTAACTCACAGAAGTCGGACCACACTCTTGTACCACTTTCCTAGCTTCGGTTACATATATTGGCATCAGTACATTATGCGTTCGTGCTTGTTCACATTCTGAAATAAATACCAACAAGTCTTCATCATCTACAATATCAGTAGGAGGAATTGTCGGGTGTGTAGGGAACATACACCTCACTCTAATCTTAGTTTCTTCCCACCGGGATTTAGTCAATCGATAAATTCTGCTCAAAAGTTGCTCATGTGTCATTCCATGAAATAACTGAATCAATTTGGAACTCCCACCCTCATATACATGGCACATGTTAGGAAGAATCTTTCATTCTCCGTCATAACAACAAATCACTGATACAACCATTATCTGCAACATCGAGGAACAAACAATGCATAATATCAATATATGAATGCTTTAAAATAATATATAAAATATTAAAAATAGTTGGAAAATAGTCTATATGGATTTAACTAAATTTGTTATGCAATATCGACAAAACAATATTAATATACAGACAATAGTAATAAAACATTTCGATATTCGAATTTTTTTGCATTGATATCGAAATTTATTGTTCAATATCGAAAAAAAATTTCGATATCGAATTTTTTTTCGATATTGAACAATAAATTTCGATATTAATGCAAAAAAATCGATATTGATACCAAAAAATTCCGACATTCACCAATATTTCCACCAAATAATCCGATTTATTGAACAACTTTTCAAATCACAAAAAAATCGGTCCATACATGTCGATATGTCTTATATTTTGATTTCGATTTCATCTGGCGTAGGTTTAAGATTACCTACATGAGAAATAAAAAAAAATACATACCTCTGAACTGAAATGTAATGAGCAAAATTATTATTATTCTTCTTCTTCTTCTTTTTTTTCCTTTGTGGAGTGTTCTAATTCGAAACCTAAACACTTATGTCAGTGTTTACGTGTTTTGAGGAAGGGTAGTTTGGACTTTCTAACGTCCTCTCCCACACGCTTGAGCGCTATACACGCAGGAAAGCTGGAAAAAATAAGTAAAAAAAAAGTAAGCTGATTTTGGGGGTTTTTCGAAAAATCGAGCTTAAAAGGGGAAAAAATCCTTCAAAAAGCTATGTTTTTTGCCATGACATGTTACAAAAAGTGTGATAAGCCTAACTAGACTTGAGATCTTCTCCTGTTAGTGCTGGTGAGGAGACCGCCAACACCAATGGGAATGCGTCACACACCACCTTTTGAATACTTCCTAAGTGTATGCACACAATTGTTGTGAAGGAAGTGTGTGACATCTTTCCATTGGATGGCTGTCTCCTGCCCAGCACCAACTTGAGAAGATCCTAAGTCGCCTAACTAATCTGGGTTTGGGTTGAGGTTTCTGACCACAAAAAGCTATGAAAGAACAGACCCTGACCTACCTTAGACACATCCAATCCTTTCTTTTTAAAAAAAAAATCAGAATATCAACACCCATCTAATCATCAAAATCTAAAATCTAAAAAGTCACATATTAGTTTGAGTGAGGCTCTCTCTCTCTCTCTCTATGCACACACATCCCAAATAATATCACAAAAGGTATGTTATACCTAATAATATAATTTAATTACAATAACCCATCATATAATAAACAATATCTCCTTAGGGTTTTGGCATTTGGGGCTGGATGATTGATCTAATCTTCATTTGATGCAGGTTGTGTGTTAGATGTTCAATGAAGATCAGATTAACCTTTGAGCGTTTCTTCTTCGATCAGAACCTCAGGTACGATCCCGTTTTCCTCATCTTTTTAACAATTGAACCACAAAAACAAAGACATATTTCTTCAATTTCCTTTTTTTAGTTTCTTATCTGTTGGATTTGATAATGGGGGTTTTTTTTTTTAGATAGTTATATAACAGGTGACTACTCTCCCATATATCTATTATTTTTGAAGAACTCTGAATTTTTCTTTTTTGGGGGTATATCAATATGTGGGGTGGAACTGCAGAGCCTTTGTGCCTTTGTCTTGGAAGGAACTGAAACAGAAAACCAACCATGAATAAATAAGTCAAATAGATAAATGATATTACATGCATGTAGAGATTTGCTCATTTTGTGTTGATGGGAACACGGAATCTGCTGTAATTGACTTATTCATTTGTCATCTGGTGCTTATGTTGGAATTTGGTTTTGTTTGGCTTCAAATTGCAACTAAATTTAATCTTCCAAACCTGAACCTATCTAGGTAAAACCTTCTATGAAGTTTTTTTGCCCCTTTATTTCCTAAAAGGCTGGGAATATTGATTCCCTGTAATTTTCTCAAGTTTAATAAAAATCCCTTTGTTTCTTCCTGTTGAATAATAGTTACAATCCTCATGAAATTCTGTATAATGTGACAGATTTTCCTTGGATTTGTTTGTACGAGTCCATAGGATGCTCAGGATATTCATTGGGGGAAGGGTATTCAATATTACCATGTAAGTTTATAACACCAATTATTTTTAAATAAAACCGGAGATGGCCTCAATCTTGGCAACACAATGTTCTGCATTCCAGGGATGCGTTTGATAGATGAGTGTCAACACATATGCCTAAGGAAAGAGCTTCTAGGTCTGGATCTGTTGTTTTGGCCACTAATTTAGTATAATCTTAAACAATTGGTTGCTTAATTGTGGAATCTGGGTGGATTATCTCCAATTGATGCCTGGTGACTTGACTTGTCTTCTTACCATGGAACCGAATGGAGCTTGTTTGAATTCCAACCACAGGAATAATTCTTATGAAATGATTTTCTGACAGCCTTGTTATAAAATTATGTTGTGAAAAGATTGAATGGATCATAATACTGCAAGCCACAATACTAGAATCTTGGAAAGTGATAAGGTGGTGATTTTGTGCCAAGTGATTTATTTAATTTAAATAAGGGGAGGATGCCCACGGTTCCATATTCTAACATAGATACACACATATGTAAATCATATGATTCCATAAGTATCAGAATATGCAATCTATTAATCTACTCAACTTAGCTTTGGTGTAGGATCTACACCATTTCTGTGCCCTGCCCATGAGTTTTTATCTTCCCTTTTTTATTGGTAGGCACTTTGCTCAGTAATTAGTTTTTTTAAAATGGATTTTATTGTAAATCTTTGTCAAACTCCATTACGTTTCTCGCCAGAGTGAATGCTTCGCTACCAGCTTTGTTTATGGGATGTAACTTGGTTGTCTTCCTTGCTTTGGGCTCTTGTCATTTATTTTTCCTTGATTCTCTTTTGTCGAAGATATTACCAAAAGAAAATCCATGAATTTTTTTTTATATCAGTAATAAATATATATAGGTAAGGAAAAAAGCAAAACAGAAACACAAAAGGAGTTTACAAGAAAGTAAACTCAAAAGAAAAAAAAACTAACAATAAAGACAATAAAGAAAAAAAAAATGATCCTTCATGACTAGATGGATGAATAGCGGGGCTTCAGCCCAGAATCTCACCCACCCCCTCCCCATTACACCCAATGGAAACCCATTCCAAAACGAGAAGACGGATATGAATCCACACTTACCCCAAACCAGTAGGATAAGAAGTTTAGAAATGAGGAAAGAAAGACTCACTCTACACCTAGTCGGGAGAGGAAAAAACCCAACACCTCATTCACGATAGGACAATGCAAAAGAAGATGGTCCACTAACTCTTCCTCATAGAGGCACATGTAACAACGATTTGTCATCCTCCACTCTCTACTTTTCAAAGGATCACAAGTTAGAATCTTATTCAAAGTTGCATTCCAAAGGAAGACGGATACCTTAAAAGGAATACCGGGATTCCAAACCATCCTATGAGGAAAAGAACCAGGCTAAACTAACTCAAATGACTATAAGTCTATAACAATGATCAAACTAAGAATTTCTTATTCTTGCCTCTAGACCAAACTCTGACATCTCGACCTTGAGAACTCATCTTAGAAGAAACAAGGCGCTCTAAATGCCTGCCCAAAACCTCCACTTCAATCATTCAGATCGCGTCTCAACTTAGGACACCACATCACCCCGTCTCACTCATCTAGAAGTAATCTCCAATGGAAGTAATCTCCAACTAATGCTTCCTTGTCTTTGGCAAGCATAAAAATGCTACCAAAATCATCCTTAAGTTTCACTAAGCTGCACCACACATCTTTCCAAAATCTAACCTCTGACCCGCAAGGCTGCAACCTACCTTGAAACTAAAATTAGGCACAACCAAACCAACAATTGCCATTATCCCTTTCCACAACCCTACTCCATACAAACCCTTGACCTCCCGAGGAACCCAACACAAGAGCTCACCATATCTAGCCACCATGACAACACCCTACAAACTCTCCCTTTCCTCTTCAAATCTCCAGGCCCACTTTCCTAGCAAATCCACGAAATTGATATTAATAGTTAGGCTAATCTTCATAACCACCCTCGTTTTACCGGTCAAACAAGAAAACATGCACCCTCTTTACTTCAATGCTTCTTAGGGTTATCAACCTTCTTTGCTTTCACATTAGTGTCTACTTAATGTGAGGCTCTAGATTTCATGATGAAGTAGATATCAACCCCCTCTCTTCTCAATCACACAGAACTTCGCTTTGGAGAATCACTCTGTATGTCATTATTCTCGTCGGAAGTGCTTCTTTCTTACCTAGAATCCCAGATTGAATGTTATATATCAACCTGGAATTCATAATCATATATGTCGGTCCTATATCATTCTTAAGGACCCAGGGTATGAGGATTATAAGGTCCATTTAACTTAGTTTTTTTTCAAACAATACAATTATTGTCTATTCTATTGGCACACATGATATCTACATATGCAACTCTCAATGACACATGATATCTACATATGCAACTCTCAATGACACATGATATCCACATATGCAACTCTCAAGGAGTCGATCGTGACCTGTCTTCAGTCAAATTTCTTTACACTAGTTTACGAGTTTGAGAAATATAGAGCCCGTTTGAAATCACTCCCGGAAAACAATTCTCTATTCCCTGGGAATAGAAATCTGAAAATAATGTTTGGTTGACACATAATCCAAAACAATTCTAAGAAACACTCATTCCAGAGTAAAAATTGAAGAGTAATTTTTTTTCTCTTTTTAAAAATATTTCTTGAGAAGAAAAACACGGGCATCTGTTTTTATATCCATATCACACGATAGTTTCTCCTTTTATCGTGATAACTAGTGCCAACCTCGTCCCTGCGTCTCCATCAATCTCTGGCGACAACTGTTCCTCCGGCAACCCTTACTCTCCGGTAAGGTACCTCTCTCTACTATCGTCCTCGTCCCTCTCATCCATGGAGGAATTCACCAGCCTAGGCACCTATCCCGTGCTTTCAAGACCTTCTCTCTACTTCATTTCCATGAGAATTTTCTTGTAAAACTGTAGAGCTTGACTAAATCGATCTATTGCAACCTCAAAGATTTGATCAAAATCATATCAATTTGGAAATTTTCTTGCAAAATTGTCCAAAGCTAGGTTAGATTGATATGTAGCAAACCTACAAGATTGGATTAAGCCCATACATATGTCGATTCTCTTGCAAAACTATCAAAAGCTAAGGCTATTGGATATCTTGGTCTGTATTTGTGGAAAGAATGATGATTTTCCAGGGCCCATTCATGGATTTTAGGGATTTGGGTGCTGGGTTTTGCTTAGAGCAGTGTATTGGTTGGAGGCTTATCAACCCTAGCTCATTTGAGGATTTGCAGGTTAGGTTTCTTCAAGCTAAGTATAGTCCTCTTGAATGTCTGCGACTGGGGAAGATGCAAGTTGTCTTCAATGGAGCTTGTTTTAGTCTCTATGTATACAGAGCGTGGGGAAGTTGATGTTGCACGCATCATGTTCGAGAAAATGCCGGAAAGGGATGTTAGTGTATTGGAACGATGATATATATGTGGTTATGCTTCTAAGGGAGATAGGATCACAGTCAATTGTGATTGAACTCTGGGAAAGTTCAACCGCACCCACAGGTCAACACGTGTGCCTTTTTACCTCTACTAATTGTGGTTAAAATTTACTAACCCTTAGGTTTTAACAGTCTAACCTTAGTTTTTAGGGGGGGAAAAAATCCTAAGGTTAAATATTCTTAATCAGAGTTAAATAGTTTTTACTTTTTATGTTTTCAAAATGCCAAAGATTATATTATTGTAAAAAAACCCAAGGATAGTGAAATTTCAACCACAGTTAATAGGAATTGAAAGGGATACGAGTTACACATCATAAGAATAGCCCAGTGGTAGTGTGTCCCCTCATTAGGAGGGAGGTTCTAGGCTCGAGTCCCAAGCAGGTAGGGTGTTGTATATTTAACTCTGGTTAAGAAAATCTAACCCTGAAGAGTTAAATTTGTTTTGAAATTTGATTGGGAAAATCGGATAACAAGAGTACCTTGCAGTCCTAACATAAATAAAAATATTTTTTTTTTGGGTTTCATACAAATGGGATTCTATTACTTTTGTTCTTCGGAACTGATTCTGATTGACTTTTGTCAAACGGGTTTTCAACATAGAATTGATCTTCAGAGCATATCCTACAAAAGAACAACTTTTTTAAAGAATATGAGAATCACCAAAATTGATGCCAAACGGGCCCATAGTTATCCAGAGTTCTAAAACTTGATCAAGCCCACACATGTTCTGCTCATTCTATGCTTAAGAGGGCTATTCAAAAGTGCTATTTCATGCCGACCTCCGTCTGTGTAGCTTCGAGATCATACTGATAAAAAAATTTCTTTTCTTAGTGCTCCAATTACCTTAGGGTAGGTGAATTATGTAAAAGGTCCATGTGTTTCAGATATTTAATTTAACAAATAAAGAGAACTTGAAGCATGAGAGATTGATATTTGAACTGATTGATGTCTTTTATGGAGAGGTGGTTTAAATCCAAACAACAATAATTAAACTTATGAAGAAAACTATAAATATTTTTTTTAAAACCAAGACAAAATGAAGAGCCTCACAGTTGATATCTACAAAGAAAAACATTTTAAAAAAAGTAGTCTACACTTTGAATATCTGATGGTACTTGATAATTTCTCCCAAGTATTTAGGACCTATATGGATAGGGACAATACTGGATACCATAAAACAAGATGGACTCATGGAACAAACAACATTGATGGGGAAAGTATATTTTTTGTTAAGTTGGCACTAACACTGTTTGGGGTTGTTTTGTGGGTGGCGCCTATTTGCAAGGACACGCAAAATGATGCTTTTCATATAGAAACAAAGTTGTCTCAAATTGAAATTAGTGCCGACTATATTTTGGGGTGCGCAATTTGATTCTTCATGAGAGATATCATTCGCATCTATTTTTTTATTAGAGATATCATTCGTATCTATACAACCTCTTTGTACGTGGTCTAAACTCCTCCATTCTACCTTCCATAAACTGGATACTATAAGGATTCAGATGAAAGGATTTATTCAGAGTGGAAATAAATGAAAGAGAAGAAATGAATGAATGAAACCCAAAGTTTTCCATATACAATCTGCAAAAGAGATAGCAATGCGGATTAAGATTGGAGTCCCCGTGATATATATGCACTATAATAGTATACTGTTCTTGGTAATTAGTTTTCTGGACATTGAAGGACTACTGAGCTCCTCATTTTCAACCCTTTATGAAGAACATAGGATTTGTTCAGCTAACTTATCAGGTATCTCCAAACCATAACAAGCATGGAGCTATTATACAAGTCAGTCTAATGCTGGACAAAATGGCCGTAATGGCCCTTAGGTGCTCTCGCCTATGTCAATAGATAAAAGCAAACCTTGATTGTGAAATGGGATGACACTCACAGGAATTTGATTCCCTAGAGGCCTCCTCTTCTCCTTTTCATTTGGGCTTCTTGGTGCGAAAGGATGGATAAATTTCTGGAGATATGTCTCATTCTTTTGAGCAATTTTTTAGTTTGATTAATGTTCGTAGTGGGTGTACAATTTTGTGATAATTCCATAAAATAATGTAAGTGGACTTTGTTAAATATAGCTGGCCCATCATGAATAGTGAGGAAAGAAGGCCTGAAGCTTCTCCATCTACTTTGATGGTTGTTTATTTAGTGACCACGTCTCAGTGGGTTTTGGCAGAGCAATGAGGGAGGGACTTTCTCGGTCCAATTATAGAAAATGATTCAAATAATACTGGAAAGCTTGATGACATCCAATCTTCTTATGCATGGTTTAAAAACTCGCCGAAACCGTTACATAACGCCCGTTACGTAATGGTTTCGGTGACCTCCGATACCCGAAACTGTGCCTTTATGGCTTTTTCCCGAAAAAAATTCGTATCACCTGAGACCTTTACGTAACGGGTGTCACGCCTGTTACGTAACGGTTTCGGTCGTAGGACTCATTCACCACACCAATTTATTCTCTTGAAAAAAATACGAAACCGTTACGTATCGCCCAATACATAACGGTTTCAGTCGTAGGACTTGTTCTTCATTACATGTTTTTTTTTTTTTTTTTCTATTTATTGTGATTTTTTGGATTTTTTTAAAGCAAAAATAGAAAAAGGCCGAAACCTTTATGTAACGGCGTTACGTAACGGTTTCGGCCGTGTCCGATACGGTGTCCGAAACCGCTTCTTAAACCTTGCTCTTATGGCCTGTAGGTGCTGAGAGTGATTCTCATCTACAGTAGTTCTTTGACATATGAGAATGGAGGAGAGACATTTGATTTGTTGGGAAGAGATACTCTAAGTGAACTCTCTTCCCTAGATTTTTCCATCTTGTTTATTTTTTCAAAAAAAAAAAGAGAGCCGTTTGCCATTGCTTATAAAAGAAAAAAGAACTGAATCTTCATATGTTTGAGGTCCAAACTACAATTTTCATCAGAATCCAACCATCTTAAAATCTTATAATCCTAGCTTTCAAAAAATTTCTAGTTGTATATCGAGGATTTAAATGGATACACACTTAAATAGGCTTATCCGGAGCAGAGAGACCTATTTTTTTGTAAAGATAAATCGGAGGAATTGAGAGTAGCCATGTGACAACAGCCTAGGAGAAAAGAAATCCATAGCCGGAAACAGAGACAGAGTGATAATCATGATAGCACTATGTATAGCAACTTATAGATTGGAAACCACACTAAATCCTCATTCAAGACCTTACCATGGAAACTTTATGATAACTTTATATCTCCTCTTTGTTTTGATTGGTAATCAAGATAATAATATATATCTATACTTTATATCTCTACTCTTTTGAAGAACGCCACTATTGATTTCCTGTAGAATGCTTTGACTCTCAATATTTGCCTTCTCTAAGTACTTACCCTGTCTGGCTTGTATGATACTGGTTGTTGATGGAAGTAGTTAGCATTGCACTTAATCTGCATACTATGAGGAGAGAATTCCCTATTGCATGTATGTAGATGAACCACCATACTCCCTTCTGCATGGGTCTTCCTCAATAATTATTGATGAGATTGCACCATAATAAGGTCTTCGGTCTTGTTTCAGTTCTTGAGAGGAAGGATTTTATTACTGAGACCATACTTTACCCAATCGATAAGCATTGCCCAATGGAAGATTATGCAGTGTGGTTGTTAAGGGTTTTAAGAGTAGCTCTCTTGAGATGAAATCAGAGGGAGAGGGGGGGGGGAGCAAATGTAAGAATGCAATAAGATATTCAAGCCCAAAATATGGAAGTAGAAGGAATGTGCAGGGTTGTTGGATATTCCATGAGTAGGCTGGGCAACTTGGAACATAAGATCCCTGGAGAGATAAATGCGGGCTAATTTGATTCCAATCCAAACTTCAGAATAACAAGGAAGTCAACCTTAGTATCCGTATCCGTAAAGGTACCACGCATGACTGAAAACGAATCTACTTACCATGAATGTTTCAATGTCTCATTGATGCTGTCAACAAATTTTGTTTCTTCTGCATGGACCAATGAGCTGTTGCCATATTTGGTTTGACCACAGAAAGATAAACTAGATTCTGACATTTATTGTATTTTCTCATAAACCTGATGGGATTTTTGTATATTTGCCAGATGGTAACCTTTTCAATGATTTCCTTATGGAGACCTTAATTGAATACAGATTTTCAACACCAGAAGGTGGATAGGTCTTCTCTTAACTGTTGCAGTGAATTAAATGTCCCTTATTACTGCATAACTTGTATGTTTTCTTGATCATCCAAACAATGTACATTAGGTCCTAGAGGCTGCAGCACAGATCTAAGAGTTTGAAGCTAAAGACGCTCTCTTCATATAAGACAGTTTGTTGTCTTTGAGCAAATACAAGTAGCTTCCTTGGTTGTTGCATGAAATGACTTGCCAAATCATCTATGAGCGCCAATAGTACGATGATAACTATTGCCAACCAAACTGTTGAAAATATGAAGGTTTATCAAAGTGTCTTCCGTTGTGGTCAAAAATCTCACCGAAACCGTTATCTATCTTTTACGTACTTTCTCTCTACCAAACAAACTGTCACAAGTCACGTTATAGTTTTGTCATTTGTGTGTGTGTGTGACATCCGTTACAGGATAACATTTAGTAACGTTTGTTACAGCTGTTAAATGTGGTTTGAGGCAATATTACATACCGTGGGTTTTAGAACTTTCCAACTCACTTCTTTTGAAATTTTACACTTTCTCCCATCTTTATAAATCCAAAAACAACCAATCCATCTTTTTTTGGGTGGTGATGGTTAAAAGACGAGATCTACACTACGAATCGACAAACCGAAACTTCCAATCCACTTTTGACAAAAAAACAGTATGGGGTTTTTTGATTAGGTAAGATTTTTTTAGTCTTTTTAATTAATGTTTATAAGTTAATGCGTATTAGCAAATTTAAAACATAGATTCATGGACTTAGAGGGAAATCCAAATCTATATTATTTTTTATATTATATCATTATTAGGGGTTAATTAAACTTGATAAAATATCATTTTTCATGCATAATATGCATTTAATTTCAATTATTTTGTTTGTTTCATACTTCTACCTTTTTTTTTTCCCCAATTTTTATGATTTCTTTTGAATTTTTATCTAGAAGACACGGTGTGCACGTTATGGGTTTTAGCAATAAAGGTCATAACAGCCAAAACCAGTATGTAACGATTTGAGCCAGATCCGTTATGCATGCTGAAATTGTTATTTATACTGTGCTTCCATTCATAATAGTTTATGTATTAGTTACTACGAGAATTCACAGTTTATACTGATTTGGCCACTGCCACATTTTGAGAACAAAATGTTGTGTTTTGATTAGGATCCTTGCAAGCAATATTATACCACATCCTATACATGCATATGTGTGTGCGTGTAGACTTGCTCAATGTCTACATAACTGTGTGCGTGTAGACGTGCTCAATGTGACAATGTCTACATCTGTGTTTTAAAAAGCGTGAGGCTTACGCCTCGAAGCTCGCCTCGGGGCAAGGCTTAAGGAAAACGCCTTGAGGCTCAACCATGAGGCTTAAACCCCATGTGACTCACATGAGGCACACGCCTCATGTCTTAAAGTTCGCTTTTTGTCTATGGTGTACATCTCATACATTAATTAAAATTAGGTTTCTAGCCACAACTAAGACTTAAATGTATTTTTTTTTTTTAATTTGTTATTTGTTTCAACTAATTTATATAGTATTTCCTATATGCATGCGTCCGCCCACACAAACATACAGAATGTAACACGAATACAAATATATATATATATATATAAATGTGTCTCTATGTCTATATTTAGATATATGTGTGTGTGTTTATATACTATAATATTTCATTAACTTTTTGAATCTTTTTGTAAATTTTCTTATATTTTTATTTGTTTGTTAAAACGACAGAGTATGAAACTCTCTTGTGAGGCTTACACCTCACTCCTCAAGGCTTACGCCTCACGCATCTTGAGGTCCTAACGCCTCGTCTCACGCCTTCACGTTTTAAATCATTGGTCTACATAACAGTGCTTGACAACTTTGACATAACAAGGCAAGTAAGAATACATGATGATTGAATTCCCATCATAGATAGATGAAGTAACATTTCAACAGATCAAACGACAAGACATGAGATCCATAGTTGATTTAAGAATTCTAATTTTAATGCCAAATGAATACTCACAACAAATTTTAATTTCCAATTCTTTATCAACATATTAAAGTCTAGGAATAATACCCAAGTTTCAAGCCTAACCATCAACATCTAGGGGCTTGCTCGAGGCCAGAAAATGGTATCTTAATCTTGCAGATTTTCTTAGGAAGTGAAGATTACTAAAGATACGAACTTATATTACCTTCCATTAGATATATTTCTGTTAAAATGTGCATACCTCATGCAGGCTTACTTATCACTCTCATGCTGCTTAAGTTCTTTTACACTAACCTCCAATGTTTTATGTAGGAGCTTTGTACCTGTGACTCACTGATATTCTTCTTAACTATCTGCAATCCTGATGTGGTACTTGTAGCCTTGTAGGTTGTAGCAGACTTCCATACTCATTTCAAGTTTTCCCATTTTAGTTGCATGCTCCAATTTCTTTCTTGCTTAGCAGGTCTTCATCTGAATCGATATTCTGTTAGGTATTTTAGTTATCTATTGTTGTCATTATTGCTATTATTCATTGATCTTTTCTCCGAGGTAATGACTTGCACTACCTGTTCTCCTCTTCTTTCGCGGTACTACTTGTTGCCACATATAACCATTGGATTGTTATCTGTTCTTCATTTCAAATGGATTTGACATAATGATGATAGACAAATAAATGTTTTTTCAGCTTTCCTCAAGGAGGAACAAGTTTGAAATCCAGTTTGTCTTTATTAATCACCCTCTCCATGACACTTCCTTATTGTTACTGTTGGTTCACAATTTTTCATCAGAAATAGTATACAACCGGATATATGTGCCTTTTCTTGTATCAGAGTACTTGAGGGTTCTTACCCATCTTGCTAAAACTTACAAGATGTGAATCACCATGTTCTTTAGAGAGGACTTTCCCTGGATGAAATTTGAGTTCCATACTCTCAAGTTATAGTGTCATCTTATTTGATTGAATATTGAGGTCACATGTCTGTTCTCAACTTAGCAACCAAAAGAAGAGAAGGTAATGGGATACTAGCTTGAATGTTTAAGAAAGCCTTACATATTCTGATCACTATACTTTTGAAACTAGTGTAGCAATTTCTCTTACCTAACTGTATATATTTTTCAAATAGAATTAATTTGGAGTCCTTTGAACAGAATCCCAGAGTTATGTGAAGTTAGCTGAGGACTTTGTTTGCTTTACTCACTAATGATTAAGATACCATTAGCAGGGAGAAGAGTGCCATCATTATGTCGCTCTATAACCGCTTGCACATTGGGTTTGTTTTTTTTAATTGTTTTATCTTTATAATGAAAATACATTCTAACTAACCACCACCAACTAAAGCTTTGAAAACTTAGTTGCAACTCTTGCTACAGTTCCAACTGATTGTAAAGCCATGAAAATCTCAATTATGAGAGGGCAAAAAGCTCTCATGTGTTTTTTTTTTTTGGTTGCTTTGGAGCTCTTATGTGCTTGGGATGTAGTACAAATGGTATTTGTTGAACTATTGCAGGTACACGCCAATATTTTTGTTTCTGGTTGAACAGGTACACACCATTCAATAGGCCAAGTAGTAGGAGTTCCATCTCTCAAATGCCAAAATGAATTACATTGATTATTAATTTGTGGGGGTAATGCTATCATCATCTAAATTATTAAAGCATCAGAAAAAGTTAAAGCTGTAAAAAAAAAAAAAGTTATGTGTTTTATTAAAGCATCTGCCATAAAAAGAAGGTGCAAAATAAAGGTACGCAATTCCTCTGCCCCCAGGGAAAAAAAATCTATATTATATACACATGAGTAAAAACATAACATTCTTATCGTTCAAGGGGGGTAAAAGGGGAGAATTTTCTCTTGCTTTTGTTCTCTATCTCTCTTTCTACATGTTGTCTTGCAGTCTCCTTTATGCTTATGTGCTATATCCTCTGTATGTGCTTGATCACGACTGTACCAAAGAAATGAGAGCTCTCTGATTTTGGAAAATAATATGAGTGTTGTATGGTGTAACTCTATCTCACCTCTTAGGGCCCACCAATCCCTACTCTCTGCTTATTTTACTTTTTTTTTTTTTCCTAATTTTGGTGCTTCTCTTTACATATAGTACACATCGAGCCAAGCCAAAAGCCAAGTAGCCAACCACAAAACCCTCCTTTTCCTCTCGGAACTTGCAACCACCCCCAAAAACAACAAATCCAAATCCAATCCATAGAACTCCGAATTTTCATCCCTCACTACTATGTAGTAGCACAGTATTGGATTAATTTTTCCCGATATCACAATCACCAATAAATAGCTTGTAGTTTCTACATCTCCAACGAAGACAGATCATTTCTTCATCCATCATCCTGTGCCCTAGGAGGATCTTTTGATTCATTGCAAGGTGATCGTGCATCATCAGAATCACTCCCCGAGGAACTCCCTGAATCCGAATCTGCAAATCCCGCCAATAAGCTTTCCACCAACAATTGCCCTTACTCCCCCCAAAATCAAAATATCAATTGAAAGATGGGATTGAGAAGTAGTTTTCTTACCACTAGATGAAGATGAACCACTGCTTGAACTACTAAAGCTGCTCGACCCGCTGCCGCTGCTGGCGTAGCCCGCATCCTTCTCAATCTCCACCGGTGGGAAGTTGTTTGTTGGGATCTCCTCTCCAATATCGACATCTTCCTCCCCAATTTCCCCTCTATGGGTCTTCTTTGCAGCTTCATGCGACTCGCCTATAGGGGACTGCTTCTCAATGGTAATAACATTAGCAGTCCGATATAAAATAGGAGAATCAAGAACTGAATTCTACAATATCAATGTTTTTACCTTGGCTGTAGAAATATGGTGGCTGGCATGCTCTTGCCTCTTGATTTTGCCCATAGTCTTTTTGCAATTATACACGTACCGATCAAGCTCCCAAAGCGTCTCTGTATCCATGGCCTCAAAATCAAGCTCGATCTCATCGCCGTCCTGTGCCAATTGACCGTTCCTCTTTCTCAAGATCTGCACCACCTGCTCCATCTTCTCCGCTGGGAGGTTTTGAAGGCTCATTCCAAGCTTGCTCTTCTCGTCGAAGCTCATCTCTCTTTTGTTTGGATCCTTTGCTTTTGGCTTTGGCTGTTTTGTGATTATTGATCTTGATGGTTTTAAATCCGCATCTGGATCCGGTGCTTCTGGCGCCTGCACTGATGCAGGTGTTTGTGGTGGTGTCTGGATTAATGGTGGGTTTAAAAATGGCATTGAATCATGTCTCTTTGAACTTGGCGTTATTGAATCAGCTTTCTTTCTACTCTCTGGAATTGAAATCTGAGTCCAAGATCTTCTTTGCATCTCCTCATCAGCGCACACGCGCTGCTGCTGCTCATTAGTAAACTTCTTGTATGCAGGTTCAAACAACTCGATAAATCGAGCGAGTAGCTGCTCTGCCATGACATAAACATCATGGCCCTTGGGATTGTAGACCAGGGCATTGTTGAAGGTTAATCGAACATCGGAAGCGAAATCAAGTGGTGATGCATAGAGATTCTTGCCAAGCTTAGATTTTACGGTTCCAAGATCCATCGGATACTTGATTATCTGGTTGTAGTCGTGAAGCCCCTGGCCAACAACATCAACGGGAACATTGAAGATCCAACTGTGCTTGTGCTTCATTAACTTCCTCAAAATCTGTCCGCATTGTTTCATCATACTGGAAAAGAGCTTTCCTGTTCTAGGTTCAGATGCTGCTGGACGCTTCGCATCTCTACCAGAAACAAGATGATGAGGACGCTTGTTCCCTGAAACCTTCTTGTTGTCAGAAGGCATCTTATCGTTTCCCATCACAAATTCAGAGGGTCGATAGTACTGATTTGCCTTGGGCGTTCGTTTCTCCTTCAATCCATTAGCACCTGGCGAATCCAAGGAGTAGTTGACCTGCAACTGCAAAGGAGGAGGAGGTGGCCGTGTTGAAGACGTCACCTCCCTGCCGCCGTAGCTTCCGGAGAACTGAGAAGCGCTGTACCCGGATCTTGACTGGATTTGGATTTCTCTCAATTCGATCCGATTGCTCAAGTTCCGAACCTGTTCTAGCTCAGAGATCAGGCGTTTCTTGAGCTCTTTCAGCTCTTTTCTTGAATACGCATCGATCTTGAACGTGACGTATCCCCCAAGAGAGGATTCCTTCCGGTTGTTGAGGCTAATTGATTTTCGATTCAGTGAAGACGAATCATCGGACACAGTACGAGCAGCGGCCGCCGGTTCTTCGATCTCCCGACCATGAATTTGGCTTGCAGGATCATGGATCTGTTTATTAGGGTTAGCCTTCAGGTTAGGGTTAGGGTTAGTGTTAGGGTTTTTCCTGGTATAAACTTTGGGTTCTCCCCAATACGATTCGTTGCGACTGGCCAAGAGAGCAGACGCCATGCATGTACGGAATCACCTCAGATCGGTTAATCTCCGGCGGAAATTTAGAAGAAAAAAAAAATTCTTGAAAATATGGACGAACGGCGATGTTGCCGGAGAGAGAAAGGAAACCAGCAATTCGGCCGGAATACGAGAAATTGACGCCGGAAAGAAAAACAAAGGGAGAAATGAAAAAAGAAAAGAACTTATAGACGAGGGTTTCCAAGCCCTCACCACCAGAACGATGAAGAAGAGAGAGGCTGCACCGCCTCTTTAAAGGCAAAACAGATCTGCCCGGCTTAACTGTGCTTCATTCTTATCTGTCGATCTAGTCCCAATTACGGATCCGACGATTGAGACGACTTTCTTGCTGCCCGAGCTACTGACCGTCATATCTACCACCGATGCTTGGGATCTTGGGGATCTTTACACGTGGCGGATTCTTACCCGTCGGTTGAATTACCATCGAGTGGGGGCAATTATAAATCTGGAGGGTTCTTTTGGTGTGCCTGTGAATTTGGGGGTTTCTACTTTCTGGACGGTGGGGCTCATCGGTGATGACGTGGGAGAAGGCCAGCTGGAATGTCCACGGCGAAAATATCTTCTTATTGCGGAATCTTCTCCCGCCAAAAACCTGGGCTATGCCAGGTCAGCACCACAAACGGTAATTAATATTATAAGGTCGCCACGTGGGATGTAGGAGCAGGGACCATTGCGATAGGGCCTTTGACTCACTCTCTTTGACGCCATTGGCCTCTTGGCCTTTTCGATCCTGTGTTTACGAATCCTCGTACACCGTATGCTTCTATCAATCCACTATATCCACTTGCGTACACGTGGCAAACAAGTGGGTCCCCCCATATTTTTGACCTCCTGATCTATCTATAGAGACCTCACCTGCTGGGGTTAGGTTTTTGCTTAGGAACTTAGGATCTTTTGATTTGGATTGACTCATTTTGGTATGCATCAGATGCTCGGTCGCTATCTCTTTTTGTTGTACTTACTGGAACATTCCTATGGGCTTGGGCTTGGATTAGGGGAGGCCCCAATGAACCCATATAGAGTTAAGCAGGCCTTAGCCTTGCCCTGAACCTAAACTAATGATGGACCTTGGTAACAATGCAGTTGTTCGAATGTGGGCCGGACCCATAGTTACAGGAGGCATCTCTATTCAGTAGTAGAGGTAGTTTCCAAGGACAATGAAGCCATCCCTACACTAGCACAGGGAATGCTCGTGCAGTCGGGTGAGTCCACCATTGGTCCCAGATGCACAAGCCAAAATCAACTGTGGAGATCAGATGAAGGGGAATTAAATGAACCAGATTGCCTCCCCCTAAAGGAACCTATATGCAGAAACTGAACCAATAGCCTCAATCAGCTCTATTGAATTGCCTGCTCATTCAGACAGCAGCACCACCGTCGAACAACATTTGAAAGGTGAACGGAGGATGGCTGGGCTTAGCTTAGGTTTCCTTCATTCACCACCTCAAAGAAAAAGCTAACTCTAGGATCTTGAATTAAAGAAGCCACTTGAATTTGGATTGGAGGATAGAGAGGATATGCATTAGATTCTAATCAAAATAGAACTGGAATACATATTCGAATTACTGATAATCTTTAGGATGGCCAAGGGACACTGCACACTTCATTAGATGGTTAGGATGATTGAGTTTGGTCTAAAAGACACTTAAAAGTATGGCCAATTGATTCTAAGCATCCCTTGCATGTACAACATGACAATGGATCGATCGACTCAAGGATTTTCATTACCTATCCCAATCCATGGACACGACTGGTTAGTATCTCATCTCGGGAATTTGCTTGCGGTAGTCGATATACCGCAATATAGCACATAAGAGCGGTAGGTAGGTAGGTTGTGGTTGGAAGTTAACCGCCTTGTAAGTGCCTATGTTGTTCCTTCATTCAGACGTGCCACCATGTCACCGACAATGCATTCCTCAACGGGTGCAATGCTTGAGAAATCCACCAGTTTCACTAATCATATATACCATCACTAGCGGAAAGCACGTGCGATCCACGTGAATGTACAACAGTCCTAATGATTGTAAAATATTAGAGAAAAGTGAAATAAATAAAAAAATAGCATATGAACTTGCAAGGTAAAAAAAAAGAATTGAAATCTACATAATGACGGACGAAACATAAACATCAATGGGTAAAAATAAGATAATAAATCTGAAGATTAAGAACATATTTTTATGTAATGGAAGAGAGAAAAGAACAACAATTCATTGTCCATCAATGCAAATCTTTGTTAACAGATCAATGAAATATGAAAATATACATTTGCAAATTAACTATAATAATATGTGAAGTGGGTATATTTCGTCAGACAATATATTATTTCTGTTTTGCTTGGATTTGATTTTATAAAGCACATATTACAGGTTCCTCCCGATCTCCCACAGGTTGGGTGTTTTGGATATTAGCCTGTATAAATTGACCATGGGTTAATATTCTAAATGGAACATAACATTTGTTTTCAGTCTTGTCAAAAAAATATTTTTTTTCAATATCAAAGATTCTCATGTAGAGGCTCAAGAGCCTCAACTGTAGATTATCTAGCCTTCTGAATTTCACCAAGTTGCATCAATTGTCTTTCTATTGATGGTTTTTTTTCTAATAGCATGGTTACCTGTCCGCCACATCTTAACACTGAATTTAATTTATGGTGTATGGACTTGATGGGCTGCAAACACATAGAAAAATGAGTTAAATATGCACACTTTCTAAAAACTTATTCATAAATGATATAAACATTTAGGGGCTGTTTGGATACATTTCTGTTTTTCTGTTTTTGTTTCATGTTTTTAAAAACTGAAAGTAAGTTTCTGTTTTCAAATTTTTTAAATAGAAAATATGTTTGACATTACTAACTATTGCTTATTTTAAAAAATAAAAAACAAAAAAAATGCGTTTTGGAAATATGATGAATATAATAATGAGTAAGCAATTCCAATCCATAGTGGTGGTGGTGGTGGTGGTGGTGGTGGTGATGGTGATGATGTTGGTGGTGGTTGAGTGGTGTTGGTGGTGAAGTGGTTGTGGTTGTGGTGGTGAGTGGTAGTGGGGTGGTGGTGGTGGTGAGTGGTGGTGGAGTGGTGAGTGGTGAGTGGTGGTGGTGGTGAGTGGTGGTGGAGTGGTGAGTGGTGTTGGGGTGGTGGTGGTGGTGAGTGGTGGTGGGTGGTGATGGTTGAGTGGTTGTGGTGAGTAGTGGTGGTGGTGGTGGTGGTGGTGGAGGTGGTGGTGGTGGTGGTGAGTGGTGGTGGGTGGTGGTGGTGGTGGTGTTGGTGGTGGTTGAGTGGTGTTGGTGGTGGCGGTGATGTTGGTGGTGGTTGAGTGGTGTTGGTGGTGGAGTGGTTGTGGTGGTAGTGGTGAGTGGTGGTAGTGGTGAGTGGTGGTTGGGTGGTGGGTGGTAGTGGTAGAGTAGTGATGGTGTTAGAGTGGTAGTGGTGGTGGTGGAGTAGTGATGGTGCTAGAGTGGTGGTGCATAGTGGTTCTGTTTTTGTTTTTTGTTTCGAAAAACATAACAAAAATTTTCTATTACCTTAATTTTCAAAAATCTACTAAACCAAAAATAGAAACATGTTTACCAAACATGTTTTGTGTAAAAAATTCTAAATTTTTGTTTTTAAAAACAGAAACCAGAAGTGCAACCAAATGGGTTAGTTACTAATGACACAGTTGTTGCTGTCCTTACCTACAGCCCATTGATATTTTTCTACTGTGGTCTACAAATGTGATTAATAAATCCCTTCTTAAGTCTCATGAAAGGAAAGATAAGAGAGGGGTTTTGTAGACCGAGGCTACATAGAGAGACGAACAATCACATGGAGTACTATGCAGTGAGGTCGTCGGTGTGGCCGGGGAGGTTGGTAGCGCGTCGATCTGGCCATGGGTGGGCTCATGCATGCAGTTGGTGGGTGACGAATTCAGCCAAAAAAATAAGGAGGCGGCATTCACGACAACCAAGAAAAAATTTAAATAAAATTAGATACATCTCAGTCGAAAAATTGAAGAGAGAGAGAAAGATGGCCAGCCTTTGCAACCCGTTAATACCTCCATTAACTGAAGATGGTAACTATGTCCTTAGCAGTCGTTTCCAAAGTCGTTGCCTGGCCTTTCAGCAGTGCATTTTAAAAGTCGCTGGTTGGCGTCTCCAGTTTCAAAATTGCTCTCACTCTCATAATGGTTAATCAAGAGAGATGTTGCACCCAAGGCAAGCTAGAGGAGACAACCGCTAGAGGAGACAACCAGCGCAAAGACACGATCATATATACTCTATTCCTCTCACCATATTTAGCGGGTGAGATGAGTTTGGGTTCGTGTTCCATTGTCCCATACATGCACTCATCTAATCAGGGTAGTATGTTAGTTTATAGGTTACAACCATATGTTTCCTTAATGATTTTGATGATAACACAATAATATAATGTTTTTTGTGTTACTAATGTCTCGGTTATGTTTATGTGAAAATCAGTTTACCACGAGCATTAACAAATCATTCAAGGCAATAACATTAAAAAAAAAAAAAAAAGACACCATCCATAAAGGAGATTCATCATCAAGTCAAAACAAGTCATTGGATCAAGTTGAAGATATTAAATATCATACCAAGCCAAATTATGAAGATGAAGATTAAAGAAAAAGAGGGATGATCATAAAGATGAAATCAAATCAAGAGTAAGTTAAAAAAAAAATGAAGACTTTTAAGAAGGTTTAATGTTTTATTCTTAGTGTGAGAGTGTTTAGGACTTTTGTAAAAATTCATCAAAGTTTAGTTGTTTGAAAAGCTCATAACCTAGATTGACCATAGGTTCCTTAAGACCATTTTTCATATCATACTAAGGACCTAGAACATGATTTTAGATGATAATGATCTTGATAAAGATAAAGTAATTGGCCAAAGAAATCATGTCTATCATCTAGGTTGGTTAAAAATGGTGTTTATGTAAAAAAAAAATCAGAAATCCAGTCGACCAAATTATGAGGATTCTCAAATCTAGTCAACCAGATTCTATTGATGATCAAATCTGATCTACCAGATTCCTTGCGACAGCATTTAAAATCTTTAACGGCTAGTTTTGCATTCAATATTATAACGACCATGAAATTTCTTGGGCTATAAAATGAGATGATTTATTAATTAAAGAAACTCTTCTATCACTCTAGATCATTCAATCATTCACTCTCAAGCTTAGATTTTCAAATCTATTGAGTAAACCCTAGAAACCTAAAAGAATCTATAATGAGTTATTCAACTTCATACTTTGAGAGATTCTTAGTGAGCTATCAAGAGATCATATAGCATGTTTTAAAAGCAAAATCTGATTGTAATATATCTTTGTATTGGAAATCAAGAATCGGTGGATTCTTGTCATTGAAGTGAGGAGCTTTATTGTAAGGTTTGATTTTCACCTGAAAGAAGATTGTAAAAGTCAAGAGAGGGGATTCTCTTGCACATGTAAGATTTGATTTTCACCCGTAAGAATTTATTGCGATTAGTAAATCGTGATGAATCCTTGAATAGAAAGCTTGAGGTGGGGTCGTAGGCGGGATTGTCGAACCTCGAGAATAATATTTTGTATTTGTCCTCTAACTTTTCTCCTTTACTTTCTGTTTTGTATTGTTTATAGATTTGCTAGAATTCTGTTTCCTTTTAATTAGTATAATTGAAATTCCGCTTAAGTAATTAGAAAGAAAAGTTCAATTTTTCAAGACCCTATTCACCCCCTCCCCCCTCCCCCCTCCCCTCTCTAGGGTCCATACTTGGGCAACATGATTAATCACAAACAGTAACTCTTAGTACTTATTTAACTATGACATGTAGAAAAAAATAGTGGCAAACCCATAATAGTAACTTAAATGTAATTAAGAAGACATGAAGACAGACATGTTAGAGGTGAAGACGATGAAGAGTGAAGATATCTTTTTCATTGATGAATTCAGAGACAGTCGGTTGGGTTTTTCGTTCAAAAGTACAATAGATGGGAAAGCATGTTAGAGATGGAGGTCTGGTTTCATCTTAGGGTGGTATCGTTTGATAGAGATGTGAGTGAGTGGGAATGAGAGATTGTGAGTGGGAGAGGAAAGAGAAATAGGGGTGGTTAGAGAGAAAATAGTGGGGTGCAGCGGTTGGATTCGATAGGTATCTAAAACTCTCTTACCCTCTTCTCTTGAAAATATGAGAGAAAGTGGGGATGTGGAGGAGAGAACCTTGGAAATGAGTGGGAAGGAAAGAGAGAATAGTGGGGAAAGAAGAGAGATTTTGGGAAATGACACATCTAACCTTAAAAATAGTACTAAGAGTTTTTAACTTTAAGGATATTTTCATTCTTTTAAAATATGAACAGTAGGATTTAATGGTCATTAAAGAAAAGATCAATCAATACAATCTCACCATTATAATAGTAGAGAAGAGATATAAGAGGTCATTCAGTTCAAGAAGAAGAGTGAAAAGTCACCTCCATTGACAAGAACACAGATTCCGAAATTGGCCTGGTTGTTCTCGGCATAATGCAGGAATTCATCCAACATTACTAAGAAGATTACCGCATGGGAACAATAGCACGAAAGGAAGACCCTTCTCCACACCAAGGGACAGGAAAAAGCTGAGACTCACCATTAACAACAACATGGTTGCTTGACATAATTGGTATGCCCATCCAGGTATGTAGAAATTATCATTCACACTATCACCTTTTTTTCCCTATTTTTTGTTTAACAAAAAAAAAAATTCACATTATCACTTGGCCCTTCCTTTTTTGTCTAGTATAACTTTTACAACTACACTTTTGTAATTAATACATGATGTTTGGCCCCCTCCCCTTGTATCTAAAGGGAAAAAAATCTCAATGTTATATTTTTGGATGATTATTCTTGTTATATGTTATATTTTTGGATTATTATTCTTGTTATACATGGATTTACTTCGCACTGCTTGTCTCTATTTTTCAATCCTTTTATGCTCTTTTTTTTTTTAGTTGGAAAATAATAAATATTGGAAACAAAGTTATCTGCTTCAATAAAAACTTTCCACTCAGATCCAGGGAGATATTTTTCTACTCATTTTCAGGATTTTATGTCCGCCCGTGGTATTATTCCTCAGCACTCCTTCTCACATACTCTTAAGCAAAATGGGGTTGCTAAGCATAAGCAGTCTTGTCAGAAAGGTTAACATAGGCAACTCTTGCTGTTAGCAGTTCTTTAGGTTTAGGGGGTGCTATAAAAACACAACATACACACCACTTATTCAGCGGCTTGAGTCACCCTCTCCTTGCTCCCTTGCCTTTGTGTCTTCCTTGGCGGTTTCTGCTCAGTCCTCTTGCCCTCTAGCCTAACGAACTTCTTCTCGACTCCTTCCTTTGGCTTGCCTTGATCCCTTAACCCCCCTCCTTGGTTTAAGAAATAATAATAATAAGTTAAGAAATTAAAAGGCAGATTGATCCAACACTCAACTCTTTGGATCGCAAAACTACCCTAAATTTTATTTTTCGTATATAAATGTATTAATTTCTATAGTTTCTTGTATTATAATTTATGAAGAAACATTTTTTTATTGAAACCATATAAAATTAAATAAAATAATTCCATGAATATGAATAAGCTTGTTCAAGTCAAGCTCAACCTAAACATTCGAGCTCGAATCAAGCTCAAGCCGAGCTCAAACATATTCAAGCCAAGCTCGGCTCAAATACACCCCTACCTATGAGTTGTAGTGTGCCATTTGATAAGTCCATGTTTAGCCAGTTTCAAGTTTCAAATTAATACTAAGGCTCTCTACTCACTAAACCAGATACTAACACATACACAGCTACAACCTAACCGTATTTGTGACACTGAACAAAATTTAAAAGACCGCATTATTTTGAAATAGTAAACAGTATTTTGAAATAGTAAATACACAGCTACAGACTAAACGTACAAAGATCAAAGAGGAGATCCAAATGACCTAAACACAAACACTCACTAAAACCCTTCCATACATGACGATAATCAAAAGAAAAGAAAAACAAACAACAAGATCAGCAAACGAATAAGATGGAGGGGTCGCAGCAACATTCATCGATGAGAAAACAGCAACATAAAGCTGCAAGGCTGCAAGCAATTACACAAACCCCACAACTGATTTAGAAACAGAATCCATAATCAGTGTAAAATATATTGAAAGATCTGTGTAATGAATACGAAATATATACCATCCCTCTAGGAAACCTGTTTCTCTTCTAGGTGGTGGAGCAACATATTGAGGTGGTGCCATCACAGGGGGACCCTGATAATAACCTGGGAGCAAAAATAAATAAAGGAGTCAAATCCTCTACGGTGATAACCGGATTTCGCAAATCCGGTTATCACCCCCTAGAGGTCACCACGTGTCTCCTTTGACACCCCTTAACCATGGGTAAGGTTCACCCACCCCTAGGGTTCACCCACCTATTTTTTTTAAATATTAATTTTTTAAAAAATTAAAAAACTGTTTTTAATAATATTAATTCTTTTTTTTTAAATGAAAAAACTGTTTTTAGAGTTTTTTTAATATTAAAAACAGTTTTTTTAATTTTAAAAAAAGAATTAATATTTAAAAAAAAATCAAAAATAGTTGGGTGAACCCTAGGGGTGGGTGAACCTTACCCACGGTTAAGGGGTGCCAAAGGAGACACGTGATGAATTCTAGGGGTGATAACCGGATTTGCTCCGGAGATGATTTGGCTCCATAAATAAATTATAAACATATATAGAAAAATGACAAAAAAAAAAGGAGGGAGAATAATTTGAGAGATAAAAAGGGCAGTGGTCACACCACGCATTTGATTAGCAAATGTCATGGCCACTTGTCCCTTTTAACACTCCTTTAACTATGATTAAGTTTAAGAAAATTAAAGTTAATATTTTTCTTTTTAAAAACTAAGGTTAGTAGAGAGGGAAAAATAACATAAAATAAAATCCATTATTTTGTAGGAAAAAACAAACATAAAATAAAGAAAAACTCATCATACAAATCACAACAATTATAGAAAATCGGGGTCTGCCTAACCCCAGCTTACCATTAAAAAAATTTATAGAAAATCAGCCACAAAAACACTCTCCCAGAGAATAGAAAGGGTGGTGGAAAAATCATGATCAAAAGGGCAGTGATCCTTTCCTCTGCCCCAGGATATAACGAATAAAAGAATCATGATCACGAAAAAATGTTTATTAATCGCCCTTAATTATTAAAAAAACTAACTAAGAAAAAGAAAAAAGAAATCAAAAAACAACGATCAACAGAAAACCCATGATGAAACAACCAAGAATTTTTTTCAATTAAAAAAAAATCATGAAATAAGAAGATATATAGAGAGACTAAGAAGAAAGAAAGAGATACCTTGGGCAGGGTATGGATAAGCGTACTTGGGATCACTCATCTCTAGAACACTAAGAGAGACGGAGATATAGGATTTGTGTAATGGCTTGGTTTACTTTGGATTTATACAGAGGAATTAGAGAATAACGTGGTGAAAAAACAGAAGATTCCAGAAACAGATGTTTTTATTATTATTATTTTTGGGTGGGGAGTTTCAACTCCAGATACTGACTTCAAAACTAGATTAAGATGATTTATCTCTGTTAGTTACAATTTTTGGAATGGGTAGGCTTAATCACTCAAAACAAACTCTCTTGGAGAGAATGAAACGTAATTGTTGATTTCAAGTATCATCAGCTACTAGTACTCACGCAGAGATTTTACCTCACTTACAGGTGGTTCGTTGAGCGAGTAAGGTTAGGTTCCCCATTTCCTTAAGAGCGAGTATCTGAGATAGTAAAGCATGCCACAAGGCCACCTGGGCCATGTCTTCCGTCATCTAGTCGCGGTCGAGAATTAGAGGAGTGGTTGAGGTTACGTTTCCTTTTAACGAAGTCAAAAGTGCATTTGATATTGCTCAATTATAAAAGGACGTGGTATGCTAGGAAGCACGGATACGGATATAGATACGAGTACGAATACGATATAGATACAATGATACGGCAAAACTTAAAAAAACAGGATACAGCTATGGTTAGGATACGTCTATAATTTAAAATAATAATATTATATTTTGTATTATAATTACAAAATAACCATTAGTTCAATTTTATTTATGTAAAAAAAAATACCATGTCCATGTAAAAGTAAGAAATTCTCATTATCCACTAAGCAAAAAAGAAAGTCATCCTATCATCCACCAAGCAAAATATAAAGAAGACCATGTCCATGCAAAAACAAAAGAGATAGGGTTACACCCCTGGGTCTCCAAAATTTTTTTAAAAAAAAAATAATATTCATGGCCGTATCCTGGTCGTATCTCGACATATCCATGCCGTATCAGAGCCGTATCCGAATTAAAAAACTTATTTCTAATTAACAGGATACATCTCAGTCGTATCCCGTATATATCCAGTCATATCGGAGGCATATCTGTATCCAATATGTATCGGATACGGGTACGAAGCCCATTTTGAAGTATCCGTGCTTCCTAGGTGGTAGGGGTGTGGCCTTCTATAAAGGAGGTATGGGATCTAATCCCGCCCAGATATGAGTTGCAAGAGCTTCACTGTCTGAGCTAACTTCTGCACATTCGTGATGCAATGTTAGTATGTGTTCTCTTTTAACATCTATTAATTTTGGTTAAGATTCACTCATACTTAAGGTTTATTCAATTATTCTTAGTTTGATTAATCTTAATTTATTGAAAAAAAATAGAAAAAATATTAATTGTAAGTTAGTTGATCTTAACCATAATTAAAGAGGGATGAAATAAAAAGACAATCGGAGCCAACCGAACAAGGAGTGGAACCTAGGACTGGGTCTCGATTTCACCAACATGGTGGTTAAACAGGTAGTGGCTGTCAATTGGATATGAATCACGATCTATTAAACCCGACTCCTTATCCCTATCATGAACATTCGGTTCTCCACCTTGATTCCGATTCCAAACCTAGCCGAATAAAGGTCCACTAATCACTGCTCTTATAAAAATGCTAGCCCCATTCAATCAAGGAAAATAATCACTTCCTCGGGCCAAGGAGGTGATTTAGCGTCTCACCCCTCTTTTTGTGCTACATGTCCACTTTTTATTCCCTTTAATTTAATTTAATTGTGGTTAAGATTAAGTAATCCTTAAAATTAGAGCATTTAACCTTGCTTTTAAAAAAATTAACCACAAGAGTTAAAATTTGTTAACCATGGTTCAAAGGATTTTGTGAGAGCTAGAAGAATAATCTCCTCCTCGGCCGATGAGTGAACTATTGCTCTTCAATTAATATACCCCCCCCCCCCCCCCCCCCCCCCCCCCCCCGCCCCCCTCATATATATATATATATAGGGAGGTGCTACAAGTCACGCAACGCGTGAACTTGTTAACCATCACGCAAGACAAAATCCTAATGGCAATCTTGCAATGCAATAAAATCACTTTTATCAATATTACTAAACTTTCATTCTCTATTGCAATAATTACACATTTTCCATCAACAAATAACCTGCGTGATGGATAAGAGATTCACGCATTGTGTGATCTCTAGATTTCCCCATATATATATATATATATGTTTTGACATTATCATTTACCTAATGTTAGTATAATCAACGATTAGTTGTTAGTGGCAGAGAGTGACACTCTTACAAGACATTACCAATTAGGATTATATCCCATGAGGCCAAGACATCTCTCATAGGACTTCACACCATACCAATATTGGAGCAAGCGGTAGTGTTGTCCCCCTCATTTTTCGTGTGTGTGAAATGAAAGGTTATCTAGTTTATACAGTGAATCCCTATATAGCTCATACATGGATCTCTAGCTAGGATGGTGAATATACATCCCTATATAGATCATTCATGTATCTCTAGCTAGAATAATGAATATCCACCCTCTCGCTAACCTAGAACAAATACTAACCATATTAACTGGAGTTGTGGCTTAACCCGTAAAAATAGGATGGTGAAGATTTGCCCGCCCACCTCATTAGGAAGTCCTGGATTCATTTCTCAAAGATGGATCACAATGGACTAGTAAAACCATAAAGGTTTCCTTGTGGTGATGTGGTTTGATGGTCCACTCGCTCACTCACTCACTAACAACTAATTGTAGATGGATGATATCCCACCACAATGAATTACCGAAAGGAAAAAAAAAACATATATAACTCTTATGTATTGTCACTCTTATAAGAATTTTAACTATAATATCACGAGGTTTTACCCCCATCATGTAGATGCTTAACCTAACTCTGACCCAACTTGTACAACTGTAGAACCATAAAGCTCTATTCTTTTGGTGGAATTTTTAAAAGTCTGGAACATTAATGTTTTGGTACAAGAGGCAATAGTTTGGGAAGAGAGGGGAGAAGGTTTCTAACCCTTTTACTTGATGATATCTTAAATTTATCAAGTTCTAATTAATTAGAAGTTCCACAACTATGGAACTTAAAAAATCCATAAATTTTGGTGGAACTTGAAATTTCCACATTTGTAGAACTTTTGCATTGTTTTGAAATAATATAATTCTAGACATTAAGTAAAATTAAGCATAAACAATGAAAGTTCTAGACTTCAAAATATCCACCAAAATAACGGAGTCCAAAAGTTTTCCTATGATGATGTGTATGAGGGTTCACTCACCCCACTAACAACTAATTGTAGATAGATAATATCGTGCCACAATCAGTTACCAAAAGAAAGAAAAAACATATATAACTCATGTATTGTCTACTCTTATCATTTAGATGGTTAACCTAACCTGGGCCTAAATTGACCCAACTTGTACGCCCCTAACATTCCTAAAAGAAATAGCATCTATTCTTATAAAAATGCTACCCCCATTCAATCAAGGAAAATAATCACCTCCTTGGGTCGAGGAGGTGATTTACCATCTCACCCCTCTTTATGTGCCACATGTCCACTTTTTACTCATTTTAATTTAATTGTGGTTAAGATTTATTAATCCTTAAAGTTTGAACATTTAACCTTGATTTTAAAAGAATTAACCACAAGAGTTAAAATTTGTTAACCATAGTTCAAAGGACTCTAGGAGGAATAGTCTCCTCCTCAGCCGATGAGGGGACTATTGCTCTTCAATTAATATACTTCCCCCTCATATATATATATATATATATATATATATATATGTATATATTGTTGACATTATCATTTACCTACTGTTAGTATAATCAACGATTAGTTGTGTAGAGACCCGAAATTTAATTTCTTGGTATTCGTGTCACTTATTTTAATCTTCTCGGTTGTCGTGATTAATTTATTACATAAGTTTAAAATTATAACAATTAAAGTAGCATGCAACGTGTTTTATAAATTAATCAAGTGAAAAATAGACGAAATCATCTCTCTATCAATATAGGGGCATTTTGGTTATTTAAAGTCATCTAAAATTTATAAAAATTTTAGGGTAGATTCTAGATGTCCTAAAGTAATTATAGTTCAAATTTGAACTTAATCCGATAACAATTGACCTCTCTAGAATTTTTTTAAGTTTAGTGGCAAAATCGTAAATACATAGAAATTATGAATAGTGCATGCATAGTAATCTGAAAAACCCCAAACTCGATTGTTGGTTTCCTTATTTAACCTATTATTGTCCAAAACTTATTAGGTTATTATTGAGAGGGTTTTCCTTTAATATTTTAACAGTTTTCAAAGGGAGAAGACCTAGAGATTTACTTAGAGAAGAAAGAAAATGACTAGAAATCAAGAAACATTCTTTGAAGATGAGGATTTGATATTTTAAGATTAAGAAGCATTGTTAAAGATCAAGATCCAATTATTCTAAAGCGCTTCGATTATAGAGAAGCGATCAAGAGAGATAAATAATAAACTTAGTCTTCAATATCTTTAATACTAGCAAACACCCCGTGCGATACACGGGACAATTTATATGAAAGTAGAATAAAATAAATTATATTAGAACAAATTAATGTTATAGGCATAACTTTAATAATACACCCACCCCTCTAAGGGCAAAGGGTTTACTTTATTGCTCAACAGAGGGATACTATGTTGAGCAACAGATCAATGGACAAAAAAATAAGAAAAAAGGAAAAAAAAATTGAATGGGGAGAAGTCAAAAATTGGGTGGGAAAAAAAATGACTTATGATGAGGTGGTGTTTTTTGTCCATTCATCTGTTGCTTAATAAAGGGATACTCTGTTGAGCAACAGAGTAAACCTTTTGCCCCTCTAAGAAGGTGAAAATGTGTTGAGAAGATTTGGAGTTATATTTCAAGAGAGGAACTCCCAACGGATTGTACATCTTCCACTTAGGTGATGTGGATGAATACCCACCAACCTCACTAACTATAGGCAAATATTATCAATACCCTATAATAAGCCCAAAAAAATAAAATAGTAAATTAAATTCATATAAAACACGTTTTAATAACTTGAATTATGTTGTTTTTGAAAGCCTCCAAACCCACTCGTGCATATGCACTCCTTTACCGATGTAAGAGTTGGGCTTGAAATAGCTCTAGATAGAGCTTCAAAAAGACTGAAAGGATTGCACAATGTCATTTGCTTTTAAAAAGAGTATCAGATATATATGATTTCTAATAGTACATAGGAGAGACTGCCTTTGCTTGTCCTTTTGATCCTAGTCTACTCAATTATTTGACCACAAAGATGAGATTATAACAGAATGTCATTTGCTTTTAATTGAATAGGTATCAATTTTCTAATATTAGCAAAGTCGCATGTCCCTTTGATCACTAACTTTCATTGGTCGTTATTCTCATTCTCTTCATAGAACTCATCCATTAAAGGTTTCTTGTAATTGTTTCTAGCTAGGAGATGGACTCCACCCATTTGGTGAAGTTAGCTTGTTTCCATGAGATTTACTTTCATTCCCTCTACAACTAATACATGAAAGATTTTCTTACACGTTTTTTTTAAAGATGGACTCAACGTCTATTGTACATACTGCTATGACACTAATAATGAAAAGGACTTTGCTACTGAGACCACAAAGGGCCGAGACCGCTCATGTGATGAGTGGATCTCAAAATTGTCATAAATCTGGTTTTATTTTTTTGAGATCTGCTCATATATGCGGTCTCGGCCCTTTGCGTTCTCAACAGCATTTCCCTAATGAAAATTGGCTATTCTTCGGCTACAACTACTTCTCTCTCTAGTATATATCTAGAGAGAGGGACGTAGACACCTAAAAGAAATTATATATGCATTTTTATTTTTGGTGGAGAGAAACCCAGTAAAGAAATGGACTCCTCTGTGCCTCCGTCCATCCCTCTTCATTATAAACATCACCACCACGGTTAGTAGGTCTATTGGAGACCCATCATTCATTCGGGTTATGTGAGAAGACTGAAATTTGTGGCAGTTGTTGAGTAGATGGTGATTACAGGGATGACTGTTCATAGTAATTTTTTTCTTTGGTTTAATACCATTCAAAGCATAATTCCAAACAATGATAATCGCATATAATCATATGGCTTGATGAAAGGGAAATACATAAATTTGACTCAACTACCCTTTGAAACTAAGAAAGTAAGAAATAATTCACGTTCTTCATAAATGAATCGTTGCACATCAGAAACTCTCTGCTTCCGCTAATGTGAAGCCATGCACACATTTCATGACTGGAAAACTTTAAACCCACCAGGTCCACACCTCCACTACCTCACATCCTTTTTTATCATCAACATAAAAAAAGCTTCTTTACAACTGTAACTCCAGGGAAGAGAAAAGCATCCAACTTCTCCACACATAGCTTGTTTCTCCGAACAATATCCATATTCAAAAAAACCATAAGCTTCAGCTCCTCCATCAACGACGGCGCAACGGCTAAAACTCCTCATCCTGAAAACTTTGGGAGACTACAACCTCCCATTAAATATTGGTCCAATTGAAGAACGACTCGATTACTTTTAATGGAAACTTTTCTTATAAGCAAAAAAAATATATGAAGCATAAGTCTATGAGGATGTTATAAAACTAAACTAAAGACGTGGAAAAGAAGAGAAAATCAAACGATTTAGCTAAAAGTATGGAGGATAAGTATGGAGGATGAGATTGGTGAAAAACCTTGGCTTGGGAGCAATGTTTTGGAGGAGTTTTTCAGTTGAGGTAGAACAACCCTCTCTGCCCATTAAAATCTCAGCTTTTCTCTTTGACAGAAACAGAAAGAGAATCGCAACTAATCATAGGATCATCATAGATTAGAGAATGATCGGCATGGGGCTTCTACTTCTGTCTGGGGCATGCATGGAAGAGGAGGAGGAGAAGAAGAAGCAACCATTGGTCCTCATTTGGAAGATTTTGGAGTAAATGCGAATATAGAAGGTAAGGGGAAGGTAATAGTACCACTCGATCCCCCTTAATTACTACCAAAACCGTAGAGATAAAGGCAAATTGATATAGGTGATAAGGGGTTAGTAACCATGATATATGCACTACTCTACTCCTCTTTAATGATCAAAACCATATTCCCCCTCTTAATGATGTAAAATTCAATTTCAATTAAAGGGTAGAGGGGTGAAACCGTGAGAATCAGGCCTCCTCCCCTTCTCCTTTTTAATAGTTGTAGCCATCAATTAATCAATTAATTGACACATGGCAATGAGAAAGTGAAAGAGAGAAATAAAGGTGGGTCCCACTATTTTGTTAAGGTGGCCTCACAAATGAAGAGAAAGCCTAGGTGGCTTCATAAAAGAATAACATGCTTAGGTGGCATTAGGAGGAGAGTTTTCACTCTAGCATATAGTAGTAGTATAGATTAATTCAAAAGAAGAATTAAAAGAGATAGATCTAAGTAAGAGATAAGTAAGATCTATGAATTTATAGTAATTGATTTATCGTTTTTTGAATCGTTAAAGTAAGATGTGAATAGCATAATTAAGATGTGAATAACCATGTTTATACTTGATTTATGCTTTAATTATGGGATTCAAAAATTATGATGAATTATCTGGATATATGAGAAGAAATGGATAAATTTATGGAGTTGAATGGAATGTATGAAAGAATTGAATTATGAATGTGGATTCTTTGTGAGATTAAGGTTACATGTTAGTGTGCTTTTTGAATATGCTTTATGAGAATTATGATTGATAAATTATACAGTATATTTATGATATTTATCTTGATTAAACATGTGTGAATGATATTGTGAATTATGCATATTGAAAATAAACTACGATTTAAGCATGTTAAATTATTGGAATATGAATGTTGTTATATGTTTATTTTCTGTTACCATACGTGATGTATTTTTTGGGTAAAAGAACATTTGATGAGAGTCTTGCTTGCCTAAGTCTGTTCGATATAGTGGAATGAGACGCTATGATGTGATTTCATATAACCCTTGACTGTTAGTCTTAGGTATAATTTAACCAAAGGTGTATCACCGTGCACTCACCAATGAATAATATGCACATGTATGAAGATGAAATTAAGGGCACTAATAAGATTACAAGTAAGACCAAAAGTAAAGTAAGTAAGTAAAAAAGAAAGACACATGAAAGCGATAATGCATGTTTATGTTTGGCATAAGAGAATACCATAAAAAAGGCGATAAGTATGTCAAAGTAAGTAAGTCATTGTACCGGATGATATACTAAGTCGTCCGTGCCGGATAATGTACGAAAGGTGATATCTCAGTAAAGTAAAGTAAAGTATAGTAACTTATTTCCATATAAGGTAAAACTGTATTTTAATTTATTACTCGATGCATGTCTATTTGTTTTCATAAAACGATAAAGCAAGAAAATATGAAATGTAAGAAAAGAAAGAAAGTAAATAAAGTAAATGACATAATGTATCTATTCGTTTTTCTGCACTCTGATTTATGTATGTGAACTGAAGTTGAACTGTTAAATGCATGTAAGTTAATGTTTAAGATATTGTTTACTATTATTGTTTGTTATATACGCTGAGTAATTGTTACTCACCTAACAACTTTATTGTTGGTAGGTTCTGATTTTGATATCTGTGCACCCGGACCGTGAGAAGAAGATGAATACATAGAAGAACCTGAAGGTGATCATCCCGAAAAAGAACGGGATCTCGATAGATATCCTTATTATTGAGTTTGTTTTATTAGTAATAATTGATTTAATAAGAAATTGTAATTGGAGTTATTCTAAATTTATATTTAGTTTAGTTTGATGATTTATGATCAAGATTTTATTATTTTCAGTTGCAGTTATGGATCATGGATTTATTGATGTTATTAATTGAAGAAATTTTCAGGTTCGTATTTTTAGTATGTCTTAAACGCTCCTAACAGGATGGTTTGATAAGTAAGTCAAGTGCCAAGATTTTACATTTTCCTAGGTGGTGTTTTGAGGCGTGACAAGTTGTTAGTGGCAGAGAGTGACACTCTTACAAGACATTACCCATTAGGATTATATCCCATGAGGCCAAGAAATCTCTCATAGGACTTCACACCATACCAATATTAGAGCAAGCAGTAGTGTTGTCGCCCTCATTTTTCGTGTGTGTGAAATGAAAGGTTATCTAGTTTATACAGTGAATACCTATATAGCTCATACATGCATCTCTAGCTAGAATGGTGAATATATATCCCTATATAGCTCATTCATGTATCTCTAGCTAGCTAGAATAGTGAATATCCACCATCTCGCTAACCTAGAACAAATACTAACCATATTAACCGGGGTTGTGGCTTAACCCGTATATCTTGAACAAAAAAATTAGGATGGTGAAGGGTTGCCCGGGCCCCTCATTAGGAAGTCCTAGATTCATTTCTCAAAGAGGGATCCCAATGGACTAGTAAAACCATAAAAGTTTTCTTGTAGTGATGTGGTATGAGAGTCCACTCACCCACTAACAACTAATTGTAGATGGATCATATCCCACCACAATGAGTTACCAAAAGGAATAACTCTTATGTATTGTCACTCTTATAAGAATTTTGACTATGATATCACGAGGTTTTACCCCATCATGTGGATGCTTAACCTAACTCGGACCCAAACTAACCCAACTTGTACAACTTAGAACCATAAAGGTCCGTTCGGTGGAATTTTTAAAAGTATGGAACATTGATGTTTTGGAACAAGAGGCAATAGTTTGGGAAGAGAGTGGAGAGGGTTTCTAACCCTTTTACATGATGATATCTCAAATTTATCAAGTTCTAATTAATTAGAAGTTCCACATCTATGGAACTTAAAAAATCCATAAATTTTGGTAGAACTTGAAATTTCCACATTTGTAGAACTTTTGCAATCTTTTGAAATAATATAGTTCTAGACATTAAGTAAAATTAGGCATAAACAATGAAAGTTTTAGACTTTAAAAGTTCTACCAAAAGAATAGAGCCTAAAATTTTTTCTATGGTGTTGTGGTAAGAGGGTTCACTCACCCCACTAACAACTAATTATAGATAGATAATATCGCGCCACAATTAGTTACCAAAAGAAAGAAAAAACATATATAACTCATGTATTCTCTACTCTTATGAGAATTTTGACTATGATAACACGAGGTTCTACCTATCATTTAGATGGTTAACCTAACCCGGGCCGAAATTGATCCAACTTGTACGGCCCCTAACATTCCTAAAAGAAATAACATCTTAAGCACCTAAAGGAATAGTACTTTGATCGCATATGTACACAACGCCGACACCTGCACGTCTAGCTAGGATGGTAAATGTGTGTCTCTCAAGTTAGGTACATCTTAGGTGTTATGTAAATATCTTGCATCAATTTGTCATGACTTCAGTACTGCACCCTCAGGCCCTCTTGTTTCATTTATACCCTCTTCTGCAAATCCTGAAAATGAGCACTAGTAGGAAGTGAAGTAGATATTAAGTTATCTGAAAAGATCATTAATGTTGGCATCATGTTTGACAAGAAAGAAAAATGCAAGGTTGTAGGGGTATGTTACGTTGATTCAGATTACGCAGGGGACCTAGACAACAGAAGGTCTATAGGGTATGTATTTACACTTGGGGGAGGATCAATTAATTGGAGTTCTATGTTGCAACCTACTACATCATGTTTCACAATTGAGGCTAAATGTATGGCAGCTTCAGAAGTAGTCAAAGAGGTTGTCTGGTTGAAGTGCCTTGTTGGTGAACTAGGGATAAAGCAGGAGATGATGACTTTATACTATGACAGTTAAAGTGCTATACACTTGGCGAAGAATCAGATTTATCACTCAAGAGCCAAGCATATTAATGTGCGCTTTCACTTCATCACATATGCAAAATTTGAAAAGAAAATTGTGTTAGAGAATATTCACACAAATGACAATCGTACATATATGATGACCAGTCCAATAACTGTATCTAAATTTGAGCATTACTTAATTGGTTAGTATTTGAAGAGAACAATAGAAGACCGCACCCTCACCATAGGGGTGTGAAGGCATCTTATGAGGTACAAATTTTCTTCATCTAAGGCGAAGCAGAATTTAAGCCAAAGGTGAAGAGCGTTGTGCAAAGTGTCTTGCATTCAGCTTGTTACGAATTCAGTACTGCACCCTAGGCCCCTCGTTTCATTCATACCCTCTCATACAGGTCAAGTTGTTTTTGGTGCATGCACACATGCTTCTATATATCCCATATGATTTTTTTGGGGATTTCCTAATTATACTTGAAGTCTTTTTCAAGTTAGGTTTCTCACTATTATATAATATAATATTCGGTCGAGGGTTTTATATTCTATGAATAACAAGTTTGTATGAGATCAGATTGTGAAAACGTGATTTTTGTAATCTCTTTGCTTTGAATTAGTGAAGAAGACGATCTTTCCATAGACATAGCTCATATCGGGTGAACCATGCACATAAATCTTGTGTTCTTATGTATTTATGCTTTAGTATTTGCAAATTATTTCACCACAGTAGGCTCAATCTAGAGAAATCCCAATATCGAGTTTCTGAAAAAAAAAAAAAAAGAACAAAAAAAAAAGAGAATTCCCAATAAATTGGTTGTAATTTCTCTTCCGTGACATGGCATGAAGATCACTAGCTCACACCATGTGCTAACACTATTAACAAAATTCTTGTTTGTAGGTCTTAAAAAAAATGATGTTTTGCATTAGATGAAAACCGAAAACAACCCCTAAAATTTCAATCAGATAGGGAAAATACTGGAAAAACATCTGAGGCAATGTGTGTAAACATCAATAAAATGGGTAAGAAATGGAAGAAAGAAGCCACTCGTTGTGTTGGTGAACCAATGAGTGGAAACATTAACATTAATATTAAAAAAAAATTAAAATATTTTTTTTTCTAAACACCAAGGATAGGTGGGTAAACTTTAGGGCTGGGTGAATCTTAACCACAGTTAAGGGGTGTCAAAAGGAGCATGTGGCGACCTTAGGGGCGTAACCAAGCTCCCTTGAGTCTAATTATAACCGTAGAGGATTACAAGTCTTATAACTATAGTCTTCTATCTTTTTGGCATGCAAATATGGGAAATGAGAAACAGACCCATACATTTAGGTGGAGTTTGGCATTGTTCCCTAGGAGTGTTTTTATGTACCTCGGGAACAGAATCACTTAAGGATGTTTTCTAGTGATAAGAATCGGAACACTTTTAATGAATCAAATGTTCTCAGCACAATTTTTTGGGAACGATAAAAACAAGCTCTCACAGAGCATTCATGAGAAATGCGTGACTCTTCGTCGGGGTCGATGATATTTATAAAAAAAGTTCTCCATTTCCTCCTCTCTTCTACAGTCCCCTTTCTCTTTCATGGTTACAACGATCTACCATTTGAGCTTCACTAAGATTGGACAATCTCCCCCCCTCCCCCCCCTTTCTCTCTCCCTCGTCTCTCTTCCTATCTCTCCTTTTCATCTCTTCCTTATATGCCCCAAGTGTTGGGCTCTTACCTCCTTTTCACTAAGAGAACTTGGTGTTTGTTGAAATGCGCCTTACACAATTCAAACTCTTCTCTACTATAGTCATATTGCCCGCCTACCTTTCTTATTTAAGCATTCCCATGCTTGACTTCCTGCTCGTCCCTCCTATTGCCATGTTATGAGCCATTACGAGAGTTTGATGAATGACGAGTACACTTTTCATGTTCAGTATATCCATGATCTCCCCATGCTTTGTGTCTCCATATTTTTCTTGTAGACACCTTTTTGATCTATTCTAATTCAAGGCCCTTTTGTTATCGAATGTTTTAGTAGATGGACCATAACTGTGTTCTGTTGCATAATGAGGATATTAATTTTTGTGGATAAAATATAATAATAATCTTAATTTTTTTTCTTCATCCAAATGTAATTTTTTTGTTTCTATTCTTTAGGAATGATTCTAACTAATTATTACTAAATGGGTTCTAAACACATAATCGTTCTCAAAAATCAAATTGATCTGGTTCCAAAATTATTGAATCACCAAGAATGATGCCAAACACCCCAGTAGGTTCCAAGCTGATTGCACGATCTCCCTTTTTAACACCTACTAACTATGCTTAAGATTCACTCACCCCCAAGGTTTATCTATCTAACCTTGTTTTCAGGAAAAAATAAAAAATAAAATTAACTAGGATTTAATTAAGTTTAGTCATATTTAAAAAAGGGTTAAAAGGGACAAGGGATCTTGCGGTTTCCTTCTCAGCCTTCTATAAATAGAGATCGGATCATAGCCACACTTGAACTCGGGGAGAGTTAGCAGCCACAGGTCAACACATGTCCCTGTTATCACTATGGTTAAGATTCAAATCTATTCTTGGTTTTTTTCAAAAGCAAAAAATTTAACATTTTTTAAAACTTTAGTTGATAACTTTTAACCCTTTTAAGTTTAATATTTTCTTAGTATATTTTTCTAAAGATCTGTTGAATGGTTAGTAAATCTTAACCACGGTTAACAGAGGTTAATACAATACAGGTGTTCGACCTGTCCCCGAGTTGATTTGCAGTGATCCGATTTCCTATAAAATAACGTCCCCAGACTCCCCACCTGACCCGACGCACTGCAATAGTCGCCTAGAGGAGAGGAGAGGAAACAATCATGGTGAAAGCTGTGGTTGGAGAGGAAACCCAACTCAAGTTAGCTGAGGATCGTCTCTTTCAATCCGGAGTTCCTTCTCAGGTTCCATTTCTCTGTCTGTTTCTTCTTCTAATGGTGTTTATTAGATGAGGATTCTGAAATGGGGGTTTTGTTTTAACAGGTGGGTCTTGTTATAGGCAGGCTTAGTTCCACTTTGGACAGAGGTTTCGTGTTTGATCTAGTTCCGACGCCACCCAACGATGCCGGAGAACCGGCTTCTTCACTCTCCGAAAGCGGCCGAGACGACAAGAAGAAGGCCTCCAAGGGGAAATCTCTTCCCGATTCTTCGCCTTTGGTCATCGATAGGGATTGGGTTTCTGAACATGCTCTTCAGGTCAAACTAACATTATTTTACTTTCTTCTGATTTCCAAGTCAGTTTTTTATTTTATTTTTGATCGCTAATATCAAATTCAATAAGAAAAAGGAAGATTCACAAAATGTGAATCCTACAAAACAGAACAACCACAGAAACCAGACTACAGAAAAAACAACACAAAATCACACCAGCAACACAAATAAACCTTCCCCTGAACCCACTACGATATAATCTTGTCAAACCCTATCTCCACCAAGTTGCACTTTGTGGAGACCCAATCTCGCAAGACCTCCCGCGCTCGGGAACACACTTTCACCAAGGGCGACTCGGAATTCTGAAACACCCTCCTATTCCGCCCTTTCCACAAAGACCATGAGACCACCCTTGGGAGCAAAGCCCAAATGAGATCCCTTGGACTATCATGTAATTGAGAGCCAACAAGATAACGAAGCCCGAAAGGACAAAGGGAACGCCCACGCAACCCTGAGTTGAGACAGAAAATACAACCACAGCTTCCTCGCAAACGAACAATGTAAAAGCAAATGATCAACCGATTCTTCCTCCACCAAACACATATCATAACGATTGGGAAGACTCAATCCTCTCTTTCTCAAATTGTCGGATGTTAGGATCTTGTCCAAACAGGCGGACCAAAGGAAACCAGAGACCTTTGATGGGACCCCATTGAACCAAACCAACTGACTCGGAACTCCACTATGGGGCCCGGGTAAGTATCCTGCAAATAGGCTTTCACGGAAAAATGCCCACTAGAGTTGCTAGCCCAAATCCGGCAATCCCTTGCGGACTTATCAATACTCACCGACTCTAGCAAGGACAATAACACATCGAAATCTGGAACTTCCCAGTCATTAAGAAGGCGGCGGAAAGAAAGGTTCCACACCACTAAACCCACTCTCCTAAAGAACAGATCCGCAACTGCCGCCGACTTATCGGAGGATAGAAGAAAAATGTCCTGAACACTTGCTTCAAGGGGAAAGACCCACACCATGGATCAGACCAAAATTTGATATCCTTTCCATCCCCAATCACTAGCTGGGTATGCTTGACAAACACGGTCCAACCCGCCACAATACATTTCCAAAGACCAACCCCATGAGGACCCCTAGGTGGCCTTGGCTCCCAACGATTTCGATACCCATGCCGAGCCACGAGCACCCCTCTCCACAGACCATCTCTTTTGATCCCCGAAATGCCAAAGCCACTTCCCGATTAAAGCCTCATTGATTGCTTTGATAGGCCAAATATTGAGACCCCCTCTCTTTTTAGGCCGACATATCCATTTCCACCTCACCAAATGAAGTTTTTTAATTACTACATTCTTATTCCACAGGAAGTCCCTTTGCAGCCTTTCCAACTTAGAAGCAATAGAAGCGGGAATTCTGAAAAGGGAGAGGAAATACGTCGGAAGACTACACATAATACTCTTTAATAAAGTAAGCCTGCCTCCTTTGGAAAGCAACAAAGACTTCCATCCCGACGAATTGCCGGAATCATTAGGGTTTGGTGCATATACCTATAGGTTTTTTTTTGAAAATTTAGTTTCCGCTTATAGTTTGCTTTTGCAATTCAGAGTTGTTGAAAACAGACAATTTAGAAGTTGTATAAGAGACAAGTTCAATGGAAATTATGCCAAGGCGTTAAGTATATCTAAATATCATCATTTTCTTGCCCTCATATTTATTTTTTGATAGTAAATAATTTATATAGTATTTCCTATGTGTATGCGCGCCCCCACACGCCCACACACAATATACACGGATACAAATATATTATGCATACATCTCTCTCTTTATATATATAGATATATAATGTAATCTTTCATTAACTTATTGAATCTTTTTATAATTTCTTATATTTTATTTATTTGTTAAAATGAGAGAGGATGAGGTTCTTGTGAGGCTTAAGCCTCACGCATCTTGAGTCCTAACGCCTCTCCTCATGCCTTTCCGTTCTAAAACATTGGTTGATTTTTATAGATTTTGGCTATTAAGGAATGCAATTTTTGGTGCATTGAGGATATATGACCTGGAACAGTTATATGTGCAAAGAAGCATCATAATCAATTTCCTTTTTTTTTTTCAACCCATATTATTATTCAATAATTCTACAGTGTTGCTATCCAATGAGCCTCTTATAATTTTTGTGCCTGGAGTTGAACTTGTTCCTACTTAGAATGACTACATGGCACATAAGGTCGTGATTCTGATATAGTTGTGCTTTCAGGTCTCCAGAATGCTATTGGGTGGCATGAATGTGGTTGGGGTCTATGTATGGGCCAGCGAGAGCTCCTTCAAGGCTTCAAACATAATAATTTGGCAGGTGTGTTTTTCATTATGTCTTGATAAAAAGAATTGCATATAGATGTTTTCAAGTTAAACTATGGTGTATTATTTATTGTTTTTGAGAAATGATTCTCCTCATAATCTTGATGATTGTACGTCTTTTAAAAATAGATCTATAGGCATCTGGGATACTTTTTTGAAAGACTGCCATGTCATGTTGGAAAGGTGTACGTGGCCTACCATGCACGATCAATATGATAATATATAAAACCTGATATGATATTCACATCCCAATCTAGTTACATGTATTCTTTTCAAATTTTTTACGCACTTATCAGCCTAATAACAAATTTCTCGAATAATTCCCGAATTGTTCCTGAACTATTCATTTTTTAAGGGGTAACGTTTAAAAAGACTTTTTTTTCCCGAACGAATTATTCGCGAATAATTCCCGAACTAACGAATTATTCCGAACTTATTCTGAAGGAAGATTTCTCACAAATTATTTGTTCATACTTATTCGAGTAGGTTATTTTAGGTTTTGATTACATTCGATTGAATTGAGGAAAAACAGACGATTTTGCACACTGGTTAGTCTGTTGAATTTCGACCGAATTAAGAGAAAATATAATTTGTGCTATTTATTCTGAGCTATTTCTATATTTTGCTAAATAACTATGTTATATCAAATAAATACACTCATATATTGCTTTTCTGATTTTATCTATTTTGATTATTATTTTTCTAGTTTCTATACATTTTTAATTGCTTATATAAACTGTTTTGCATATGCAAATGTGTAATTTAGATTATTATTTTCTCTTAAATTACATAAAACATGTTTAAGCCTTAAGTAAATTTTTTCCTGAGTTTGCGAGTTTAAATAATGCTTGTTTTTTAGGAATTGAGATAAATGTCTAATATAGTAAGAGATGTCAATAAATCTGGTAAATGAATTAGTTGGTATCACGTTCTTGTTTTTTTTATAATTATTAATTTTTATTTTTCCGAACTTATCCCGAATTTTCCCCTTTTTTTCGAACTTAACCCTTGCCGAATAATTCCCGAATCCGAACTTTGTTACTATGCTTATCAGTGTACTTATGACTTATCATCAGATATAGCTTCTAATATTAAAACTTATTAGCATATTTGCACGACTTATTTGTGTCAGATTTACTGTCCTTATGTTCGATTCAGAGACATTTGTATATGTCAACGTTAATATTTGTAATTTATTTTTATTCACTCTTTGGTAACACCAAATTATGATATCTATGTTACAACAACCCAATGTTGTTGTGAATGGTATAGCTTAGCTCAATACGTGCTCCAACATTACTTCAGCTAGTAGGGCTAGCATTCTCCTTATGAGGCTAGCATTCTCCTTATGTAATTAATTGTGAAAGATTGTATCATTAGGTGTTTTATTAGACAAACCATGACAAATCTAATTATCTGGTTCATTAACTATAGACCACCTCTATTCTATGGCTATTAGTTTTCTATTTAAATTCCAATTCTATTATTTCCTAATTAGGGAGACACAACCAGGACATACCTTATTAAACCAAAAGAGAAATGCTATTTTGATTTTATATATATATATATATATATATTATAATTCTATTACTTTTTTGTGAAGAAAAGTGCTTTTAGTGATTATGTAATCATTTTTCTTTATGTTACTTATAAATATAGTGTATTTAGCTCTTAAAGAATCACCGATGAATTTTTTTCAAATAATTCTGAAATATAGGAATTTATGAAGTACTTGCATGAGGAATGGCCGTGAACAAGGAATGCTACTGCTGTTTCTATTGTACCAACTATGATCTTGAACTTGCTCTTGGTACAATCAGTAATGTTTTACCTTTGTGTTTAAAAGCTTCAATTTGACCAACATTTTACATGGACAGAGCAGATATATTTTTATAAACTGAATGAATTCTGCAGACAGTCAAAGGAGTTGCAGAAGCAGCACCCTTTTTTGAGAGTGATTTGGACGAGAGGCTGCTTATTCACATTTCTTATAGTCCAAGGAGGTTATTTTCTAATATTCATTCCCAACTGTAACAACCAACTATTTTGTTCTTTATCACCACGCTGACTTAGAGCTAGTTGCATAGGTGGACCTGCCGAAATTGCATGCTGGGTTCGAATGTTACATCAAGCAGTTTACGGCCTTGTGAATTTAAAATGGGAAGGGTCTTAACCTCCCTTCAAACTTTTAGATGCATGTATAACTTCGAAATAAGGTAACACTTTATTAGCTTCTAATTTTTCACATTGTAGTCCTTGTTAACTTTGTTATGAGCTGTGTTATTTTAATGTTTGAATCATCTGTTATGATCGCTTATTGTTGTGTATTTATTTACCTATAATAATTTTCTAATGTTTGAATCATCTGTTATGATCGCTTATTGTTGTGTATTTATTTACCTATAATAATTTTCTTACTTTGCCATGTAAAAGTCCTTTTTTTTTATCTTTATCTCTGACAAACAGTTTTTGCAGATTTACTTACAACAATTTCGAATAGTATCCTGTATGTGCAATATTTTTGCACCTCCTGAATTGTTGGGAAAACCTGAATATGCCTAGACCAAGTATCTGGCCAGATGAATATGTCCCTCCCCTTCCCATTCGTAAAGCAAAGTTCTTTTGCCTGCTTGAACACCTGTACCATCTTCTCTATATTCTCGGTTTAAGCACTTACAACCCACACTAGTAAAGACCTGATAATTCAATTTAAGTAAAGAAAAAGAAAAGGAAAGACAAATGACTTCTCATTTTAGATATACATGTTGCACTCAAAAGTGTGTTGACTTTAGCCTAGAATCATGCGATTACGGACCACAATTAAGGCTTACATTCCCATAAATATAACCTGATTATGCCTAGACACCAAGCATCTGGCCAGATGAATATGTCCCTCCCCTTCCCAACCTTAAAAGCGAGTTATTGTGCCTACTTGAACAACTGTACCACCTTCTCTATATTCTCCGTTTAAGCACCTACAATTAAAGACCTAATCATTCAATTTAAATAAAATAAAAAAGAACAGGAAAACAAATGATTGTTCTCTTTTAGATATACATATGTACACTATACATATAGACACGCACACGACCAGTGTTGTCAAAAATCGAATTGATTGAAAAAGCATTAGGATTTAGGTGGGATATGAATCAAATCATAAGATCATAGGGTTCAGAAATATTTCCTGTAGAATTTAAGATAAAACTATAAATAATATCCCCAAAAAATCTAACATATCAAATATGCCCAAATCATCCATAATCCTTCATGTAAAGACAAATTTTGTCTTTGCATCATAAAATATTTACATCACATGTACACCATGCTTATTTTCACAAAAGATGGAAGTTAAATATATTACCAACTTAAACTAATTCCTATGGCATTTCATTAACAAAAAAAAGTCTTTTTGAACAAATATTAACTAGATATAATATATGAGATCCGAATGCACAAAAATAAGTTTCACTTTTTAAATTTCAATTTAATTGATGATGTTTCAATCTTCCATGTTGTCATTTAGATCATGAATATATGGTATTTATCCTTCATTTTCATCTCCATCTTCCTCATTAAGATGCTTCTTCTTCAATTTTGATAACCTCTCCCTCTTTTCTTCCCCTCCTACACAATGGAATTTCATAATGTCCTAAACAATAAACTTAAGAGAATAAGATTATTTTTCCCACTCCCCCTAACTGCATAGGCCCACATTTGACAAACACGAGCATTTCTAAGATAGTTTGACTTATAAAAATAAGTTTTTGACTAGTACAAAATAAATATTAGTATATAATAGTGTTGTAGATGACATGCAAGGAAACTACGTTCATATAAGAAAACAATGGGGAGCTTAGCAAGAGGCCTTATTTTGAGAATAGTGAACAGTGAACTCTACATGAAGCCTGATTGTGAGAACAATGATCCTTAGCCAGAGGCCCTGAACCTCTTTCATGCGGAGCTTTTCAATTGATTTTGGAGTCACCACCTGGATTAGGATGATTGGGAATCCAAGAACCCAAATATTCTATCAAATTAAGAACTATAAGGTTTGCACAAAGAATTTTGATTGGATACCAGCTTACGGTGTGGGAAGGTGTTAGCTACCCATTACCACCTGACCAAGGTCAGTCTCTACTCTCTACTAACAGGGGCTAAAAGGCTAATAACTATTCTAGAAAGCAGTACGACCTAGACAAGCAGGATTATAGCAGAGAGGAAACTATCTGGAAAGCAGTAAACTATCTTAGGCATGCTTATTTTAATCTAAGAAAGATGGAAATCTAACCTAAGAGGAAGAACTTATTTACCTGACTGACCCATACTTGCGTGGACAGGTTCCACCAAACCGTTATAGCCTAGGGCTATAGCGTATTAGCATGCCATCCCGAGCTCTTCTGCTCACAATACTGTCAACTTGATTACTAAAGTTTAACTTTTGGGGGTGAAGCTTGTGCCACCTTATTTGCTTCTCTGGCTCCAAGAGAGCTCTTAGAGACTCGACGAATTGTGGAGATTTCTTTGGTGTTGAGAGTGAATGAAGAGGGTCCATAAAGTGATAGGAGGCTTTGGTTTTTGTGATTTCCAGATATGGGACTAAAGAAAATTGCGACTTTCAGTCTAAATCTCGTATGGAGATTAGCATCAGTCGCATCCAAAGGTTGTCTAATAAATTTAAGAGCCCATGGATAGGGGAGAATTCCTCGGTCTTGAACTCGGGCAGTACTTGGGTAGTGCTGGGCCTATGCATGAAGGGCACTCCCAGACTCTGGATCGAATGCCCATATAATTTTGATTAATCTTTGGGTTTGTTAGATTGTCAGTGGGCCCTGCGTTGCAGGACGCACTTGGAATTTGTGCAATCAGTCCCAAAAATAGTCATTCTTATACTCATTTAGAAGGATTTTGCGAGACAAATCTGATTATACTATTCTTGTCTCCATTTGAAATGTAGATTCAGTACAAGGTAAGTTTGCCTAAAGTCTTTTGAGGGTTAATGGCAAGTCTCTTTTAGTGATGTAAATTCTAATACACTCAAGAGTCGACCCGAGTAATCCAGTGCAAAAATGGGGTGTCTCCATTGATTAAACTAACTGAACCCCCTAACAACAAGGAGTTCCTCATTTGGCTTATAATCCTCTTTCTACAATACCAAATTGATTCAGTTTCTTGTCCTGAGTGTATCCGGAAATGATACTAGGACAAGCATTTCAGAAAAGTATAAACTGAACAAGGTTGCTTCATAGCTTGGTTTCTAACAGAGTTGTCCATATTACTAAAGAAAAATATGTACTTTCAGAATCTACCAGACACTTCTCATACTTTTTCCAGTCGGATGATACTCTTAAAGATTCTTCTGTAATATTTTTGCTGACAAACAAATGTTTTGTTCAAATACATTATTTACCTTGACATCTTGCTATCATATATTCATACAAGTTTAAATTCATTATAATGGTGAGGCTAATATGTATGTTATTACTAAAGAAAAGTATATACTTTCAGAATCTGCCACACTTCTCATACTTTTTCCTGTGGAATGATACTCTTAAAGATTCTTCTGTAATATTTTCACTGACAAACAAATGTTTGTTCAAATACATCATTTACCTTGACATTTTGCTATCACATATTCATACAAGTTTAAATTCATCATAATAGCGAGGCTAATATGTATGTCATTTTCTTACTTTTAGCAAATTATTGTTGGTACTTTTGGTATTTCTGTGGATATCTTTTGAAGCCATCAGTGCTAGCAATGGGATAGTTATTTTTGATTTTTGGTTGTTCGCATCTCACAATGGTAGTTATATTTTTTCCAGACTGCCCATATATCATGAGAGTGCGTCAAACGTCAGTACATTGAAAGACGTTCTCCGTAATGGAATTTTATGTCATGCCAAAGAGATGAAAGGTGCAAAGGCCATAGTTGATGGAAATTTGGTAAATAGCACTCTCACATGCAACTTTCAAAAGTTTATTTTTTGTTTGGTCTTTGTGGTTACTTGATTACTCTACAGTTGTTGATACGAGAGACGCTCCCATGAGAATTTTCTGCATACTATCTATTCGGCCATAACGATGCTTTATTAATAAACTTGACAACTTGAAGTTGGAGAATATTTGGCTTGATCAAATACTTGTCATTTAGCTGGAGAAAATATTCTCATAAAATTGGTCGGCATAGAATAACATGACCCATCACATTAATATTTGTTGTCAACTAGCAGAAAAGACTGTACATGTGCGTAGTTATATAACTTATATGTGTTTATAAAGTTGGAAGATTGCTGTAGAAAATGATTTCCTCAATACAACGCTGCCCCTTTTATATTAGCTTTATTATTTTAGATTGGAATGAAGAGAAAAGTCGAAAACAGAAAGCTTTGAAGATTTTTTTTTATCAGTAATCATTCATATTATATATGAGACAATACTTTACTGTTTACAGCAACTGCAATAGAGGAAATCAGGTAACACTATGAGAGTTTACCAGGGAGTAAACTCATGCACATTGATATTACTATGGAACCTAACAAGAAGAGGGCCCTCATGCCAAGATAAAAGAAAGTCGCTCTATCTACTAAAATGAACCACTCACACAAAGAAAACACCCATGCCTGCCCTTTCTTGACAAGCCAAACACCACTGTAAGATCAGGTGTCTGAGTTGCAACCAAACACGCGATGACGTTCCACGGAGAGGGCAAATCTTCAAAGACCTAGTAAGACTACCCAGATAGCCCCTCAAGCCCTTTATCGACACATCAGGAACCAACTCTGTAAAAAGTTCTGAAAGAAGGAAGGAAAGACCTAATCCACTCCCAGACAAGAGAGAAAATGACCCCATATTTCAAACACAATTGGGCAATCCAATAACAAATGATCCACCGACTCTTCCTCATGTAGCCACAAATAGCAATAGATAGCCATCCTCTACCATCTATGTTTTAAATGGACACAAGTAAGAATCTTGTAAAGAGCCACAGTCCATAAAAAGAAAGATATCGTTGAGGGAATAGATGGATTCCATTTTGGAGACTAAATTGATCTCTTGTCACTGTGACAAATACTATCTTTTTTTCTCCTTATTCAGAGGCATGTGATTGCTTATATCAATTATACCGATAATGTCATCCACTGACAGAAGCAAAATGTAAAGACTGGATGAAAAAAAAATCAATTTCTTCTGTGGATCTTTGATATAAAAAATGATCACTAATGGTGGATGAATATATCAAACATGGTCACTAATGGTGAACAAATGTGAGAGTAAGAATATTTTCTACTTTGAGACTTTTGGAATGGTCTATGCCTTGGCTTTTACAAATGACAAACACCACTGCATGAAGTGTTTTAAATAGTTGAAACTGATAAAAAAAAAAGGTGTTTTAAATAGTTGAATGTATGGTGATTAAACAGCCTATCTCAGCCTCTCTAGCTGCTGCCCTGCTTAAGTCATTTTTCATTACTTTGGCTATGTATTACGCCCATCATCATAAGGGTATCTCGGATGGGGTTGGATATAAGAAAAATGATTGAGATGATCCAAGGCAATGTTCCGCCAATGAAATTCAATTCTCTTATGCCTAGGGTTGAATGGGGCCTGGATAATCTTCCCTGGGATGCATGGATGGACTTATAATATGTCTTGGGGATTGTTGGCTGGTAGGCTTCCTCTTTTTGGGAACTTTTCTGAGTTCCTGTCCCTATCATCATTTGCAGGTCGGGTCTCAACTTCTTACACATTCTGACATGCTTGTATTCTGCATAGCTGTAATCGTATGGTGGCTCTTTTCATCTTTGTCAACATTGTGACTAACATTGTACCTTTCCATGTAAGAACAGCATATTAGAAATCTATTCTTCAAATAAAAAAAAATCAAAATTTCCTAGATGCATACGAGTGCAAGGCTTAAGAATTTCTAAATATTTCACTGATCATGGTTTCAATTAAATACATCTATACCAATCAAAAAATAAAAATAAAAATAATATTTGGTTCGGTTTTAGCCATCTGTTAGCATTCCATTCTTTATGAAGAAAAGGAAATTTGGTGACATTCTCACACGTGTAGAGGCATTATACATGTTCTAATTAAAAGTTGAGTGATTCTAATTTTCTTTCTCTAGTATAGTGGCATTATACATGGATTGATATTATATGACCCTTAAACTCTCTTTCTCTAGTATAGTTTGAGAATGTCTTCAGTCTAGAGAGTAGAAAGTCAGGGTTAGCTTTTCTTGGTTTTAAGTTTTCAACTTGCTTCTTTTTTATTGTTCTCTCTTAACCTTATTTATTATAAGTTAAAATGTATTATTGTATATTAATATAAATAAAATTACTGAGTGAAGCTGAACTCAAGCTGAACCGAGCCCTAACGAGCCGAACTGAATTAAATAGGGTTTGGTTTGAGCTTCGATAAAAATTTGGCTTGGTCATTTGAGCCTGAAATATCAGCTTGAGCTTTGCTTCAACTAGCCGAGCCGCCGAGCGGTTTGAGTGCATCCCTAGGGAAGACTTATGGTGCTGCTCTAATGCGTTGAGACATAATTTTGGGAATTTCTATTCCCTTGTTGTGGACATAGTTACCAAGTACGGGTACGAATATAATACGACAATGATCCGTTCGGGAGTATGCGTGTTATACAACAAAAATACAAAAAAATAGATAAATAATTAATAATTGTAAACAAATAAAAAACATGATATTAACTAATAACAATCATTTAATACAAAATATGCGTTTAACACGGCAGAAGTACGGCAAAAATATGCATATTGTACGCGTTTAATACGTAATTCGCATATTAAACGGGTATTATACACTGATACGCGTATAATATGTAACACGTCCAAAAGAATGCAGTTTTAAACGACAACCCCCCTAAAAGTACTATATAGGTATAATACATATGTTTGGTAACTATGGCTGTGGATAAGAATTGTTCACTCACCTCAAGTTTTGATCATAGGAATGGAGAGGTAGTTTCAAGGTTCTGAATGTCGATATCGTATAATATGTCGAGCCGTGAAAAAAATATATATCGTAGGATATATCAATCATGGTTCAAAATATTGGTATCGGTCGCCGTATCGATAAGTCTAAAATAGGATATGTATCGGCGTATCGGTACCATATCGGTTGGATACGATGGAAAAATTCAGGATACGCTAAAAAATGCTTGGATACGCAAGGAAAAACTTGGATACCTTGCATAAATCCTCGTTTAATAGAAATATAAGCTCAAAACAAACTAAATGAAAGCCTCCAACTACATTTATAATCATACATGTGAAAGTTAAAAAATTTATAAGTTAAAAAAGGCATGTGCGTTGATAAAAAAATAACTTTAGAGTTAAAAATTATTAACCATAGGGTTAAAATATATATATATATATATATGAAAATCAAGGCTAGATTGCTAGGGTTAGTGAATCTTAACCGCAATTAGAGGGGGTTAAAAAGGACAAGTGGTAACTCTAGTTAAAATTTTTTAACCCTTAATTTTTTTTAAACAAAAACGTACATATTAGCTTATATTAGTTTTGCCAAACGCCCCCTAAGGGTTAGTGAATCTTAACCACAGTTAATAGGAGTTAAAAGGGACACATTTCTAACCTTAATTTTTTTAAAAAAATAACTTTAAAGTTAAAAATTCTTAACCATAGGGTTAATATTTTTAACAAAAACGTACGTATTATAGCTTATATTAGTTTTGCCAAACTCCCCCTAAGGGTTAGTGAATCTTAAGAATAGTTAATAGGAGTTAAAAGGAACACATTTCTTACCTTGATTTTTTTTAAAATATTGTAAAAAAATAACTTTAAAGTTAAAAATTCTTAACTATAAGGTTAATATATATATATTGAAAATCAAGGTTAGATTGTTGAATCCTAAGGGTTAGTGAATCTTCACCACAATTAATAGGAGTTAAAAGGCACACATTTATAACCTTGATATTTTTTTATTATTAAAAAAAAATTTACTTTAGAGTTAAAAATTCTTAATCATAGGGTTAATTCTTTACTATAGGGTTAATTCTGAGTGAGGTTAACACAACACAAGGTTTGATTGTGTGTGTGGTTGAGTGAGGCTAGCACTCCTCCAATAAAGTCATTAAGTATGTAGTGAGTGAGGATGATAGAGTGAGGATGACACTCCTCCAATAAGACATTAAGTATATGGCTGAGTGAGGATAGCACTCCTCCTTCAACACCATTCAACAGCAAGAAAACAGAATAGAAAAAAAAATGTAGTTACCTTCGGGGCTTTGGCCGAAAGAAGGGAAGGGGTGACTGTCAACAGTGGAAAGGCACAAGGGTTGGGAGCTCGGAACTCCTCGTCGGTTTTGCGTGGGATACAACGGCAACGTGATTGACTAGATGGCGATCTACAGTGGCACAACTATGTACCCTAACCCTCAATCCCTAATCCTCCTCTATTAAAAAAATCTGTTTTTTTTTTTCCTTTTCTACTTCTCAGTTCTCAATCTCGTTTTAGGGTGACATTGGGTGTTTGGGATCTTCAAGATTTATAGAGAAACCCAATCAAGAATCAAGAAGAGGTTCACGGAAGCGAATCTCTGTTTTTTTGGATGGTTTTCGCAAACAAAATCCCTGCCAACAACCTTTTTTGTTTTTTTTTTAAACAATTGAAATAGCGTATCGAGCTCTTGCTTCGTATCGGCTCGATACGCACGATACGTCGACGATACGAGGTGTTTTTTTTTTCCACCGTATCTGCATATCAGATACCCAAAAAACCGGTACGTATTGGCCCGTATCGGCTGTGATACGTACCGATATTTGATACCATGATATCGATATCGCGAGAACAATATCGCATGTGGAGGGAAAATTGAAAAACAAACTGTGAAAAAATGAAAATTTTCAATGAAACTTAAGAAAATGTTAAAATAGATGTTACTAGTTTATACACATCTGAGAATCAAAAAATTTGAAAAAAAAACAATGTATATAAGGGATGCAATGAGAAGAGGGCCAAAGATGTGTGCTGACGTTGACGATAATGTATGATTCACTAATATTGATGTAACTTACATAAAAGCGTCATTCATTTCTCACTCAAGGATAACAATTAACTCAAATACAATTAATTTTATACATCAGGCCAAACACGTAACATTTAAAAATTTTACTTTAATTGAACTAGTATTAACCTTGAAATTTTAAGTTTCCCCAAAACTTTTCTCCCAAAAATAAATCAATTTAATGAAAATGATTACCTTGTCGAGAAATTTGTCGTGATCTTCAACTTTCCCAAGCGTCAAAGCCTTTGGTTGAATTTTTTCTATGTTTCCCCCAAGCTCCCAAGCATGGAGTGGATCAAACTCCTTAGTCCCAAGACCCGTTTTACTCAAATATGGCCAAAACCCCTCTATATAGGACGTCACACTATATATGATATATCGTGTGTTATATCCCATATAACCCACAATATCCTACGAGAAAATGAAAAAAAAAAACTAAGTTTAAAAAAATATCGACTGATATATCTGACATATTATGCAATATTTCATATATATCACACGATATTTTTAAAAAATTGTAAAAATGGAAATACCTTATATAGATATTTCTGGACTTATTGAAATCAAGATATATTGTTGACATTTCCAACCACAGGTAGTTTGGATGCCTAGGTTGAGGCATTTGAACGATTGAGAGGTCGATGAATTTTTTTGGCTGTTACGTAGTCTTTTCGTTTAGAGTCCAAACCATCACTCTAACGTTTCTAGAATCTGGATTAAAGGTTGTAACAACCAGTTCACTATAAGATATATTTATTCAGCCTTAGGCATTCATTCTTGTTCCTTGTTCCTTCATAGAGCAGTGTGGAATCTTGGTATTCCATCCAAGATTTTTTTCTTCCTCTTGACATCTATCTTGGATAAGATTTATCACTTTGGAGCACCTTAAGAACATGGGATGGAGTCTTGCCAAAGGGTGTTTTCTGTGTTTGGCAGAAGCAGAAGAGGAATCTGTAGATCACTTGCTTATTTTGATCATCACTTTGGAGCACCTTAAGAACCGGGGATGGAGTCTTATCAACTAGTGTTTCTTGTGTTTGGTAGAAGAGGAATCTAAAGATCACTTGCTTATTTATTGTCTTCTGGTTTCCTATATTTGGGGTATTTCCTAACACGTTTGTGGGTGCTGTGAGTTTTTCTCGTTGTTTCAAGGACTTATTTTCCATATAGTATTTGAGAGATATTGATGATGCCCTGTTAGTGGTGTGGAGGTTCCTCCAAGGAGCTATCTATTGGTGCGTGTGGGGGGGGGGGAAGAAACAAAGGGTGTTTGAGAATTCTTCTGGCTTGGATTCTTATGTATTGGTATTCTCTCTATGTTATTTGATTGGTGCTCAATCAAGCCCGATGTTGATGGGCTAGGGTTTTCTTCTTTCTTTGTTTCTTAGTAGAGTTCTCTAAGATGGATATTTTTTCTTTCCTTTTTTGGCTATGAACCTCTTTGTTATCCCTTTTATTTTATCAATATATTTTATCCTTTTATCGATAAAAAAATTATTTGTTGCTATTGTTTTATGCATGGTTGTTGGGAAGCTATGTACAAGGTGGGAAGCTCGTTTCCGAGACTCGCTTTCCATTTAATGGTCAGGGAGGTTATATATTTACTACTTAAGAAGTAATGAGATAGACCTGAGTCTAAAACCTACGTCCTATATCCTAAACAAGTATCGTTGAATTGAAACTTAAGACTGCAAGATGCTTACTTCTCCACAAATATCTCATATCAAATAAAATTTAAGGTATGATTGGTCATCGTAATATAATGGGAATGAGGCACCTATATCTATTTCTCGCATTCCGTTTCCTAAGGATTTTTTGAGTTTCGCTTCTCGCTTTCGCTTCATGATTTGGTAACTATGGTTTTATTTACTAAACTGATATTCTTCTGATGAAGCCCAACGAAATCACAAAGCATACAATAAATGATATTAGACTATAGGGTCATTGAACAAATAAATATAAAGCCAATTGCAAGAAGCTTACCTCCCTAATCAAAGCTTTATATATATATATATATATATATATATAACGTAGCGGAACTTATGAAAAGAGAAGAACACCACCTTTAACCCAATTAACCCTTGAATCCACAAAGAAACTTGATTCCACAAGGAATAGAAGAGAAATACAAAATTTTATTGATAAAACTATGTTTGCCCTGTGGCTTACAACCTTATAAATAATAAAACATGAAAATTACTAAAAATGGCAAAAAGTGAACTAACAGAAATTTCTAATACTTAATACTAAAGCATGCCAGAATCGATGACGCGTGATTCTTATTTCTATAACTATAGTTATTGCTAAAACAAAACTTTCCAAAAATAGCAAAATTGTTGTTTCTGAGGCTTAAACGAGTGAATCTAACCAAAAAGTGAAAAAGCATCGGTAAAACTTTGTTCAACATCTTTTGTCCAATTAAATTTCCTCTTCTTCATGCAATCGGTGAGAGGTGTTGCAATACTGCTGAAATTTGTCACAAAACGTCAGTAAAAAGTTACAAGACCATGAAAACTGCGTACTTCATTAACATTTTTCAGTGTAGGCCATTATCTGATTGCTCTCACCTTCTCATCATCCACCCGAATACCTTCATTACTCACAACAGTCAGATTGATGTACATGTTATTTTCTTTGAGGACAACAATGATTAAAATACGGTTTTAGGGGATGTATCAGTCCTAATCGAAAACCTATATGTATCGGTTTTGGACGATACATAATTTTTTTTTTTTTTAAAAGCAAAGAAAATCAAATTAATTTTTTTTAAAAATCAAATGACTTATAAGAACCAAATTTCCCAAATATAAAGCCATTAGAAGCAACTCAAAGATAAAGCAGCAAACACAATTGCAATTCTACATTGAAGTAAAACATACATAACTGGTAAATGATACGTATCACCTGTTTCGTATCAGTATAAATATCGTACAGGGGCTACCGATACCTATATGTATTGCCTTTTTCGTATTGATTTCGGTGATTTTTATTTCCATGGAGGACAATAAACACTTCCCACAGATGAGCAACATGCTCATTTGTGCTATGACTGTACACTAAGATATCATCGAAGTACACCACCACAAAGCGGCCAATGAAGGGTTTTAGCACCTGGTTCATCACCCTCATGAATGTTCTTGGTGCATTCGAAAGGCTGAATGGCACAACTATCCATTTATACAAACTCTCTTTAGTCTTAAATGATGTCTTCCACTCATCACCCGGTCTGATTCTGATATGGTGGTACCCACTCTTCAGATCTAACTTCAAAAACACATTCGAAACCTCTAACATATCCAACATGTCATTTAATCGAGGTATAGGAAACCTATACTTTATTGTAATTTTGTTGATGACCTTGCTATCTATGCACATCCCCCAACTCCCATTCTTCTTAGGTACAAGCAAGGCTGGAACAACACATGGACTCATGCTCTCCTTAATCATACTTTTACGAATCAAATCCTCCACATGGTCCTGTAATATCTCATGTTTTTTTGGGTAAACTGACACTCGGAATAAGATCAAGATGATGTTGGATATCCCTTATATAGGGCAGTCCATCAGGTAGCTCTTCTGGCATGACCTCCTAAAATTTTTCCATCAAGGGTTTCAATTTGATCGGAATACCTGCCTGCTTCACATCATTACTCTTTACCACCAAAGCATACATCTCCCCAGTCTCCTTTGACTCTTTCACAATATCATTACAATTAACAAAGACCGCCCCTCTACTTGGGAAGCTTTGGACCGATTCGCTGTCCTCTTAGAGTCAAGGATAATTTTTCAGCCATCCTTAACAAAAGTAAATGTATTTTCCTTGCCCTTATGAGTAGAGTCATCGTATTGCCACGATCTACTAAGTAGCATGTGGCACTGGCAGATATCCATATTTACTACATCACAGATAACTTCATCTTTATAATATTTTCCAAGAGAAAAATGAATTCTGCATCTTTCAGTTACTTTAATTTTGCCAATCTCTTTGATCAAGCCAATTTTTTAGGGAGAATGATGTTTCTCTGTCTAACTGAAACTTGTCGACCATGGTTGAGACACAATATTCTCGCTGCTGCCTCCATTTATAATCAAATCACAGAGTCGTTGGTTAATTGTACATGTGGTTCTGAATATATTATGTCTTTGAGGATCAATTTATGCTTTGGTGTGTACATTAACCTCCTTACAACCAAGGCAAGTCCAGTGTCATCACCATGTGTCACTTCATCTGGTTCAAAGTGCCATTCACCTTCATCATCATAATCTGGTTCACCACCTGCTTCACAATCCTCATCGACAACAATCATCAAATTAGCCATCTGCTGATGGGGACATTGGTTAGAGCGATGTCTAGGTTCTCTTCATTTGTAGCATACATCACGTCATCACCCCTAGGTGGAGCATATGGATTGGGCTTTAGAGCTGCTGATCCTACAACCTGTTTAGTTGCTGGTACACCCTCTGGACCTCGATTTGGGGATGTCGGAGCCCGAGACTAGTCTCTAAAAGGAGCCTTTCCTCGATTCAGATCCATATTTTGTGGCGAAACAAAGTTATTCGGCCTGTTACTTGCTTGATTTCTCATGCCTGGTCAGTCTAATTGTACCTTGACCTTACTCACTGACTGAACAACCTCATTATGGGTATAAATTGGTTGCATAAAAATTCGATCTTGGATTGCCATACGCAATCCACCCATAAATCTTCTAACCTACTGAATACTAGAAGCATGCTAGAATCGATGGTGCACGATTCTGACTTCTATAGCTAGTGTTATTGTTAAAACAAAACTTTTCACAAATAGCAAAATTGTTGTTTCCGAAGTCTAAACGAGTGAATCTGACCAAAAAGTGAAAAATCCATGACGAAGCTATGGATCTTAAAGATCTCGACGTTTCCAGTCAGCCGTTGTAAATTTTGCGCGATTCTGACTCCAGGGCTCATGATTTCTACTAGAGCTTTTAGGCCTTCCGTTCGGACTTTTGACGGTCCAAGGACTCCATGAAGTCTTTTGCTGCTTGTTCTACATCAATATATATATATTCATATATATATAGGAAAATAATCACCTCATTGGTGGAGCGAAGGAAGGCATCTCGTCCATCCTTTTCTTGCCACTTGTCCCCTTTTTAACTCCCTTTAACCGTGGTTAAGATTCACTAACCCTGAGGGTTAAAGCATCTAACCTTGGTTTTAAGAAGAAAATAAATAAATACGGGAGTTAAAACCTTTTAACCTTAGTTCAAGGGCAATTAAATGGGCTTTATGAGGGCGAGGAACAATAGTCCTCTCCTCCTTGATGAAAGGATTTTTGCTCATATATATATGTAAATGAATTTTTTTGTTAATCGTTTTCGGTCCTATTTTACCCCATATAGATATTGAATAGGACAAGCTATTTTGTTGCCACTATAATTTTGAAAATGAATATTTAATCTCTCTCTCTCTCTCTCTATATATATATAAAGTGAGAAACCCATAAAGACATCTGGTTCTGCACTCTATATGTTCTACATTCTGGAGGATTATTTAGGCAAAGACCCAAGGTTTTATTATTAGAAACTTTATGTGATTAAATTAATATCTGATGCTGGAAAAACCCGTCAATTATGTGTGCTGGTAAAACAGAAATTGATGGTATTGTGTTCTTCAATTACAAGGACAATATTATTCATCACGTTGGTCTGGAAACAGAAGTGTGAAATAATACTATCGTATTATATTTCATAAGCATGCTCGTTGCGTAGATTATCTTTCATATCACCTTTGCATGATTTTTTCTGTCTTTTATATATTTTAGGTGGTTGAGGATGAACCATGCATTTCAGATGGTTTGCATGAAGTTGAATTGCTTTTACCATTCATGAAAGATGCAACTGCAGAAGGTGTGTTGGCACTTTTCTATTGCTGGACCGGATTATTTTTTCTAACGCTTTGTTTATTGTGGAATTTGTATTGCTAACACTTCAAAATTTATGTAAAGCATGCAGCCAAAAAGAGGTTGTTGGCATTTTTGTCTTTAGTGGCTCTGTGTCTTCTTTGGCATATTCGACTCCAAAAGAACCAATTTCTCAAGCCTTAGCCGATATTAAGGTATTCAACAGATGTATATTTTGGTGCTGTTCTTGATTTTAAGATTGATTTCTTATTTTTGTTTCAGTAACTAGTGATCACACACACACACACACACACATATATATATATTTGTATCTGGAATCTGCTTGTAGTGATTCTTGATACTCGATGGGCATCACAGATTTGGTTTTAGAACTAAGATTCTATGAGCAGACACTGTCAGTTGCATCTTAAAACTCATTTTCCAACTCAAGAAACAAGAATTAAAGTCAAGAAACGCGAATCAAAGTTTAGGAAACCCAATATTAAATATACTGCATCCTGGTGGAATATGACATGTTGGTATAGTTCAACTTGATTACGCATGTCAACATGAAAAAGTCACCCAAAAATGCTTATTTATGTGAATGGTACATGTGTTGTTTATTGCTATTTGACCAAGCCCCTAAAACTTGTCGATATTATTACTTCCATCATAGCTTAAAAGTTAAAATAGTAGTCTTTCTTCATAGATTTGGTTGTAGTATAGTAGTAGGCTTAAGATTAAAATTTGTGTGATTTTAGCTATTTTTACTGAATAAATAGATTATTTTGTGCTGATGCCCCTAGGTTACTTATCTTATTTCCATATTTCCCGTGCAATTTTGAATTCTGCAAATTCCTCTATTTTGTGCTGATGCCCCTAGGTTATATCTTATTTCCATATTTCCCCTGCATTTTGAATTCTGCAAAAATCCCCATGTTCATCATTGATATGATCAATTACTTATTATTTATACTGCCCAGAAAAGCATGCCAATTCTTGAAGTTCTTTCACAAAATAAAAAAGTATATGCAAATCTTGTTCTTGTGGATCACTCTTTTTATTTATTTTTCATGTCCTTAGCGATCAAATCCCCTTTTTTTTTTTGTATAGGGGGATATTATCATGAGTTTGCAAAGTAGATTAGATATCATCTGTGATGAGGCAGATGAAACCACGTTTGATAGTGGCAGGGAAGCAAGCAATGAGATATCAACTGAAAAATCTATTCCCCAACTCGTTTTGCATTTATTGAGGTAATTTGGGTATAATATTGATATATTGTCCTTATGCGTTAGTTGAGAATTCTTCTTTGAATTTCACCAAAAGGCAAATGATTCTTATCACATCACTCTCCATCATTCACTGTTCTCTATGATTGATAACGATCTGTTTGTGACATCTTTTAAAGTTTGATGAGCTTAGTGTCCCTTTAGGCAGAATCCACTTCAGTCGAATGTGTTATATGCATGCTATATTTCCCGACGTGGAATTTCATTTGAAGCTAACATTTCATTTAACATTATGTTTATTGCATCTTGGTGATATTCGCTCCAAGACTGTAGGTATCCCCTGCTTTGGCCCACTGGTTGTGTATCCCCTGCTTTAGGGGGAGGTCCGGGGTTCAACTCCCGCGAGGGTGAGAGTCGTTTATACTCTCCACCCGCCCACTAATTCGAACAGATACTAACACCTAACCCGGCGTTGCGGCCTAAACGTATATCTCCATACCAAAAAAAAAAAAAGACTGTAGGTAGCTCCCAAGAACTGTGGATGACTGCCTACTGTAGCAAGTTAAACCTACACTTAGATCCCTCTATAGGTGTCTGGGAAATTTGTCCAGGCACCATATGGCTTCCAGTGACCATATTGGTCCGGATAATGGATTGAATGGTTGGTAAGATCTGCTTGTGGAAACCCTTGACCAACAAGGCGTGGGTAAAAACCCTCTTGCATGCTGCTTAACTGCTGGGAAAAAAATCGATGATCAATTCATAATTTTCTGTATCCTTAAGGTTATCTTCTGTACCGTCATTCATAGTTGTATTTTTGTCGTGAGTAGACAAATGGCCTTTATAGAGATGTGCCAAGACGGACAGTTAAATACCTTGTGAATATGGTGCTTCCACTTTACTGCTAGCATCTTATCAACCTGGCGTTAAAAGCACAAGTCATTTACAGTGAGGGTGCACTTTACTTATTCCTGGATATCATTCCTTTGTATCTCAATTCCATCATCTCCTTCTTGCCTAGGCACTGGCTTTTTATCTTTCTCTTCTTGAGTATCCTTAGGTTACAACTTCCAATGTTTTATATGGTTGCCAAATCATGACATGATGTTTATATATGTATTTCAGTTCCGTTAACCCTTACCAAAACATGATTTGCAAGTTTTATACTGACTAGATTTGTTACTGCATACATTTGAAAACAGAAAACCATGCAGTCTCTCATTTCCTCGAAGAATCCTTATTCCTTGGTTGGCCAGTGCATTTATTTGTGACTATCTACAGCCATCAGAGACTCTTGAGGTTTGTACTAGCTCTAATAAATTTGATGAGCAGAATACCTAATTTTCTTGATACATTGAAACAGAAGATAATAAGCAAAGTTTTAGTGCATGCAACTTTTTGGGCTAAAGCTGGGGTATTTTGATCTGCTAATTATTGAACGTGTTACAGCTTAAAAAATATTATCGTATGTTTAATTTATGACATGACCAGTGTCATGCGAGCGACACCCCCCTGCCTGCATTAGCAAAAGATTTGGTGCGTGTATTGTTTATACATACTTTCTAAGCTTACACTACCATTTTGGGTTAAGCATATATTAAATAAATTGCTGATCATTTAGCTCAATGTATGTCTCAGCTTAACCATTATGCATTATTAGTCCCTAAATGTGTTCCTAATCCATTGTTTTGAAAGCCACGGTTTTCCCTTGTTCAGAAAGAATAAGACCCTTTGATTAGACTCTTGCCAGATGCATATTTAAATGAACCACCTTGTGCATATTTAAATGAACCACCTTGCACACTTCAAATCTAAAGTTTAATCGCAATAGATTGAATTTAAATGAATTGATATAGCAACATTCATAGTGAGGTTATGTTCGCTTGGAGGACCATAGTTGACATCATTGATCATATATTCATATCTTTGTATTATTGCAGGTGATAATCATAAACTATTTCTGAGACTCTTGCAGATTCTAATGAACTAGCCAATTCACAACTTGGACTAGGTGTAGGTGGAAGCCTATTGTACATTGGAAACTCTGCATAGTCAACTGTTTTTTTTTCTTGCCTTTCATAAATTGTCATTAATATTGAAAAGATTAATGTTATATAATATAGCAGAGACAATATTTATGTGTGTGTGTGTATGAGTGATTATTGGAAATTAAAAAAAGGGTGGTGTTAGGTGCACCCCAATATTTGATGACTACACCCTATATTTTAAAATTGATGACTACACACCATTAATTTTTTAAAATTTTAAATGCACTCGAAAATCAGAAAAATTACTTTTAAAATTTATAATTACACACCAAACTTCAAATTTATTAACTATAAAAAATAGAGGGTAAGAGCATCTCCAATGCAGTGCTATTTCTTGTTCTATTGCTATATTATAACATTCGGATGAAAAAATTTGGCTCCAATGGTAGCATATAGCAGTGCCAAATTATGACATATGATATAATTTGGCATCACTTTTGACTCATTGACTTTTGTTGGGTATTTTCTATTGTGCCCTCTAATGGTTAATTTTTTTTTTTTTACCATTTTACCCTCTAACAGCTATAATTGGTTTTTTTTTTTTATACTATTTTTCCCTCGTAACGGCTATAATTTTTTTTACCATTTTACCCTCCAATCCTTGGTTTTAGAAAAAAATATTAATTTTATTTTTAAATATTAAAAAATATTTGTAAGGGTGGGTGAACCCTAGAGGTGGGTGAATCTTAACCATAGTTAAGGGGTGTCAAAAGGGACACGTGGCGACCTCAGGGGTTGTGATTGTGAAAAAAATGGAATTGGCACAGACCATTGGAGCAGCCTGTGCCAAATATGACATTTTGGCACTGTAGCTGTGCCAAATTTGGAATTGGCACAACCAATTTGGCACACAGCATTGGAGATGCTCTACTGCTAGCTCTACTTTCTTTTAAAAGTCATTTTACCCAAGAATAAATGATGCAATCACCACCTATTTAATTAAAGAGTTGAGATTTTCTCCTTTTATCCATTTCATTGACTTGATAGAATGAAGAAAACCTCAAATAATCAGAAATTGTTGAACAAATTATTGGATTTTCAACAACTATCGATCAAACAAAGTGAATCAAAGGCATATGAAAAATTATATAATTAATTTTCAATCGAATGAATAAAATCTTAAATTAACAAAATTGTAAAACTAAAAGTTGAGAACGTGAGAAAATGTTGGTTAATGGAGAAGGATGACGAATTGAAACCGTGGAGATGTGATGGCGAATGGAGAAGTAGTCGGTTGAAGAGTGAATGAATAAGGAATCGGGTTCACATATAGAAATATAGAGAACTAGAATTTTTTTTAATGGGGTGGTCATCAAACATTGTGATGCACATAACACCGCCCATAAAAAAGAAAGAGAGATTCAGAAAAGTTGTATTTATGTAATCCAACATGGCAAGAGTGAAGTTAATTATGAGTCTTTATTTCGATATTTGTGTTTGTATGTTTATTAAATTACATGGTATAGATTGGTCAAAGAATCCACAATCTCTGGTGGATCTATAATTTCTACACGGCTGTGTTGGAGCAACTTGATAAACAATTTCCATGTCTCAGGAAAAAAAGAACATTCATTTTCATTGGCCTGATTTACGCTTCTTGTGCTCCTTAGGTTCTGAAAGATCATTGTAGGGAGTTGATGTCCATGGAAGCTTCAACAGATACCTCAACAATCTTGGAACCAGAAACAGAAGCGAACTCATTGACAACAAAATTTTTCTGGGATGTAGCAGTCCCTGGCTTTCCAGCATCTGAATCAGATTATCATTCAAGTAAGAGCAAAAAAAATTCAACAAGAAATGAAAGCAACAGGAAATCTACCAAATCAACTGATTTCAACATTGTAGCTGCTATTGTAATCGTCCTACTATCAATCTTAGTTGGGTTAGTGCTCTTTGCTCTTAAATCATAGCTCGACAAGTGAAGCTTTGCCTGTTCTCCTATTGGGTCCACTTGGGCATTGCAGTTCTCTTAGAAATCGATGTTTGAAACCTTTCAATGTGGAAACCCAGGACAGGTAAATCATTCTATCTTTTGTAACATAAGTTTTATTGGAAACAGATACATGACTCAATAAACAGCAATTATGTTTTGTTTTTGGAACTCCGGTGCCATGCTTTAAGCTGTCTAATGTTGGGACTGCTTACCTTTTGAATCCCCAATCAGTTTACCTTTTGAATCCCCATTCAGATCGGGCTTTCTGTAAGGGATTCAGTCATGCAAATGAGGGGACCCCATTCACCTGCATTGAAGTTATATTGGGAAAAGATGCCTTACCATTGCATTGAATATCCATCTACTGAAATTCCCCAGTTTTCCAAACCATAAGCAGTGAAGAGCTTGCGACATGCTGAGATTATCGGTCCTTTCAACTCTCCTCTCCAAATCCATCTCATCCATTATCTCCAGGGCTCCAATTCTATCATTAGGAACCCCTTACATACTTGATGACAATAGCGATAGCAACCATTGGATGGATCTGTAACGGGTATCTCTTGGTGACTCCCCCATATCCAAATGATGGGCCCACAAGCAACACAAAGCCATCTTGGTAAAGGATGCATAATCCCTTCTCCCTTCAATGTATGATGTTCTCTTGGTTGGTGTATCCTAACAAATGTTGGGCTTTTTTTGTCCTCCACAAACTCACAACTGATTGAGCCATCTAATCCCTAAATGGGTGAAAGGAAACGAAGGATTAGGAAAACTCCCATCCTTTTTACTTCCTATCAATTGGCCCCCAACTTTCAAGTTTGCCTCACTTTTATTGCCCCCTTCATATATGTTTTCTTTCCTCAAAATTGTTGGTTTTTGGCCTTTTAGATCAATTGTCTTTGATTAATTGAGGTTTTATTTCGTGTGAATCGAACGGATTAGTTTCACTGTGAGTGGGTTTAACCCAAGCCACTCAAGTTGCGATCAAACTCAAGTTTGAACCTCCAACTTGTACGATCAACACGAAATCTACCAAGGAAAAAAGTTTTGTGCCCAAACTCAAGTTGTGCACCTAAATTAAAAATAGGCTTGTGCACAAACTCAAGTTGTGCACCTTCCGAAAAACATACAAACTCAAATTGTGCACAAACTTAAGTTGTGCTTCCTCCCCAAAAAAGATTTGTGCACAAAATCAAGTTGTGCACCCTAAAAAAAAAAAAAAAAAAAAAAAAAAAAAGGAAGTTTTGTGAACAAAAATAAGTTGTGCACAAGCTCAGGTTGTGCACCCTCCAAAAAGGGAAGTGTAGACCACTTGACCTTTGATGAAAATCGTTCCGAATATCGTCCCAGTGAGCAACAATCAAAAAGCATCTTGGTAATGTCCATAGGATTCCAATCTATAATGGCTGCACATTTCTCAAATTTTTTCTTTCCTCCCAAACACCCCCAACAAATAGATAAGCATGTGATGCTTTTTGATTGGAAATGCTTTAATTGGAACTTTAATTAGTCATGACTTTAAATTTTTAAAAAAGGGGAAAATGATGTTTCTCTCTTTACATATCATATATGATTTGGAGTAGTTGGTACTATACTTATTTGAATGATTTTCAATTTTTGGTTTCTTGTGTTGAGCAAATGGGTGGTCATCTCTCATTTCTATTATGAACACCAACACCATTAATTGTGATTAAGATTTACTTATCCTTAGGATTAAATAATATAACCATGGTTTTCAGAAAAAAAATATTAAAAAGAATTTAACATTCCTTATGATGTACTCACTCATGTGGTTAATTTTTTAAAATTAAGGTTCTATTATTTAATCCTAGGAATGAGTAAATCTTAATCCAAGTTAATGGGTGTCAAATGGTACATGTGGTGATATGAGAGGTGTGCATATACCGCCACACATTGCATGCATGCTATCACCTCTTTATTTAAGTGCTTCCCATGCGTCAGTCAAGAAAAATAGTTAAACGTATTTGGGAAATCCATTTCTATACCTTAGGATGGACCACATTGGTCCATGTTCCCCTCCTCTTAAATACTCACCAATGAGGTTCAACCTTAGGTTTAGAAATGGATTTCCAGGTGTGCCTATCAATGCTCGTCATTCAAATAGGCGAATTTTTGGGCCTGTCAGTGGTAATCGGTTGCCTGTTTTAATCACTTCCCTAGTTCAATTGCCATTGAATATTATCCCAACTCTTGGAAATGAGGGTGAGGGTGACTTCATGGTTCTTATGTCAGTTCCAGTACTTTATTATATAATAGACATCCACTTTTGGGTCCTGTTGCCAACACAATTGTCTTTATTAAAGTCAATTTAATTTCTTCTTGATTAATTACATGAATAAGTGAATCATAACTAATGTTATTTTTTTTAATGTTTTTAAAAAATAAAATAAAAATAAGATTATTTAATCCTAAAAGTGAATGAATCTTAACTACAATTAACAAGTGTCAAAAAAAGACAATGACAAGTTAGAGGGGGGTGTACCCTTACCACCTTACAGTACGTGCGCATGCATGCTATCGCATCTTTACTTAAAACTTCATTCCACGCTTTGGGCAAATGGCCGAGTACAATATTCAGTCTTCTAAAAGAAATATATTGCCTTATCATAGAGTCAGGATTCTCTCCTGTTATAGGAGTGTTCCTTTTTCATTCATGTTTAACGTCAAACTAACCGCACACTGACGGCAAGGAGATATGCCATTTTTCAAGTTATAAGGGTCTCAAATCTAATCAAAAGTCTATGTTCTCTCGAGGTTAACCCTGTCTCTTTCAAAAGGCAGGCTTAATATACTCAGAGCATAACTTCTTTCCCTAGGAGCAGTCCTAGCTTTTTGGTTATTTTGGTGAGCCAAAACACAAAAAAATGTCAAAATAGTTCCCTAATAGCCTCATCAGAATAAAGATGAGGTTTGATGAGTGTACAGTACTCATCAAGTTTGGTGAGTACTGCACATTCAGCAAAGCTAAATATTTCTCTCCCTACCTTTATTGTGGTCCCACACAAATAATAAAATAAGGTTTCTCTCTCTCCCTTCCTTTTTGAATGTTTATCTCTCCCTTTCTTTTTTGTTTCTTTTTTGTTTTTCCACACAAATATTAAAATAATATTTCTCTCATATTTTTTTTGTTAAATTGGTGAGACTGCTAGGTGTATTTAAAAAAAATAGATAGCCAAAGTAGAAAAAAATGAGTTTTGGCTATTTTGATGAGTAAAATTTGATGAGGCTGCTAGGAATGCTCTAAGACATGGAAAGACATTTAATTAAGGAAAAAATACCATAAACGTGCATGTACCGGGAGGTGGTACACGACACCTCCCCAGTGTCTTAGTTGACACCAACTAATTGTGCTTAAAGACTCACTCACTCACTCTTAAAATTGAATAATCTAACCTTGATTTTTAGAAAAAAAAAATTATCCTTAGTTGTGATTCACAATTAAGTTTTTTTTTTGGGTTTAAATTTAAGGTTAGATCACAGTTAATTGGTGTTAAATATGACAGGGCAATCTAGAGAGGTGTGCGTGTACTGCCTACTGGTAGGTATGCATGCATGGTATCACTATGACCTCCATAGTTAAATTTCTTTTCACGACTGTTGAAAACTCTGATCTAGGCCAAGAAGAGCTGAGGGCTAGCAAGGGAGACAAGGTTTGATGACATCTATGCAGGTAAGAATCGTGCTTTCCCTCTTCTTTCGATCTTTGCTTAAGGTTTATGAAAAAGACACGAGTGAAGAGGCTTTCACAGCCTTTTTATTTAATGTACTTCCTATCAAAGTAGGTTATGCCTTCTCCACATGGGACTCTTTTTTTTTCTAACTCGAATGTAATACTCGGGCATCTATCATCTCGTGTCATTATCATATTGATAAAAGTATGAAAATCTTGTGACTCGGGCATCTACTAACCTTATGTTATGTTTGGTTGCTAAGAAAATAAATGAAAACATGGAAAAGAAAAGAAAATGAGATAAAACACAACTAAGAATTGTATTAGAAATCTAAATTTTCTTTTCTTTTCTATGTTTTCACCTATTTTCTCGGCAACCAAATATGAAATCCGTTGCTTACCCGAGAATCTCGAGACGGGTTCATAGCCAATTGCAAAGCAAATTCAATTGCACATGTGACTGATTGGAAGATAATTTTTTTTTCAAAATTTGAATTTTCCACTTATTTTCTCCCATTCAATCAACATCAGCCACATATTCAATTGAAATGGCAATTGGCTGTGATCCTATCTCGAGAATCTCAGTGATTATCATACAGATAAAAGCATGAAAGAGTATCACGTGACTCGGGCATCTCCCAGAGGTATTGATAAAAGCATGGAAGTGGGCTGTGGGCATGCAAATCATGTGGCTTTTGAATTTTGATTACTTTAATTTGTCTCAAGGAAAATGTTCGGCCAATTGAGTCAATGCCTAATTGCCCTATATAAAACAAACTTAATCATATCTGAATGTGAATTCACTAATAAGTGATTTAACATTTGGGTAAATTATACTAACCTCTTCTATTGTTTTTTGAAATTACACTATCATCCCCTTCACTTTCACGGTAACATATTCTTCATTTCATTAGTATACTGATATTTCTGTTTTTGATCAAATTGTTTATAAATGTCCGATATTCGAGCTGATTTTTAGTCACGTGTCCATCGGGTGACCTATCTTTATATCTAACAATCGGATTCTTAAACAACTCACCAGGTGTTAAGTTATTAGGGGCAGATTATTGAAGTCTTTAATGAGCACTGTTCACTTATAAAGGTCTGATTGAGCTAATATTTTGTCACATGTCTCTCAGGAGAGTCATCTTGACATCCAACGGTCGGATTTTGAAACTACCTATCATGTGTTACATTATCAGGGACCGCTCATTGAAGGCTTTAGTGAGCATGACTTATTTATAAATGTCCAATCGCACTAAAAATTTAACGTGTCTCTTGGGAGACTCGTCTTGACATCCAACTATCGGATTCTAAAACAACATACCATGTGTTACATTATATGTGAGTCATACTCATTAAAACCTTTAATGAGCAGACCCTAATAACATGTCACCTGATAGGTTATTTTAAAATCTGACCGTTGGATGTCAAGATGAGTCTACTCAATCGTTGCGATCAATGGATAGTGCACAAACTCAAGTTGTGCACCCTAAGAGAAACAGATTTGTGCACAAACTCAAGTTGTGCACCCTAAGATTTGAGCACACCATCAAGTTGTGTACCCTCCCAAAAAAAAATATTTTGTGCACAAAAACAAGTTATGCACCCTCTCAAAAATAATAAAATTTGTGCATAAACTCAAGTTATGCACCTTCCAAAATATGGTCAAGTGTAGCCATTTGACTATTGATGAAAATCCTTCCGAGAACCAAGCAGAACTCAAGGCTCACCACTTTCCTTAGTTTTTAATCATACCTTATGCATTCATTTTTTTTTATTGGTAAAAGCAAATCAATATATAAATATTATAATAAAAGATACATACAAACCCAATAGATGATCTGAGAAAAGCAAAAGAAGTCAAATAGACAAGTCACTATTAAAGTTCGAAATATAGATGACGAAGTTAACAAATCATCTAATCCCAGTGAGCACAAATCTAAATGCATCTTGGTTATGTCCATAGGAGTCCGGTCTGTCTCAAATACTCTCTTGTTTCTTTCCTCCCAAACATCGAAACAAATGCCACTCCAAAGAGAGCCCTTCAAATCCCTCCCTGAACCTCTTGCAAAATCCAATAGGAAGGAGCTCAAAACTATGGGAGAAGATCCAAGTTATTAAGGAAATATCATATTAGGGAAATAATGATGTAATATCTATGAGATACATATGGTCTCATAGATAATCTTAGATTAGTATCTTTAGTATATTAAGATTATTTTTAATCTTGTCTTTCAAAGTTAAAGAGTTTTGGGTTGTCTATTTAAACCCTCTATGGGTCATTGTAATCTACTCAAGTTATTTTCAATAATTCAGAATTTTTACATGGTATTAGAGTGGGTGATTCACCGCCTATTTTGATTTTTTTTTTACTCCGCTTTTCCAACCGGTGGGGCCATCACCGCCCGCCGGGTATGAAACCTTTAATTTTTAATTTTTGCTTTAAATAAAAACCCTACTACCATCTTCTATACTTTTACCACCCCAGGATTATACTCATACTCATGAATCTTTTTTTTTTCTTTTCATTTATTGAAAACCTCTCTAACGAGAGTTTTTGCTTTAAATCGTTGGTCATACTTCATGTGCTTTGGGAGAAGATCATGACAGCCTGATTTAGTGGGTCACTTGTTTCGATAGACTCAAAATGAGCGGGATGCAACAGAGATGGACTTCACAGACTGACGGTGACCACCAAGTACAGTTGGATGTTCTAACTATTCGTCAACAAATTATCAATGAAGATCAACGGTGAGGAGTACTTGACTTACAACAACTCCATGAAGATCTTGACCCTCATGTGTTTGAGGGGGAGTATTAAGGAAATATTATGTTAGAGAAATAATGATATAATATCTATGAGATATATAGGATCTCATAGATAATCTTAGATTAATATCTTAAGTATATTAGGATTATCTTCAATATTGTCTTTCCAAGTTAAAGAGTTTTGAGTTATCTATTTAAACCCTGTAAGGGTCATTGTAATTCACTCAAATTATTTTAATAAATTAGAATTTTTACATGATATTAGAGCGGGTCTCGTCCGGCCTGTAACTTTTTTTTTTTTTTTTAATGCATGCTCCTATTTCTTCCTCACAATTCCTTTGTTTTATCATATCTCTCTTATACATATGTTTAGTAGATAACTCTCTACACATTTCCCTTACCATACCATCATTGTTACTCGCATTCAATATCATGCCTGCATGTTTTAAAGACTTTCCATTGGTTATGCTGAATGCCGGTGGTATTTCCTCTAATAAAAGAGGCAGTTCACCTGCTTGCTCATGGAACCTGCTTGTGGTTCCATTTGTCTTTTTCGCTTTTCTTTCCCTAAATCCTTAGCTATTCATCTTATTTGATTTTTTATCTCATGTGGTCACCTACTTGTGGAAATAGGAGGTGTCGTTGCCTCTTGCAGTCTTGCTTAGTCACTTCTGCTTGTGTTGGTCTTGAAATGTGGCGTCTATATATGTTTCCTTACATGCAGCTAGAAGCCATTGTCTTTCTTGGCCACCAATCCTCGTTACCCGAATACTCGGTCTTCCAAGCCCACTTAGAACTGATGTTAGATCCGCCACAGCCTACTGCTTTCGGAAGAGGAACTGATGCCATTGGTAGTCACCACCTCCATAGTTGCCACATTTGTTACTTGCCATTGCTACTGCACCATTAGTGTTGCTTAAAAAGAAAAAAAAATCACAATCTCTCCTCTCACGGGTTTATCTTTCTTGTTTCCTCGGATATCATTATCTCATATACACGTAGTGTGGTTTATGTTCATGGCCTTATCACCTATGCCCACCAACTTGAACCATTATCAGGCCCATTTACTTGGCTCCTTTGAAGCCCACTCCAAGCCTTTAAGGCTGCATCTTTGGCCCATAGGGGCCCTTTATCCAAGCCCATTAGAGGCTTCTTTCTTCAAACCCATCGAGGTGATTTCTCAAGCCCATAGTGGCATTATTTCGAGTCCATAGAGACTCATATTTTCAGGTGCACAAAGGCCCTCTTTACAGGCCCATTGAGGTCTATAAATTAAGCCCATTAAGACTCCTTATCATTTGCTCATTAGAGGCTCTTCTTTGGCCTATTAGGGGCCCCATCTCAGGCCATCAAAGGCCCTCTTTTTCATGGTATAACAACAATTCAACAAGTATTCAACTGTGGAAGTATCGACTTTGAGCAACACATTTATAGTAGCAAATGGCATGATCAATCAAGCATGCAACGAAAACCAAACGGTGTCAAATAGAGATCAAGAAGGTGTCAAGCGGATTTCTATGAGCAGCAAACATGTGGAGATTTTTCGATCGCCATATGTTTGAGGGGGAGTGTTAGAGAATAATAAGTATTGTAATAAAGTGAGTGAGATACACTATATCATTCTGGTGTATCTCACCATAATATTAGATTAGCATTGATCAAGGATGGAGTTTATTTGATTAGGTATGATTAGATTAGGTTGATTTACTTTCCATAGAGTATCTCTTGATATCTATATAAAACCTATTTATGGTTATTGTAAATCATCAAATCTATTCAATAAATCAGAATTCATTCACAAGACACCCTCAAGAGGGTTAGGAAATGACCCAAAATTTCTCTAAATAGAGGATAGTGGAAAAATAGGTGCTCTACTGATTCTTCCTTGGCCATACACACGAAACATTTGTTAGTAAGTCTCCAAACTCAAATCTTTAAATGCTTGAAGGTGAGAAGAATACCTGGATTCCACACCTCTATAAGAAAAAGATGAACTAGAACTATCCCCTGTTTCTGCAGAGTCGAATGTAATGATCTCACATTGAGCCGGTTAAGGTTACTCTTAGACTAGATCCTCCCATCACAAACTTGATGTAAAACGAGTGGGGCTCGGGCAAGGTCTATTCAAAAATCACAAAGTCCAAGCCCAAGCCCAAGCCCGGCCCATTGACATTCGTATAGGCTAGATATCATGAGGTGCTACCCATCACGTTGATGCTTAACCTAAACCTGGACCCAGACTGACGACTAACCTTCCTTCCAAAAAGAATAGCATCTTAAGCAACTAAAGGAATAGCACCTTGATCCCGAACGGCCAGTGTCTACAGCTACCCATCTAGCCAGGATGGTGAGAGATCAAGTCACAGCCAATTGCGATTGAATTATATATTTAAAGAGTTCAATTGCACCCACAGTCCAACACGTGTCCCTTCTAACCCCTATTAACCGTGGTTTAAGATTCACTAACCCTTAGGATTCAATAATATAACTTTAGTTTTAAAAAAGAAATATTAAAAAATTATTAACCCTAAGAGTGCTTGTTATACTGATTTAATTGATTTTGGACCAGGTTGTAATATTACAAATTAAAGAGATAAAAGACGGCAATATATTGAAATTGAAAAGACTTTGGGTACCAAAGAGGAGAGATCCATATGACTTGAACACAAACACTCCAACTCCTTCATGCATTTCAATTATTAAAAGAAAAGAAGGGAAAATATTTTATCATATATATGAACAACACAGATCAGCTAGTGTCTGAGGTGGAGGGCTCGCCACAACAATAACTCATGCAATCCAAACAACTATTGATGCGATCCCAGCAAGCACAGATGAAACCAAAGCATTGCAGAGCTGCACAGCTGCATTTATACAAACCCACCACAGCTGAGTTAGAACCACAATATCACTATATAATCAATGCAAATAAACCAAATTGAAAGATCAGTATATATATATATATATATACCTTCCGCCTGCTAGGAGACCGGTTTCTGTTTTAGGATGTTGAGAAGGAGCTGGTTGGGCAGCATTTTGAGAAGGAGCTACCATCACAGAAAAGAAAAGTAGAAACAATTAGAAAACTAAATGGATTATCAATAGTAGAAAAGATAAAGGGAAGAAAATTTGATTAGATGGACAACTCAAGTAGAAAGCATAATAAAGGAAAACCCATTATTTAGACCTGTTTGGTTGAACTTTTATTTTCTGTTTTTTATTTTTAAAAACCACTTTTTTAAATTTTTAGCATGAATCATATTCCATAAACGTGTTTCTATTTTTTGTTTTTAAAATTAACAAAATATTTGAAAATCAAATCAAGAAAATGTTTGTTACCTCTATTTTTAGAAATAGAAAACAAAAGTACATTGTAATTCCTACTAGGCAGATATTTAGACCCTCGTACAAGGATTAGATCACACCTAACGCCTTTGGCCCTTTGCTCACTCTTCCAGGTAAAAAAATTGGGGGACCATTTCTTGAAGCCTCATCTGTCTTTGCTTAAACTTACTACCTTGGAAAGGAGGGGCCCCACCCAATTTTGTAACCTCAATTTTTAGAAATAGAAAACGAAAGTAGAAAACACGGAATGCTCCACATCATCACCCACCACCACCACCCACCAACACTGCCATCTCCCACCACAATGGATTTGAATGGTCCACACATATTATCATGTTCATCATATTCATCAAATATGTTTTTTAAATTTTTTTAAAAAACAAATAATAGTTGGTAATGCATGTCAAACGTGTTTCCTGCTTAAAAAATTTACAAAATAGAAAATCACTTTTAGTTAAAAAAAGATGACAGTGCATTCAAACGACACCCAAGTTTACTCAAAACAAGTGAAACATTGTATATAAAAAGTGAAACATTCTTATAAGAGTTTAATTAATTTTAATACAGAGCTCTACTGCATGGTGGAAAAGCGGAGCTCCTCTTCTTAGTTCAAAGACGGTGGCACTTTTGTAACTATGAAGAAAGATAGTGGCATTTTTGGAAAATATTTCTTCTCATAATTACAAGATTGTCACCGTCACAAGTGAAAAAGGGGACCTTGGTTTTTCTGTCGTGAAGCAGAGCTCATTAAAAAAAAAGTGATACATAACATAAGTCAAGAAAAGAAAATAAACACAGAAAAAGATTATAAGCAGAAGCCAAATATCAACAATGGTTTAATAAAAACATAAAATGAAGAAAAACCCATAATCTGAAAACTCGGTCACAAAAACATTCCGCGGAGAATAGAAAGGGTGGTGGTAAAATCATGATCGCAAGAGTAGTGATCATTTCCTCTAACCCCAATGATATAATGAATAATAGAATTTTATATAATCCCAAAAAGAATATTTAACAACCGCCCTTAATTTGAAAAAAATTAAATAACAAATAAAAATTATAATGCAAAAAACAGCGAATATGAATAGAGAACTCATTATAAAACACCCAAGATTTTTTTTCAAATTTTTTTGAAGAAAATGTATAAAAGTGTGAATTATAAAGTAAGGAGATACAAAGAGAATAAGAGGAAGAAAAAGGAAGGGTATACCTTGGGCAGAGTATGAATTATCTTTCTTGGGATCACTCATCTCATTTCTTGGGATCACTCATCTCAATCGGGTAAGAGACACAGCCAGATAGGATTTGTGTGATGACTTGGTCAAATTAGTTTTTTTTATAGAGGATTTGGAGAAGAAAAGTTATTTAAAACTCTTGAGCTAGACCAACGGATTAAGGATCTCATATTCTCATGGTGTAAAGCAGTAAGTGGCACCATCATTTAAAGCTGTGTGCACATGGCACCATTGGATGTTCAATCCAACGGTCCAGCTCTCTTTCCAAGAAGAATAATGTGGTGAAAAAAGAAGGTTCCAATCTTCTCAAAGGCAAGGCATTTCAACCGTTAAAACCACAATTTTTTTTTATATGTGTTCGAATATGATGCTCCCTTGTAAACGTTGTGACAGTGGTAGTGTGTATCATGATCCACTCTTATCAGGTGCCGCCATTGACATGTCCATCTCTAGGCCCAGATTTCACATGTCTGACATCTCACACCACTAATTAAGAGAACAATTCTACTAACAAAAGTACAAGCAGAATACCAAATTATATGTGGATCATAATTACCTGAACCTTATTTATTTATATAAATGACTTATAAGTACGTAGGACCTACAATTATGTTGTGTTTGATAACACTAATTTAAAATAGGTAGAGCTTATTTAAAAATTGAGCTTAGTTGGACTTTAGATTATTAAATTGAATGTTAATCGAATGTCTAGATCTTTTTGAAGTAGAAGTTTTACTTCAAAAGTAATAAGAAAACATGAGCTACTTATTTCTTTAGTGGTACAACCTCGATTTCAAAAAGATGTAGACATCCAATTAACCTTTAGCTTAACAATCTAGAGTCTAAATAAACTCAATTTTCAAATAACTTCTACCTATTTAAATTAGTGATACCAAACACCACCTTACTTTAATGATTAATTGATAAGTATTCTATATCAATTATAACTCTGTCAGAGATTTGGAAGGACTCTGTTAGAAGGTACCTTTTAATGCCTTAATGTAAATTTTTATATATTCTAGAGTTAAGTACTGTTTTGTCGCCTTAAACTTAAAATATCATTGCTTAGGGTATGGTTTAAATTTTTCTAACAAAAGAGGGTATGTATTCCAATATTACCCTAATAGTGTTTGGCTTTTATATGCATAGCTTAAGGGTATCTATGTCAAAAGCATGCCATTTCTAATAATAAAAATGCAAAGAGTGTCCTACTTGATAAATATGTCAAAAATATTCCATTTCTAGTAATAAAAATGTAAGACATGCCCTTTTAGGTGAAGCGCCCTATATTCTAATGAAATTTATTAGAATTATAATTAGAAGTATATATGCCTCCGGTCCAAGTCCAATGAGGAACTGACTAGCCCTTGGATTAGGTCAGTTCAGGATACAGAACAACATACGACATCACCTTTGGTGTACCCACCAACATCTCCAAGGGCACGCATCGGCATCTCTAAATATTCAGTAGCATCTCTTGATTACATACATGCATTTCCATAATATACACAAGAATCAAGCCATATGATTATGTAGACAATTTGATTAACCCATTAAGAGATGAACCCAATACTAGTAAGAGTTGTTTGATCTAGTCGGGTTACTTTGCTAATTAACCTCCCGATTACATATTGGTATCTTTGTAATATACACGAGAATAAAGCCATTTGATTAGTGTAATGGGTAAAATTTGTAAAGGCAAGGGACAAAGAGGAATAAAATCCACTTTGTCAAAACAATAAACTTAGCCCACTTGGGCTATGTGCTGTCTCTTATGAGCTGGCAAAGCTCTTGCCTAACTAATGAGTATTATATGACATGTGACATCATCATGACCCCACAAGTCATGATGACTTCCTCCAACCTCCTATAAAATGAGAAGAAACACCAAAGAAGAGAAGGATGATGCGTAAGGTAAGGGAGAAAGAAAGGGAAAAGAGAAGAAGAAGACAGGAGGGGGAGGGGGAGGGGGGGGGGGGGGGGGGGGGGCTTGGACCGTTCAGTGATGAACCCCATCCCCGAAGGACATAGCCACCTACCTGATACTCTTCATATCACCTAATGTTCTCCACACTGTTTGATGCTCTCCATGACATCACGATCATCTGATGCTCACTCGAATTTTTTATGTCAACGTAATGTTTGCTACGATAGGTATCATTACACTCTGTCAATACCTGATGCTGTATGTTTATCTACTTTGTGATATGTCAATGCCACACAACCACCTGCACGACCACATATTTGGTCACTTGCCGAGTACACTCTTGACTGAGTACACTCATTCTTGACTTGCCCGAGTACACTCTTGTACGAGTACATGCAACCCCGTCGTGCCCATGCCTAAATGAAGACAAACTCGTGCCCATGCTCACCACTAATGATCCTGTGCCCATGCCCGCCACAATTGAGCCCATGCCCGTGTCAGTGCCCATTGTGACTAAGCCCGTCCACGTCCTTGAAATGAGCATGTATCCATCCTCTACTAAACCCACCTGCACGATATGCTCGACCTGCATACCTGCACAATGCTTTATTTGGTATCCTTGCTTAGTGCATCCAGGCTGGTCATGTTTGACCTCTGCCCTCTGCAATCATGTTAGATTCTTACCATGCACGATGCTCTCGACCTGTATATACCTCAGACATCCGACTATGCTCTACAAAACGATCGATGGTAAGTATCTTTACACTTTAATGCTCATATGTCTATGCTCTATAGTCTATACTGACTTCCTGTCGGAGTGTCTATGACAGGTCAGATGACCGCCCACCTTGCAAAGGACGATCCTGTGATGAATCGAGGACGAACTTGTGATGAACCTAAGAGGAACCCAAGCTGAACCTTGGATGATTACGTATGGAACATCATCTCCTTCGAAAAGTGTGCCATATGATAAGGGTACGAAGGACATACGTATGCAGACAAGTGTATAGGACCTGAATCATGCAATCTGTGACAAATCCTGTTAAACCAAAAAATTTCCCTTTACAAATTGGCACCGTCTGTGGGAATCAAACAAAATAGCCAATGATATCATCTTCGCGAAATTGAGTACTAGTGGTACACGTCCTCTCCATGGCATTGGGTCTCCATGACATTGAGGGCCAGTGGTAGATGTCCCCTTGACGCTATGCCTTCCAAAGCTACATCTCCAACGATACGTTCTCAAAGCTACTTCCTCCCGTCTTCAAAGCTACGCCTCCCATCCTCAGAAGCTACGTCCTCAAAGGTATGTCTTCCAAAGAAACGTCATCAAAGCTACGTCCACCAATGTATGTTTTGTCCTCATGACACTTGCAACCGAAAGGGGCAAGTATGGTTTAAGCAATGATGTTCCGCCCTCATGGCACTTGCACTTGAAAGGGGTAAGTAAAGCCTAAGCAATTTCGCCCTCATGGCACTTGCACCTGAAAGGGGTAAGTAAGGCCTAATCAATGATGTTCCGCCCTCATGACACTTACGCCTGAAAGGAGCAAGTAAGGCCTAAGCAATTTCGCCCTCATTGCACTTGCACCCGAAAGGGGCAAGTAAGGCCTAAGCAATGATGTTCTGTCCTCAAGGCACTTGCACCCGTCGTGGGCAAGAATGAACAAATCATCAATGTTTCGTCATCAAGAAACTTGCACCCGTCGTGGGTAAGAATGAACAAATCATCAGTGCTTCATCCTCAAGACACTTGCACCCGTTGTGGGCGAAATGCTTGATCAACCAATGCCATCGTCCTCAAGGCACTGACACCTGTTATAGGTAAAGATGACCGATACACCTAGCATGCTTTTTTACCCATAGGGTATTTTCAACACCTTGAACAAAGTCCAAGGTACCGAGAAGGGGCTAAATAGAATGGATAAAATTTGTAAAGGCAAGGGGCAAAGAGGAAAACTCTACTTTGTCAAAACAACCGACGTAGCTCACTTGGGCTATGTGCTGGAAAAGCTCTTGCTTAACTAATGAGTGTTATATGACAGGTGACATAATCATAACCCCAAAATTCATGATGACTTCCTCCAACGGCCTATAAAATGAGAAGAAACGCCAAAGAAGAGGATGATGATGTGTAAGACAAGGGAGAAAGAAAGGGAAGTGAGAAGAAGAAGAAGAAAGAGAAGAGGAAGGAGGATCGGGGGGGAGGGGGGCTTGGGCCGTTCAACGATGAACCCCATCCCCGAAGGGCACATCCACCCACCTGATACTCTCCATATGACCTTGTGTTCTCCATACTGCTTGATGCTCTTCACGGCATCATGATCAATCACGATCATCTGATGCTCTCTTGAATTTGCTATGTCTGCCTAATGTTCGCTACGATAGGTACTCCTACACTCTGTCAATACCTGGTACTTTATGTTTATCTACTTGGTGATATGTCAATGCCACACAACCACCTACACGATCACATATTTGGTCACTTGTCGAGTATACTCTTGACCGAGTACACTCATCCTTGACTTGCCCGAGTACACTCTTGTATGAGTACACGCAACCCGACGTGCCCGTGACCGTGCCTATGCCTATGCCCATGCCCGTGACCTTGCCCGTGCCCATGCTCACCGCAAATGATCTCGTTCCCATGCTCACCGTAAATGATCTCGTGCCCATGCTCACCGCAAATGATCCCGAGCCCATGCCCACCGTAATTGAGCTCGTGCCCATGCCCATGCCCACTGTGACTGAGCCCGTCTACGTCCTTGAAATGAGCTCGTGTCCGTCCTCTACTGAACCCACCTACGCGATATGCTCGACCTGTATACTTGCACAATGCTTTCTCTGGTATCCTTGCTTAGTGCATCCAGGCTGGTCATGTTCGACCTCCACCCTCTGCTATCATGTTAGATTCTCGCCATGCACGATGCTCCCGACTTATATATACCTCCAACATCTTACTATGCTCTACCAAATGATCGACGGTAAGTATCTCTACACTCTAATGCTTATATGTCTATTCTCTATACTGACTTGTTCATCGGAGTGTCTATAACAGGTCAGACGACTGCCCATGTTGCAAAGGACGATCCTGTGATGAACTGAGGACGAATCTGTGATGAACCGAGGACGAACCCAAGTTGAACCTGAGACGATTATGTACGAAACGTCATCTCCTTCGAAAAGTGTGCCATATGACAAGGGTACGGATGACGTATACATGCATACGAGTGTACAGGACCTGAACCATGTAGTTCGTGACAGATCTCATTAAACCCATAAATTTTCCTTTACAGTTATGTAGTCAAATGCGGGGTGGGCTAATCACTACTCTAAAATTACTATCTATCTATACTACTACTTGATCGGTGCTAATTTTTATACATTTAAGCACCTCAAACTAAACTTGTTAGTTCCTTAGAGTTTTATTTTAAATTGTTTTACGGTACTTGGTTGTTTTTATTATTTTCAGGATAATACGAGGAAAAGAAGATAAAATGGAAGATTAGTTGGTTCAAAGACTTATAAGAATCTTAGAAATGAGAGAGCAAGAGAAAAAAGAATAAAAAATCATGGAAATCTACCTTGATGGATCCATTGGCCAAAATTGCCTTTCTATCAATAGAGGGTTATTTTGGTTATTTTCCTTCATTCAAAATTTATGAAACTTTTAGGGAAGATTCTAGATGACCTAAAGTAGATATTTTTCAAATTTCAGGTCAATCTGATAAGAATTGAACTATCTAGATTTATTCAAAGTTTAGTAGCAAAATTGTTAATATGGTGAATAGTAACCTTGTGAATAGTATTTCGTGAATAATGTTTTTAACACTTCTAATTACTTTCCAACTCTATTATTGCCTATATGAGTGAGGGTTTGATCCCCATTCAACCCTATGAAAGTTTAGAGAGAGAAAAAAAGAATTTGACCTCAATTAGGATTTCAATTAATAAGGATTCTTTCTCTCTCTATAAATGAAAGAGTAATTGGCCAAGAAAACAGTATAAATTTTTCGATTTTAAGAAGAGAAGATGCTCTGGAGATCAAAGAAGCAAAAATGAGGAGTTCTTCATTTTTGTCTATAAAGATGATGTTCTCCTCCCTCGCGATGAACTAACTTTCCGTTCTAGGGTTTCGATGAAACCCTAGCCAAGTAACTGTGTCTTCTATTTTGTTTTTATTTATATTTCTTAATTGTAAGACATTGATTGCATAATGAGAGAGTTATTGTAACAACCAAATTTATTGATTTATATTCGATTTCAATGAAATTTCTATAATTGTCATAGGTGTTAGGAAATTGAAATTGAACCCAATTGTGTTAATTTTCGGTAGAATTTTAATATAAGTTTTATGCAATGATTTTAATATATCAAGAGATTAGATCATAAGATATTTTATGCTAAGGGAAGACGAGTGATTTTACTACCCTAGTTTAATGTGTATCACTCGTGTCAACCAAAGATAAGATATGCTTAAGATATAATCCCTTATATTTTTCTTGATCAGTGGAAGGGGGACATGCTGTTACTCTCACTGTAATGTTTGCAAATCAAGAGATCTGAATAAATTCAGGATGTGATCAATTATGAAGCTAGTGGTGGATTCAAACATCCTAAATCTTCTCTCCGAAGGATTTCAAAAACCCAATAGTTGATAATTTAATTAGAAGTCATCATTAGTTTAAATAATTGTTTTAGTTTAATCCATCAAAATCAACTTTTCTCACATATTAATTTAGAATTGATCTTAATAAAAAGGCAAAGAAACTAACGCACTCCTTATAGGTTCAACACCCTTATTAGTACTATTCTACGGAATTATTACTATAAGGTTTAATTAAATTGTGTAACAATCACTGCTATAAAATACAATTAAAGTGTTTCTTTGGATGCCAGGTCTATCTTGCTATTGATGCCACGTGAGACTCCTCTTCATTTGTGAAGCTACGCCATCCCAATAAAATCAATAAGTGGAACCCACACTTTTTACCACATTTCATAATTTGATATTAATATCCCCTTATAACTTCCCCTAGCTTACACGTTATCTTCCAAAAATCTATCCCATTAATCTCCCCCTTAATTTCCCCTCACACATTATCTTCTCTGTAGTAACCTCCCCTAACAAACACACACGTTACAAAACCTCATTGATTGTGGACCTCACTCATTTAATCCCCATCAAACTGTCTCTCCCTACCTCCCTCTTAACCTCTCTTAATTAATGTATCTATCTTCCTCCTTCTCTCCTTCAAGATACGTATCAAGCCATGCACATAGGGTTCCTATTTGCAATCACTCCACCTTGCTAAACCTTGTTTGCGTCTTTTCAAACGACTATGTATTCAATCTTACATAATTTATGTAGTCTCCCTGTGGGAAAATACCTCGTCTTAACTGTAATCCAAGTGCTTCGAGTTGATAGGTTGAAGAAGAAGATTTGTTGGAGAGAGGTCGTCTGACCTGCAAAGATACTCTGAAGCTTAAGTTAGAAATGATGAAAAGAAGTTCAGATCATTCCTCGGAAACTTCGGTCCCTTTCTTCTTATTTGAATCATATATTTATAGACGACTACTCGTCTAGATGTCATCATCTGAATATCAATTATGCATGTTTATCAATTACTTGATAGCTCTTGGTGAAGCTCACGTGGTATTACCACGTGTCAGTCATACAATATAGTTAGATAATGATTAGCCATCAATATGATCATCGATGCATGTATTTGTGCTACATGTCACTATCATATGATTTATATTAGGAAATATGGATGTCAATTGTTATAAATATAGAAAGAAAATATTACTTAGATCTTAGATTGATTTTCCCTCTTAAGGAAGATTCATTTTTTTTGTATATAAACAAGGTTTCCTCTTCAAAGTAATGAATACAAAGAGATTATCAACGTAACATGGTATCAGAGCCTAATATCCTCAAAAGATCAACTAGGTAAGCATCGGCATCCTCTTGGAGAACGGGAACAGCACTGTCTTGGTACTGGAGATTGGTCTTTGATCTCAAGAAACACCACTGTTCCTGCCCTGAACCTTTAGATTTCCTGTGCAGATTTCTCTTCCGTGATTTACTTGTCATCTGCTTGGTTCCTTCAAAAACAGAGAAGTAGAAACCAGTTTTTTTTGTGATACCTCCTTCCAACCTTCCGCCTTCTCATTGTGGTCCTTACACCACCATCACAACTCTTCACAACCAGCTCGTTGTCACCTGCTTGCTTTACAATTGCTGTTTTCTTTAAGATGGCCGAAGCTACACAGAATAATGACTCGGATTCTACAACTGCTCAGGATTCTACAACTGTCCAGCCTCCCCTGGACCATACTCACCCATTTTATCTTCATTATTCAGATCAGCCCGGTATATTACTTGTGTCTCCGCCGCTCAATGGCGAAAATTATTCCACATGGAGCCGCTCTATGATTATAGCACTTAGTGCTAAGAACAAATTGGGGTTCATTGATGGTTCTCATCCACCACCATCACCCGATTGTCCCACCTTTGCCTTATGGACTCGCTGCAATCATATGGTCCTCTCTTGGATCCTTAATGCTCTCACCAAGGAACTCTCCAACAGTGTTGTTTACACTAATATGGCATTGGATGTTTGGAATGACTTACGTGATCGCTTCTCCCAAAGCAATGCACCCAGAATTTTCCAACTCCAACGGGCTATTTGTTCCCTCACTCAAGGTCAATCCACCATTGCCAGTTACTTCTCCCAATTAAAGGTATATTGGGATGAACTTTCCTTATTCAGCTACACCCATATGCACATGTCAGGCTGCCAAGGATGTGTCTTCTTCTCACCAACGACAGAAGCTTATGCAATTCCTCATGGGTCTCAACGAAAGTTATTATGCTATTAGGGGACAGCTCCTCCTCATGGACCCACTAACTACGATCACTAAGGCTTATTCCTTAATCCTTCAAGAAGAGAAACAAAGGGAGGTTTCTATTCCGCAACCTCCTCAGAACAATGCATCCGCCCTTCTTGCTAACAAGAACACTCGACTGACTGATTCAAGTCGAGAGACTAGCGATACTAGATCAGCATCAAAAGACAATCGTGGTCGTTGTCGCACTCGCCCCACATGTAACCATTGTGGTTGGGTGGGCCACACTAAGGACAAGTGTTATGCTCTTCATGGCTACCCTCCTGGCCATCGACTTCACAACTCTCACCAACTCAGTTCAGTTGGCTCCACCGCCCCTTCTCATCGGGTTAACTCAAGCATTAATGAATCTCAAAGTTCGATTATGCCTACCTTCACGCCAGATCAGTATCGTCAGCTTCTGTCCTTGATTAATAAAGGTACTTCGCAGCCTGAGGTACATTTTGCAGGTAATCACTCTAGTTTTTCCGTTTGTTCTTCTGAGTCGTGGGTAATTGACACTGGTGCCACAAATCATATGGCTCCTTCTTCAAATTCTTTACACTCTCTTCACACACCCACCGAACATTCTTCTGTCAAAATTCCTAATGGGAACCTTGCGCCTGTTACTCACATGGAATCTACTACGATATCTCCAAATATTCATCTAAATGACATCTTATGTGTCCCTTCGTTCCGTTTCAACCTTCTTTCTATAAGTCAACTCACTCGTTCTTTAAATTGCTCAGTTACCTTTTATCTTGACTTTTGCCTTTTTCAAGACCTGGCTTCAAAGACGACGATTGGACTGGGTAAGGAGCAAGGCGGTCTCTACTACCTCACTCCCACTGGGCCTCCATTTGCTTTATCTTCCATGCATTCTACCCCACATGCAATCTGTCACAAACGGTTGGGACATCTCTCTCATGCTCAACTTCAAGATATAGCTAAGCTTGTTCCTTCTTTTTCTTTTCACAAAGACTTTCAATGTGATGTTTGTCCTTTAGCCAGACAGGCTCGTTTACCTTTCTCATCTAGTAATATTACCACTGGTGCTATTTTTGATTTAATACATTGTGATGTTTGGGGACCATATTCTACTCCGACTCATTCCGGAGCTCGCTATTTTTTGACTATTGTCGATGACTTTTCTCGTGCTACTTGGACCTTCCTTATGCAATTTAAATCTGAGACCACGATTTGCTTAAAATCTTTCATAGCAATGATAAAAACTCAATTTGGGAAAGATGTTAAACAAATCCGTATTGATAACGGCATGGAATTTTTTTCCAATGAACTTATCCTATTTTTTCGAACACTTGGCATTGTTCACCAACACTCTTGCGTTGCTACTCTGCAACAAAATGGTGTTGTTGAAAGAAAACACCGTCACCTCCTAGAAGTTGCACGTGCTCTTCGCTTTCATGCACATCTTCCCCTTCAATTTTGGGGTGAATGCATTTTAACTGCGACATACCTCATTAATCGCATGCCAACACTCCTACTCTCTGGAAAAACTCCTTTTCACATCCTATTTTCCAAACCACCCACTTATCTCCATCTTCGAATTTTTGATTGTCTTTGCTATGCCTCCACCTTAGCTCATAACCGTGATAAATTCCAACCTCGAGCTCGAAAGTGTGTCTTTGTTAGATATCCTCATGCTCAAAAAGGATATCGTGTTTTTGATCTTGACTCACACACTTTCTTCACTAGCAGGGATGTCATCTTTCACGAACACATTTTCCCGTTCGCCTCTATAACAGCCTCATCCTCTCCGGTTCTTCCCATTCCTATTCCGGATGAGGAAATCCCCAACCTCCAGCCCACACCGTCAACTACACCACCATCTCCTTCATCTGACCCACCTTCGTTGGTCGACTCTCAACCCACCCTTCGTCGCTCTAATCGGCAGTGTCAACCTCCCATTTGGCTCCAAGACTTTAATTGCTCCACTGTTGTTGCACCTCTTGCCCCTCCAACGTCCTCCTCAAAGCCAACTTTGCAAAAAGGTACTTCATTTCCCCTCTCTAATTTTTTGTCTTATGCTAACTTTTCTACTTCACATAAATCCTTTGTTGCTAGCATTTCTTCTCTTGTAGAACCCACATCTTTTACTCAGGCTATGAAAGAACCTCATTGGCGTGATGCAATGGCTGCTGAAATCCAGGCTCTTCATCACAATAACACTTGGACTCTCACTTCTTTACCTCCTGGCAAGTCCCCTATCGGATGCAAATGGGTATACAAACTGAAGTATCGTTCTGATGGCACCCTCGAGCATTATAAAGCTCGTCTAGTAGCCAAAGGCTATACTCAACAAGAGGGCCTCGATTACCATGAAACTTATGCCCCGGTGGCCAAGATGGTCACCGTTCGTTGTCTCATTGCAGTTGCTGCTATTCGCAAATGGCCACTCTACCAGTTAGATGTGCATATATAATGCTTTTTTGCATGGTGATTTGGACGAAGAAGTATATATGTGCTTACCTCCGGGTTTGTCTCAACAAGGGGAGACACGTGTATGTCGTCTTAACAAGTCCCTTTATGGGCTTAAGCAAGCCTCTCGGCAATGGTTTGCCAAATTTTCCAGTGCACTCCATCGTGCTGGTTATGTTCAATCAAAGGCAGACTATTCCCTCTTCACTCGGCACCATGGTCCTACCTTTACCGCAGTTCTTGTTTATGTGGATGATGCTGTCGTCACCGGTAATGACGATATTACTATCAATGCCTTGAAAGATTTTCTACGCCAACAATTCCACATCAAAGACCTTGGCCCCCTCAAGTACTTTTTAGGCATCGAGGTTGCCCGATCGCACCGCGGTAATTTCCTAAGTCAACGGAAATACACGCTTGACATTTTGAATGATGCCGGCTTACTTGGTGCTCGCCCCACCACTCTTCCAATGGATCAGAATTGCAAACTCAATGATACCGATGGTGAGCCACTCCATGATCCCACCAAGTATCGCCGCTTGGTTGGTCGCCTCATTTATCTCACCATCACTCGGCCAGACATTGTCTACTCAGTTCACATACTCAGCCAATTCATGAGTCAACCTCGCAAGCCCCATCTCGATGCTGCCCTTCGAGTGCTTCACTACCTCAAGTTTCTCCTAGCCAAGGCATTCTCATGGCTGCTTCTAGTTCCTTGGTTCTCAAAGGATATTGTGACTCGGATTGGGCTAGCTGCCCTATGTCTCGCCGATCCGTCACTGGTTATTGCACTTTCCTTGGTGATTCTCCTCTCTCCTGGAAAACTAAAAAGCAAACAACGGTCTCTCGATCCTCTGCTGAGGCTGAATATCGATCCATGGCTACTACTAGTTGCGAGCTCACTTGGTTATTATATTTACTCCACGATCTCAATGTTCGAGCTCTTCAACCTGCCATGCTTTTTTGTGACAATCAAGCTACTCTACACATCGCTGCCAACCCCGTTTTTCATGAACGGACAAAGCATATCGAGATTGATTGTCACCTCGTCCGTGAAAAAATACAGAATGGATTGCTTCGAACTTCATACGTTCTGACAACGCTCCAAATTGCTGATTTATTTACTAAACCGTTGGGCAAAGATCTCTTCCAGAATCTGAGCTGCAAGTTGGGTGTTCTTGACCCTCACACTCCACCTTGAGGGGGAGTATTAGGAAATATGGATGTCAATTGTTATAAATATAGAAAGAAAATATTACTTAGATCTTAGATTGATTTTCCCTCTTAAGGGAGATTCATTTTTTTTGTATATAAACAAGGTTTCCTCTTCAAAGAGATGAATACAAAGAGATTATCAACGTAACAATTTATCATAATTATTGAGTTGGAAAGCATGTGCATCTTTGTGGGAGAAGGTGATAGCATATGTAGATAAGTGGGGTTCTGTGATAATGGTTGTAGGACTTATCGTTTTGCGTATTTGTTTTATATAATTTGTCATACTAAACCTTTGATTTTATATTCGAGATATAATATGTCAGTTATTATATAATATGAGCTTCGATGACAACTATATGCGAGCTTTATGACAGTTGGAAGGTTCGAGCTAAGTTCTTTATATACGAACTTCATACGAGCTTTAAATGACAACACTATACGAGCTTTATGACAGCTGATGACAGCTAGTATATACGAGAATAATTAAGATAGAGCCATTAGTGACAGCTGGCAGGTGAACTTTTATCCCCTACACTCCCAAAACGTGGTCTTTCCAAAATGTCAGTCTATTTAAGCTTCACATAAGGTAAACATTTATCTTCCCCAATGAACACAAACTCCTCTTCTTCGTTCAAATCTATATAATTCATTTCAATCACTTCAAATCATATACCACAGGCGAGAGTCCGTCGAATATAACTCTCTAAAACGAGAAATGCGTTGTCGAAGATGAGAAGGCGATCATGGTAGTTTTGAGCTTTATCAGTAGGTTGATATCTACAAATGAAGCTAACGAGAAGGCGAGATAGATTAAAGAAATGTGGAATTCAATCCAACTGAATGAACTCCTTGTCTCAACATGTTTTTGCAGTAGAGGAAGGGAGAGGGAGGTTGGTTTGTTGAGAGATGGATTGCATGGGTGCCTTCTAACTTGCAATCCACCTCTCAACACGAAGGCGATAGTTGGGACTGCATGCTTACGGTCCAGATCATGGAGTTTACGCATCGGCATAACCAAGTTCTTTTAGACCGTATCTTCAGAAATTGACGATTGTTAGAGATGGTCAACGGAGATTTCTTTTTCTTCTTACTGTCATGTGGGTCTTCAGTTTTAAATCTATAGGCTCAAAACATAGATTTGTGTATGATATTTGATTTGTTTTGAGGACCTATGTAAGGGGTATTCATGGTATAGAAATAGATTTCTTCTTTTGATAATAAGGCTGTTGTAATTTAGTTTATCGGTGATAGACTGTAGATTTGTTTTTGTAGCGTTGAGACGTATTAAATATATGGATGAAAAGAAGGGCAGAAGTGCAATGTTTCAGATTGTTACAAGGCCACATTGACGTGATGACAATCATGAGTCTGATCCTGTTCAATTGCGATTTAATTTGGAAGAGTTATATCGCACTCAGAAAGCTAATTACCCTTTTAACTCTGGTTAAAATGTTTTAACCTTTAGGATTACTATTGTTTTTTTAAAAAATATTATAAAAAACCAAGGTTATATTGTTGAATCCAAGGGTTAGTGAATCTTAACCATAATTAAAGGATGTTAAAAGAGACTTGTTGACCTATGGGTGCAACTGAACTCTTAATAAGTTCAATGGCAATTGATTGATTTCTTATTTACATGCATGCCTACACCATGTGATCTCATACACATTCAAGAGATCAGATGATGATGACACATATAAATCATTTTATTAAGTTAATATAATTTCAGAGAGGGTTCATCATAGAGATAACAGGCAAAAAGGTTAGTGAAAACAATTTTTGCCATGGGTCAGGTACCCAGGGGATACTAAATAGCTGGTAGATATGGTCTTTGGTGATTGGACACACTATACATGAACATTTTATTTAGTGAGATCCCACTTACCCGATCTTTTAAAGGGAAAAAAGCAACTGTAATCACAAATCTACCGCTTGATAAATCACATTGTTTATTATAAAATTTATCTATGCAAAGATTGCTATCAATTCTGTTAATAAATGTCTTATAACTTTAAATTTTATCGAAAATTAATTACTTCTTTATTCTTTCCTTTTTCCATGTCTCCAAGTTCGACACAATTGTACATTGAATAATAATTCTTTACAACATACGTTTGTAGATGAAATGGCTCGCCTTCATTATTTGATGTTTTTATTTTTTGGCAAATCATAATATGTTATTTAAATTTTAGACCAGATTAGAACTCATATTTTGAGTAGGCCTCACTATTTCTTATATAAAAAATTTAATTTTCACAAATTTCAGAATGTTCTTATGGATATAGCAAAACATAAATTATTATATAAATTAATCAATTAGCGCATTGCTCTCTTAGAGAGTGCTCTTTGGTGGTACAACAATGCGTATTAGTTTATGTTTTTTTCCCTTTTTGGCCTTACCTGTGCATTGCACGGGGGTTTGTTAGTATTTTTATATTATGAAGATTTTTACACGCGCGATTCGTGTTCAGTAGAACTTGCGCGCCTCCTAAGATAATAAATCTTAACTAGGGTTAGAAAAGGAAACATAAAGAAACAATCCATTTATATATAACTAGCGGGTGACACATGCGATGCAAGTGAGAGCGAGGGGAAGGAGTTAACCACAATTAATAGGAGTTAAAAGGGACACGTGTTAACCTGCAGGTGTGATTGAACTCTCTCTAAGTTCAATCACGATTGGGTAGTTTAAGAATTGAAGTAAAACATTAAATCAAAGTTTTGTTTTATATACGGGTAGTTTGGGAATTTTAGAAAAATAGCCTGCCTCTCACATTATAATAGTAAAGATACATAACAGGTGATAATCATAAACTAATTCTGAGACTCGTAGAATCTAATGAACTAGCCAATTCACAACTTGGAAGGGATGTAGATAGAATCCTTTTGTTGTACTTTGGAAACTTTGCTTCTTCCCTTTCATAAAGGAACCAAATCCTCTGCGGTAACAAATCTAGTAATAACCCCTAAGGTCGCCATATGTCCCTTTTGACACCTCTTAAATGTGGTTAAAATTTACCCACCCTTAAGGTTCACCCACCCATCCTTGTTTTTAGAAAAAAAAATATTAATTCTATATAAAAAAAAATAGTTTTAACATTAAAATATTTTTTAAAAAGAATTAATATTTTTTTACCCACGTTTTAAAAAAGGATAATACTTCTGAGACTGTCTTAGGGCCGAGACCTCATGCACGAGCACGGGATTGCATGGGATTTCAGGTAGGGCCCACCATGTGAAGATGGGTCCCACCTGCAATCTTGTGCTCAGGCGAGAGGTCTCGGTGGTCTCGGCCGGTAGGCCCTAAGACAGTCTCAGCAGCAAAGTTCTTTAAAAAAACCAACGCTTCTCTTTTCGCAACTTCTTCCCCAAGTTACATTCTCTTTCATAACATTCCCTTACATCTGTTACACTACAAACCTATGTTGAACCTATGGCAACTGTGAGACCCCATTTTATGGTCGTAAGGCCTCAATACTTAATTTTGCTGCACCGCGTTGTTGAAACTCCTCATTTTATGGCCGTAGGGTCTTTGCACTTATTAGTTTTACTGCACCGAAGTTTTGCTACACCGAATTATTGAAACTCAATTTGTTTCTTAAATCTTTTTTTTCTTAATTTTCACACGGATTTTGTTAATAGTTGAGGGCTTTATTTGTCAGTTTTTTTTTTAAGAGACCCAAATGAAAAAACATAGAGGTATTTTGAGGAATAAAAGGGAAATAAATCTAATCTAAGGTAGAGAAAGAAAATAGAATAATTCTAACAAAAATCAGAGGAGCACAGATTGTTGTCCGTCTAACCGTTTTTTTAGTTGGTGGATTTTCGATTTTCAGGTACCAACTCAATGCCCAGAATTTTTCCTTCATTGTTGTTCTTATTTCAGCTGAACTCTGTACCTGTAAGTATCAATAACAAACTCATATCTTCTTATTTTCTTCTTGGTTGATCTCTTTCTATATCCTATATAACTTCTATTGAATAATCTCTTATTTTAATTTATATTTATCATTTTTTTGTTTATGGGTTAATTTGGATGAAAAATGCTATCTAGGTTTTACATATCTTTTTTTTTTGTTGGAACTCGGGGTGTCCCCAACCCTTTGGGTTAGGACTAATCTCCAGGTGCGACGTGAGCCCGCAATCCAACACACCAGGTAAGTCCAGGTAACCCGTGCGGGGCTGGCCCCAAAGGTGGAGTGAGAAATGGAACCCAGGAGCTCCCACTTGAGGAAAGGCCGAACCACTGGTACATATCATACAGAGATCTTTTTTTTTTTTTATCCAGATGAATGCCTGTTATAGTTTCTTTCTACCAAAAAAAAAAATGACTGTTATAGTTTGAAAGAAAAGAGAGGTGAGTATGCTCATTTACCCTTTAGTACTGCTGCAATAACAAAGAGGCTTCCGGGGTATAGATTTAATTTGGAAGTTATTGCTGATCTATGGTTTGAAAGACCAAATGTCTTTAATTTTTTTTTCTTGCAATAACAAATGGTTTTCTGCATCTGGGTTTCTTCTTTCTAGATTAGCCATGAACTTACGTATGCTATGCTTGCATTGTTTGAATCCTTCGACTATAAGTAAGCACATTAATGTTATGATTCTGGTGGTAATTAAGTTAATATATAGCACTTGATGTTGCTAGTTATCTGATTGGTTACCAAATAGTAAGGGCTTCCAGAGCTTTTCTAGGCTACTTAATGTTGTTCTAAATTATTCAGAATATAATTAATTAAAGTATTAAAGAAACTAAAACAATAAAGAACTCACGGAATTTGCAGAACAACAAAATAATGAAAATGAATGGAAAATCCGAGCCCTGTGTATCACAGTTTCCTTAAGACGAATTTACTCCCTCCCGGTACTCAAGGTTGATGAGTAATCGTCTCCCAAGATAGAACGGATTACAGTTAAGAAGAAGTAGTACTCCAATCTTCAAAACTCAGCGAACTCGACCACTGTTTGTACTCGAACATCAATGATAGGGAGAGAGAGAGAGAGAGAGAGATATGCAAAAATTCTTCAAAATAGGAAAAACCGATAATCAGAATGAATGAGTGGGAGCCTATTACATAGATTCTTTTGTGTTAGTTCGAACAGAGATGACTTTCCCGAAGAGACAAAAACGGATAGAAAATGCAGTTATTGAAACACCAACGGACACCTAAGCCCAAAACCCATATCCATACCCATATCCATTCGGGTCAATAATACGGGTCAAAAATTATTTTCCAGGTCAAGCGGGTCGCACTCCGGGTTTCTTTGTTAAGTTAATTCTCTTTCACCAACACATAGTAAATCCCTTATTGGGTCAATATTTCCAACACTTACAACCTGCAAATGCTTTAGGGGTATAATTGTAAGGGGAATTCTCTAAATACCCAATCAATATTACAAGGTCAGAGTATTCCAACTTCCTCCAAAGTTATTCCTTATAATAGCTATCCATTAGATCTGTAGAACTCCTGAAGAGAAACAAACAAACTTGATGAACCTAAACAACTTTTATTTTAATTTTTTAAATTCCGGATTTGAGCATACATGAGCTAAGCTCAACTTGGTCTTCATTTACTTTTCCAGTTTATAGATTTTCTCTCTCGATTTGATCGACTATTTGGTTTTGAACAAAAACAGACATTTGCATCTCGATTTAAGTGGCAGCCAGACATCTACTTACTCGGGCTTTACAGGTCAGTCTCATCACTTCCCTCTCTTCTCAATCCACGTCACGCCCTCATTTGTCAGATTTTTAATTCTTACATATGTTATTATTGTGGTTGAAATTTTGTCTACTTGAGTTCACTTTCACCATATATCTATTACTGTGGTTAAAAATGTTTTTCCTATTATTCCTTTTAAGTTTCATCTCAATCTTGGCCCGTGCATTACATGGGGTGTTTACTAGTTAAAGAGATAAAAGACGGCAATATATATTGAAATAATAAAGACGTAGGTAAGGTACCGAAGAGGAGATCCAAATGACTTGAACACAAACACTCACTACAACTCCTTCATGCATTACATTACAATTATTAAAAGAAAAGAAAATATTTTATTAGATGAAAGACAAGATGACCTAACGTTTCATGTGGGAGATAGGATCACAGTCAATTACAATTGCATTCAAACCAATGCAATTACATATGTGGCTGATGTTGATTGGATGACAAAGAATGAGTGAAAATTCAAATTTTGATTTTATTTTATTTTATCTTCCAATCAACATCAGCCACGTATGCAATTGCATTGGCTTAAATGAATTGCAATTGACTGTGATCCTATCTCTTCAGGTGGAGGGCTGGCCTCAACTACAACAACTAGTGTTGCAACCCCAACAAGTAGTGATGCCTTCCCAACAAGCACAGATGAAACCAAGGCTGGCAATAGCTGCACAGCTGCATTTATACAAGCGCACCAGAACAGAGTTAGAAACAGAAGCACTAATCAATTCAATACAATGCAAACGAAATTGAAAAGATTTGTAGTATATCTACTCTAAGGTTGCATTTGGATAAACTTCTGACTAAAAAAATCAAAAGTCAATAGAAATCATTGTTTGGTTATCCATATTATTTTTGACTTTTTACAAAAATGAAGTCAGAAAAATATTTTTTTAGGAAGTTAGTCCAAGGAAACTTCCACGGGAAGTCGATATTTTAACTTTTTCCAAAAGTTACTTTTCTTAAAAGTTCTCCTCAAGAAGTCCTTCTCTTCTAATAAAGTATATATCCAAACAGCCCTAACAAAATGTGTAGATTAGCTCTGCCAAACGTTTTAAAAGCAGGATTTGTTTGAAGACTTCTAACAAATCCAAACGCATGTTTGTAATTACCATGTTTGTACTGCCACTGGGAGACATGTTTCTCCTTTCGGATGTTTAGGAGGAGCTGGCTTCACAGGGGGGGCACCCTGATTATATATACCTGGGAGGATAAAATTTATTATAATCATAAAGACAAAGGGAAGTCAAGATATAAATATATATATGACAATATATAATAGGTTTTCACTTATGCTCTATTTGTTTTGATGTAAAATAGGGGAAAACAAATGAATTTCACAGAAAATATCATTTTTTGTAATTTTTTTAAGACTTAACATTTTCTATGAAATTCATTTGTTTTTCCCTATTTTACATCGAAACAAACGGAGCCTGAAAAGAAAAGTAGAAACATTTAGAAAACCCATAATCCAACAATCGGCCAGAAAAACATTACGCGGAGAAGGGAAAGGGTTGTGGTAAAATCATGATCGAAAGAATAGTGATCATTTCCTCTAACCCCAATGAAATAATGAATAATAGATTTATAACCTTGAAAATAATATTTAACAATTGCCTTGAATTATCCCCCCCCCCCGAAAATCCATAAAAGTGTGAATTATAAAGTAAGGAGATATACTGAAAATAAGAGAAAGAAAAAGAGAGGTATACCTTGGGCAGGGTGTGGATTACTCATATTAGGAACACAAATAAGAGACACAGGGAAATAGGATTTGTGTAATGGCTTGGTGTACAAGCATTGGTTTTATATAGAGGAATTGGAAAATTATGTGGTGAAAAAAGGCATCCTACAGTCAAAACCACTTTCTTTCTTTTTTTGGTTCGAGTACGATTATGATGCTCCCTTGAAAACGTTGTGACAGTGCTAGTGTCTATCAGGTTCCACTCTTATCCGGTGCCGCGATTGAGATGTCCATCTCTCGGTCCCAGTTTCACATGCCGGTCACAATCTTCCAAAGACGTAACTAAAGAAATAATTAAAGAAACCGAATATTATTGATTGATTTGAATGATTAATAAAGTAGAAGGAAACCTCAATAAAATCAAATCAAACTTAATATTCTTTAATCTCATTAATTCAAATCAATAACCTTGTGATGAGATACGGTGTATCTCATCACACTTTATTATCCTACCTTATCCTCTATCACCCTCCTTCAATTACATGGTCCTTGGGAGAAGGGGCATGCAATTGGTTATAAGAAGAAGTTCACAATTATGATTTTATCTTTGTTGAGTCGTTGAAATATCTGATCATGCATGTTGGTAGTCATCACCTAACTATGAAGTTCATCGCTATTGCATCTCGCTCATCTTAGAGTCTGTCGGAGTCGGTGGCCTATTAGATCGGCTATATAACCTCCTCCTAAAAGAACACGAAGTATAATCCAAGATTTGATTAAAAACTCTCATTAAAGAGATCTACAATAAAATAAAAATAATAGAGATTGTAAGACGTGAATTTGAGAATTGTGGTTTGTAGAAGTATAAAAGGAACTGGTGAGATTTTTTTTTTAAAAAGCAAAAGTTTCGCACTCGATGAGCGATGGTGACATCACCTGTCGGAAAGAGAAATACAATAGCTAAAAGGTCACCAAAAAATCAGTGACTCTGATACTATAAAGAAACTTAATATTATTGATTGACTTATGATTTACAAAGATAGAAAGAGGGTTTAAACAGATAATTCACGATTTTTAAAGTAGAAGGAAATCTCAATAAAATAAAATAAAATAAAATCTATTATTCTCTATCAGTAACTTGGTGGCTAAAAATGTCAAATATTTCACGATTTTTATTTTTCTAATATATTAAAATATTAAAAATTTCCATGTGTTGCACCTACTCTCAAGGGCGGAGCCACATGGGGCCCGAAAGGGGCTAAAGCACCCCCCCCCCCCCCCCCCCCCCCCCCCCCCCCAAAAAAAAATAATAATAATAAAAAATAATTTGGGCACCATAGCTTGGGAGAGGGGTTACAAGCAGACACAAACAATTTGGAAATGCTTGGCTCTAAAAAAAAATGGGTAACCCCCTCCCCTCCCCTGCCGTGAGTGCATGAGAAACCTGGCTCCACGGGTGTCTACTCTTGCGTCTGTGGAAATATTTGGAGTTATAGCGACTGAGGGTAGCTATTCTTAAGAGAATCATTCTACTAACATAAGTACAAGCAGCATACTAATTCTTCAATAATAATGGCTGTGATTCGGTTGAACTCTACGATAGTTCAATTGTGAAAAAAATAGGAGCCAAATCCTCTACGGTTATCACCGGATTGGCAAATCCGGTTATCACCTCTAGAGGTCATCACGTATCTGCTTTTGACACCACTTAACCGTGGGTAAGGTTCACCCACCCATCCATCCTTGGTTTTTTTTAGATATTAAATCTTTTTTAAAATTAAAAAACTATTTTTAATATTAAAAAACTCTAAAACACAGATTTTTAATTTTAAAAAAAAAATTAATATTAAAAATAAAAAAACCTAGGATGGGTGGGTGAACCTCACCCACGGTTAAGGGGTGTCAGAGAAGACATGTAGCGACCTCGGGGTGATTACCGGATTTGCCAAATCCGGTTATCACCGTAGAGGATTTGACTCCAAAGAATATTATCCAACTCCTCGGAATCGGATTGAGGGTGACTTCATGTATCTTACGTCAGTTTCAGGACTTTATATCTTTTTGTATCCCTATTGGCTATTGCCAACACAATTATTAAAGTCGATTTAAAAGACACCCTGATTGAAATTTTTTTTATTTTGTTGGAGGATAAGACATCCTGACTTTATTTCGTACTGTTTTCTCACTTGCATAAGCTTATATCATAGAGGAATGGATTTCCTCTTGCAACGCCCGAGAATTACATTCTGGCATAGAGGAGTGATCATCATTCACTCCAAAAGTTTCCATAGACGCAAGATAAGGCATATCACGTTAACATGTTTGTTATTTTAACCCATTTATAAAATAAAAAGCAGAAACTTTGTGACATTTGTAGCCACCAAGTTGCGTCTATGAAAAACTTGTGACTGGTACAAGCAAAATCCTTCAAGCATAATCTCTTTGTCAAAAGCGTGGAATCGTTTGGTGGTAGTCCTAGTTTGTCACATGACATTTATTAGTTGCGGTTAAGATTCACTCATCCTTAGGTGGAGTTTGGTAACACTAATCTAATAGGCTCTAAATAAGCAAAGATTAATTGAAAATTGTGTTTAATTGGATTTTAGATTTTTAAGTTGAAGGTTAATTGCATGTCTACATCTTTTTGAAGTTGAGGTTCACATCTATTTTAAATTATCTAACTTTGAATTATATTTGAGTTGTGAATCACAACCATTGTTAACAAAAAAAAAAAAAAACCATAATCATTGTTCATTTTTTCAGTGTTTTTTCTAAAAATTAAACGTACATTATTTGATCCTAAAAGTGAGTGGATCTTTACCGGTGTAAAAAATAGACAGTGTGACATGTGACGAGGTGTACATGTACAGCCAATTGCACATGGGCATGCATGTTATCATCTCTTTCCTTAAACTCCTTTCGTCCTGTATGCCTCAAAAGAAATATGTTGCCTTGTCATGGAGTTAGGGTTCTCTCCCTGTTATGGAGAGAACATTTGTTCATTTTTCATTCATGTTAATGTCAAAAATAATTGAAAACTAATGGCATGGAGAGATGTCATTTTAAAAGTGAGAAGGGTTAGACTTCTCTCGAGTAAAAGATGAGCTTTGGTGGACGCCGGAATTAGGCACTCGAATATCTCACAACTCATGAAACACCTTACGATAATAAAGGAGAGATATGTCAAGTGGGGAGAAGTCAAAATCATGAAAAGAAAATGAAATGACAACTCCCCAAAATTATCGCCAGATGTCCCATGAGTTGTGGATGCCCGAACGCCCAGCTTGGGTGCCCACCAGAATCTTTTGCCGTTCTCTCGAGGTTATAACCCGTTATTGTAAGATTGATCTCACTCACGCAGTGTAATATTCAGCTCCCAGAGGAAATTCGTAGCCTACCAGAGAATCCCTCGTATACATGTGGGCATGAAAATCATGCGAGTCGGCATCTGTAGATGGAATCCGTTGCCTACCAGAGAATCTCAGGTCATTATCATAACGACAAAAGCATAAAAGTGTGCAAGAAAATCATGTGACTGGCATCCCAACGGATTTTATGTCATTATCATAATGATAAAAGTATAAATTGTTCATGAAAATCATGTCACTGGCATCACAACGGATTTTCTTTCCTCTACCACATGTCTGAGTATTTAGTATTGCTATTCGGTATAGTTTTTTTGCCAACTTTTTTGCCAACGCGTAAAAGGGGCTTATACCAAAGAGGTGAAAATATGCATGTGCACCTACCGTTGGTGGTACGTACTCACATGTCGTCTTTGACTTCCATTAACTTTGATTAAGATCACCCCTAAGTTTTAATAATCTAACCTTGGTTTTGATTCACTTTCTTGTGTGATTACTTTATTAATATTAGATTATTAAAGTCTAAAGTGTGAATGAATCATAACCATAGTTATTGAAAGTCATGTGACGATAAGGTAGGTTGGTGGGTACTGTCCAACGGTATGTGCACATGTGTGCTATCACCTACCTAGTCTAATCTCTTTCCACGGTTTACGGTATGCGCACATCTTAACCACAGTTCACGGTTTCTTTAATGGGTTTTTGTGAAAACCCCCTATCTTTTCAGCTAGTTGTAAATACCTCTTAGTGTTTTGTGATTTTGTATTATAGTCCACTAACTATTAAAACTTTTGCAAAACCACCATTCCATGCAAAAGTTAGTTAATTAGATGTTAAATTATTTATGAAATAACCTTTTTATTTTTTTAAAATTTTTTTTTAAGGAGATTTGTAAAAACTTTTCACAAGAGAAGTGCTTGGAACCCACTAATTGTGGTTAAGATTCACTCACCCCTACGATTCATCCGTTCAACTGTTTTAGGAAAAAAAAATATTAAGTAGGTTGATTATGCTTAACCACCATTAAAGGAGGATGTACAAGTTGCCACATGTCCCTTTTAAGTTTTAACACTCACTAACTATGGTTAAGATTCATTCACCCCTAGGGGTCATGCAAAACCTTGGATTTTAGGAAAAAAATATATCTATTAACCTTAGGTTGATTATGCTTAAACATAGTTTAAGGATGCTCTACGAGCCGCCACGTGCCCCTTTTAACACCCACTACCAGTGGTTAATATTCTCTCACCCCTAGGGTTCATGCATCTAACCTTAGATTTTAGAAAGAAAAAATTAACCTTAGGTTGATTAGCTTAACCACAATTAAAGTGGACTCTACAAACTGCCATATGTCTCTTTTAATACCCACTAACTAGTTAAGATTTATTCACCCTTACGGTTAATCCATCTAACCTTGATTTTAGATTTTTTTTTTAAATATTAACCATATGTCGATTAAGTTTAACCCTTGTTAAAGGGGGATAAATGAAACAAGTGATAACCTATAGTGGCATGCATTCCATCCATCCCCTTAAAAAAGGGTTAAAAAGGTCATTTTATAAAAAAAAGGTGGATTTGTAAAAGTTAGTAGACTATAATACAAAATCACAAGACTTATAAGGGTATTTATAAAGAATTAGTCTAGGCGTACACCTAAAGTGTACACCCATATATACTCCCAAATCCTAATTGTTGATCTCAATTATTAAAAGGTTAGGATTAGAGTTGATATGACATTAGAAAAGACAAAATAAGTCAACTCAAATCTTGGCCCTTAATGGTTGGTTATAAATGGTTAGGATTAAAGAATATATTTGGGAGTATTAGGAGTACTCATAGATAGACTCATTTACAAATAGGTGAAAGAAGGGTTTTTCTTTAATTCGTAATTTTGGAGATTGCTGTCGTCATCTCGAGTCATTGGTATGCAGAAGACTATTGTTTTCTATAAGGATAAAACTTTCTGAGACCTCCTTAGGGCCGGGACCACCAAGACCATGCTCTAAGAGCATGGGATTTTAGGTGGGGCCTACCATGTGAAATGGGCCCCACCTGAAATCCAATGCTCTTAGAGCATGGTCTCGGTGGTCTCGGCCCTACTCGGGTCTTAAGAGCAAAGTCCTTTCTATAAAGAGCATGCTCCTAAAGGTGGTGCAGCTAGCATTACCTTTCAAATATTTGAGATTTTCTTCAATTGCGATTGAACACTCCAAGTTCAATTATTATTCTTTTCATCTAAATACCACGATTAGACTGTTGAACCTTAGAAGTTAGTACACCCCTCCTCTTGCGTGAGTGGAAGGGGTGTGGTCTTCAGTGGAGGGAGGCCTAGGGATCTAATCCCACGGGTATGAGTTACAAGAGCTCCAATGCCCAAGCTAACATCTCACTGTTGTGACCCTACTAATGTAGGTAAATGAAGCCAACACCAAAAAAATAAAAAATTCTTAGAAGTTAGTAAATCTCAATAATCACATTAACAGTTAATAAGATTAAAAAGAACACATGTGGGATTGAACTTGAGGATAGTTCAATTGTGATTGAATAATATCCCAACTCCTCGAAATGAGGGTGTTTACATGGTGACTTCATTGTACATACGTTAGTTCCAGGACTTTCATGTAAGGCAAAAGATTGGCTCTGGTGGATGCCCGAGTTGGGAGCTCGGGCATCAACAAATCATGGGGCATGGAGCGTTTAAAAGGGAGAAGATATCAATCCCAGCTCGAGCATTCACAAATCATGGGGCATGTAGTGTTTAAAAGGGAGAAGATATCAATTGGGGAGAAGTCAAAATCATGGGGAGAAAATGAAATGACTTCTCCCCCTGTACTCGGGCATCCATAGAACGAATCCTTTCCCTTGACATCAACTTTTGGATGCTGTTGCCAACACAATGACCTTTATTAAATTTAATTTAATTTAATTTCTTTTACTTTTGTAGTGGATAACGATATGTAAAGGCTATTAATGTAAGGCAACAGATTCTCGCCGACGCTATAAAACATCTACACATCATCTGACATATGACGATAAAAAAGGGGGAAGATATCAAGTGGGGGAAAAGTCAAAAATATGAAAAGAAAATGAAATGACTTCTCCCTTTTTTATCGCCCATGTCGATGATGTGTGGATGCCCAACCACATTTACACATCATCTGACATATTATGATAGAAAAAGGGGAGAGATATCAAGTGGGGGAAAAGTCAAAAACATGAAAAGAATGACTTCTCCCCTTTTTATTGCCCCATGTCGATGATGTGTGGATGGTCGACCACATTTTTCTGGGGTCCACCAGAGGTAATATGATGCCTTATCACAAGGGCAACGGAATTCCTCTTGCAATGCCCGAGAATTACACTCCGGCATAGCCTCTTTGTCTGACGCGTGGAATCGTCTTGGAGGTAGGTGTACACCTCCTAAGCTTGTCATATGTCCTATGTGACATTCATTAATTGTAGTTAAGATTTACTCACTTTAGGATTAAATAATTTAATGTTAGTTTTTTAATATTTTAAAAAAATTAACCAAATGATTGAGTGAATCTTAACCAAGTTTTTTTCAACAATCCGAGATTTGATTATTTAACTCTAAGAGTTTGTGAATCTTAACTACAGTTAATAGATGTCAAAAAGACACACGTGACAAGCTAGGGAGGTGTACGCATACCACCTCACGGTACGTGCTCATGCATGCTATCACATCTTTACTTAAACTCTCTTCCATGCGTTGGGCAAAAAGGCTATGCTCGAGTGTAATACTCAGGCATCTCCCAAAAGAAATATGTTGCCTTGTCATTGATTTAGGATTCTCCCTTGTTATGGAGAGAAGAACATCGGTTCCTTTTTCATTCACTAGTTGACCTGGCACGTGCGGGTTATTCTTATTTATTAAATAAAATAATAAATAGGTAATTTGTATGATTGTTCTCAATTGATGGTGATATTATCTGAACAAGAGGCTGAAGCAGCAAGTTCTCATGCTTCATAGATTGACAGGAATGCAAAACAATTGTCATAAAACGCATGCGAGGATTGAGGATCACAAGCAACCTCATATAAATGGTTTCCTCTTGTTAATATCTTATCTAGATAAACAACTAAACAAGTTAGCAAGTACCAGTCTCTACAAGAGAAAATTGAAGTGAACAGTAAGCTCATAAATCCACAGTTTGATGAGGTTGAATGAAATTGCCCTTCTATTTTTCGTAATAGTGTGATCATGGGATTTTCCTACCCACTTTCACATTTACGTGTTTGACTAAGAGTCGTCACCTATTCAATCTTAGGGATAGGTCCCGAGTGATTTGGATAAGGCAAATGGTCTATCAGAGTTAGGGTAAGCGGTTCGATTAAGTATTGGGGAAGGTGTTAGGCACCCCCAGACCCCTGTTTTACAACGGTTACCTACTCCCTAAATTTAAGCCAAATTTAATCTCAAAATTATATTAAAATACCTAAGAGTTTAATCAATGTTAATCCAAAAAATGAGAAAGCTAAATAGCTAGGGTCGAACCCGAGCAGGGTTGCCTACGTACTTACCGGATGAGATCAGACCAAGCGTAGTTCTGGCACGTGAGCCCGTGCTAAGGCTAAGGGGTGTGTGTGTGTCCAAGGGTGGTCGAGAGTCTAGCCCGGAGGCTAGGGTTTGACTGACCGGGTTGGTCAAGTGCAAAATAGGGTTTAACCGCAGTTAAAAGGGTATTAACTGTGATTAAGGAGCCTAACCACAGTTAATAAAGCAAGCAAGCATGTTTTGGTCATTTTTTGATATTTTTGATTTTGTATTGTTTTTGTATTTTTGATTGTTTTTCATTTTTTTTTGGATTTTTTTGTATTTTTTTTGGATTTTTTTTTGTATTTTTGGATTTTTTAAATAATAGCAACAATATTGTTTTGTTGAGATTCCTTTATAACTAATTAGTTAATTTGTTAGATGGTTGAAAAATACCTCTAACAAACTTAAGTAATTGATTACTAAATAGTTTGTTATTAACTTGACCTATATTTTATGAGTTAATTTGTTAGGTGGTTGAAAGATATCCCTAACAAACTTAACTATTTGGTTAGTTACTTGACTCATTTATGCTAATATAAGAGTTTTACAAAACTCACTAGCAAAAAAAGGGTTTTCCAAGTCTGTAGGGATTTGTGAAACCCTAAACCTCATTATCATTGAGAGATTGAGAATTTGTAAGATTACAAATATGTGATATTTATAACTAAAATTTCAGTTGTAGGAACACAACTGAAACCCCTTTTGTAATAAAGTATGTTACGTCTACCTTGATATTAATTGTGAATTATAGCATAATAGATTTTAATTATGAATTATAATATTTGTCTGTTATAAATATATCATTTAATGTTTTGCTATATTTTTATGATGTTAGATATTCATCTTCTGAAATAATGTTTTGATATATTTAAATGGATCCTAGGATGGTGTACTGTACTCCCCAATAATGGTTTCAGGGTGGTGTAGAGTATCTACCAAGAAACATATGATTGAATTGAGTTGTGTAAAACACACAATTCTCAGATGAGTGAATTGTGTGAGATCCAAGGGATATGATAAGTTGTGTAAGACCCTAATGATTCCCTTGGTGAATAGGGTAAATTGTATAAAACCCCTATTGACCGGACTGAATCATAAGTAAAGACTTAATTGAATAATATGCATAATTTGTTAGTCATCTTATAATATGAATTGTTAATGCATCTAAATTATAGTTATATTTTTTTGCTGAGCTGTGGGCTCACCTTTGTTGATTCTTGTTTTCAGGTGGTGATTTAGAAGAATCAGAATCGCTCTCATTTGAACAAGTGAGACCAGTCTTAAATTTTTCTTTTCCTGTTAGAGTTGAAGAGAAATGTAGTGAGGTACACTATATGGAAACTTTAGATGATTTAGTTGTTTAGAGAACTCATGTTATTGAGTTTATTAATTATGCTGAATATTTATATCTGTTTAATGGAGTATTAAATGATTTTAATTTTCATTAATATTAGAATTTTTTTTCCGATTCATGCCTTGATTTCTATACAAATATTAGTATTATTGTGTTTAGGTTTCAGCCCCCCCCCCCCCCCCCAACGTCCTTCCCTTTACCCATAATTCAAACCATCACCATGCGGTTGGTGGCCAACAACGGAGGTTTTGAGTTTGATTCTCTTCCCCTCGTTGGCCACCCTAAAGGATTTATTTCTATTTGCCCGGTATGTGTTGATAAAGGGGTTTACACGTACCCAAGGGATTAGTCTGAGTGCTCTAAGAGGCCCAGATACCCTTGTTACCAAATAAAAATAATAATTAATCAATTTTGGCCCATTTTGTTAAAGAAATAAAATATCACAAAATTGAAATAATAAAGCCGTAGGTAAGGTACTAAAGAGGAGATCCAAATGACTTGAACACAAACACTCACTAAAACTCCTTCATGCATTACATTTATTAAAAGAAGAGGAAATATTTTATTGTGTAAACAAGAAGATCAGCTTAGCGTTTCAGGTGCAAGGCTCGCTGCAATTACAATTGCAACAACAACATTTAGGGATGCAATTACATTTGCAACAACAACAACAACAATATTTAGTGATGCAATCCCAACAACAACATATGCTATCCCAACCAATATAGCATTTCAAAGCTGCACAACTGCCTTTATACAAAAGTTTGAAAGCTTCACAGCACCATTTACACAAACCCATCACAGCTAGTTGAGTTAGGAACAGAATCACTAATCAATGCAAACAAAATTGAATACAGATATCTACCATACGCTAGGAGACCTCCTTTACCCTTCTTATTACCTGGGAGGAAAAATAATGTTATAAACATAAAGAAAAAGGGAGCAAAAGATGAAAATATGATTAGAAAATGAGAATAATAGGTTTTCACATAAAAGAAAAGTAGAAACAATTAGAAAACTAAATGGATTATTATTAGAAAAAGAAAATGAAAAAAAAAGTTTGTAATGCCAAACGTACCCACCACCATAGTCCAAATTATTATATTCATCATATTTATCAGACGTGTTTTTCTGTCTTTCATTTTTTTTAAATAGTAACAGTTAGTAATCCCAAACGTCTTTTCTTCTTTAAAAAAATTAGAAATTACAAAATTGTTTCTATTTTTTTTTTTTATAAACGGCAGTGCATCCAAACGGCCTCCAAGTGTTCACTAAACAAGTAAAACATTGTAACCAAAAGATGAAACGTTCTTATAAGAGGTCCCTTTTTAGTTCACGGCAGAAAGTCAGAGCTCCCCTTTTTAGTTCAAAGACAGTGACACTTTTGTAACTATGAAGAAGGTTAGTGGCATTTTTATAAAATATTTTTTTCCTCATAATTACAATATTGTCACACCATTATTAAATAGGGGAGCTCCATTTTTCTACCGTGAAGCAGAGCTTATTAAAGAAAAGAGGTGCATAACATAAGTCAATAATAGAAAATAAACATAGAAAAAAATTATAAGCAGAAGGTAAATGTAAAAACTGATTACAAAAATATAAAATAAAGAAAAACCCATGATCTAAAATCGGCCACAAAAACATTATGCGGAGAATAGAAAGGGTGGTGGTAAAATCATGATCAAAAGGGTAGTGATCACTTGCTCCAACCCTGATGATATAATGAATAATAGAATTATAACCCCGAAAAGAATATTTAATAATCGCCCTTAATTTTTTAAAAATAAATTAACTAAGAAAATGATAAATATAATGCAAAAAACAGTGATGAACAGAACACTCATTATAAAAATACCTAATAATTTTTTTTTCAAAATTTTATTTTAGAAGAAAATCTATAGAAGTGTGAATTATGAAGTAAAGAGATACACAGAGAACAAGAGGAAGAAAAAGAAAGGGATACCTTGAGCATTCTTGGTGTACATGACTTGGTGTACATGCATTGGTTTTATATAGAGGAATTGGAGAATAATGTTGTGAGAAAAGAAGGTTCCAATCTTCTAAGGCCAAGGCATTCCACAGTGAGAACAACAATTTTTTGTGTGTTTTGATTTCGAATATGATACTCGCTTGAAAACGTTGTGACAGTGGTATCAGGTTCCACTCTTATTACGTGTCACAATTGAGATGCTCGTCTCTAGGCCCAGTTTCACATGCCAAACATCTACACCACTAATCATTCCACTGATAAAAGTAAAGTAAAAGAAGAAAATTTATGTGAACGTAATTACCCTTAACCTTGGTTATTTTTTTATTAATAAAGAATCTATTAGAGAAAATCCTTAGGCTGTGTTTGTTTACGTGGAAAATGGGATGGAAACAACTTCCCTCCATTCTGAGGGGAAATTTTTTCCTTATATATGATGGAAAACATTTATTTTGGAGAAAACTCCTCTAAAAAAAACTGTTTTCCAAGAAGACAAACACGAGAAAATAAACTTTTCCTCTTGAAATCATTTTCCTGACCTGTTCTCCTTGCAAACAAACAAAGCCTTATAAAAGTTAGTAGTCAATGTTTCTATTCATTTTGTTAAGAATCAAGCCATTTGAGTACTTAGACCATTTGATTAACCCACCAAGAGACAACCCAAAACCGATAAGAGCTGTTTGATCTGGTCGGGTTACTTTGCTGACTCAATCCATTTTCGTGCGCCCTTACTTCTAAGAGAATTTAATTACTTCTGTAATAATGGAGGCAATGGGATGAATCTTGCTCGCCTGTGTTTAAACTTTGGATATGATACAATAGTTACTGTGCTAGAATCATTAAGTGGTTAATAAATGACAAGAACAGATTGGTTAAGAAGCTTGAATTTGAATTTGGTTCTAGCCAAAATGCGATAGGAGATGATAGGTGGGCTCTTTGAGGGTTGAATTTTTTTTTTTAAAATTGTTACATTGCATGATGGTCAAATGAAAGTACTTGCAATTGTTGCAAGATTGGTACAATTAATTTTGTAAGTAGATTACTTTTCGGTAAATGTGATATAACTATTATTAGTTGAAGCCAAATCATCTGCGGTGATAACAGGATTTGGCAAAATCCGGTTATCACCCCTGGAGGTCGCCACGTGTCTCCTTTGACACCCCTTAACCGTGGGTAAGGTTCACCCACCCATTTTTGGGGTTTTTTTTAAATATTAATTCTTTTTTTAAAATTAAAAAAATGTTTTTAATATTAAAAAAACTCTAAAAATAGTTTTTTTATTTTAAAAAAAGAAATAATATTTTAAAAAAGAATCAAAAATTGGTGGGTGAACCCTAGGGTTGGGTGACCCTTACCCACGGTTAAGGGGTGTCCAAGGAGACACGTGGCGACCTCTAGGGGTGTAACCAGATTTGTAAAATCCGGTTATCACCGTAGAGGATTTGACTCTTATTAGTTCGAAGTTGCGGGGTACTATTATCTAATTCACCACATTTTTTTTCTTTTGTCAATCTCTGTTTGCATCGCACGAAGTGTTTGTTAGAGTGGAAGTGACTCTCTGAATCCTAGGTATGTGTTCCTTTTGATGTCATATGGGGCTCTTCCTCATTAGTGAGGCCACACCAATGAACCAAAACTAACTAACAAGTGCGACCCATTATTTTTTTTTACATGTTTAAAAAGGAGCCAAATCCTCTAAGGTGATAATTGGATTTGGCAAATCCGGTTATCACCCCTTCAGGTGGCCACGTGTCCCTTTTGAACCCTTTAACCGTGGTTATGATTCACCCACCCCTGGGGTTCACCCACCCATCCAAAGTTTTTTTTAAAAAAATATTAATTCTATTTTTAAAATTAAAAAACTGTATTTAATATTAAAAAAATTCTAAAAACAGTTTTTTAATTTAAAAAATAGAATTAATATTTTTTTTAAAAAAACCAAGGATGGGTGGGTGAATCCTAGGGGTGGGTGAATCATAACCATGGTTAAGGAGTTTCAAAAAGGATACGTGGCCACCTCAAGGGGTGATAACCGGATTTGTGAAATCTGGTTATCACCGTAGAAGATTTGACTCCGTTTAAAAAATCTCACCTATTCATCTCCCCTTAGACACGTTTCTAAAGTGCATGAACACCAGCTTCTCTCTTCGTAACGCCCTCGCATATTACGTTTCTCCTATAACCTTTCCCCACACACAAGATAATACGAACATGGGGGGTTCTCCTTGCTGTGAGAAAAGCCCACACTAATTGCGATTAAAGTCTCGAAGTTCAATTAATTTGTTTTAATATTTTTTTTCTTAAATAGCAAGGTTAGATTTTTGAGTCCTTTGGTTTTTGGAACTTGGGGTGTCCCCAACCCTTAGGGTTAAGACTAATCCTCGAGGATGCGACGTGAGCCCGCAACCCACCATACCAGGTAAGTTCGGGTAAACCCATGCAAGGTTGGTCGCAAAGGGGGAGTGAGAAATGGAACCTAGGATCTCCCACTTGGTAAAAGGCCTAGGAACCACTGGTCCATACCTTTGGGGTTAGTAAATCTCAATCAAGGAACAAATGTGGGATTGAACTTAAGGATAATTTAATTGCAATTGAAAAATATCCCAACTCCTTGTAATGAGGGCGATTACATTGGTGACTTCATGGTTCTTACGTCAGTTCCAAGGCTTCATATAGACTTCATATAAGGGGTTTTTGCTTATCAGCTGCTGTATTCATCCCATTTTGCAAAAATATTGTTATGCATAATAGTTTTGTAAATTAATTTATTGTTTTCTAACAATTAGATAAATAACCTCAATCCATGATTCCGTATGTATCTATTATGCAAATAACTATTATGCCCTTAAAAGACTTCATAACCTTACAAAGTTCATTTTAACGCTTCTTATAAAAGGAACACATGTGGGATTGAACTCCTGGATAATTCAATTGCAAATGAAAAATATCCCAACTCCAAGGAATGAGGACGATTGCATGGTGACTTTATAATTGACATCTACTTTTTGGGTCCAACACAAGTGCCTTTATTAAATTTTAATTTAATTTCTTTTGCTTTTCCATGGCGAAGTAACGATTCGTACACTTTTCTCACATCCATAGTCTATTATCACAGGGGGCAACGGATTCCCTCTTGCAATGCCCGAGAATTACATTCCGACGTAGTCTCTTTGTCCAACGCGTGGAGACGGATGGGTGGTAGGTGTACACCTCCTCAGCCTTTTCAAATGTCATGTGACAATTTACTCACCTTAGGATTTAATAATCAAATCTTAATCTTTCAAAAAAATTACGATTAATTACATATGAGAACTTACTTTATGGCAAAATGACATATAGGTGCCGCTTTTAAAACAATTGATTATTACAAGCCTAATTTTCAAAATAATGGACAAGAGAGACCTATCGTCTATTTGAGCAAATGCCTGTTACTAATCTCTCTTTAATTGACAAGAATAACCCATACAAACCACACGTTTTTTTCCCTTCACAACAAGCCTATTACTAATCTCTCATTAATGGGCTTATGAGTGCAGGACAACAACTAAATAAAGAGAAAAAATCGATGAATTATATCTGGAAGTGGAGGTTATGGAAGACCCTCTCTCCAACATAGGCAAAAGCTGAAGCATTCAACACCTGAAGCCCATCATCCTCCAAATTTAGTAAGACCAAAGAGAATGGACTTTTATTCACCTGGAAGATGCATATTTGAATCACAAATTCTCCATTATCGACTTGAGTGGCTAAAACAGTGGACCAAGAACTTCCAATCACACCTTTTCTTTGCTTCCCAAGATGGGTTTGATCTCCTTGCCTAGAGATACTTTCCCTTCCTTCCTTTGTATGAGTCTCTCCACTTGCGTTTGCAATTCCGGTATGTATTTCAGTATACGAGAAACTGTATTCGAAATGCTTAGCTTCTTCTGCAGTGACCCAATTGAAGTCACGAAACTATAAACATGCAAGTAGATTCAAATAGCAATTGTAGTGATTTACTAGAGATTAAAGGATTAGTACCGTTTGATCTGTTTCCGGAAGCAGCAAACAGAGGGAGGGGTACAATCTGTTCGACTTTTGGAGATTAACTATGTTAGGCAGGCTTTCTTGGGAAAGAGAAAAACATGTGATTTGTATGGGGGTATTTTTGGCAATTAAAGAGAGATTTCTTAGAGGTGTTTGCTCAAATAGACGGTAGGTAGTCTTTGTCCATTATTTTGAAAAGAATTAGTCTAGGGATACTCCCTCCCAAAGTGTACTCTCAAATATACTCGCAAATCTTATCCGTCTATCTCAATTATAAACGGTTAGGATTAGAACTGATGTGGAATTAGAAAAGATAAAATAAGTCAACTCAAATCCTGACCCTTAATAGTTGGTTATAAACGGTTAGGATTAGAGAGTATATTAGGGAGTATATTTGGGAGTATCTATAGACGGACTCTTTTGAAAATTAGGTTTGTAATAGTCAATTGTTTTAAAAGAGGTACCTATATGTCATTTTGTCATAAAGTAGGTTCTCATATGTAATTAACCCAAATAATTAACCACATGATTGAATGAATCATAACCAATGTTAATTTTTTAAATATTTTTTTTAAAAACTAAGATTGGATTATTTAACTTTAAGAATTAGTGAATACTTTTCATTTAAAAAAAAAAGAATTAGTGAATATTAACTAAAGTTAATGGGTGTCAAAAAAAAAAAAATTACAGGAGACAAGCTAGGGAGGTGTGCACGTACCACCCAACGGTGCGTGCACATCCATGCAAGCACATTACTCTCTTCCACATGTTGGACAAAAAGGCTATGCCCTAATTTAATACTCAGACATATGCCAAAAGAAATATGTTGCATCTGTCTGGGGCTTTGGATTGTCTCTTGGCGAAGCCAAAAAGGGCTTGTCTCAGGTTTCCATAGAATAGGGGAAAGTGGTGGAGAAGTAAAAATCATGGGCTCATGATTTTGACTTCCCCATACATAATAAAACATGTGGCGATAAGTGTGTGAGAATAAGGGGGAGAGATATCAAATGGGGAGTAGTCAAAATCATGGGAAGAAAATAAAATGATTTCTACCCATTTTTACGCCAGCTGTGGCACAATGTATGGAACCCCGAGAGCCCTCTCTAGCTCTGCCACTGAAAAGACAATCCAAGGCCGTTGCTTTGTCATAGATTTAGGATTCTCTCTTAATACGGAGAAAAAGAATATCTATTGCTTTTTCATTCATATTTAACGTCAAACTAACTGCACACTAATCCGCATACTAACGGCAAGGAGATGCCATTTTCCAAGTAATGAAGTCTATGTTCTGTTCTCTCGAGGTTATAACCGGTCTCCCTCAAAAGAAATGCATTGGCAGAGAGGCAATTGATTTCCTAAGGAAATGCCCGCATATTAAGAGACAGGATCACAACCAATAGCAATCAAATTCAAAGAAAGTCTACGGGTATTCCTAAATATACTTTTATATGTACTCCCAAATCCTAACCATTTATAATTAATCATCAAGGGCTAAGATTAGTGCTGAGGTGACAGACCTCTAAGAAAAGTAAATCAAGCCACGTTCAGCCAAGCCATTCTTTTTCTTCTTACAAAGCCCAATATGCCCTCAATACAAATAACTGACCAAAAGGCAAAAGGGGTTTATACCTTCGTTGTATCTTCTCCTTACTTAGAGTTCTTTGAAGGAGCCTGATACCCTCTTCCTCTCTGGGCTTCTCTTCCACTGTTTAACGCCGTTGCTCAACTCGATGGTCTTCCGTCACCTCCAATTGAGTCTTCTCTCTTTGTTAGCATTATTCCCTAGATTTTTGCTTAGATAATAGAAACCCTAATTGTTTTTTTTTTCAAATAAAAATCAAATGCGTGAATGTGGGAAATTGAGGGATAAGGAATCAGTCTTTGCTTGATCGTTATGATTTCCTCTCCAATCTCAAGGAAAGAAATGCTAATTAGAGCTAAAAGTAATCTGCATCATAACCCTTCAATCTTTTGGGGGAATTTGTTTTTGAAACATGACTGCAAATCATGAAATGAATCTTTTATTTAAGGTCATTGGCTATTGATGATTTTGTTACTCGTCTTGACATCCAACGATCTGATTTTAGAACAACCTGTCACGTTATTAGAGACCGCTCATTGAAGGCTTTAGTGAGCATGACTTATTTATAAATGTTCAATCGAGCTAAAATTTTTAATGTGTCTCTTGGGAGACCCGTCTTGACATCCAACTGTCGGATTTTGAAACTACATATTATGTGTTCCATTATTTGTGAATTATACTCATTAAAGCCTTTAATGAACGGCTCCTAATAACATCTTACTTGATACGTTGTTTTAAAATTTGACCATTGGATGTCAAGATGGGTCTCTCGAGAGACAAGTGACAAAAAATCAGTTCGATTGGACATTTATAAATCATTTGATCAAAAATAGGAAGATCAACATACTAACGGAAGAGAGAATCTATGGTTAACTCCCCTTGAACTATGGTTAACAATTTGTAACCCCTTTCATTAATTCTATTTCTAAAACTCAAGGTTAGATGTTTTAACCCTAAGAGTTAGTGAATCTTAACCATAGTCAAGGGCTGAGCTAGGAAATTTTGGTTGGGGGGGCCGAAATACGTGTATAAAAAAAATTTAATGAATTTGAGGGTATGGAGCTTGGGGGTTCGAGGGCGTAGCCCCCGAAAAAAAAAATTTTGGGTAATTTTCTTTTTTTCAAGAAAATTTTGTCCCAATTATACCCTTGAGGTCACCACATGTGCTTATTGATACCACTTAACTGTGATTAAGATTCACCCACCTATCCTTGATTTTTAAAAATGATACCAATTTTTTTTTCTAAGGTTAAGTAGGTGAACCGTGGTGAACTAACTCCTAAGGTTAAAAAATTTTCAATCTTTTTTTAAAAAACCAAGGATAAGTTGGTGAACCATGGTGATTTTAACCATAGTTAATGGGTGTCAATAGGGACATGTGGCAACCTCAAGGCCATCACGGGACTCCATTGGGGGCACTACAAATTGGACAAAAGATTGGGGGGGCCACTGTGCATATAAGACAAAAACATTAGGGGGGGCCAGCTATACTAAAAAAATTTAAAAAAAATTAGGGGACCCGCTATTTAATACTATTAGAAGTAGGAATTGCAAAAAATTTGGGGGGGCCATGGCCCCTCCCCGCCCCCCCTGGCTCCGCCCCTGACCATAGTTATAAGGTGTCCCCTTTTAACTCCCTTTAACTATGGTTAACAAGTTTAAACCCTATGATAAATTTTTTAAAACCAAGGTTAGATGCTTTAATCCTAAGAGTTACTGAATCTTAACCATAGTTAAAGAGAATTTAACTCCCCTTGAACTATGGTTAACAAGTTTTAACTCCTATGATTAATTTTTTTCTAAAACTCAAGGTTAGATGCATTAACCCTGGGTGTCCCATTTTAACTCCCTTTACCTATGGTTAACAAGTTTTTGCCCTTGTGATTAATTTACAAAAAAAAACAAGTTCAATGCTTTAACCCATTGTAATTTCCAAAATGCCCGATCAGGAGGATCCCTCTTCCCAGTCTCTTCCCCCTCCCTCTCTCTCAAGTGCATCACACATGCGGCCGACTAGTAATTTTACAGGAAACTATAATACCGCTCCTTATTATTGAGTATCATGTCCTGAGAAGCGAACCCTGGGGTCCGCTTCTAAGTTAAATGCAGTGTCCCCGTGTCTCGTTTAACACCTTTTTAACCATGGTTGAGCTTAATTGAATTTAAGTTAATAATTTTCTTCTTTTTCTTAAATCATGGATAGATTACTTAACCCTAAGGGTGAGTGAATCTTAACTATAGTTGATAGGTGGTAAAAGGGGACATGAACCAATCAGATCATAGGGGTCAGGGTTCCGTTTTCCATTTCCCAAAGTATTTGAAGGTTAAGAGTCAAACTCCTTACTCCCACTTTGCCACTCACCCCACTAACAATTAATCCTAGATAAATGATATAAATGATATGGCACCACAGTGAGTTACCAAAAGAAAATGAAAGAAAAAAGATATAAAGTTCAATGTATTGTCCATTTCTTATAATACTAGTTATGTGTTGTACGTGCACTCTTTGCTTAAATTATTTAGTGGGAAAAAAATAAGGAAATGTGAATAGACAATAATTTAAAATTGTAATTAATCAAAAGACTTTATCTTTGTTCAGATGGTTTCAATGCTCAGATTAAAGCTTGGAATCAAATTTTCAACCGAAAACATTGAATTGGAAATCATGCTATGATTTCCAGCCATGGTGTTGATTGTCATTTTAAAAAAAAACAGAGGATTCTGTCTTTTGATCATTACAATTTCCAAAAAGAGCAGTGATTATAATTTATAACTTACCCAATGTCATTGTGTCCCTTTTAACCCTGGTCAAGCTTAACTAATTGAAATTAAGATTTTCCTAAAAACCAAGGTTGGATTGCTTAACCCTAGGAAACACGTGCTTAACCCTAAAGCCAAGATAGAGATGGAGAGAAGAAATGGAGTTGTTGACAATGAATAGGAAACACGTGCTTGAAGCGTGGCGATGCTCAGTTGTTTACGGAGGGGTGGGAAGAGGAGAATTCGTAGTGTAGAGATAGAGATATGCATTACAGGAAAAATCAAAAAAATTGTGGAGACGTGGATTGCTTATGGACGCGTGGGAAAATAGTCATGTTGATGGCTTTGTTGCCGGCTATTGTTGTGTTGTGTTTTGTTACTTATGGGAAGCAACGTGTGGAGATGGATGGCACGTGGAGAAATGTTAGTTGAAAGGCTCATGCGTCAGTATAGAAATTTTATAGGGGGCATTTTAGACAACAAAAATGCAAGTCAAAACTTTCAGGGGGGTATAAGGTTAGTAGAATTGTGACTGTTATATGAATTGGGGGTCAATGGGCGGGCCTCAAAAATCTATTGTAAACGGGCGGAGCTCAGGCGGGTCTATTCAAAAGCTACAAAAACCCAGGCCCAAGTTCAGCCCATTGAGATCCGTAGAGGCTAGATATCGAGAGGTTCTACCCATCACATAGATGCTTAATCTGGTCCAAACTGATCACCACTAACCTTCCTTCCAAAAAGAATAGTATCTTAAGCAAGCACCTCACACACCCTGGGAATAGCCCAGTGGTAGGTGTATCCCTTCCTTAGGAAGGAGGTTTCGGGATCCATTCCTGAGAGGGTGAGAGTGTTGTACTCTCCACCCGCCCTTAACTTAGAACAGATAATAACTTCTAACCGGGTTACGGCCTAACCGCGTGTCTCCATACCAAAAAGAAGAAAAAAGCAAGCACCTGGATCCCAAATGAACAGTGTCTACACCTACCCCTCTAGCTAGGATGGTGAATGTGCCTTTCAAGTTAGGGAGGTCTTGGGATCGAGCCTCACTAAGAGAGAAGTAACAATAAATTGGTTGCAGTTCCTCTCCAGAATCACCTCTGTGCTTGTTATACTGATTTATTTGATTTTGTCCCAGTTTGTAATTGCAATGAGACAAATTAAAGAGATAATGGACTTAGGTACCGACTTCGCCACTCACCCCACTAACAATTAATGGTAGATAAAATGATATGACACCACAATGAGTTACCAAAATAAAAAGGAAAAAAACATATGTAGCTCTATGTATTGTCCACTCTTATAAGAATTTTGATTATGATATGAATTGGGTGTCAATGGGCGGACCTCAAAAACCTTTTGTAAATGGGCTAGCCTCAGGCAAGGTCTATTAAAAAATCACAAAAACCCAGGCTCAAGCTCGGCCCAATAATATCCATATTGGGCTCTAATCCAAATAAGAGAGAACTAACAATAAATTAAAAATTAAAATTAGTTTTAGTTCCTCTCTAGAACCACCTGGGGTGCTTGTTATACTGATTTAATTGATTTTAGCCCAGTTTGTTGTTGCTAAGAAACAAATGGAAGAGATAAAAGACGGCAATATATTGAAATAATTGAGACGTAGCTAACAAAGAGGAGATCCAAATTGAACTTGATAAAGTTCAGATACAATGGAGTAGAAGGGTTCGAAACCCTCTCCCCTCTCTTCTCAGACTCTTGCCTCTTGTTGCAAAACATTAATGTTCCGGATTTACTAAAGTTTGACCAAAATAACATAGCCTTAATAAAGTAGAACCCAAACCTAGACCCATGAAAATTTGGCCCATCCCACCCTAATTCGGGTTTGGTGGGCCGGTCCAATGTACAGCCCTAATCCAAAGTCTGTTCACTCGAGGTTATAACCTGTCTCTTGTTATTGCCAAAGTGGCAGTGGATTTCCTAGGGAGATTCCCGAGAATTACACCGCAAAGCTTCTTTGCCTAACGCATGGAAAGGAGATAGGATCACGACCAATTGCAATTGAATTAAGAGAATTCAATTGCATACGTGGTACACGTGGATTGGACAAGGAAAAAAAATGTGGGAAATTCAAGTTTTGATTATTTTTTCTCTTCTAATTAACATGTGCCAGATATACAATTGAATTGGTTATGATTCTGTCTCCATGGGAAGGCATTTAATTAAGTGATAACATGATTGTGCAGCACACCCTCCCTTTTGACATCAATTAACTGTGATTAAGATTCACTCACTCCTAGGGTTTAATAATCTAACCTTGTTATCAATAAAAAAATATATATATACTCTAACCTTATGTTTTAGAAGAAAAAAAAAAAATTTAACAATGCAGAGATGGGAAATGATGAGTAAACCAAAACCGGGTTTGGGTCGGGATGGATTTAAGTCGCCCGCCCCGTTTATAATTCAAATGTTTATTTTATTCTTAAATTAATCCTAAAATTATCTTAATATATCACATGTATAATATGAAATACTGAACCAACCCGTCAAAAACCACCCCGACTAGTGTTTAGCGGGATGGGGTGTGACAGGATGAACTTAAATGGAGTTTTGAGAAAGGTGATGTGGTTACCCACCCTGCCCCGACCCAAGTTTGGGAGAAGAACAGGGTAGGAATCTTTCCATTATGGGCGGGGTAGGGTTGGGGTCGCTCCGGCCCAAACCCGCTGGTTACCATCTCTAGTTATGATTTATTCACTCATATGGTATAATTTTATCATTTTTTTTTTCTAGAAACCAAGGTTAGATTATCTAACCCTAAGGGTGAGTGAATCTTAATTATAGTTAATAGGTGTCAAATATGACACATGGCTAAAGAGGTATGCGTGTCCGTATGCATGCATGGTATCACCTCGATAGTTAAATTCCTTTCCACAGGTTGGTCTATGAGGATATGACACTCGGGCATCCGCTGGAGGAAAATTCGTTGCCCCTACCAGAGAATCTCAAGTCATTATCATATAGATAAAAGCATGAAAGTGGGGGTGTGGGCATGGAAAATATGTGACTCGGGCATCTGCCAGAGGAAAACCGTTGACTACCAGACAATCTCAGGGCATTATCATATAGATGAAAGCATGGAAGTGGGCTGTGGGCATGAAAATCATGTGGCTTTTGAATTTTGATTACTTTGTCTATATTCTCAAGGAAAATGTTCGGCCAATTGATTCAATACCTAATTGCCTTATATGGGCTGCATGTGTGTGGTGTATGTGTGTGTGTGAGTTTGCATGTGGGGTGTGTGTGTGCGCGCGTGTTTGCTTGGGTGGTGTGAGTATTCCCTTGTCTTTGCCTTCAGTCATTGCCTTGTGGTATGAATGAGTTTACCAAAAAAAAAAAAATCGCCTTATATAAAACTAACGAGTGGCATGTGCGATGCACGTGAGAGCTAGGGGAGGAGTTAACCACAGTTAATAAGAGTGAAAAGAGACACGTGTTAACTTGTGGGTGCAATTGAACTCGCTAGTGGCACTTACTGAGAGCGCGGAGGAGTTAACCATAGTTAATAGGAGTTAAAAGGGACATGTGTTAACCCACGGGTGCGATTGAACTCTTCCCGAGTTCAATCGCAATTGGCTATGATTCTAAGATAGATGAGCAAGGGTTAGTTTGGGAATTAAAGTAAAACATTAAATCAAAAACAAGGGTAGTTTGAGAATTAAAGTAAAATATTAAATCAATTTTTCATTTTTATATAAGGGTAGTTTGGGAATTTTGGAAAATCATCTATCGCATTATAATAGTAAAGATTATTGGGCCGCACGTGTGATGCATGTGAGAGAAGGAAGGGGTAGAGACTAGAGAGTAGAAAAAAGGATCTAGTTGGTCTATACACATGTATTAGAGAGGAGACGTAAGAGGGGAAATATTTAGAAATGTGAGTTGTGCAACCGTTGAAATCACATAATATAAGAGAAAGAATTGACGTAGATAGTTGAGGTTTGAGAATTGAAGTTAATAGATTTGAAATGATTTTAATATCCTTAAATGTCTATTTACTAAATAATAATTATTATATAATATAATATTTGATTTTTTTTGTCATAATAAAAAAGTCAATCAACATCACATATTCCTCATTTTTTTCATTATAATAGTAGAGATAAAAGCATGAAAGGTGGGCTTAGGGCATGAAAATCATTTTGATTACTTTGTCTAGGAAAATGTTCTGCCAATTGATTCAATACGTACTTGTCTTATATAAAACTATTGGGCTGCACGTGCAATGCATGTGAGAGAAGGAAGGAGTAGACACTAGAGTGTAGAAAAAAGGATCTAGTGGGTCTATGCACGTGTATTAAAGAGATGTAAGAGAGAGAAATTTTTTAGAAATGTGACTTGTGCAGCGGTTGAAATCACAGATGAGAGAAAAAATAGTAGATAATTGAGATCTGAGAATTGAAGTTAATAGATTTGAAATTATTTTAATACCCTTAAATATCTATTTACTAAATAATAATAATAATATAATATAATATTTGATTTTTTTGTCATAATAAAAAGGTCAATCAACATCAAATATCCATCATTTTCTCATTATAATAGTAGAGACAAGCTTAAATCATATTTGAATATGTATTCACTAAGAAGTGATTTAACCTTTGGGTAAATTACACTGACCTCTCCGAATGTTTGGCGAAATTGTAGAAACGTCTCCCCTTATTTTTGAACTTACACTGCCCTCCCCTCTACTTCCATTATCAATAACAGATCCCCAGTCTATATACCGATTGTTTTATTTTTTATCAAATTGTTTATAAATATCTTATCGAACTAATTTTTTTGTTATGTGCCTCTCGGGAGACTCGTCTTGTCACGTGTTGGATAGGATCACGCCTAAGGAAGCAGGGGTTCTAAGTTCAATTTCCTTCCCCTTATGAGGCAGCATAATGAGGAGGTGCCATTACAAGGGGACCTGACAAGGACCCGTGATAAAAAAATATATATTATTATAAACATAAGGAAAAATGAAAAAAGAAGAATAAGGGATAATAATTTGAGAGATAAAAATTAGACAAGAAAAGTAGAGAAAAAAATGATAATAATTTGAGAGATATAATATGACAAGAAAAGTACAAAAAAAAAAACCGAAAACAATCATAAAAAGAAGAAAACCCATCAACCAAATCACAACAATTATAGAAAACCAGCGACAAAAACATTTCCCCGAAGAATATAAAGAGTGGTGGTAAAATCATGATTAAAATGATAGTGATCCTTTCCTATGATCATGAGGATATAATAAACAATAGAATTATAATCACGAAAAGAATATTTACCAATAACCCTTAATTATAATAAATAATACTTAAGAAATTGAAAAATATAATGCAACAAACAATGAGCAACAGAAATGATCACCAGTAAATTCATGAGGAAACACCCAAGATTTTTTCCAATTTTGTTTTTAAAAACAGATGAATTATAAAGTAAGGAAATATATAGAGAAGAAGAAAGAAAGAAAGAAAAAGAAACCTTGGGCAGGGTACGGATAAACATATTTAGGAATAGGGCTATCAAAAAAGCCTACGTAGGAGGGTACCCGGCCTTGCCCTGCCCTCCAAAGCCCTCTGGAGCCTTGCCATTCCCAACCCTTGGGCCGGGTAGGGTTCAAAATCCGGAAGCCCTACTTCTATAGGGCTCACCCCAGCCTTGCCCTTTAAAGCCCTGTCTTTCTCCTTAGTTGCTACATGGTAGCTAAGGTCTATATACCATAAAAGTATATATATATATATATTATTGATGAAATTACTCATTTCATTCTTTCAAATGGTTTAATAGTAGAGTTAAATGAGTAATTTCACATGATCAATCATTATAAAACCCCTCGAGGCCTCGATACTCGTTACAAACCCTAACCCTAATCTTGTATGCGAAATCGTCTCCTCTTGCTTAGAGGATTTTGATATATAAATTTTGTTTTCTATAGTTTTACTTTGTTTTATTCTATCATGTATGTTTGTCACTGATAAGGAAAAAAAAAAAAGTAACTTTGTCATTGCTCTTTTTGTTGCAATGTCGGTCCCAAACCCGGATAAAAGAGAAGGGTATCAGTTTCCATGTCAGGTTGACAGTTGATGTAGATAAAAAATCTCGTCATCTCAAATCACAAAAAAAATTCGTTCTTTCTTCCGGCTCTTTGGCCCTGCCCTGACCCTTGAAGGTAGGACTAGGGCCCAATCAATCCCGGCCCTTGAAGGGCTAGGGCTGGGCTAGGGCCTTACTCTTATAGAAAAGGGTAGGGCTAGGGTTGACCCTGCCCTTTGACAACCCTACTTAGGAAGCCTTATCTTTGGAACAAAAAGAGAGAGAGAGAGAGAGAGAGGATTTGTTTAATGATTTGGCGTACATTGGTTTTATATAGAAGATGGATTTGAGAAAAATGTGGTGGAAAAAGAAGAATCCAAAAACCGGTTGGGGTTTCAACTCCAGAAACCGACTTCAAAAATTAGATTAATTAAGATGATTCTTTATGTTGGGGCTATAGGAATGGTAGCCTTAATCACTCAAAACAAATTCAATTGGACAGATAAAAAATTGAGTCTTTGAAAAAAAGTTAAGAAGGGGAAGAAATAAGAAAGTTGTTGGACAAGTGATGATTGAGATTGATTTAAGGGTATAATACGTATTCAAACTATAAGCAAGCCGGACCACTTAAATCCATCCCGGCCAAACTCGGGTCGAATTTACCCATCATTTCTTATCCCATCCACGCCCCTATCCCATTTATGAACCTCTCAAACCCATCCCAACAGGGACGGAAGTAACCTGGCCGTTGCCACTTGACATCCCTACCCCCAAGTATAGTGATTGATATACCTTATGCATCAAGTATTTGAAGGCTAAGAATCAAACTCCTTACTCCCACTTTGCCACCCACCCCACTGACAATTAGTAGTAGATAAATGATATGGCACCACAATGAGTTACCAAAAGAAAAAGAAAAAACATATATAGCTCTAATGTATTGTCCACTCTTATAAGAATTTTGACTAATATGAATTGGGTGTCAATGGGCTGGCCTCAAAAACCTAATGTAAACGGGCGGGGCATGGGCATGTTCTATTCAAAAATAACAAAAACCCAGAACCAAGCTTGGCCCATTGACATCCATATTGGGCTCAAGTCCCAAGAAGAAAGAAGTAGCAATAGATTGGTTGCAGTTCCTCTCTAGAATCACCTGGGTGCTTCTTGTACTGATTTAATTGATTTTAGGTCAGTTTGTAATTGCAATGAAACAAATTAAAGAGATAAAAGATGGCAAAATATATATATATATATATAGAGAGAGAGAGAGAGAGAGAGAGAGAGAGAATAAAGACCTAGGTAAGGTACCAAAGAGGAGATCCAAATGACTTGAACACGAACACTCACAAAAACACCTTCATGCATTAAAGAGAAAATATTTTATTAGATTCTGAGAACAAGATGAGCTAACGTTTCAGGTGGAGGGTTCGCCTCAATCACAACAACAACAATTACAGAGGCAACATTTACGGATGCAATCACAACAACAACAGAGGCGATCCAAACAAGTACAGATGAAATTAAAGCAGTTGAAAGCTGCACCGCTGCATTTATACACACAACTGAGTTAGAAATAGAAGCACTAATCAATGCAAACGAAATTGAATGAATACAGATATCTACTCTAACTAAACGTGTTTGGATGCAGGGTTAGATCTAGCCGGTCACATCCTGTTAGTATTCGTAAACTTTGATGGTGTTCTTTTCCTTAATCTTTACTATGATAGTCCATAACTATAAGACTTTTTTTTTTTTTTTGTAATCCTCAAATTATATTACTGGAGCAAAAAATACAGATTTTAACCCATGGAGGCCAGAGTTGGCCGAAGCCTTTGCTATACAATGGGCTTGAGACGTACAAGTGTAAAGATTTCACTCTATAATTATAAGACTATGACTGATTTTTTTTTTTTAGGCCACATGGACCTATATAAGTGGGATTCAATACCAGGACAATGGTAGGACGCCAAGAGACTTTATCAACTAAACTAACTGATACCTACGCGAAAGGTTTTAAATCAGAGCTCGCATTTCACCTGCACAAGGTTTTAAAGTAGCCGTTTGTTTGTAGAGTAACAATTCCAAACACATGTTTGTAATTACCATGTTTTTAATGCCACTTGGAGATCTGATTCTCCTATAGGATATTGAGGAGGAGCTACCATCTTCGGGGGGGGGGGGTACCCTGATTATTGTTACCTGAAAGGATAAAAAATATTATAAATATAAAGAAAAAAGGAGGGAAAGATAAAAATATGACGAGAAAATGAGAATATATATATATAAAAAGTTTCCACCGAAAGAAAAGTAGAAACAATTAGAAAACTAAATGAATTATTATTAGAAAAGGAAAGGTAAGAAAATTTGAATAGATGGACAACTTGAGTAAAAAGCAAAATAAAGGAAAACCCATTATTTAGCCTTGTCTGGTTGCACTTTTATTTTCTATTCTTTAATTTTCAAAAATTAAAATTTTAAAATTAAACATATTTAATAAACATGTTTCTATTTTTTGTTTTTAAAATTAACAAAAATTCTGAAAATCAAGACAAGAAAATTTGTGACCTCTATTTTTATAAATGGAAGACAAATATGCTGCACTTAGATCACACCTAACGCCTTTGCTCACTCTTCCAGGTGAACAAATTGGGGAGGAAAGTACCCCTTTCTTAAAGTCTCATCCGTCTCTACTTAAACTTACTATCCCTGGAAGGACGGGGTCCCACCTAATTTTCTTACATCTACTTTTAGAAATAGAAAAGAAAAGTAGAAAACATAGAGTGCTTCACACCGTCACCCACCAACACTCACCACCATACCACCCACCATCACCAACCACCTTGGATTAGAATGATTTATCCAAATTATTATGTTCATCATATGTATATATATATATATCAAACATGTTCTTATGTTTTTCGCTTTTTAAAACAAATAACAATTAATAATGCCAAACATTTAAAATTTTAGGAAAAAAAAAGTCGTTTGCTCAAAACAAGTGAAATATTGTCCTTAAAAAAAGTGAAGCATTCTTATAAGAGTCTACTTTTTAAAAGCTTGAATATTGTTCTTGTAAATAGAGAACTTGTTCTTATTGTTATCCTCTATTCTCTTTATATAAAACTCACGGAATATTTTTAAGTATCTTTACAACCGTATAAGATGATGAGAGTAGATACAAGATGCCATATTTGAAATAAGAATAGATAGCAAGAGCTGTATGACAGTAGGTCACCCAGAATGTTAAGATAACCTACGTGTAGAGGATTCTCTTTCCTTATCAATATGAATCGAAGAAGATCTAAAGTAATACTTTTGAGATGGAGCACTGCTTCACGCTTCATTGTGTAAAAGCAGAGCTCTCCTTCTTAGTTCAAAGATAATGGCACTCTTGTAATTTTTAAGAACGTCAACTAAATTTTTGTAAGCACTTTTTCTTCATAATTATAAATTTGTAACGGCCTCAGATTGTCTCTAGCGAAGCCAGAAAGGGCTTGTCTCGGGTGTCCATAGAAAAAGGGACATGTGGTTGTGAAGTCAAAATCATGAGGCCCATAATTTTGATTTCTCCACACATAATGGGACATGTGGCGATAAGTGTGAGAAAAAAGGAAAGAAATATCAAATGGGAGAAGTCAAAATTATGGGGAGAAAATGAAATGACTTCTCCCCTATTTTTTATGCCAACTGTCACATAATGTGTGGACAACCGAGACCATTTTCTGGCTTCGCGAGAGACAATCCAGGTCCCTATCATATGTAAAAAAAGTGGAGCTCCGTTTTTCTGTCGTGTAACCATCATGAGTAAAAAAAGTGGAGTTCCGTTTTTCTGTCTTGAAGCAAAGCTCATTTAAAAAAAGTGATACATTACATAAGTGAAGAAAGAAAAAGAAATCACAGAAGCCAAATATCAAAAATGATCAAAAAAAAGAAAAAAGAAAAACTCATGATCCTAAAAATTGGCCACAAAAATATTCCGCCGAGAATAGAAAGGGTGGTGGTAAAATTTTGATCGAAAGGATAGTGATCATTTCCTCTAAACCCGATGATATAATGAATAATAGAATTATAATCCCAAAAAGAATATTTAACAATCGGCCCTGACTTATTAAACAAATTAACTAAGAAAATGAAAAATATATTGCAAAAACCAGTGATGTACAGGAACTCTTTTTTGTTTTTTCGTTGGAAGAAAAACTATAAAAATTTGAATTATAATGGAGATAGACAGAAAATAAGAGGAAGAAAAAGGAAGGGATACCTTGGGCAGGGTATTGATTACTCATCTGGGGAACACAAATAAGAGACACGAGGAGATAGGATTTGTGTAATGACTTGGTGTACATGGATTGGTTTTATATAGAGGAATTGGAGAATAAGGTTGTGAAAAAAGAAGGTTCCAATCTTCTCATCCCACAATCAAAACCATAATTTTTTTTTTTTTGGTTTGATTTGGAATATGATGCTCCCTTGAAAACGTTGTGACAGTGCTAGTGTGACTCTTATTAGGTTCCTTGACACGTCCATATCTCGACCTAGTTTCACATGCCAGACATCTCACTTCTTTTTTTTTTTTAATGGAAAAGACATGTGTTATTGTCCTCTATTAACAGAAGATACGATGTTCTTCAATCAAAAAGAGAATGAGTCTTCAAAAGAAAGTGATGCTAGTAGTATTATTCTGCTGAAGAGAGCAAATCTTCTAGTCGGCCACTAATACCAATTTTGGTATTATGGGCTCACATAACCAGTTCGTTGTTCAGATTGGACTAGGTCTAATTGAAAAGAGCAGATTGTGATTCCACAAATGATTAATCATAGATTTGTACTACTTGTAGCCCAATCATGGTGGCAAACCTGAAATGGTTAGCCTCTTTGGTAGTCTATAAGATTGGCCCACTCGAATAGATCAGTCTAACCTGTTAGCCTTCGGACTGAACCAATATGACAGATCGATATAATGATTAAATCAAACTGCCTAGTGTTGTCCTAGTGGATCCCTCTAACAGATAGTCTAACCGGTTAATCTACAAACTAAACCAACTTGATTGATCGAATTGAGATGGTTCAAACGGACTCAACCAATTGGATCATTCCGGTCCATATATCGTTATGTTGCCAAAATTATGGCAGAAAATGGTATGATTGGCCTAGACTCTAGACTAAAACAGATTATTGATTTAATCGGTTTTGTCAAGTTAAATTAATATATTTTATTTATGATTTAATTGAATTTCAATTAAATGATTGTTTTAATTAAACAAAGTGTTTAATTAATTGGATTGATTTCTAAATTGAATTTTTTTTTTTACTAAAAATCATGTTTCAATGTTTTAGATTAATTATTTTATTGAAATAAATTTTTCATAAACTCAATTAATCTATTGTGAGATTTTATTAATTTAATAGATTTTAAATTAATTATTCAGGCATACTCTAAAAGAAGGTTGTTTCATCACAATCCGTCGAGTAGTGCAAACTCGTAAAGATTGATTGGTTGAATCCGAGTTGAGTTGTATCCTGGAGATAGGACTGTTTTTCCCTTGCACATGGGGAGACTTCGACTATCTTCAAAAAAGACTATCTTTCAAACGCCTCTCAACTTGCAGGATTCGGTTATATATATGTTGATATATTGTTATTCAATTGTTTATATGTCTAACTTGTGCGAGGATTTAGGAAATAAATCCAACATACAGTACCTACTATCGAAAGTTTTAAATCACTTCCCCTTTGTTTTTCTCATGAAGATTGTTGTTGGTTTTGTTTTGGGGCTTACATTTGTTCTCTGGTGTGTTTCAAGAAGCACAAGGGTATGATACTTCTCCCATCTCTGGGTTGTTGCTTCAGAATCTCTCATACACATGAGAATGGTTGTAGGGCTGTTTCACAAATATGGATATAACAATTTTTAAAAAAAAATTATTACCCCATTAATGGTGGTTTTCTCATAGTAACCTCAGTGTTGCCTTTAATAAATATAAATTTTGTATTTTTGCTCCTACTTTTCATGGTATTAGAGGATGATTGGGATTTTGTGGCAAAATAGTTGTTATTCCAATTGCAACATGCAATCATCAATTGAACAATATGCTTAAGTTCTAGCTAGCTCTCCAACTTTAAAATATAAATTTTAAAAATTGTTAGCCTTTGGTTTTTTGAGTATTTGTATGCTTTATTTTCATGATCCCCTTCCATGTTACGTCACATGTCAATTTCAGTTTTTATTTTTTATTTTAATCTTCTAGGCAACCATGCACTTCTGTTCTTTATTTCCTTTTCTCATTTCTGTAAAATTTGTCCATTAATTTTTGCTTGGAAGAACTTGATTATTCACCTTACTGATGCTCGGCATTCAAATAGGAGCAACCTAAGGTTCGTTTGCATGTGTTGTTGGAGTATATTGAAAATAACTTATAATTAGAATTTATGAACATGATCTCACATAAGTAATCTCTAATTCAACCTAAGTCATCTTTATTCAGGTCTCTGTTATAAATTTAGAGATATTATTGTTGTTGGCTAGTGTTAAAGAAAGGGCCCCATGAAACCCAAGCACACAAAGGCCTAATTTATCGTAATCGATTAGTTACCATGTTGGTTAACCGTATTATGAATCACAAAAAAATTATTTTTAGGGAGGTACTCTTGGGCTCGAGTCCTGGGAAGTGAGAAGTAAAAATAAATTGGTTGCAGTTCCTCTCCAGAATCACCTCTGTGCTTGTTATACTGATTTTAATTGATTTTGGCCCAGTTGTAATTGCAAAGAGATAAAATATGGCAATATATTTATTGAAATAAAAAAGACGTAGGTACCAAAGAGAGATCCAAATGACTTGAACACAAACACCTTCTGTTCTTCAAAACAAAAAAAAAACACAAACACTTACTAAAACTCCTTCATGCATTACATTACAATTATTAAAAGGAGAAAATATTTTATTATTTTCTGACAACAAGATGAGCTAACGTTTCAGGTGGAGGGCTGGCCTCAATCGCAACAATTATTCATGCAATCACAACAACAACAACAATTAGTGATGCAACCCCAACAAGTAGTGATGCGATTCCAACAAGTACATATGAAACCAAAGCAGGCGAAAGCTGCACAGCTGCATTTATACAAGTCCACCAGAACAGAGTTAGAAACAGAAATCACTAATCAGTGCAATGCAAATGAATTTTATATAACACTGTACGTATATCTACTCTCTAACTAAACGCATGTTTGTAATTAATTACCATGTTTGTAGTGCCACTTGGAGACATGTTTCTCCTTTTGGAGCCTCCTTCACAGGGGGGGTTCCCTGATTATTCTTACCTGGGAGGATAAAATATATTATAATCATAAAGACAAAGGGAGGTCAAGATATATATATATATATATATATATATATATATATGACAATATATAATAAACAGGTTTTCATAGAAAAGAAAAGTCGAAACATTTAGAAAACCCATAATCCAAACAATCCGCCACAAAAACATTACACGGAGAATAGAAAGGGTGGTGGTAAAATCATGATAGAAAGGGTAGTGATCATTTCCTCTAACCCCGGTTATATAATGAATAATAGAATTATAATCTCTAAAAGAATATTTAACAATTTCCCTTAATTATTAAAAAAATTAACTAAGAAAATGAAAAATATAATACAAAAAACAATGATGAACAGAAAAATCTTTTTTTTTTAAAAAAATTTCCCAATTTTTGTTGGAAGAAAATCCATAAAAAGTGTGAATCATAAATTAGGGAGATTCACAGAAAATAAGAGGAAGAAAAAGAAAGGGATACCTTGGGCAGGGTGTGGATTACTCATATCGGGAACACAATTAAGAGACAGGATTTGAGTAATGACTTGGTGTACATGCATTGGTTTTATATAGAGGAATTGGAGAATAAAAGAAGGTTCCAAACTTCTCAAAGGCCAAGGCATTCCACAGTCAAGAGTCAAGACCACAAATTTTTTGTTTGAATTCGAATATGATGCTCCCTCGAAAATGTTGTGACAGTGCTGGCATCTATCAGGTTCCCTCTTATTAGGTGCCGACGATTGAGATGTCCATCTCTAGGCCCAGTTTCACATGCCAGACATCTCTCACCACTAATTAAGAGAATCATTCTAGTAACAAAAGTATAAGCAAAATACCTAATCTTTTTTGAGTTTCTTGCAACATCTTTTTGTGCAAGTCCATTTTCGTTTTATTTAAAAAGAAAAAGAAACAAAAGAAGGCAATAGCATTCTATTTTCTTTGCTTCATAAAGATAGTGAATCAAGGTTCTTAAAAGAAGAACTAATAGATTTTCCGAGATAAAGCCATGTTTGATACGATTGTAATGTAAATGGATATATATGCTTTAATTGAAGCTTTAGTTAATTATGGCTTTAAATAATAAAAAAAAGGAAAAAAAAAATGATGTTTCTTTTACATATTATATAAGTTTTGGAGTAACAGCTACTATACTTGTTTGAATGATTTTCTATTTTTGGTTTCTTGTGTTTAGCAAATGGGGTCATCTCTCATTTTTATTATAATTTAGGACTTTACTATTGAGACCCACGTAGGGCCGAGACCACCAATACCATGCTCTAAGAGAACACACAGGATTTCAGGTGGGGCCTATTTCACATGGTGGGCTCCACCTGAAATCCCATGCTCTTAGAGCACAATCTCGGTGGTCTCGGCCCTAAGAGGGTCTCAGAAGCTTTATCCTATAATTTATAAGCACCAACATCATTTATAGAGAAAAAAAATAAAAGAGTAAACAAACAACAGCCTACCTATTGTATAGGTTACAACATCCTGTCTTTCCTTTTGCTGCATTAAAAATAATAATAATAATGTCAGTGAGAAATTGTCGCTTTATACATCGGAAATTAAGTCTTGACTATAAAATATCTAGTCCACTATGATTAATCCTAGGGCAAAAGATTAGCTCGGTCAGATGCCCCGAGCTGAGAGCTCGGGCATCCATAAAACATGTAGCGCCTGGTGTTTTAAAGGAGAGAGTAATCAATTGGGGAGAAGTCAAAATAATGGGGAGAAAGTGAAATGACCTCTCCCCCAAATTATCGCCGCATGTTTTATTGATGCCCCCGATGCCCAAGCTCAGCGCTCGGGCATATGACCGAGCTAATCTTTTGCCTAATCCTAGAAGAGCTCCTGCAAATACATCTGGCCAGTGATGCCAATAGTCATCAACTCAAGAAACTCCCACAAGAGCTGCAACAAGTAAAGGAATAAAACAATACAAAGTTTCGCGACGTGAGCCCTACCATCAAATACTCTAACTTTTCCCGACAAGTATATATCACGCTAGAAAACCAAGACCTGAGGATGTAAATCGAGACAAAAAAGAACAAAGGCACTGCTGATTAGAAAACTAAATCGAGACAATATACTTGAGGATGTAAATGTGCATATAGACTCCATAGCCACAACAAGGTGCATGTAGAGACTTTTAGTGTATGGGGTATTCTCTTCTTAAACGTTCTCTTCCATTAACACAATGTTGTTACTTATCAAAACAAAAAGGGAAAAAGAACAAGAGAAAACTATTTCCCGTAAGGATTTCTAATGTGGACACACTTGAGCAGAGAGGACAGTATGTGGTATATACAAATATGGGAGAATTTCGACATAAATCAATTAACTTGGGAAGAAGCAAAGCAATGTGGTTTGGAGGCAAATGATACCATATACCTTGCTATAAGACAAATCTTATCTTCTTTATGGTACAAAGCATCATTTATCAGCTGCTAGTAGTTAGGGTGAGCGGGTTAGTAACTGGTGAGTTGGACCTCATGCTTTCCAAATCACTAGGGGAAAGCGTCCCTCCCCGGGACTTGATCCAAAAACCACCCTCATGAGAGAGGCAGTGGGCACACCTTGCCATCTGAGATAGAGGGGCTGCTATATAGAAAAATATTGATTTGAGTGAAATTCTCTCAATGAAAATGAGAGAGACAGTAACCTTCATTATATAAACAATGTGGTGATGAGTTTCCTTATTTGGGGAACTCTTTTAAAATTGATAAAAAAGATATGATTTACAGTAAGATTGAGTTTCCTCATTCTGGAAAACTCTATCAAGGAAGGAAATCTACACGCACAACTCATGGAGGCTGTATCAACTCCTTGATCGTAGCCTCGCATGAAGCTTTTACTGTGTTGCCTGTAGTATGGGACTGATCATGTTGAGCTTGATTGGGGACGTCTAATTTGATACCTTTTATACTCCCCCTCAAACTGGACTGGGGGCCCGACCACAGGCCTAGTTTGATACACAATTTGGTGAACACATCTCGTGGTAATGGTTTGGTAAATATATCGGCCAGTTGTTGATGAGATGGAACAAACTGGGTAACTAAGTATCCAAGGGCTACCTTCTCACGAACGAAATGGTAGTCAATCTCGATATGCTTCGTGCGAGCATGAAAAATAGGATTAACCGTCATATGAAAAGCACTGATATTATCACAGAAGAGAGTAGACGGACGAGATAGAGGGGTCCCAATATCTCGTAAAACAAATGAGAGAGACAGTAACCTTCATTATATAGACAATTTGATGATGAGTTTCCTTATTTGGGGAACTCTCTTAAAATGGATACAAAAGATATAATTTACAATAAGATTGAGTTTCCTCATTCTGGAAAACTCTATCAAGGAAGGAAATCTACACGCACAACTCATGGAGACCGTATCAACTCCTTGATTGTAGCCTTGCATGAAGCTGTTACTGTGTTGCCTGTAGTATGGGACTGATCATGTTGAGCTTGATTGGGGACGTCTGATTTGATACCTTCTATATGCTACTCAATGGGACATATCTATAATAAGATATATCTCATCGAGTACCAGTTTTCTGCACATCTTGTGATCCAACAAAGATGATATGTTTATTCTACTTTAGTCTGCTAGAAGTTTAGGTTCACAATAGAAGTTTGGCAGGAAAAAGAACTCTCATTGGTAAGAAAGTTTTAGATTGAAGCACTAGACACGAGAAATATATAGTGCTTAATTTTCCTGATTGTGAATGATAAGATTAACTACTCAGATAACGATCTATAAACTGAAGTAAAGGAATCTCGATTATGTTTAACAATCTCCATGTACTAAGAGGGTCAGCATTAAAATCTTATAGACAACAAATGTGTGATCATCTCACAGTGGTTGTGTTACTTACATGAAGTATGCCCACTGGGGAAACTTTTGTGCCCTTCCTTAATGACTCTTCTCTCCACTTCAGATGACATTAATTGTGACATTATTAAACACCTGGACATGTCACACACCAATTATATGTAAACTGGGACACACAAAAACAAGACATTAAGCCAATGAAATCAACAAAAAAAGAAAAGAGTAAAGAAAATTAACCAGTCCAAGTTATAAAAAAGAGGACCCACCTCTTTTCCATCAGGGAAACAACGCCAAAAGAAGTCTGGTCGAGGTCGACCAACAACATCATTTAGGCTCCGTTCTTTGGGTGGAACTTGAAAAGTCCGGAACATTAATGTTTTGGAACAAGAGGCAAGAATCTGGAAAGAGAGGGGAGAGGGTTTCTAACCCTTTTACTCGATGGTATCTTAGATTTATTGAGTTCAATTTAATTAGAAGTTTGACATCTATAGAACTTAAAACATCCAAAATTTTTGTTGGAACTTAAAGTTCTATATTTATAAAACTTTTGCATTCTATGGAATAATATAGTTCTAAGCATCAAATAAAATTAGGTATGAAACAATGAAAGTTCTAGACTTTAAAAGTTCTACCAAAAGAACGGAGCCTTATTGCATCTGTTAAAACTCAAGTTATAAGTACAAAAATCAGAAATCCTGGGCTTGCATATATAATCAATTCAGTATTATAGATTAATTGCTATAGCATGTGAACAACAAGCACCTGTTTTACATACCATGTTCATACATACCATAGATAATTATATATAATCTTTTCAATTAGGAATGTAGAACTAAATACTAAAAACTAGTAAGGAACCCGTGCAATCAACGGAAAATATTAAAAGACAAGATTAGGATGAAAGATAATATAATGTAGTTTAAATAAAACAGTTCTTAATAATATAAAAGCATAGATAATTTAAATATAATAGTTCTAAATAATAATAAGATAAAAAATTACTAAATTATAAAAGAAAATTTTTGCTCTCTAACATAAACATTCGGGTTGTTTCATATTAACAAAATGTCAATCTGTGGATTAAAAATCATGTTTCAAATATTAAATAAAAAGTTGCTACTCTTCTCCTTAGTCGCAAAATTTTCAAAGGGCTTTATCAAATTGATATTCAAAATAAATAATGTTTGGAACAATAAAGGAAAAAAATGAAAAACAAATCCAAAATAAATAGTGAAATAAACAACCTACAACCATCAACATTCTCTTCAATAACTATCCATGTAGTCAGGGGCGGAGCCAGGATTGGGGCTACGGCCCGATTTTATATTTATTTTTTTGAGGGCCAAGTTTGGGCCATTGAGTATGTTTGTATCCGTTTGTAAAGAAAATGTTTTTTTTTGGTAAGTTTAGGGTGTTAGAGCCCCCGTCTCCCTGGTTCCTCCCCTCTCCCAGGCTACACCAATATGAATGCAATACGGATTTTTTTTTTTCTTCAAAAATTTCAAGCCCCATGTTGCTCCGCCCCTGCATGTAGTCTATGTAAATGAAAACTAATAGCTACCTCATCTTCTTCACCACCATTGATGAACCAATGCTAGGCAACCGCCATTGAGCAACATCCATTATCGGGCTTAAATGGTCACATGATTTAGAGGACCGAAACCTTTAGAGAATCTGCCAAGACCGGTGCTGCGATTGCCATTGAATCATCATCAAGTTGTTAATGTTTTGTTTCACAACTAAAGAACACAACAATTAGACTATTGTTAAATATTTTAATTCAATCTAAGGTGTCAGGTTTCCATCAAGAAGGTAACCAGGTGATGGTTACTAATGGCCAAAGGGAATGTAAAAAATCGGAAGTTAGGATCATAAGGTCACGTGTAAAATCTTTTACATGAATCCCTCCCCTAGAGCATGGCTTCCAACCCATACAACATAATTAATGTTCTGACTAAAATTTGACACAGAAAGAATATATAGTGTTGAATATATATATAGGGAAATGCTAACGACTCAATGTCTGATCGATATATATATATATATGAAATTGAGGTGGCAACAAAAAATAGAACTTACTCTATTGTCTGATCTGAAACATCTTGGAATACATAATTTAAGCGAGAGCCCAAATAGATGATCCAAGAAAACGGTAGAATGATGGACTATGGCATGGAATGTTGGAAAGCTAGCTAGGGCGCGTTTTGAGATGGACGTACGTCCTGATGTTTAGCAAACCCAAAATGGCACAATGCTTAAAAAAATTATAATTCCCAATGTGTATTTGGGCATATTAGTAGAGACTTAATTGCAGATATTTTGCGGAAGCATTTTCCAATCCACAACCAAGTCCAATGTGTCATCATGACTTGAACTAAAGCAACTGCAATTGAAAACCATGAATCTACTTATGAGTGGATTAATGGTAATGACTTGATCAGTAATGCTCTTTTGGAACTAAAGTAGGAAATGAGAAACCAAGAAGCTTGCCTGATTATGAAGGGAAGTGTCAAATAATAGATATGGAGATGATGATTAAGACTAAAAAGAGCTAGAAAAGAGGAAGCTTCATAACATGGGAAGAGGGGGAGGGATAAATAGAGAGAGAAGAGGCGAGGGAGTTGGTGTCTAAAGCATTTAAAAAGAGAATATGTGGGCATTGAAGATTTCAAAAGTAAGCGTTACTAACATATTAAAAGCTAACCTTCTACATATTAAAGAGAGAGAGAGAATATATGGGAAGTTAGAAGGATTGCCGGATAGGTTTTGTGTAGTAAAAGCTAACCTTCTACAAACAAGTAGAGTGTTAAAGAGAGAAGATATGGAAAAGTTAGAAGGGTTGCCATTACATAGAGGATTTGTGGAGTAATAGCCAACTTTGGATCTGCAGTTATTACTACCAATGAGAGTTTAAGAGGAGACCTCAAATACTGCCAAGTGTCCTAAAATTCCTCTAAAGCTGCCACGTAACCCCTTTACTACTGGCTTGGGATTACCCTGGTGGATGCCCGAGGTGGGACCTCTGGCATCTACACATCATTGGGCACTTGGCGATAAAAGGGGAGAGAAGTCATTTCACTTTCTCCCCAGTTGATATCTCTCCCCTTTAAAATATCACATGTCCAATGATGTGTGGATGCCTGAGGTCCGACTTGGGGCATCCACAGAGGTAATCTCTTGGGTTTCATAGTAAGTAATAATGGTGGCAATTTGATGAGATTATATATACCAGGCAGCAAGGATAAAGGCAATGTCGGAGGCTATGCCAGTGAGTAGAGCATGCTGAAGACGGAAGGCAAGAGAAAATGCAACAAGAACAATGTACGTCACCAAGCCCAGAAGGTAACGAAACAAAGAAACTTGAAGCAAGACAGGGTATAAGGAGCCACCACTATAGATTAGATTTCAGCTAGGTTACGCTTAAAGGTTACAGTACAGATATCAAGGCTTCATTTGATCAAAGTTGGAAAGGAGGTGGAGCTAGACTCAGTGGCTGCCTTACAGACAGCTAAAATTCTGGTGTTTGTCTGATCATGGAATCTAGTTTATGTATTTTTTTGAGGTCCAAAATTTGTAGGATTTGCTTCATGCTGTGGAGCTTAAGGCATCAGTTTAACGGCATCAATATATCCAAGGTGAAGACAAAGAAACCTTGATGTCGATTTTCCTAATTAGTAACAAATATAAAAATAGAGATAATGAACAACTACTCTAGTATAGAATATACAGAGGAATTGCGTTGAAGATAGAGAAGAATTTCAAATATATACAACATGGGTGACGAGTCTTGCAGATCAAGATACTTACAGATTTTTTGTTAGGTGAAGGAAATGGATCACAGAACTCAAAAACAATACAATAGAGCAAAAGAAACACAAGTAAAATGAAGATGGAGAATTTCGTTAAAAAAAATACCTTATAACTCAAAATCTTTGTTCACATTAGCTTTAAGAGGGCAGAAATGAAAGCAAATTAATCTCTGTTGCAGATTTACCTGAAGAAAAATGGATCCTCACTTTAATTCAGCCAAGCAATCACCTTGTTTGAGTACTCTCCAACAAAACATGAACTTGAATATGAATAACCTTCTCTCACATGACACAACAACAACTCACCAATGTTCAGCCAAGAATCATTTTGGTACAGTCCTCAACCAAACCTATCATGACTACATGTAACTGTGCTATAAGAAACTAGAGTGTAGGAAAAATATTAACAAAAGAAAAATAAGCTAGAAATCTGCATTGTAAGTTAAAGTAACATTTTCTGGCAATCTCATCTTTCTAAAGCTAAAGTTGCAAGAACAAAGTAACATTTTCACTTTAATTAAAAACTAAGAAAACAATACAAAAGGAGAAAAACACATACACATCCGAGGTGACCTTGTGGTGTTATTGTGTTCAACCAAAAAACCAAATCAAGTTACATGTTTAGTCCCACCTCGGATGTGTATCATCCACCACTCTCCGTCATAAAGTACCATTGGGCCTCAAACGGTTGGTACCCGTTTTGAGGTTCACTTGGGTGAAGTTTCATGAGGTGAGTGGGTGTGTGGTGTCTGCATGGTGTGTGTTTGCTTTCATTTGCCTACAGTGACACCTTTTGGTGTTATTGTGTTCAACCAAAAAAACCAAATCAGGTCAGATGTTTAGTCCCACCTCGGATGTGTATCATCCACCACTCTCCCTCCTCTTAAAGTACCATTGGGCCTCAAATGGTTGGTACCCGTTTTGATGTTCACTTGGGTGAAGCTTCATGCGGTATGTGTTGTCTGCATGATGTGTGTGGAGTGTACGGTGTGTGTTTCCTTTCATTTGCCTACAGTGACACCTTGAGGTGTTTTTGTGTTCAACGTAGCTAAGATAAGGCACAGACAACGTAACTCAGATAAGGCACAGACAACGTAGCTCAGATAACGTAGCTCAGATAAGGCACCGACAACGTAGCTCTGATAAGGCACAGACAACGTAGCTCTGACAAGGCACAGACAACTTAGCTCAGATAAGGCACTGACAACGTAGCTCTGATAAGGCACAGACAACGTAGCTCTGACAACGCAGCTCGGATAAGGCACAGACAACGTAGCTCTGACAACGTATACGTTATGCATCCGTTGTGCATCAGACAACGGGTACGTTGCACAACAGACAACGGATACGTTGCACAACTCACAACGGATATGTTGCACAACTCACAACAGACAACGAGCTCAGCACTATTCACAACACAACATGACAACGTATTCGACACTATTCACAGCAGACAACGCGACAACGGATTCGGCACCATTCACAGCGGACAACGCGACAACGGATTCGGCACCATTCACAGCAGACAACGCTACAACGGATTCGGCACCATTCACAGCAGACAACGCTACAACGGATTCGGCACCATTCACAGCGGACAACGCAACAACGGATTCGGCACCATTCACAGCGGACAACGCGACAAAGGATTCGGCACCATTCACGGCCTATTTGAGAGAATCCGGTGACCATAATAGATTGTGAGGCCATAAAGAGCATCAAGTAGCCGGATAACACCAAAGGAAGATGAGAGAATCAGGTGAGTGGCCGCCTGCATAGCACTTCGGGGTAGGGGTGTGAATGACTCAAGCTTCTTAGATCTCCCTCTTCCTCTTCTTCTTCTTCCCTTTATTTCCTCTCTTGCCTTTCGCACCATCCTCCTGTTCTTTCTGGTGATTCTTGCTTATTTATAGGCATTTGGAGTCATCATGACTTGTGTAGTCATGATGAGATCACCTGTCAGACAACACTCAAGAGAGCCAGCACATAGCCCAAGTGGGCTTATGTCGGCTAAATTGTTAGAATTTGCCAGAGTGAGAAATTCCTATTTTACCCCTTCTTTTTACTCCTTTTTACGAATTTTATCCGTTACAAAAAATATTAACAAAAGAAAAATAAGCTAGAAATCTGCATTGTAAGTTAAAGTAACATTTTCTGGCAATCTCATCTTTCTAAAGCTAAAGTTGCAAGAACAAAGTAACATTTTCACTTTAATTAAAAACTAAGAAAACAATACAAAAGGAGAAAAACACATACACATCCGAGGTGACCTTGTGGTGTTATTGTGTTCAACCAAAAAACCAAATCAAGTTACATGTTTAGTCCCACCTCGGATGTGTATCATCCACCACTCTCCGTCATAAAGTACCATTGGGCCTCAAACGGTTGGTACCCGTTTTGAGGTTCACTTGGGTGAAGTTTCATGAGGTGAGTGGGTGTGTGGTGTGTGCGGTGTGTGTTTGCTTTCATTTGCCTACAGTGACACCTTTTGGTGTTATTGTGTTCAACCAAAAAAACCAAATCAGGTAAGATGTTTAGTCCCACCTCGGATGTGTATCATCCACCACTCTCCCTCCTCTTAAAGTACCATTCATTGGGCCTCAAACGGTTGGTACCCGTTTTGATGTTTGATGTTCACTTGGGTGAAGCTTCATGAGGTGTGTGTTGTCTGCATGATGTGTGTGGAGTGTACGGTGTGTGTTTCCTTTCATTTGCCTACAGTGACACCTTGAGGTGTTTTTGTGTTCAACCAAAAAAAACCAAATCAGGTAGTCCCACCTCGGATGTGTATCATCGACCACTCTCCCTCTTAAAGTACCATTGGGCCTCAAACAGGTGAAGCTTCATGAGGTGTGTGGGTGTGGGTGTGTGGTCAGCATGGTGTGTGTACGGTGTGTGTTTCCTTTCATTTGACTACAGTGACACCTTGTGGTGTTATTGTGTTCAACCAAAAAAACCAAATCAGGTTAGATGTTTAGTCCCACCTCCGGTGTGTATCATCCACCACTCTCCCTTACAAAGTACCATTGAACCGTCGGTACCCATTTTGACGTTCACTTGGGTGAAGCTTCATGAGGTGAGTGGGTGTGTGTGGTATCTATATAGTGTTTATGTGGTATCTGCATGGTGTGTACGGTGTGTTCCTTTCATTTGCCTACAGTGACACCTTGTGGTGTTATTGTGTTCAACCAAATCAGGTTAGATTTTTAGTCTCACCTCAGATGTGTATCATCCACCACTCTCCCTCATAAAGTAACCATTGGGCCTCAAACGGTTGGTACCCATTTTGAGGTTCACTTGGGTGAAGCTTCATGAGGTGAGTGGGTGTGTGTGTAGTCTACATGGTGTGTGTGGTGTCTGCATGGTGTGTAGTGTGTAAGGTGTGCGTTTCCTTTCATTTGCCTACAGTGACACCTTGCGGTGTTATTGTGTTCATCCAAAAAAACCCAAATCAGGTTAGATGTTTAGTCCCACCTCGGATGTGTATCATCCACCACTCTCCCTTATAAAGTACCATTGAACCATTGGTACCCATTTTGAGGTTCACTTGGGTGAAGCTTCATGAGGCTAGTGGGTGTGTGCGCGGTCTGCATAGTGTGTACGGTGTGCTTCCTTTCATTTGCCTACAGTGACACCTTGTGGTGTTATTCTGTTCAACCAAAAAAACCAAATCAGGTTAGATGTTTAGTCCCACCTCGGATGTGTATCATCCACCACTCTCCCTTATAAAGTACCATTGGGCCTCAAACGGTTGGTATCCGTTTTGAGGTTCACTTGGGTGTGTGTGGTGTGTACGGTGTGCATTTCCTTTCATTTGCCTACAGTGACACCTTGTGGTGTTATTGTGTTCAACCCAAAAAAAAAAAAGGAATATGGGCATGCAGCATTTGAATTCTATATAAAAAGCACAATAAAAGATGTTCAAGGATTAACGATGGTCATAAACATAGAGAAGAGGCATCCTAAATTTATTATTAAAAATTCTGGTGCTCAGAAAGCTATCCTTTTATCAGACAATATTAATATTCTCCTCAACATCAGGTTATTGATTCACTAATCAATGAAGCCCAGCCTTTTATATCAGAGGATGAGGGTACATCTGTAGAAGGAAGTATCAAAGAAGACATTAGAAGTCACGAAGAAGCAAATCTAGTTGATCACAAAGATAATCGTGAAGAGCATTCATTGATACTGTTTAGTACAAATCAGATTGTAGCTGTAGTGCAATCAAATGCAGAACAGGTTTCTCACACGAAAGGTTTTTCACGTCCACAAGAACTTAGCTGTGATGATGAAACTCATTTGCAATTTGAGAATCAAGACCAAAATTCTAAGTTGGGATAATCTGAGAAAGAAAATTCGAGAGGCGATGATGATTGATTGTAAATCCCAAATTGGGTATGAGGTCGAAAGAGATGTATTATAAGGATGGGGATGACTTTGGTTCCCTCTCTACCACAAAGACGTATATGCCTTTCCGTAGAGAAATCTCAAACAGGGATTTAGAAGATGATATAGATAATAAAGACCTTCTATTTGATGTTTTTATTAGTGCAAGTTTGATTCCAGATAAGCATTCTGAGAATTCAATTATCAATATAGTTATTCAAGTAAGTGAAATTGTTGGTAATCAAGATGTTGTTCCAATGATGATTTCAGATGATATGGAGTCTGTTGATGTTGCAACAGAGCTAGGTGATGTCTCATTGTTTCAAGATAATTTTGGTGATGCCATTAAACCAGCTCTATTATCTGACAAGGGTGTAGAAGGAACCAAAGGAATTGATGCTACTCCTATTGTCGAACATTGGAACTATGCTAAGAATTTTTTTGATAAGAGAAATTCTAGATTAACTAACCATCAAAGTGAGAATGTATTAGGTGAGTTGAAGGAAGTCGGTCAAGGAAACAATCCAATCAACGAAACTACTTTGGATATTCATAAATTAACATCTTATGATAGAAAGATTGATTCAAACTTAGGGACGAGTTTATGCACAGTAGGAAGTGTTTGACGCGGGAGCACTCCAGACTCCTCAAGCCCAAACAATTAGGCCCACAAGCCTAAGTGATCATTTTTCATAAATTAGAAGGAGGTAGACAGTCACTAATTTTGGGGTTACTTTACAAGAAAATCTGATCTTTCTTACTAGATTAATCCCAGCAAGCCATGCATGGTTGGAAAGCTCTATGTGTCTACTTTCAAACGCATCAAACGGTGGGTCATTTGGAGTTCCCTAGAAGAAGTTATTATCATTTTAGTAAAAGGTGTTTAGGCTGTCTACAATACCGAAAATCAGCATGTTATGGTCTTTTGATCCAGCATATCTCCATGAAGATTACTTGCTGTGATTTTTATTATCCTAAGTCATATTTAGTGTCTTTCTAATTTTCATATTCCCTCATAATAGTGTGTTAGCTGTCATTTAAGCCTTAGTCAAGATTTCTTTCCCATTGTTGCTTGGAACTTGTGTTGTTTCTTTTGGGAAATGTTGTTTTTAAATCTTGACTTATGACTGGAGGGTTGTTCCATGCCTATATAAGCTCTTAGCCTTGTAAAAAGAATCCTAGAATTTGAATGAAAGTTTCAACCTTTGGCTTTTTACTAAGAAGTTCTTCTTAGTATCTTTTGCTCTTTTCCCTTTGGTGAATTCCGTAGGGTGGTGAGCTGAATTACCTCTTATCCCTCAGTAGATTCCAACGGGTGACGAGTGTGTATTTGAGTTTCACCTATGTAACCTCCTCTCTTCTCCATTTTTCCGGCGTCAGTTTTTGATATTTTCATCCTAAATTATTAAGAATTTTTTCTTCTCCTTTGAAAGAGCATCAAAGATTTATCTATGTGAAATGGTCAAGACCTCCTTCTTGGTGTTGCTTGTGGAAACCCAGCTTATGAGGTGTGAGTATTATTCTGTGATCACCATGACAATATAATTGTTGGTTTTTATCATTTGGTCATGGATCCAACAATTTAACTGAAATTAGAGCTTAAGTGGATTGTTTAGAATTTAACTCTAAGAAGGGTATAATGTAATAAGTGTATAATGTAATAGTAGAAACGGACTAAAAAATAATGGTGGATGCTTGGAATGGACTATCTTCCTTGCTTTGGTTGCTCTGGTATTGGAAGAAAAAACTTAAAAGTCTTAGTATTAGAATTTATTTCTCTTTTCTCATGTATTTAGGAAAACAAATGTTGTTACAAATAGTCTGGAAGATTTTTTTCAATTCTTCTCTTGAGACACCTACTCATGTTAGAATTTTAGTTTTCTTAAATAGAATGTGATTGGGAAATATTAGATTTATTAAAAGATGAGTTTTTTTTCTTATTATCTTGTAGAGGGTAAGATTTTATATCCCCAAATAATTTTATCTATTAATAAACAGGTAGGGGTCTGTCAAACCCCTCTCTTCACCTGAAAGACGACTAAAAAAAAAGTCTAATCGCTTGGGTATCTTTGAGAATACACAATGTTTGGAGAGCTAGAAATATCTTTTGAAATCCAGCTCCTCCTATTCATATTTAGACTCTCCAAAATTAACTAGACAGAAATTTTGAAAAGAAAAAATTTCCTCAAACACCTCAAGGGAGTAACAATATACTTTAATCAAATCTATTTTGGTCAACATCTCTTGATAAACAGATATGAAAAAAGTTTAATTTTACTTACTCAATAATGAAGTTCATATGGACCAACGGTTAGCTGACTCCCAAACCTTCTCTTTTGAGTCATTTGAGGAAATCATTTACCTTCTTGAATTATCTAATCTTGATATTTAACAATTTCATCCAAAATAAAAATTGAAGTGAAAGTATCCAGCTCGAGAAAAGATTTGAGATATTTTTTTTGAAATGTTGGTTATGGGGAGAGAAAGTGGCCAGCATTTTAAAATTGGAGTCATTTCCATAAATGTCTCAAAACATGTCACTTGAGAGTAGTTATTGTGTCTCTTCATAGATATCCGATAAAATTGGAACGATAGAGAGAGTAGTTGCTTGATTAAGTAAGCTTTTTTTTGAGTTGGTCCAATTAATATTGGTCACGAAGTTCAATCCGGTGTTCAGTGCTCTTCAATTTGAGTGAGGCATGCATAGGATGGCAATGGGCCGGGTTTGGGTTGGGGCGCCCCCAACCTTACCCCACCCCTAATGGCAAGATTCCTACCCCGTTCCCAACCCAAATCTGTGTTAGGCCGGTTCCAGTTTATCAGGAACTTTACTTAAACATGTTCTCATCTTGCCCTGTCTTGTCCCGTTAAACACTAGTTGGGGATAGGGGTGATGCTCGAGCCGAGCCGATCCGAGCCGAACCAAGCGGAACGAGCCGAGCTTTGATCGAGTATCAAATTTTTTGGGAATGTTCGAGCTCGGCTCGGCTCGGCTCGGCTCGGCTCGGCTCGGCTCGGCTCGGCTCATTTGCAAATGAAGGAATGTAGTTCAAACTCAGCTCAGCCCAAGCCGAGCTCGAGCTTTTAACGAGCCAATGATAAATATTATTATTAAATGAAAATGTTTTTAAAAAATTTCTTTTTAAAAATGTTATCGAGCCAAGCTGAGCCAAATAAGAGAGTGGCCTACTCATTTGGTCATTCTCATTGAGCCAAGCCGAGCCGAACATGGGAGTGGCCAACTCATTTTGCCAGTCATTCTCTCTTTCTCTCCTTCTCAGCACCTCTTTTATAGCCAACAACCTTTTACCGATGGGGGACTATAATTAATTTGTCCCATATCACATTTTACAAGTCACTACACACACACACTTCATACTCACACTCACACACACCACACTCACAACCTAAGTAACTAGAACGCAGGGCGAGAGCATCAAATTTTAATTTAGGAGTGAGAGCGTTAAATTTCAATTTAGGATAGGGTCAAGAGTGCCTCCGGAGCGCCGGCATATATATATAAATAAGAATTTCATATTTTTTAAAAATCAATATTATATTATTAAATATAAAATACTAATTAATTTTGTCCCCAACTAATAGAGGTTAAAAAGGACACAACCTCTAGTGCAATTGAACTTGAGGAGAGTTCAATTGCAATTGGTGTATGTGGTCCCCCTCTCTCCAATTAAAGAATAAATAAATAAGTTTGGAAAAGAAATTGAAAAGGTTGAAAAACCTGACTGGCTCAAGAGCAGTGTCTTCTCTTTTTGAAAAGATAAATTGTGACACAAGACTAAAAAGCATAATGATTACATTCTTTAAAACTATTTAAAAAAGTGACTTTTTTGGGATACTTAGATATGAAACCGAGCTTTATAAAAGCTTGAAACCGCGCTCCATAAAATTTGAAACCACTCCATACGTGGATCCAATGCACGGTTTGGGTTACTAAGCTCTTAACACCTTAACGAACTGAGCTTTTATCGAACCGAGTAGGGTTGTGTTCAAGCTCGACTCGTTTACTAAATAAGCAAACGATACTGAAGCTTTTAATGAGCTGAGCCCGAATAAGAACATTTTGTTCAATAACCACCCCTAGTTAGAGTGGATCGGGACGGGTCGGTTCGATATTTCAGATTATAAGTAATACATTAAGCTAATTTTAGGATTTATTTAAGGGTAAAATAGTAATTTTATATTATAAAAGGTGGGACGGCTTGAATTTATCCCGATCCCAACCCTATTCAAGTTTAACCCTTCATTTCCAAACCAACCCCTACCCGTTTAAAAACTTCTCAAACCAATCCTAATAGGGTCGGGGCATGGTAGGTTTACCCAATTAACCCGATCAATTGCCATCCCAACTCATGTATGAGACCCATCCCTAAAAGAGACCATTCTGCTTATGATTTTTTTTTTTTCTTTTATTTTTTTTGACCCCGGCCGAAAGCCAAAAGTCTTGAAATATTTGTGAAAGGCATAAAACATGACGTAGGAACTGGAATTCCCCTCTGAAGAGGGCATTGTCATGTGACACTAAAGATTACTATACTGACACGCCAATGAGTAGAGATCCCAAATTTGCTTGCAAATGTTCAGAGGACAAGTGGCAGCTCTAATACTTATAAGCAATCATCATCTTATCTAAAGAAGGAAAAACTTGATAGAGGTGAGGTCCATCATCTTCAATAGACGCAATTACATATCTTAGATGGGTCCCCCGGCTCATCAGTCAGGATGCCTTACCTTGTCCGTTCTCGGATGTCACATGCTTCGCTTTAACAAGTTGCAAAAGTAGCCAATAAAAATTCGCCCTGTATCTTGTACCGAATGAAAGTTGTTAGTTTTTGAAGGCAATTACACATAGGATTCCCTTACCCCCCCTTAAGTAATAAGGATGCAATATCTGGTTATAGGTTTGGCTTCTGATTTTAGGATTAGGGTTATGATTTCTGTTATCATTTTGAACCCTAAACTATCCAAAATGGGAATGGACTAACTTATAATTTAATGATTAAGTCGATTCCATGATTATAAGTTTATTCCATATCGGATCAGACCACCCCTCTTCACAGAAAATGAAGAGATGATGATGATGATGATGATGGATTCTTCAAATCAATCGGGACTGATGGGGCTCGACAGGGCCGATTGCTCCGCTGCAGAAGCCTCTTGCACCGGATCCATATTCCCCTAAAAGTGTAATCCAACTTCTTTCGATTGAAACAAAATGTCTTATCCTTACAATATATGCCTTTATGGGACGGTCATACCATGCATCAACACGTAGCAATGTATGGTCCCCAACATACCGAGCAATTAAGAAAAAGTAAGAGGTTTGCACAAACAAATTCAAACGTTAAAGTCTCTTGATAAGGACCAGTGAATCAATACAAGCCTAAACATATGGATATAAATCTCATTCAAGGTGTTTGTTCTTGGTCATCCACAACTCTCCTCCCCCTCGAGTACTCCCTTCAAAATTCTTCACCATCTTCTCTCCCTTGACAGCTTTTCTCATCTCCCATAATTCTTAATCTCCAATAATGGCAAGTTCGCGCGTCGCGAGATTTGTTACAGAGGTTGCGCCACCACAATTTGTTAGTGTTACGAGGCACCGAGCATCGAAGATGTTAGATACAATCACCGAAGAAGAAGAAGAAGAAGAGATAGACGTTAGTGCCAATGATACGCTCTCATTGTCTTCGAATACCTGTTCCTCTTCTTCCTCTTCTTGTTCTAAGTACTTCCTCAAAGAGGTTCAGAGATCATTCTCTATCTTCAGTCACTATGGATATATTGCTCTACAGATGGACTAAAGCTCTCCCGTCCCCGGTTTAAATGTAAAATATTGTGACCATGAAATTAAACATTGCATTATTAGGCAATGCTTTTATGAATATCGCGAGTGCTAGCTCTTAAGTATCATATTAGCATTTAAACATCGAAACCGCCGCTTAAGGTTCTCTGATTCTTACATAATCGGCTAAATCTGTAGTGGGCAATTATCCTAGTTCCAAGTTCCAACTTCTGCTGGTATCACTTATCCATTCTATGCAGTGATTAGATGATTCTAACCATCCAATTAGTTAAACGACTTTTGTACAGGATATAACTTTACAAGTAAAATTCGAGTAAACGACCAATTCCTCTCTTTTTTTCTTCTTTTTTTTGGTTTTTTCTTTTTAAGGGGGGGACTTAAACTCATCTTAGAGGTAGCTGCGTAGCGTGAGGAGTGGCATCAAGATTCTTGCACAATACTGGTAATTCGGTTATGATTAGGGAAAATAAATAGCATGCACCAAGCAAGAGGTGATTTTTTATAGTTTTATTATGGAAATTTGGGTCATGATGAATCATCTAGTCTAGCATCTACATTTCCAATGTTGGAGTGTTGGCGTGTTGGAGAAGGGATAGTACATTACAAATGAGTCCGTCTATGGATACTCTCAAATATATTCCCTAATCTTAATCTATTGTTAACTATTAAGGGAGAGGATTTTTATTTTTATTTTTGTTAAAGAGGTAATCTAAACACACACATCAAACCTAAGGTAACCGCTAGGGTGCCATAAGGGTAAACCCACACAACTACTCCAAAAGAGCTTGAATTAAAGGAGGGTTTATGGTATATTATACACCACACATCAGCTCTAATCTTGACCCCTAATAATTAAATGAAAGGGTTAGGATTTGGGGAGTACCGGTAAACTAATTCCATTACAAATATACAAAGTTACTAATTATTTTTGGAAAAAAAATCCTCTCCCGTAGACTAATTCCATTACAAATACACAAATTTGCGAATTGTTTTTTGAAAAAAAATCCGTCTTCCCCCGCCTCCCTCTTTTTGCCATGCATGTGTTCCTTTGAAGTCCCTTTAACTGTGGTAAGATTTATTAACTAAAACATCTAAAATTGTTTTCAGGAAAAAATTATCCAAAAATATTAAAATTTGTGAGGACGAGGGAGTGATGCTGGACTAGATGATTCTTCATGTAGTTTCAAGGGCAGTTAAAGGAACTTTGTGAAGACGAGGAGCAATAGTCCTTGCCTCACCCTGAGGAGAGGATTATTGCTCTATTTTTTTCCCTCCTTTGGTGGAGCTCTTTTTCATTATAAGCCAATGATAATTTTGTAATTACGAGAAAAATCATGTTATAAAACTATCACTCTCTTCTTCATAATTACATAACTGCCACCAAGATATGCTTTGAAAAAGGATTCAGCAATTTAAAGTGGTGGAGTTCCACTCGGGCATTGCACAGGATTTCCACTAAGGCCTCTTATTTTTAGAAGAAAAACTAATTCTTTTTATCTGAAATGCTGCAAAATAAATTGTTTATTGTATATATTATTTTATTTCATTTTTCATTTGATGGGATAAATTGAAAAAATTAGAAGAAATTATTTTTGAGAAAATTTTTGTTTTTTGTTAGAGGTAATATAACACCTAAGACACACTCACGCAATCAGACATAGGCTATAGAAAAGATAACTTTCAAAAACCTTTCTCAATTTTCTTATTTAAAGAGTAGGCTTGATTTTCTATATATATTGAGGTTACAGACTAGAGGAGATTGAGTTTTAACCACTTTTGGAAACTCTAACTCCATAAAGAGGAAACTCATATCAAATCATATCTACATAATCAAAGAGGAAACTCATCTTTACTATTATAATGCGAGAGACAGACGTAACCTGATTTTTCCAAAATTCTCAAACTACCCTTATATAAAACAAAACTTTGATTTAATGTTTTACTTTAATTCCCAAACTACCCCTTGCTCATCTCTCTATTTAAAGAATAGAATCACAGCCAATCGTGATTGAACTCAGGGAGAGTTCAATCGCACCTGCGGGTTAACACGTGTCCCTTTTAACTCCTATTAACTATGGTTAACTCCTTCCCCTTGCTCTCACATGCATCGCACGTGCCACCCGCTAGTATCTACATAATCAAAGAGGATTGTCTCTATCTACAGCAAATCAACTTTTGAATAGTATTGATCCAGTGTTATGGGAAGTATTCAAGGTTTGATGTTTTCGGTATGATAGAGCATCCGAGTAATCTGATGAGCTAGAGTCTTCATTACTCCCCCTCAAACTGCGTTGAGGGCATGGCCACAAACATAGTTTGACACATAAATCATTGTAGGCATCTCGCGGAAGAGGCTTGGTGAAGATTTCGACTACCTGTAGCCAAGAGGAGACAAAGCAAGTAATTAATGATCCAAGAGCGACCTTCTCACGAAAAAAGTGGTAATCTAACTCAAGATGCTTTGAACGTGCATGAAAAATCAGATTAACCATCATATAAAGGGCGCTAATGTTGTCACAAAATAAGGTTACCAGTTTGGAAAGAACTATAGCAATGTCTCGAAGAATAAATGAGAGCCAAGTTAATTCAACAACCGTGGTAGCCATGGCACGATACTCTGCCTCTGCACTGGACCGTGCAACTGTGGATTGCTTTTTAGTACTCCATAAAATATAATTTGATCCCAAAATGGTACAAAGGCCAGTGGTTGATCTTCTAGTAATAGGGCAGCCCGCCCAATCAGCATCAGAGAAAGCATATAAGCAAAGAGAACTATAAGCCAATATTCAAATGCCTAAGTTCAGAGTCCCACTAATATACCTCAAGATTCATTTCACAGCTTGATAGTTACCCATTGTAGGTTTGTGCATGAATTTACATACCGTGTTGACGGAGTAGGACAAATCTAGTCGTGTCAACGTCAAGTATTAAAGTGCGCCAACGATGCTACGATATCTAGTGGGGTCTGGATATTGTTCAGCCTCAGAGGTGAATGGCTTTGATTTAACTGCCATTGGAGTAACAATCTTCTTGCAGGCTATCATTTGGGCATGTGTCAATAGATCTCGAGCATACTTGCTATGAGTAAGATAAATACCATCAGCAAAAGAGTGAACTTCTACTCCCAGAAAATAGTGAAATGAACCAAGATTGGTCAAGAAAGGAAGGATTATCACCTATCAAAATAATATCATCCACGTATAGCAGTAGAAAGATAAGTCCACGAGATAATTGACAAACAAATAGAGAAGAGTCTACAATACTGCAAAAGAAACCCAGCCCCAATAGAAACGAGCTAAACCTGTTAAACAAGGCTCTAGGGGCTTGTTTTAGTCCATTAGAGCTCGCTTTAATTTGCAAATATGATTTGGCCGAGTTTGATTTACAAATCCTGGAGGTTGTTCCATAAAGACAGATTCCTGCAAATGTCCATTTTTGACATCAAGTTGTCTAATGGACCAACGTCGAATAGTAGCCACAGTAAGAATCAAACGGATACTACCGGGTTTAATAACCGGGTTAAAGGTTTCAAAAAAATCCACTCCTTCTGTTTGGTTGTACCCTTTGGACACAAGTCTTCCCTTCAAACACTCAAGACTACCATCTGCCTTTAATTTTGTTTTATAAACCCAACGACACCCTACCACATTCATATTGGTAGTACGTGGAATCAATTAGCAAGTATTATTGGTTGCAAGTGCATCAATTTCTTCTTGCATCATAGCTGTCCATCCGGAATGCTTAAGTGTCGAACGAATGGATTTGGGTTCACTTGGTACACTGGAGTCTATTTCAACATGTAATGCATACTTGGGGTTAGACTTGACAATCCCACTTTTTGCACGAGTTGTCATGGCATGCTTGTTTCCAGCATCAGCCTTATATTGTTGATCAATGAATTCAGTTGGTTGAGGAGAGATGTGCTGATTAGCTGATTCATTTAACACATGATTGTATGGCTGATCATGTGTTGTTAAATCTGGATTTGACTCAATATGGTTGGCAAGAAAGTTGGGCGGACATTCTTCCGTTGAAATAGAAATTGGACTTTCAAGGTTTAGCTCAGGCAACACCATATTATGACGCTCGGACGGGCTTGTGGGTTGAACATCATACGTCTGTGTAGGTGTAAAGAGTTGAGCTCTATTAGATGACTCAAGAGGCACTTGTGAAATTTGCAGGTCGTCATTACTAGGTTCCATACCAGTCCTGGTATGTGGATAGTTGGCCTTCTCCCTGTTGAATATCATAAAGGTTGTTAGGACTGTTGAAAGGGAATAAGGTTTCATGAAACTCCACATGACGAGATATGTAAACGCGGCCAGTTGGTGGATAAAGACACTTGTACCCCTTATGCTTATCACTGTAGCCCAAATATACACAAGGTAAGGACCTTGGATCAAATTTGTTTGAAGTATAGATGCGTAAATAGGGAAAACAATGACTCCCAAAGATACGCAAACAAGAATAATCTGGATCCTTTGCATAGAGCAACTTATATGGGCATTTCATGTTGAGATGCATAGAAAGAAGACAATTGATCAGAAAGACAGATGTGGAGAATGCCTCTACCCAATACCGTTTAGGAATTGAAGCTTGAAACAACATGACTAGCCCGAGTTCAATGATGTGCCTTTGTTTTCGTTCTGCTATACCGTTCTATTCGGGTGTCTCAGGACAAGATATTTGATGTTGAACACCATTGTTAACCAGTGAATCTATGAACTCCTTTATGGAGAATTCACCTCCACCATCAGATTGAGAATTTTTAATCCTTTTATCCAATTGGCGTTCAACAAGTTTTTGAAAAATCAAAAAACATTGAAAAAAATCAGATTTTCTCTTCAGTGGATAGAACCATGTATAACGAGAATAATCATCCACAAAGATCACATAATAACGAAAACCCTGGATAGAGTTAAATGGAGTTGGCCACCATAAATCCCAATGAATCTTCATCAATGTATCATCAGAAAAATTAGTTAAATAAGAAAATGGTATTTTATGATTCTTGCTCATCTCACAACTACTGCAAGCCTGAGAATTTGTATTCCATGCATTGACTATAATGACATTTTTATTGCTAAGAAACTTAATCACCCTTGCCTGTGGATGTCCAAGGCGTTGATGCCACACTTCTTCTGACATGGTCCTATACCGCGTGGAAAATAAAGCTTCCTTTCTTGACTCATCCAAGGCATAAAGTCCTCCCTTTTTACTCCCTGATGCCAACACCTTGTTTGTTTTCCGATCCTTAATCATGAAACCAGAATCAATTAATTCAAAGTAACAAGAATAATTGGAAGCAAGTTGAGAAACTGAAAGCAAGTTTTTCTTCATGTCAAGAACCAATAAAACCTCATGTAAAGGAATGTTAGCCGAATTATTACAAATCTCAGTCTCGCTTATATGTGAAATATATAATTTCTGACCATTGCCTGCCATAACAGAATCTGAACCAGTATAAGGAACCAAGTTATGAAGCTTACCGTCATCTCTAGTCATATGGGCATTTGATCCAGTAACGGGGAACCATTCAGAATCTTGATTGTTTGAAACAGTCATCACTGCCAAAGCTTGGGGAATATCTTCCAGCTAAATGGTGTGATTGAAACAATTCCAACAGTGCAATGCAGTATGGCCACATTTTTCACCAATTTGGCATGAAGGAACCTCGTCATTAGATCTATTAAAAACCTTATGTTGTTGTTGGTGACCTTGATTCTGACCTTTTTGTTCTTAATTAGAATGATCCCCATCATTTTTTAATTGAGTAGCTTGGGAGCACTACAAGAAAGCAACCGATTAGCAACGAAAAATTTTCGTCTCTACTAATTGTTTTTCCGTCACAAAGACTATTAGAGCGGAAATATTGTCCGTCTCTATTCCATGGCGGATACTCGCGTCACTAATGGTTTAGAGTATTAGAGACGGATTATTTACATCTCTAAAAGTATGTTACTTTTAGGGATGGAAATATTTCCGTCTCTAAAACTAATTATTTTTAAAGTAAAAAAAAATTAGCCCTGTTCGTCGGGGTTGTGCCAGACGCCGGTGCCGGCGATGGGGTTTCATTTCGTTCTTGATCTTCAAACATTTTAAAACACCACCTAAACGGTGATATGAGAACAAGGATCGTTTGATAGATTGGAGGAGAAAATTTGGGGGGAAAATTCTAGACTTGGCTTTTCCAGACCTATTCGCATACAAATGATTTGGGTTAACAAAATGATTCACAAAAAATGGTTCTTCCACAATCACACACAAGAGGAGGTGAGAAGGTACCTTCGACATTCTAGTTCAACAATGGCAGCCCTTCTCCCAGTTCCAACTCCTCAATTCCTTTTCTCTCAACGCTGCTATTGTAGCAGATGCCTGCATGGCTCAAATCCTCAATAGACCACCAGCTAAGCTAATCCCTCTTTGTTCTCCTTCAATTTATGTAGTAGAGGGTCTTCCTTTGTTGGATGGAGTTCCCATTGAAGCAAAATCCACCACTGAAGATGCAGACAAGATTCCTATGAGGTAGATTTTAATTGAGTTCCTTTGATGTAGAACCTAGAGGAACTCCGAAATCCCGATTGATCTTTCTCTCTCTTCATCTTTCTCTATTCCACCATGTATCTATCTCTATTCCCAATTTGTTCAGATTTATGAGGGAAAAAAAAAGGAGAAAAGTGAAATTGAACAAATCCCCAAATCCTTAACGAAATGATTCACAAAAAACCCAGCTTCAAATCCCCTCTTCAAGATCCTACTCTCATACAAATCCAACGACTTAGACCCAGCAGCCCCATTTGAAATCACATCCAAATACAACCCTACACAAAAAGGGAAAGAGCAGGAAAAAGATTTTAAAAAAAAGGAGGGGAGGGAAAGGAAAAAAAGAGGGGGGAGGGAGAGTTCCCAATTTTAAGAGGAAAATACGGATTTGGGCCCCGTATTATGAAAAAACCCGTATATGGGCTCCGGGTTTGAAAACTTATTTTTGTAGGCTCCCACGCGTGGGAGCCAAGTGCACGTGCTGCCCCTTCGCATTTTCTCCCCAAAATACCCCTGGCTTGCTGTCAAAGCTTTCTTCCCAAGCTGAAGCTCGGTTACGAACCCTCGGTTATCCTGAAGCCCTCGGTTATCCTATGATCCGAAATCCTTCAAGGCACAAATTTGAAACCTACAAATCCTTCCCCAAAGTAAAACCCTTGGGTACCCAGTACATCCGGAACTCTACGGGCTTCGTAATAGCGTAAAGAAGAAGAAGAAGAAGAAGAAGAAGAAGAAGAAGAAGAAGAAGAAGCCGAAGAAGAAGAAGAAGAAGAACCCCGAAGAAGAAGAACAACCCTGTAAGTTTTAGCGGTTTTTAATAAAATTTCAAACCTAAAAATGGGCCCCACAGTTAACGACTTCATTTTCGATGCTTTCAAGTAACCATTTTCGATGGTTATGATTAACCATTTTCGGTATTATTATTGATTTTTGCTCATTTTTCGTGATTTTCAATGGTGAAGTTAAAGTGCATTTTCGACCCTTTTGAGTTTATTTTCGGCAAAAATACATTGCAATTTCGATGGTTCTTACGACCATTTTCGGTGTTTTTTACTCATTTTCGGTATTTTCAGTTATCAATGCTTATTTTCGGTATATTTATGTTTTTGCTTATTTTCGGTATTATTCAATTATGACATTGTTTTTTCGGTATTATTGTTGATGTTGAGCCCAATTTCGGGATTTTCAATGGTTATGTTATAATGCATTTTCGATGGTTTTGTGCTTAATTTCGGCAAAAATACAGCAATTTCGATATTTTGGTATTTTTGTGTCCTGGCAGAGTAAATTTTCGGTATTTTGCTTTCATGACTGCCATTTTCGATGTTTTTGTGTCCTGGCAGTGCCTATTTTCAGTGTTTTTCTGCCTGGCAGTGCATATTTTCGGTATTTTTCTGTGATGACAGTGTCTATTTTCGGTATTTTTCTGTTATCCCAGTGCCTATTTTCGGTATTTTTCTGTTATCCCAGTGCTTATTTTCGGTATTTTTTGCTATGACTGGTTATTGTCAGTACTTTCGATGGTTATTGTTATGATAGTGTTTATTGTTTTTCAATTTTGCAGCGACAAGATGCCTCGTACAAAGAGAAAAGCCGGTAGGGAAAAGAAAAAGAGAAAAGAGAAAGAAGATAAATATTTTCCTTCGATTAAATGCTCCCAAACGATATGGTTTGACGAGATAAAACCATTATTAGAGGCCAATCTAGAGAGAAAAAGAATTTGGATGGAGAGCTGCTTTGCCCACCTTTACAACATACCTAAAATACCATTGTGTGGCCAAGCAATCCACCATTTTCTACAGAGGCGTAAAGGAGGGTTACGCTTCGAAGTATGCGGGAAGAGTGTAGAGTTCACAGTGTTGGACTTTACTCTGATCATGGGCCTTAATGCCCAAGTGTCTAAGGCTCCGGTCCTTAAACATGAAGCGCCACCAACCTCTCTCAAGTATCGAAAGTTTCAAAAGTTGGCGGTGATTAAAAAGGCAAGGCTTCTTGAGGAGTTCAAGGGATGTGATGATCATATGGATGCGGTGAAGCTATCACTGGTCCTCTTTATTGAGTTGTTGCTCGTAGGCACCGGCACGCATGTGGGTGTTAACACAGGCCATTTGTGCCTAGTGGATGATTGGGAGGCCTTCAACAAATACCCATGGGGGACTTTGGGTTTTGAGTTGTGCAAGGTTGGCCTAGAAACTGCTCTTTATACGAAGAAGCAGTACAATATAAACGGATGTGCTCTTGCCTTCCAGGTAAACATATGACTACCTAAATTTTGTAAATTTTCCGTGTTAGCTAATTTGTGTTTACTTCTACTTGAACTAATAGTAAAATTTATGACTGATGTCAGATTTGGGCTTATGAGTGCATCCCAGCACTTGGGAGGCTGTGTTCTCGTAATGCACCCCTAGGTACGATGACATTCCCACGGGTTCTGCGGTGGGCGAATACATCATATCTCAGCTACAAGTCACTTGCAAATGCCATATTCAATTTAAGTAAAGTATGTAATTGGAGTTGTTGTTTTACAATATTCAACTTGCAATATCCTTTGTTATTTTACAGATCATTTGTTATTTTATAACATATCCTTTGTTGTTTTACAGATCAAGCTAAGCAATATAAAGCCTACTCCTGCAGAGAAGGAGCAGTAGGTTGTGAAGGATGTGTTAGCACGATTGAGTGCTGAGGGTGATGATGATGAGGAGGGGGAGGGTGATAGTGATGGTGGTGATGGTGGTGATGGTGATGGGGGTGATGGTGGTGATAGTGACGGTGGTGGTAGCGATGGGGGTGATGGTGATGATGATGTAAGTCCAGCCCCATCTCCGGCGAAGAAGAGAAGGTTCGAGCAGAGGTCAAAAACGGTACAAATATTGATTGTGATTATTTTTTATGATTTTCGACATTTTGACATATAAATTGTCTAATTTTCGGGATTTTTACTTACTAGTTGTTTGATGTTCAATATTTTCAGGTTCATGATATCAATTCCTCCGTTGAGTGGGCAATGGAGAGAGTTTTAGACCGTTATTTTGACCGAGTTGTTGATCGAGTTGTTGACCAAGTTGTCGACCGAGTTGTTGAGCGAGTATCCCCGCAAATAAAAAGCTTGTTTGAGCAATGGGCAGCGCAACAAAAAAAAGATGAAAAAACTTCTGGTGATCAAAAATCTTTCAGTGATAAGATGTCTCCCATATTGAGTCCCGAAGCAGCGCCGACACAGGGACATTCTTTCGTTGATGAGAAGATGGATCCCATCTTCACTCCCGAAGCAGCGCCGACACAGGGACATTCTTTCATTGATGAGAAGATGGATCCCATCATTGAGTTGACTCCCGTAGATTCGAAGGGGGGTGCAGATTCGAAGGGGCTTGAAGACCTTCTAGAGGTGTGTGTTTACATTCCTAAGACGTGTAATGAGAGTCTGTGAAATGGGTTTTCATCAAGCCGGAACTTATATTTGGCAATATATGCAGGTGTCAAAGAGACCGGTAGTGAAGTCTCAATATCTGTGATCCCCTTTCATTCAAATGAAAGGAAGGAAAATGACAATTGGAGCTGCTAACCTCAAAAATCCTTTATCAAAAGAGGAGTCGAAGCAACTGCGCGATTTCATAAAGTCGGGAGCAACTTCAATTTTGATTGACAAGGTGATGGTGACAGCGGATATTGTGGGAGGGATTTCTAGCTCAACTACGTGGATTGATTCATTGGTAAACCTAGTACTTTTATTGATGAATCCAGTAGCCATTTTCGGTATTTCAGTTTCATTATCGGTATTTCAGTTTCATTTTCTGTATTTCAGTGGTTTTAATGATGAATCCAGTAGCCATTTTCGGTATTTCTGTATAATTTTCGGTATTTCAGTGGTTTTAATGATGAATCCAGTAGCCATTTTCGATATTTCTGTATAATTTTCGGTATTTCAGTGGTTTTAATGCTGAATCCAGTAGCCATTTTCGGTATTTCTGTATAATTTTCGGTATTTCAGTGGTTTTAATGCTGAATCCAGTAGCCATTTTCGGTATTTCTGTATAATTTTTGGTATTTCAGTGGTTTTAATGCTGAATCCAGTAGCCATTTTCGGTATTTCTGTATAATTTTCGGTATTTCAGTGGTTTTAATGATGAATCCAGTAGCCATTTTCGGTATTTCAGTGTAATTTTCGGTATTTCTATGGTTTAATTGATGAATCCAGTAGCCATTTTCGGTATTTGTCTGTGTAATTTTCGGTACTTCAGTGGTTTTAATAATGAATCCAGTACCCATTTTCGCCATTACAGCACCCATTTTCGGTATTTAATTCTCATTTGTACATCCATTTTCAGTAGTTGAGGACCATTTTCGGTAGTACTATCACTATCCATTATCGTTATTTTCGGTATTCTTTTGTGAGATTATCTAACATTGGATAAATATGACAGCAAATTGACATGTATACGGAGTTATTGGCTCAAAGAAAGGAGCAATACTCCTCGAAATACAATCAAGTCTGCGCTTTTGGCAAAACTTGGTTCACGGTAACTCATAATACTTTTGTTATGTTTCAGTTTATCCAATATATACATTTATCCAATGTATATCCGCAATTTCTAAGTAACAATAATGTTCGTTATGTTTCAGTATTCGTTATTCAAGGAGTGTCACTTTTTGGACACCTACCATTCAACTTTGAATTCCAAGAACCTGACTGAGGACATGACTAGTCGGGTGGGGCCAGATATGAAGGCCGCTATCATGGGGGTTGAGGAGGGACCCCCATGTGGGAATGTGAAAGGATATGCTTCCCTGTGAACCCCGCTAGTCACTGGCTATTGGTTGTGCTTGAACCCCCCACAAGGCGTATCCTCCTCTTCGACTCATTTTTCCCACACCCGGCATTACAACATGGAGATCATATCTCAGCTATCACAGTGAGGATGCCTGCACTGTTTCACATGTGTGGTGACAACTCAGCCTTCATAGGTCAAAAATGGGAGGTCATAGAAGTCAAAAATATACCAAAACAGAAGAATACGTAAATTTTTCTAAAACATTTAATCTTATATTTACCAATACACTAACATGACTCATCCTAATGACTCATCCTAAGCAACTGTAACTGTTTGTTTTGCATATTCAGTCGGGACTGTGGAGTATTCGTTATGAAATATATTGACTTCTTATGCGCTGACTTACCCATTACATTCACTCAAGTATTTGTACATCCATTGGTAAATATCATCAATCATTTGTAGCATACTGACTTTTTCTAACTATTTTTGTAGGACGATATATCTTCAATGCGGAAGCGAATAGCTTTCGATGTTATGACTGGGTCAGTGAAGGCGTGATGGGCTGTGATAACGTCCCAATGTTGGATGCTGAGGTCTCATGATGAAGAGGAGGGAGAAGATAGGCCGGGGTGCAGTTTCTTGATAGACTATTATGGATGGGTTGTGATGTACTATTATGGATTGTTGTGATGATGTTGTAATGTTGTAATATTGACTTCTTATGGACTATTTGTGTACAGTCCTGTAATATTGTGTATTTAGAGATGATTTTCGTCATTTATTACAATATCCAGTGCAGATTTTTGATTTTTTCGTCATATTACAGATTATTTTCAGTTTTATAGGGCTCCATTTCGGCATTTTAGAGTGTCCCGGTAGCCATTTTCGGCATAACAGGGCTCAATTTCGGCATTTTGTGCCATTTTCAGTAGCCATTTTCGGCTTAACATGGCTGATTTTCGGCATTTTACACTGTCTAGTAGGCATTTTCGGCATAACAGGATCAATTTTCGGTATTACAGTCCCATTTTCGGTATTCTGCAGTACTGTATTTTCGGCATTTTTGCCATTTCCAGTACCAATTTTCGTCATTTTTCTGTCAAATTCGGCAATTTTGCCATTTACAGTACCCATTTTCGGCATTTTTAGCCAATTTCGGTATTTTTCTGTCAATTTCGGCATTTTTCTGTTGAATTCTAGCAGTCATTTTCAGCATTTTTGCCATTTCCAGTAGCCATTTGCAGCATTTTTCAGTTTTTCCCTGTCAATTTCGGCATTTTTCTGTTGCAATCCAGTAGCCATTTTCGTCATTTCATTGCCATTTTCGGTATTTTCCTGTCACTTTCGGCATTTTATTCCCATTTTCTCTCTTTTTCCATCTTTTTTGAGATTCTATAATATTGGATAAATAATAAAGAACCTTCAAACCAACCATTCATTAAGCATTACATGTTTTTCATTACATTCAACATTAGACACTACACTCAACCACCATGGGGAACAAGATTATTACATGTTTGCCTATTGTGCCCAGTTTGTTTACATCTTCCACATCTTACAGTGGACCTTTCCTCACCCTGTGAGAGAATTCTATTCTTCTTCGGCCTTCCTGAACGTCTTCTTCTCACCGGTGGTTTAATCCTCTCCATCTCTACCATGATTTCAGGTGGGAGGTCCCATGATTTTTTGTCAAGCAGTGGATATATTGACTCTTGGTAGGTGGCTTGGTACGTTAGTGATGTGTAGAATGGCGAACAATAGTTGTATGGATCTACCCGATACTTTCTACATCCAGCCAAGGCATGTTCACAAGGCAACCCTATTTTATAGAATTTCCCACAAGTGTAATTCCCATCCAGAAGCTTCACAGTATCTCGATTGTTTTTCCCAACCACATAATACTGATACATAGCAATTCCATGAGAATCTAAATAACGTGTCTGTGATTGTCCCTTTTGTATTTGCTCTTCGGCCAATGTTGTTAGCCTGCCATTCATTTTCATAGCACTGATTTTTCGGTTGTAGAACATATTTTGTACCTTCAGTCGCACATTCTCCAAAAGCATAGTGACTGGATATTCTCTTGCTTCTTTCAGCAAACTATTCAAACTCTCGGTTATGTTCGTAGTCAGCACATTATACCTCTTCGCACTATAAAAGGCTCGGGCCCATTTCTCTTTTGGTATTGCATCCAACCATTGCACAACGAGAGGGTTTGCAGTTGCGAGTTCTGTCATTATCTCATGAAACTCGCTTTCTCTACATGTCTTCATGGCTTTCCAGAAATATGGAAACAATTGCTTATCCTTGAATGTTGCATACATATTTTGGCTAATGTGGAATGCGCAGTAGCCATGAATTGCATGTGGGAATACAACAGGGACTTGGCTTATCAAACTAACATGTCGATTTGTTACAATTACTAGATCATCTATGTGTCCAAGTGCTCTTGATAATTGAGTTAAGAAAAAATTGTAAGTAACATTATTCTCCGACTCCGCTATCCCAAGGGCAACTGGAAATATGTGATTGTCTCCGTCTAGAGCTGTTGCGGCAATTAGTATTCCTTTGTACTTTCCCTTTAAATGTGTCCCATCAATGGCTACCACTTTCCGTAAAGTCCTCTGAAAACTTCGAATACACGGTCCAAGAGCCATAAAACATCTTTCAAATGCCCCATTTTCAGGGTCAGCCACTATTGCTGTTACTGTGTCCGGATTAGTCCTTTTAAGTTCATGAAAATAGGCAGGGAGTTCAGCATAAGAGTGGTCGTATGAACCTCTAACTGTTTCAATGGCAATCTCCTTAGCTTTCCAAGCTTTCTTATAACTCATTCTAACCCCATATTCTTCCCACACATCATGAATAATCTCTTTGGGCTTATACGAGACATTTGCCTCAATACGTCCCACAACCATGTCACTCACAACTAAACTGGTTGCTTGTCGATGATCGGTACCACCTAAGGGATATCCACAAGAGTGATGTGAATTATAAGTCTTTATTTTGAAAATACCAACCTCATTCACTTTCGATGCACGCAACCTTCAGGTGCAATTATCTATAAGACATCTAACTGTGTACTTTTGTTGATTTGAATTCATAACCTTGAATTGAAAATTGTTTCGCATCGCATATCTAGACAGTACATTTTGTAGACGTCTTTTGTCCTTAAATAATTTCCCAAGCGATATTTCACCAGCTTCCACTCCAGTTTCAAACTCTGATGCTTCCCAATTTACATAGTCATCTACACCATCATTTAGTTGCATCACATTTGCCAGTGATTGTACTGGAGCTTGTGGTGATGATGGAGCTTGTGCTGACGGTTCTGGATAAGCTTGTGGTGATGCTTCTGGATGAGCTTCTGTATCTACTTGTCTTACTCGACGAAAAGCAGACGCTGAGGAACTAGGAATATCAGCATGCGGGGTATAAGAGTGTATAGTCCTTGTGTCCCACTCTGCTGTTGCCTCCCTATGTAAAAAGTCTTCAAGCTTATTGCAGACACCGTATGTTGCTACATCTTCATCTTGATTAAAATCACTATAAAAATCATGTTCATCTTCATTACTTGAGCTTGAGTCTATACTTTTTAAACATTCATCACCGTTATCATTTTCAGCCTCCTGAATATGAGTCCCCTTATAGAAAGGAATGACAGTCTCCTGAATATGAGGATCAACAACCTCCTGAACACGCTGATATTCACAACTCGCATCATTCAAACCAAACTGTGGTTCTGGTACAGATTTCCTCACCTTCGATATATATAATGGCGGCAAGTATTTATTTTCTACTTTCCTGACATGTGAAAGAAATGCCCGCAACTCTTCATCATCTGTAATATCACTGGGAGGGATTGGCGCTGGTGTAGGAATCAAACACCTCACTATAATCTCATACTCTTCCAGTCGAGTGTTAGTCAATTGATAAACTTTATCCAATAGTTTGTCATATGTCATTTTCGAAGATAATTGCAACAACTTTGATTTTCCACCACTGTACACGTACCCTCGAACACGGTCGTCAATGTTCCACTCACCGTCATAACAACAAACTACTGATATCGGCATTATCTGCAATATCTGGAAAACACTCAATCCGTTAAAGTAATCTGAAAAATTTCGAAAATGAGCGCTGTAACCATTGAAAATGCACTGTAATAACCAGAACCGCCGAAGATCACAAAATCATCGAAATAGCACTGTCATATCAAAATTGCAATAACAGAAAATCCCCGAAAATGAGCATTGTATCCATCGAAAAGCAGTGTCAGAACAGAAAACCACCGAAAATGAGCATCAAAGCATCGAAACAGAACTGTAATAACAGAAAACCACCGAACAGGAGCATAAAATCATCGAAAATACACTGTAATATCGAAAATGCAATAACAGAAAACCACCGAAAATGTCCACAAAACCGCCGAAATAGCACTGTAATAACAGAAAACCACCGAAAATCTGCATAAAATCATCGAAAATGCACTGTTATACTGGAAAACCACTGAAAATGGGTAAAAAATCATCGAAAAAGCACTGTTATACTGGAAAACCACCAAAAATTGGCATAAAATCATCGAAAAGCCCTGTAAAAGAGAAAATGCAATAACATCAAACCCCCGAAAATGACCACAAAACCGCCGAAAATAAGCTCAAAACCACCGAAAATGAGAACTGTAACATTGAAAATGCACTGTAATCACAGATAACCACCGAAAATGAGCAAAAAAAATCAAACTTTATCACTACAACCATCGAAAATGAACTCTAATAACATAAAATGAGGAAAATGAGCACATAACCCTAGCAAATACCGAATATGATCACTGTAACCATCGCAAAATGGATCAAAAACATATAAACACTTACCCTATGTTCTTGTTCTTCTACTTCTTCTTCTTCTTCTTCACAAGGGTTTAGCTCAATTGCAATGAAGGAGAAAGCTTCAACGAAGGGGAAAACTTAAGTCTACCTCGTTGCAACGAAGGGGAAAGCTTGGGTTTCGAATGAACGCTTCGTTGAAGGGGAAAGCTTGAGCTCAGTCGCACGGTATTTAAGGGTTCTCTAACAGGGATGGGGGGCATTTTGGAGAAATTTTTTTTAGAGGAAACCACGTGCTCCACTAAAATCACTGTAGAAGCCTACAGAAATAAATATTTCAAACCGGAGCCCATATATGGGTTTTTTCATAATACGGGGCCCAAATCCGTATTTTCCTCCAATTTTAATTGTTATTTTTAGAGATGTATTTATTTCCGTCTCTAATAGTCTTTTACTATTAGAGACGAAAATATTTCCGTTTCTAAAGGTGAAATTATTTTTTTTTAAGAAATTAAATGTCAAAATTAGAATTAGAGACAGAAATATTTCCATTTCTAAAGGTGAATTTATTTTTAAAAAAAATTAAATGTCAACATAAACATTAGAGACGGAAATATTTCCATTTCTAAAGGTCTTTTACTATTAGAGATGGAAATATTTTTGTTTCTAAAGGTGAATTTATTTTTTTAAAAAAATTAAATGTCAACTTAAGCATTAGAGACGGAAATATTATGTCTCTAATAGTCTTTTACTATTAGAGATGGAAATGTTTTTATTTCTAATGATCTTTTAATACTAAAGACGGAACATTAGTGACGGAACTAATTTCCGTTTCTAAAAGTGAGGTATTAGACATGGAATGGATTTCCATCTCTATTGTTCCGTTACTAGTCGGTAGTTTTGTTGTAATGGAGAAACCTTTTCCTTTTGAACTGAAGTGATGTCCTCCATGATTGGATCATCCTCTTCTCTTATTATTGAAATTCATGTTGCCTCCACTAGATCGTTGGCTATAAAGGCCATGGAATTGTTCATGGAATCATTTAAATGCTCCTTGTTTTTAAGTTCATGACTTTGCAACAAGGGAACAACTTCAACAAAAGAAGGTACAGGGGGGCTTCAGTATAGTGGTGGTAAAGGTTTCATATTTTGGATCAAGATCATTTAACAACCAAAACACTTTATTACGATCTATCACAGGCTTTCCAATAGCGCTTAGTTCATCACATATAGATTTGAACTGACGTAAGTATTCAGGAATGGTGGATGTCCCCTTTTTAAACAGTTGTAATTGTTGAATCAATTCAAATTCACGAGCTTGTGAGTCTTGTGCAAAAGCATTCTCAAGAGCATTCCAGACATCTCCTGAAGTGACAAGTCCCACGGCTAAACCAAGTACTTCTTCTGGGAGTGTGCTCGTGATCCATGCCTTGAGTAGATGATCAATGCGGGTTCATGACATAAAGTCTGGATTGGTAATACTTCCTTTCCTGTCAAGTGATTCAATCTCCTTGTTTGGCACTGGAGTATCTCCACTGATAAAAACCAATTAGCTCTTGGCTTTCAAGCAATGAGAGAATCTGTGTCTTCCACAATAGATAGTTTATGTTCGTCAACTTCAAAGAAACAAAGTTTGCTACATTAATGGTTGAGGGTTATGTGTAACATCCCTGATTGAAAGCCATTGATGCAAAGGCTGGAAAGAATACTACGGAAAAAAAAAAAAAAGATTGCCTCAAATCTTTAGAGCTCTGATACCATATAGAAAAGATAATTTTGAAAAGTCTTTCTCAGTTTTCTTATTTAAAGAGTAGGCTTGATTTTCTATATATATTGAGGTTACAGAGAACACAGAGGAGATTGGGTTTTAACCAATTTTGGAAACTCTAAACTCCATAAAAAGGAAACTCATATCAAATCATATCTACATAATCAAAGAGGAAACTCAGATCTACATAATCAAAGATGATCGTCTCTATCTACAGAAAATCAACTGTTGAATAGTATTGATCTAGTGTTATGCGAGGCATTCAAGGCTTGACGTTTTCGGTAAGATAGAGCATCCGAGTGATCTAATGAGCTAGAATCTTCATTAAAGGCAACTGCTAAAAGGTGTCATAAGGGTGACTCCAAGTAACCACTCTAAAAGGGCTTGACTAATTGGATTGGTAGCCCCTTATACACCCCTTGCGAAGTCAGTACCTAACCGATGTGGGATTAAGAGGGATACCCAGCCACAAACATAGATTTGATTTTTTTGGTAGGAGATAATATAACACCTAACACACGCAATTAGACCTAAGGTGCCATAAAGGTGAGTCCAAGCAATTAAGCTTATAGGAATAAATTTAATATAAGTTTCTATAGACTCAATCAAGCTGTTTATAAGTCTGAGCAATTGAACAATTCTTCCTTAACCTCCCTTTTCCAATTTGGCAATTTGGGGAAGTCAGATTTAACACCCCACTCCAATCTTTTGTGTAGGCTCATCCATAGCCTGCAACGTACCCATAACAAATACGTTGTATGCATGGCACAAATAATTTGCTAAATGGATTGCCTGAATTGTTATGAGGTACATGGCGCACTATGGTTGAGTCCACACCAATGTGTGCATCGTTCCACTGAGCAGATTACAATATGGATGCAGAGATTACCTCCCATTCCGATACATATAACATGTCCAAGGCCCTCAAATCCCGGGTATCAAACAAATATTTAAAAAATAAAAGCATGCATATAGGCATCTCAATTGATGAATACCCGTGGGTTAATTTTTTAACCCTTGGCTCAACTTGGGTTGATGCAAGCTGGATTTACGTTGAGTTAGGTCGGATTAGTTCTTGTTGGGATTGTGTAATTACATTCTTAGAAAAATTACATTTACACCTCCTGAGGTTTGACGAAAATACATATAGACCCCTCAATTTTCAGAAAATACATAGGTACCCTTTACATTTTCAAACTAATGACACTTACACCCCTTCCGTTAGTTGACCGTCATTCAACATGCGAAAAATGCTAATGGGGGATGTATACCTCTATAATCTTTGATTTACAAAGGAGAAGAGAGTGTTATATGTATCAGAATGGAGCCGAGATTGAGTCGGTTTTTACAAACGATTCTAGGGTTTCACTTTCGTTGATGTGGAGAAAATAAAAAGTCTCATATATAAGGAACAATGAGATTCTAGGGTTTCACTTTCTATTAAGTTTATTTTTGACATTTTTTGTCTTTTTCGCATGTTGACTACAGTCAACTAACGGAAGGGGTATAAGTGTCATTAGTTTGAAACATAAAGATACCTACTGTATTTTTTAAAAACTTAGGGATCTATTTGTATTTTCGTCAAACCTAAGGAGTGTAAATGTATTTTCCTCTACATTTTTTTAACCAAAACTATAAGTAATAAACATATGGTTATCTAGATTTAGGGACTTGATAGCAAAACAATGTCATTAAACCTTTAAGTAATAAGGCATTCATTGTGGCTTATAAGGCTCCTCCCTCTTTATAAGAGATAGGCTCTTTTGTAAAGATGTGTTGACTCAAGTTTCATAATCTCATGTGTGTGTTGTGTGTATACCATTTACCAAAAAAAATAATAATAATAATAAGGCATCTGAACTAAGTGTATAGATGATAGGGGAAACCAAACATGTGAAAAAAAAAAATTAAGACAACTGGGAAGGAAATATCCATGTTTCTATATTTTCTTCAATGGTTTCTTGATCCAAAAATCTCATAACTTAGTAATTAATAAGAGGGGCAACATTAAAGCTTTTTTTTATCACTCATGTCCCCTGCCAATTAGGGTCAGGACTAATCCCTAAAATGCTCGCACAATATCCTACAAATCACACATTAACATTAGGAAAGATTGGGGAGGGGCTCGAACTCGGGATCGAACTCATTGTATTTGAACCACCACGCCACACACCATGTGGGTAAAAAAACTTTGATAACTCTTCTCATATCGATCAAAACTAGATTTGTGCATATTATGTAAAAAAAATGTATATATGTGGTCGGACAAGCCCAACCATGCATGACAGGGTTGAGATTTTGCCATCTCAAAGCCCAATCCAAAACTTGAAATTTCAGTCCAAACTCGACCCTGGTTGGCTTGGGCGGAATTGAGTCGGCCCAAGCTGCACTCATACGACTATACAAGAAAAGTTATTTTTAGAGTGATAATAAATCCATAATGGTATCTACACTAAACAAAGAAAGAAAAATAACCAAAAAAGAGAGAAATAAACCCAATCATTCAAAATCATGCATCTACACCAAACAAAGGAATGGATTTGATTTAAGTAAAAGATACAATTAGAACTGGAAAGGAAAGTAAAAATACCCTTAAAGATTTCTTTTTAAAAAATCCTAGATTGGATTTTTTTCCCGATTTAATAACTTAAATTCAATCTTTAAAAAAATCGATTGTATTAGAATTGATTTCTCAAAAATCAATTTATTTCAAATCGGGATGGAGGGTGATTTTGAGAGGGAAAATTGGAAAAAAAATAATAATAACTACCTCATAAGAGACAATTGCCATAGTTCTACAATTTAAAAAAAAAAACTGTTCTTATGCATGTTTGTGAACTAAAGAGGATTATTTGCATAGAATCTAATCGATTTTGTACAGAGTATGAAACCAAATGGTATTGTGATTATTTGACAATTGATTTATGCACAATCAATTCATATCACAATAGATTTTGGATAAAAGACCCTAATTGTATGAAAAATTGTAGTGTGATTATGTAAATCGATTGGTTCATAGCTGTGGTTGTGCATGTAAAACCACACCACCTAGGTGTGCAGCCTAACCCAACCCTAAAAATTCAAAAAAAAAATTAAGGAATAGGATCATTCTAAATTAACTCTTATAAACTCAAATGAAAATTAAAAATTCGGGGTCAAACTATAAATAGGGTGGTGGCAGTTTAAAGAAATTCAAGTGCTATGATGTGGTAAAATTGCTTCATCAAGAAAATCATTGTGTTAAACTAAATGACTACACATGAGTATTATCCTTTTTTTTTTCTTTTTTTTTAAAAGCATATATGAAGAATATTGGAATGCTAGTATCATGGATGAATGTAAAACGAATGACAAGGTAAATGCTCAGCTACGATCATGATTAATAGTTGACTTTGAGTGCTCTCAAGTCTCACCACCTTATCCAAGATGAATTCTATTTCTTAAATTTTATGAAATATGGTAGAGATCCTGCAATCATCAAGCAGATAAATTTATTCATCCAGTAGAGAAAGAGGGAGTTGTTCATCTCTTTAAAGACGATGTGGGATAACTTCATTATCTTTTTGTTTTATGTTGATGACATGTTGATTGTGGGTCTAAATACTAAGATGATTGACATGTTAAAACAGTAGTTATTCAAGTGGACTTAAGGCCAAAAGATTTTGGGTTTGCAGATTCTTTGTGAGAAGAAAGCTAAAAAAAAATTATTGTTGTCGCAAGAAAAGTAAGTTGAATGGGTGCTTGAAATGTTCAACATAAAAGATGTTAAGTTAATTAGCATGCCTCTAGTTAGTCATTTCAAATTCAGTAAGAACTCATGTCCCTCTACCAAAGAAGGAAAGGAATAAATGACAGTTATTTCTCACTCTTTTGTAGTTGGGAGTCTTATGTACATTATGGTTTCCACAAGGCAAGACATTGCTCATGCAGTTAGTATAGTGAATAGATGTTTTACTAATCCTAGAAGAAAACATTGGGAAGTTGCGAAGTGGATCTTTAGATAATTAAAGGACAGTTCCAAGTTGTGCTTGAGTTTTGGGGGCTCAAAACTAGTGTTGGAAGTCTACCTCTGGTTATTTATCATTTTTGTGGGAGGAGTTGTACCTTGGCAGTCTAAACTGCAGAAGTGTGTTGCTCTGTCCATAACTAAGACGGGATACATTTCAGCTACTAAACTAAAATAGAAATGTTGTGAGTCAAAGTGCTATGGACTTGAGTAAGAATGCAACATACTATTCCCGCACTAAGCACACTGATGTTAAATTATCGTTGCCAACGTGAAGTGATGGAAAAGTGGTTAATGCAACTTAAGAAGGTTCACACAAACAAGAATCTCTTATATGATGACAAAGTTTATTCCCAGCGAAAAGCTCGAGCTTTGCACAAAGTTTGTTAGTATGTCTAAATAAGGTGTCATTGGTGGGTCTTCCTCCCTCATGAGTATGGATGGGGAGATTAGTATGTATAGTGGGCTTTTTCATGGGTCTAGGCCCATGAGTTATATCTCACGGGATTCCTCTTGTATTGTAGGTTGTGGGACATAAGTCACATAACACTAAAAGTGATAGAAAATTAAGAAAAAGGATTTCTTGGAGAGTTTTCAAAAGAAGGGGTTTTTTTTTAGCTTAGACTTCTTCTAATTTCTATCATGTTCCTCGAATCCGGTTATAGCGGGTGTGTCTCTACGGATTCAATTTTCTCCGACTAGATTTCTTAGAAGTATTCTTCGTGGTGAGATATTGGGTTTAAAAGCTTGGAAAGATAAGCCTAGTATTTTCCCGTAAGTTTGTAATATCTCAAGCTTTTGGGAAAAAACTTGAGAGAACATTGTATTTTTATTTTTGTGATAGTAAATTATTACTCGGTTAACGTAAATCTTAGTGTGTTTGTGTTATTTGCTCTCTAGGTATTTGATTTATTGCTTCTTAGATATTTCTTTTGCTATATATTGAGTGCTTTGACTAGGTGACTGCTTCTTGTGGGATATTTTTAGTTTCCTTAATTCAAATTTTGTGTTGTAGGACTAAGGATTTTGCTTAGTTTAATTTGAACATTCTAAAAAAGGTTGAGCACCACCATCTTCCGCCAAGTACTGTAAGCTTGTAGGGATAGACCAGAGTGAATCCAAGCTAAGTTGAACCCTAGAGCTCGGGCTGTCATTTCAGTTGCACATGGGAGGCTTCGACTATCTTTAAGAAAGACTCTTATGAGCGCCTCTTATGCTAGTGATTCACATATCTACTACATGTATATTTATATTGTAGTCGTATACCTGCAACTTAGCAATTTATCAGGATTTTTAACGGAGCTTTTAAGAATTATTTTCTTTTCTAGTGCTATGCACCAACTAATACTCTTTGGGATGATCATCACGAGTCACGAGACCCTTGCGGCATGAGGGTGTTTTATGTGCCTCCTTAGTGTGGAAAGGTAGGGGCGGTTAGCAATATCCTTCGTCAGCTGCTCTCTGCAGTAATAGGGGGTGTTTGGGTTGGCGAGCAATATGGTTGTTTCTACGTAAACTGTGGGTATGTTGAATTGGATTATGGAGGAGGTCCATCTTCCATGAAACCATTGTTAAGGCATTCCCTATAGGATGGGCATGGAGGTATAACAGTGATATTTTTCTGCAATTTACAGTATGGGAATGAGCTCATATATATGTCTACAAGCCTCTCCTAACCTCTATGATATATGACAATTGGGGTGCGTGAAAGGAGATTAAGGTGCACTAAACCTTCATTAATGCATTCACTAATTTTGGGAATTGGGGGTGAGCTTCTTGGATCTCTATGAAATGGCTGAAAACAGAGGAGCCTTGTTGCTTATGGTTTGAAAGGGTAATGGATTTGGTGAGCTGAAAATTGAGGAACCCGAATTTTCTGTATCACAATCCTCAACTTCTTTTAGATGGCACATAGGTGGTACTCTTTGTCATATTGACTCCTTGACTTGATGATTCCTTATACAGATAGATAAACTTGAAGAGAGTTGCTACAGATTTCTTGAATCCATTGGAAATATCAATGGACATCAGATGCTCAACATCCTGACAAAATTTTCCCGGAAAGAACAACGAAGATCAAAGTCCTGAATATTGACTCACAAAATTTCAAGTACAAACGAACACAAAACATCAAATAGTCGAACTCGTGACAGCCCGGATCTTGGATGTCCTGGGCCTTATACTTCATATCTTCCATTTCAGTTTTTCTGTTTACAAAATTCTAATGGTCATAGGAATCGATCCCTTCCCGTTCTTGATTCCTCTACTAGTTTTTGATGCAGCGTCGTGCTTAGTCATTAGAAGGCATGTGTTTTGATCTTTAGGTAGCATAGTGCTTAGTCAGTTGAAGACACTTATCCATGAAATTTATTTTTATTTTTTGTGCAGTGAGTCTCACTTTGCAATGTCTTCATCAAGTACTATATTAATCTGGACTTAGCATTTTCATAGAATTCTTAAAGTGAGTCTCCTCCAGCTTTTGGGACAATGCACAATTGCTTGTAACCAATTTACATTTTGATCTTACTCTCTACGCATCACGTCTTTTGTGGGATTATTTATTATGCTGTTTTAGTTCTTGAAGAAGGTGATTCACGCAAATACAGAGACGAATTCCAGAAGTAGATCCTCAAGATTACTGCAATTCATTGGTTTATCTTCACTCTCGTAAAGAAACAAAAAAATCTAGGCTAATTTCTATAATTAGCAATATGTGATCAGGGAACCAAAGATGGTGCAAGTAGAGACATTTTTTGAGAGGACAAAGATCTTGGTGTCGACAAAAATATTATCGTAAGCATGGAATGGTCATGCAATGCCGTCAACCAAGTCTAGAGCAGCCTCCTCTGAAGATTTCCTTATGCGCTCAGCAGCTTTATCAACCTGCAAATGATAATTAATGGTGATTACTAGGCCAAAATACAGTTTAAGAGATAAGAGATCAAATGAGGAAATTAAGATTCATAAGCTACCTCGTGATTCCAGTTTGTTCTGGCAGTTAAGATAATAAGGACTATTGTCTGTAAGGATACTCCAAGTATCATTCCCCACCAAATACCCTGAAGAAGGCCAACATCCATTTCAGTCCATTAATGAAGAATATCTGAGAAATAAGCGACAAATAGAAAGAGAGAGAGAGAGAGAGAGAGTTCGCGCGTACCGCTACTCCTAAACTTGTTTTGAAGCCAAGAACACACCCAATGGGGAGACCAATAATGTAGTAAGTAGTTAGGTTAACATAAGCCACCAGGGCTTGCCATCCACTCCCAATGGCCACACCTGAAATACCAACATTTTCTCAGTATACACATCGATACAACTATTGGACGTTCCTCCTTTGGTTCTTCTAGGAAAATCTTGGTCAGTGGTCAGTCCCTAGCCTGGATCTTTACCACCATTTCAGTCCAAAACCAGGACTGACTGACCAGGATTACCCAATTCACTGCCTACTATGCCAAACTGCAAACGTTTCGGTTCGTGAACCATAATTGTACCTAAAAGCGAGTACTTGAGTACGGTTCGTTTCGGTTCCTGAAAATTATCAAACTCCGTAATTGTACCCTATAATTTTTTTTCTTTGGGTTCCCAAACTGCTCATAAAAAGTTTTTTTTAATGGTTTTTTAAAATAAGTATTTATAACATATTTATTTACATGCTTAATATATATATATATTAATTACATGCTTAAGTAAATAAGTAAATCTCAGGTATGGTGATGGTTAAGAAATGAATTCATGTCTTATCCTAAACCAAGTTCACTCTAGAGTGACGAAGTGCAAACCACGAACCCAAATTCGAACTGAGCAAACCGATGAACCAGGTAACACTAGGACTGACCATGATCAAAACAGGGGAATGAATATAAGTGTTACCTGAGAGAATAGGTTGAATGCCATTTAAGAATACAGAGATGGCAAGCAATGGAATCAAGTTGGAAACGGCCTCCAAAACCGCTGCATTACTAGTAAAAAGCTTACTTAACGCCGTGCTACATATCAAAACAACTGCAGTGAAAACTATACTGATGGAGATGCTGGTTGCACTAACAACGATCACCGCTAGCTTCGCAACCTTCGGGTGAGCGGCCCCAAGCTCATTACCAACTCGGATGCTACAAAACCCCAATCCATTCATTTATTAATGTTTACAGTAATGAATTGAACTGAGTTTTAGAATTTTAAATCAATCTAGTCACTAACCTGGCTGCTGTACTCAGTCCCAACATAAACTGCATATCCCAATTCAAGTAATTCATGCTGCAATTTGTCATTAAAAAAATAGATATCGAAGTGAAAAAAAAAAAACGTAAGTACTTAATCTAAATATCGATTCGTTTCGCAACAGAATACGAGGATCTGAGAGAAATAACAATGGAGATCATGAACATACCAAATAGAAATAGAGTCAAGTGAGATTGTAGGATTAGAGAGGAGGCCTGATATAAGAACAAGTCCTTGATTGTACCATATCTCCAAGCTGTATTAACAAATGATGAAAAAAAACATATATATTAGCTAATTTTATATGTGCAATAGGTATTTAACCAAATTATTCTCTTTACATACTGCAAGAAAGAAATATTTTTATTTTCTTTTTAATAAAACATATTCTACCAAGAGATCTAATTATATAAAAAGGGTATTTTTTTTTTCTTGGCATTTCCCTCATTCAAATAATATTTCAAAATACACCATTATTTATCAAATATATAGAAAATAATTCTATTTTCATGAGTTAAGTAACCATTTCATCGCCCTAAATAAAAAATATTTCAATTTAGGGCATGGTTTGAAAAGTTTTATCAAAGAGGGTATGTATTCAAATATTAATCTTATTAGTGTTTGGTTTTTATATGCAAACCTAAATGGTAAATATGTCAAAAGTACGCCCTTTTAGGTAATAATGCAAAACATAACATGCCCTTTTAGGTAAAGCTAAAGCGCCCCATTTTCATTATAAGCCTTAAAACTCTTAAATATATATATATATATATATATATATAGAGAGAGAGAGAGAGAGATACCAGAGCATAACAGCAGAAGCAAGTGTTAGCTTGAAATAAGGCCAAAGCCCCTTAAAAGCCAACATGGAGAAGCCAGTCCAAGTTTGCTTGCAAGATGGGCTAAAAAGTATATAAAGCCCAGTCATAATAACCAGAAGCCACCAAGAGAAACTCAAAGTAAGAGCTGCTCCCAAAAGCCCATAGTTCAAAACAGATACAACTACCCATGTGAGAAGCACATGTATGAGCAACACCGCAACAGCTATATAAGCTAAGGGGTTTACAATATTTTGGGCTTGGAGGAACCTCTGCATTGGGCAATTCAGTGCAAATGCAAAAAGCTGAAGGATTATACCGCGCGCAAAAATTTGGCCTTGTTCGGCAATGCTATGGGACTGGCCAATCGCTATAAGAATCGGACCAGAGTACCAGTAGATGAAGGAGAGGAGGACAGCTGCTCCCAAATGCAAGACCATGGCTCTCTGGCAAATTATACCCATTGCTGCGTATTTTTTTGCGCCATAGGCTTGGCCACACACTGTCTGCACAGCACTAGCCATGCCCAACTGCAGAAAAAAAAAAAAAAAAAAACAAAAATTGAAGATATTTAGTAATTAGACATGATCAAATTTCCGACAAATATTTAGGTTGCGTTTGAGTTTGATTTTTTTGTGATTTAATCGTTGAAAATATATTAAAATATTTATTTTTTTGATCAATATGTTTGAATATGATTTAATCAATTTTATAAAATCACTACCATTTTAACTAGTTCTATCTTAAACATGTCAGAAATGTCAATGATGTAATCATTTATTTTTTCAATAGCGGTGTGTATTCAATGATAGTATTATAAATGTTTATGACCCAAATAATCAAAGTCAAATGCACCCTTAGTCTCTAAGGTGACATTTGGATTGGATTTTTATTTAAAGCCAAAAATCAATTATGATAAAATTGATTATGTAGAAATTAATGGTCAAATAATCATTTTTTCAAATAATAGCGTTTGGAGAATACAAAGTTAATTTCCTATTCTTCAAACACTATTATTTGAAAAAATGATTATTTGACCATTAATTTCTACATAATCAATTTTATCAGAATTGATTTTTGGCTAATAAAAATCCAATCCAAAACACCCCATAAATGATTAGAGACTAATCGCTCATGCTGGACCCAAGGGTCTCAACAATGGTGTAATCAATATTGTGTAGAAGTGGTAGTTAGAAAACCATATTCATTTTGCTTCTTTTGGAGTGCCCTAGACATGTAGAGATTGCGACTATATGGGAAGAAAAGCTAAATGCTCTTTTTAGGAAATAGGGGTGTCTAAGATCTCGCCCCAAAAACCTAATGTAAATGGGCCGGACCTATTCAAAAATCACAAAATGCAAGCATTAACTCTTGATAAAGAAAGAGAGGTCGAAATGAAGGCGTACCATGATGCCATAAGCCAGCCCTTGAATTCCAACACTGGCGATGGAAGCACCAGCAAGCTCCAAGGCACCCAGATGGCCAGTAAACATCTGGGTTATCAAACTGAGCATGAAATTGAAAATAGAAACGGCGATTGAAGCCCCAGAAAGGATCCATAGGAGTCTAGACTCCCACACCACAAGCCGAGGCCACGATACGCTCTGGACCGGGCTTTGCGAAAGGAACTCCTCGACAACATCCGAAGACAAGTCGGCGACTCGAGCATTCGAATCGAGTCTGAGCAACAATGGCTCAGTGACTCCATGACTCTCCCCCATAGTTTCAGTCACTCACATACACTACATACAAGTGCAGTGTCTTCTGTCCTGTGTCTATTAATGTAGATTGTAAGGGCTTAAGAAGACTGACTTAAATATTACACATCTACCGTTCCAGATTTTGGTAGGGAGTACCAATTTTTTTGTTTCAACGTTTGAAACGAAGAGTAGCTAAAACTAACGTGAAGAGAATCCGTTGCCACCTAACCTTCTTTGGATTTTGAATATAAGCTCCCCGCACGTGAAAGGGTTAAGTGGGCTCAACCCAAGCCTACTCCACCGCCCATTAGGATTTAGGAGCAATTGGGCTGGCTTTTTCATGTTTATGTGATTTAAATTATTTGAAAATAATTAAGGATTTTGCTAGTGAGGCCGTCTTAAGGGCCGAGAGACTGTCCCAAGACCGTCCCGGCCAGCACGCGGCATAGGTATAATAGCAAAAAAAGCATGGATTTGAAAAATCACGTGTTGTCGTGCTGGCTGGGACGGTCTGGTTAGGGTTGTAAATGGATATGGATATTATCCGTATCCGGTTCGTATCCAACTCCGTTTAGTCGGATAATTATCAGAATAGGTATCCAGCGGAGCAGATTCGGATGGTAAAATATTATTCGTTTATATTCGGATACTGATATATCCGATCTGATAAATATCCGTCCGATTATATAATATATATATATAATATATTTTAAATTTATAAAATTAATATAACCTTTTAAATATATATTTTATATTTTTTAAATATTAATTTATATTTTTTAAATTTTTAAAAAAAATATTCGGATAATTCGGATACTATCTGAGTCCGGATATTTAAATCGGATTATTCAAATAGTATCCGAATTCGGATAGTATCCAGATATATAATCGAATAACCGATTATTTATTCGGATTCGGATGTCCGGATAAATAATCGGATACGAATTTAGATATACCATTATCCGCTCCATTTACAACTCCAGTCTTGGTCTTAGAAGGTTTGAGAAGTATTATCCAATATTTAAAATCGGCACACTTTGTACATGCATAGCAATGCTATGGGTCGCCCTTTATTTTGTTTGATCTGAATCGTCCATCATATAATCACCGTTGATCATGGTTAGAGTTAAGTATTTCCAAACGCCACCATAGTGTGGACATGATACGGCCTGCATTTCTTATTTACTACCATCTTTTAACACGTGTGGAAAGACGGTTGATCTACAGGCTTTAAATGTACACGTTGTTGTAACTTCTCAGGTGTGAGGTGTGCCTCTAAATTTTAACCCCCCCCCCCCCCCAAAAAAAAGTGTGCCTCTAATGGAACATTCGACTACATAAGGTGGTTGTTTGGATACATGGTTTGAAACTGCAGGGATTGAGGAGTCCCATTTTTCATCAAAAGTCCTCTTTGTGCATTTGTGTGGTTAACTCCAACTCCCATAATGATGCATAGACCTCAACCAAGTTCTGCGTTGTTGGAACACCCACATCCAAACAACCCAAAACGAAATGTACTTGTTGTGGGCCCTTTTGTTTTGAGTATAATTAAGTAGACGAATAGGTCAACAACAAATTATCACAATTCACATATATTGGCTTTGACGTTCAGGTGTGGCATTACATTACCCAAGGTGAGGACATCAAAGGGTACCAACTACAACTAGTAAGGAAATTAGGGAGATGAAAACGTAGCACATTAGGGAGATGAAAACGTGCCCAACATCCTCCCATGCTAGGGGTATTTTATAAAGAAGCCAAATCCTGTACGGTGAGAACCGAATTTGGCAAATCCGGTTATCACCCATGAGGTTGCCACGTGTCCCCTTTGACACCTATGGTTAAGATTCACCCACCCCTAGGATTCACCCACCCATCTTTGGTTTTTTTTAAAAATTAATTATTTTTTTAATATTAAAAATATTTTTTTAATATAAAAAATAATATAGTTACTACTTTTTCCTAAAAACCAAGGATGGGTAGGTAAACCCTAGGGGTGGGTGAATCTTAACCATAATTAAGAAGCGTCAAAAGGGACACAGGGCAACCTGAGGGATGAATCTTAACCATATAGAGAATATAAGTTTTATCTATTTAGATTAGTCTTACCAAATGTCACTTAAGTGTAAAACCCTACTTCAAAAAGATGTAGACATTGTTAATCTATAAGTTTCCACCATAGGTTTTCTTAATGATTTTGATGATAACACAATAATGTAATGATCTTTGTCTTACTAATGTCTTAATTAAGTTTATGTGAAAATCAGTCTACTAAGAGCATTAGTAAATCATTGAAGGCAAAAGCATGAAAATAACTTCATTCATGAAGAAGATTCATTACCAAGTCAAATCAAGTCATTGGGATCAAGTTAGATCATATTGAAGATGTTAAAGATCATATCCAAACTCAAGTCATATCATGAAGAAGAATATTGATCATGAAGTCAAAGAAAACAAATCAAGTCAAGATCAAGCGAAAGAAGAATAAAGACTTTCTTAAAATGTTGATGTTTTATATTTTAGTTTGAGAGTATTTATGACTTTTGTAAAAAATCCTCAAAATTTGGTTGTTTGAAAGCTCAATACCTAGATTGATCATAGATACAGTAAACCATATTTGAATATCATTTTTAGGTCGTAGGACATCATAAAGAATGATTAAAATCTTGATAAAGTTAAGCTAAGTGATCTAGCAAATCATTCTCATCATCTATGTTGATTAAAGTAGTGATTTTCAATGAAAATCATTCATCCAATCAACCGGATTATCCATCATGTCGACTAGTTCAATGCCCAGAATGTTGTTTAATTACTGTTTTCATCTAGTCGACCAAATGACCCATCTAGTCGACCAGATGACACAGGACAAAGTTTTTACTTTGTAACGGTTAGTTTTCAACGACTCTTTTTACAATTAATGTTACTCCAACAGCCATAAAACTTATTGGACTATAAAATGAGATGATTTATGAACTAAATAAGAACTTCTATCATCCTAGATTATTCAATCAATCACTCACAAACTTAGATTTCTAAATCTATTGAGTATACCCTAGAAATCTCAAAAGTCCAATCTTAAGCTATTCAACTTCAATCTTTGAGAGATTTTTAGATAGCTTTAAAGAGATCATTCAGCTCGTGTAATGAGTATTTTATAATTGTAAAATCATTTTCTACAAAATGTGCTTGAAATCAAGAATCCGTAAATTATTGTCCTTGAAGTGAGTAGCTTCATTGTAATGTTGGATCTTCACCCGGAAGAAGATCGTGAAAGTCAAGAGAAAAAAATCTCTTGCACATGCAAGGTTTAATCTTTAACCATAAGAAGATTATGCGATTAGTAAATCGTGGTGAATCCTCAAGTGGGTATAGCTTGAGGCGGGTACGTAAACTGGATTGCCGAACCTCGAGAACAACTTGTGTTTGCTCTATCTTACCTTTCTCATTTACTTATTGTTTTTTATTGTTTGTGTAATATTGTTAAATTTCTATTCCCTTTTAATTAATATAATTAAAATTTCGTTTAAGGGATTAAGAAGAAATTTGAATTTACCAAGACCCTATTCACCCTCTCTCTCCCTCTAGGTCCAATACTTGGGCAACAGACATGCAATTAACCTTCAACTTAACAATCTAAAATCAAGCTAAGCACAATTTTCAAATAAGTTGTACCTATTTAGATTAGTCTTACCAAACGCCACTTATGTGCAAAGGTAATTTTAATCCAATTCATGTTTTCAATGACCTATTCTTATCATAATAACTTATACAAGCCCTTGGCTCGACTCAGCTCAACTCATTTGAGCCAAGCTTCAGACATTTCAAGCTTGAGCGAACCAATTTTAGTAAGCTCAAATATTTAAACAAACCAAGCTCAAGTCAGACCATGTTTGATTTGACTCAAAGCTTGGCTCGTTTAAGCCTTGGGTCGGCTTGAGCTCGACTCAGCTTGAATATATATATATATATATATATTATGTATAGTAATATAAATAATATTTTAAACTTTTTATTATTATAGATTGTAATAATTTATAATAAATAAGTTTAAGAGATAATAATGACAAAAAATATTAAGAAGTTAAAAGCAAAAACTCTATCCGACTCTCTGCTCTTTGGACCAAAGGATAGCCCTCAAATCTTATTTTCATATATGAATAAAAAAAAATTGTAGTTTCTTTTAACATAATTTATTAATAATTTTTTTATTAAAATTGTGTAAAATAGAAAAATAATTATGTGAATCAAGCTTGAGTCAAGCCAAAAGATTCAAGCTCAAATCAAGCTGAAGCCAAGTTCAAGCATGTTCAAGCCAAGCTCAAACTTGGCCAAGCTCGGCTCAAATACACCCCTAATAATAGCAAATGGAGTCCTGAGAAGAAGACCGCAGGATCCTCTTCTAAGTTGACTGCAGTGCCCCCGTGTCCCTTTTAACACCTCTTTAACCATGGTTACACTTAACCAAATAACCATGATTAGATTGCTTAACCCTAGGGGGTAAGTGAATACTAATCACAATTGATGAGTGGTAAAACGGAGGTGTGGACCAATGAGATCACGGGTTAGCTTCTAAGCTGACTCTCAGTCCGTTTTCCATTTCCCTAGCAGATATGTGTTTTAAAAGGGACTAACTATGAACAGAGCTCCGATTGAATAGATAATTAGAGAAATTTAAAAAATTGATTAATGATAGGGGTAGTTTGGTAATTACAAAGATAAAATACTAATATATTTTGGTAAACTAATTTTATTCCAAAACTACCTCAGTCAAAGACATTTTTTGGTTGCTCCGGTTATCCCTCAACCGGATGTCCTGTTCATAGTTAATCTCATTTATAAGTCTCTACGGTGATTATTTGGTGAAACAGTTCCATTTTAGTGGATTTGTTCTCGACGCTAGGAACGATTCCGTCCATTATCGATTCACTGGCACACTCATGACAAAGGCTCACTACCTCACCAATGACAAAGGGGAGATAGATCAAAGTGTCAATACTCAATACCCTACTCTTTCTTTATTTCAAAAATTTAGAAATCCATCCCGGTATAAATTCATTGTTGTGCCTTTTATAAACATAGTACCAAGGTCCGAAATTACCCTATTCGAAATAATATCTATCCAAAATTTAAGAATTTTCTTTGGCCAAATCTTTTCTTGTTAAAAAATTAATTATGCAATTTTAGGGCCAAAAATATTTTAAATTTTTTTCAACATTTTCAATTATATTTTATATAAATTTCACAGACTAAGTAGATAGTAAATAACTAAAATGTATTAATATTAAAAAAAAAAAAGGAATTAAATTATAATAATATCATTTTACGTAAACTAGTGGGCCGCACGTGTGATGCATGTGAGAGAAGGGGGGAGAGACAGAGAAGAGGGACCTAGTGAGGGGTATTTTTGAGAAAAAATATATAGAATATTTTGGGTATAAAAATTTGAGAGACATTTTAGGTAAACAAAAATTTGTGAGGGACACGTTGGGTTAGAAACATGACGTTGGGACATTTTGAAAACTCAAAAGTTTTGAGGCATTTTGGGTATAGAAAATTGAGGGCATTTTGGGTATATAACAAATCGAGATATAAAGAAAATCAAATATTGTCAAACTTAAGAAGCATTTTTTGGGTTAAAAAATTTGTGAGAAGCATTTTGGGTTTAAAATTTTGACTTAGGGATATTTTGGGAACTAAAAAATATTTAGGACATTCTAACTATAGAAAAAAAATTGAAGTCATTTTAGATATAAAAACTTGACTTAAGGGCATTTTGAGAATGAAAAACTTTAGGAACATTCTAACCAAGAAAATAAAAAATATATATTTTGAACAATAAAAGGACATATCCAATCGGACCGGTCAAATCAAGATTGGTCACCCAGCCAGTTTGACAGTCGCTCTAGTTATGAAAATATTTTTTTACATATTAATAAAGAGCAGTTTTAGGACTATGTTAAATTTCAATAAACCTGTTAAGTCCCCTATATTTTTTGGTGAAAAATGCATCTATATTAATAAAACTAAAAGTAAAGGGTAGTTTTGAAATTAAGTAAAATTTAGTCAGCGTTTTAAACCCATATATGTAATAGTAGTTTTGGAACTAACTAAAATTCATCTCATATATGGTGTCAATTTTGGAATTGAATAAAATTTAATACATGTGTAAGGGCTGTATTGAAATTAAGTAAAATTCATATGAATAAAGACCAATTTTAGGACTACATTAAATTTCAATACAGGTTTTAAGTCCCCTATATATTTTTTGGTGAAAAAGTTATCTACATTAATAAAAGCTAAAAGTGAAGGTAGTTTTGGAATTAAGTAAAGATAAGGCGCTGAAGTGAGTGACCCCACGATTTTCTGCTCCCTCCCCTGTCTGAGTGGAGCGTCTTACCACATCCTCCTGGTCTCAGAATAGCAGGAACTATCAAGGATGGACCCCCATCTCGAACCTGAACAAGATGTCATCTCCCCTGACGGCCTAGCTTCAGAAGTAGGCCGACGCCTCTCTCTCCAGCACATAACCGCACCAATCGTTATTGAACCAGAGATGCTATCCCACGGCCTCACAGAGTACCAACACAGTATTATAGGAAAATTTCTCACTGACCGTCCTATCAACCTAGCAGCAGTGAAGAAGACGACCATTCGGGCTTGGAACTCCCGCTCCCCAGTCAGCACCATCGATTTAGACAATGGTTTTATCCTGTTTCAGTTCAAATCCGAACTCGAGGTGAAGAGGGTTCTGCAACACCAGCTGTGGTCCTTCAACGGCCAACCACTGATGATGAAGAAATGGGTGCCGGAAACTTTGGTCTGGGAGTTAACTCTTTCCTGGTTGCCTCTATGGGTTCAAGTCCACGGGTTGCCTCCAGAGTACATCTCCATTGGCGTGGGTAAGAAGATAGCATCCCAGCTCGGGTGTTTTGAAGAGGTCGATATATCAAGGAGAGGGGTAATTAGGGGGAAGTTCTTACGGGTTCGCTTACAAGTTGATATCAGCCAGCCTCTCCGTCCGTTTGTCCTGCTGCAGCTCCTATCCTCTGAGGCCCGCATTTTTGCACTCACCTACGAGAAACTCCCAACATGCTGCTATACCTGCGGTAGGCTGGGGCACGACGAACGCCATTGCAGCTATGATACCCTCTCCGACCCCCTCAGCCTGTATGGCTCATGGATGCGAGCCGAGCACTTCCACTACGAGAACTGGCCGCGAGATCGGTACCTGATTGCCATAGAGCAAGCTCGACGATTATCCGGCGAATCCAGCTCTGGCCCGGACGCCATGGATGTTACAGTATGGCCGATGGACAGCATGGCCTGTGAGACGAAAGGTACGGCCACTACTTCGTACGGAGAGGACCCAGATAACGTGGCAGTCGATAAGAAGACCACGTCCCTGCCTGGGACGACATAGCCAATCCCGCTTCGACAGGTGGCCCATAGGTTAAGTGCAGCCTTATCCAGGAGTGCACCGGCATGCAATGGGGAAAACGACAATCGTACCACGTTAGGCCACGTCTGGTCCTTGCCTGACAGCCCGAGAAGCCCGCCACCCCCCTCAAAACGGAAACTTCCCGTAATAGGAAATACCTCCAATCAGCTGTTGAGCCCAATGTCCCATCCATCTCATGCACATCCTATCTCTGAGTTGGGTCATCTCTCAGACGGTTTTCCAATGAAAGATACTCCATCAAATATTCCTAATCCCTGCCAGGACCTACCTATCACGAACCCCCAAACACCTCTACCCGTATCCACTTCTCCAACCAGCTTACCCGCTCCAACTCAGTTAACAAACCCGGCTCACAGACTGGGCCACACTTCATTGCTCGGCCCACATCCTATGACCAAACAGTTTGTGAACAACCCGGGCCCAATCCACAGGACAGGGGCCCCACCAGCTCAGCAGAATACAGAACTCAACCAAACTTCAAAGACCACCGATGACAGAGCCTGTACAGATCTTGATCAAGCGATCCTTCTTCAGCAGCACTTCCCCTTACAAAAGGATAAGCTGCCTGAACGAAAATGCTCAACCTCAGGGGTGACTGACAGAGATCAGTCACCCCGGGCATTATGAATCTCCTAGCTTGGAACTGTCAGGGGGTGGGGCGGCCCCGGACAGTTCGGATGTTGAAAGACCATGTCTTTCTTTACCGGCCTAGCTTAGTTTTCTTAATGGAGACTAAGAACAAAAGTACAAAGATTCTCCAAGTGGCGCGTTCTCTCAATTTCGACCATACTTATGTGATCGATCCTATCGGCCTGTCAGGGGGGATAGCGGTCTTTTGGAATAACTCTCTTTCATCGGTCCAAGTTCTTTCAGGTACTTCCCATTTCCTTGACTTCTCTATGGATGTTAATGGCTCCCAATGGTATATCTCCTTGGTGTATGGTCCTACGGAGGCGGGTCCGAGGCATAATTTATGGAGGAAAATGATTGATATTGGCTCCCACTAATCAGAACCATGGTTATGTCTCGGCGACTTTAATGCTATCCTAGAGCCGAGGAAAAGTTGGGAGGTCTGATGCCTGCTCCTGCTCAATTGCAACCCTTTCGTGATATGGTATCCGGTGCAAACCTCATTGATTTAGGCTCACAGGGGCCTCACACAACCTGGTCAAACAACAGAGCCTACCCCAATCGGATTTCGGCAAGACTTGATCTGGCTTTCGCCAATTCAGCTTGGCAAGCGACAATCCAGAATGCTGTAGTGAGGACTCTTCCAGCCATTGGATCCGATCATTCCCCCATTTTGGTGCAGACGGCAGAAGCCAGTGGCCCACGGAAAAAAAATTTCCGGTTTGAAGAAATGTGGAACAAACACCCGAGTTGCTCAGAGATCATTAAGTCCGCTTGGCGACTTCAAAGTGTGGGATCCAAAATGTATTCTCTTTGCCAGAAAATCAGTAATTGCAGAGGGGCTCTTATCAGATGGAATAAGCAACATTTTGGCTACCTTCCTACTCGAATCCAAAACCTCAAAGCACAGTTAGCATTCTCTCTAGATTGCGATACAGAAGGCCGTAATAGACCCCTTATCCATTCCCTAACTTCTGAATTGGATGCGGCGCTTCATCAGGAGGAAACATTATGGCGCCAGAAGTCTCGTGCCAATTGGTTGTCTTTGGGCGATAAAAATACTCGGTTCTTCCATTTGTCCACAATCAACAGACGTCAGAAAAATAAAATCACTACCATTAAACGACCTGATGGATCTTGGGCAAATAGCAAAGCAGAAGTGGAGGGGCATGTGCTACATCACTTTACGGAGCTATACACTTCCTCAAACCCCAGCAATATCCAAGAGGTGATATCCTCGATTCCCCCACGAGTATCCAGTGAACTAAATTCTGAGCTATGTCGGGACATTTCGGATGACGAAATAAACCAAGCCATCTTCCAAATCGGGGCATTAAAAGCACCGGGACCTGATGGCATGCCAGGCCTATTTTATCAATCTCATTGGGACACGGTAGGTCATGCGGTTCGGGCAGCTGTTCTTCAATTTTTCCAATCTGGTTTTCTCTTGCGACAAATTAATTTTACCCACATAGTCCTGATTCCTAAGGTGGCAACTCCAGAAACCATGAATAATTACAGACCCATTAGCTTGTGTAATGTCTCCTACAAGGTGATTTCAAAGATCTTGGCAAATAGGCTAAAGGGTTCGTTGGGGGAGATCATACACTAGGCTCAGTCAGCGTTTCTTAAAGATAGACAGATTTCCAACAATGTTTTATTAGCCCATGGGATCATGCATTATCTGACAAAGAAAATGAGATCAAAGAAGCACCATATGGTTGTAAAACTTGACCTCCACAAGGCCTACGACCGAGTCGAGTGGGAATTCTTATTCGCTGTTATGAAATAACTGGGCTTCTGTGATCAGTGGAAACAATGGGTGCGTCAATGCGTAACAACAGTATCCTATGCCATCGTTCTTAATGGTGAAGCTACAGGCCATATTATGCCATCTTGCGGCTTGCGCCAGGGGGATCCCCTCTCTCCATACCTATTCTTGATGTGTGCAGAGACACTTTCATGCTTGCTTCAACAAGCCACGAATGCGGGTCATCTCAGTGGTATTCGGATTATCGCCCGTGTCACGCCCCAAAATACCCCCTAGGAGTTAAGGGATACTTTAGAGGTGACTACGTGTACCTGTCAAACCATCCTGTAATGCAAGAGGCTAAACATAACATAATACAATGATAATCAGAGCGCGGAGCTAAACATAAGTGCGAAAGCATAAGCCAACTTTTTCTTTTCTTCTATTACTCCATATAGTATTCCAAGTTAACATATACTAAATACAATCAAAGTAAAGGTGGACATGCCCACCTATCAAAATACAAAAAGGAACTTTCTAACACTGTCCTCTCAACAATAGTCGAGGTATGGCCACACATCCAAGTCCCCATCCTCTTGAGACTGCCATGGGGTAGGTGGCTCCCTCTCCTCTACATACTCCTCCTCGACCCAAGGCTCGGGGTCGAGGACATCCACAGTACCTGCCGACATAAAAGTACGGCTGAGCATGGAATACTCAGCGAGTACAAACTACTAGCTAACCATAACAATAGCGAAAGCATAACAACAGTGAGCAATACAAGATATTAATTTAAAGCAATAGTGAAAGCATAAGATACATAGCCATATCTTGACATGCGTGTATGAATGCAAAAACCTCGGTAAAACTCATATATGTGTGTCGTGTCTTGTCTTGTATTTCATGTCTTGATTTGTTCTTGACTTGTATACTTGTGAGCCAGAGGCTAGCACCCTTCCTTGGGCTACCAACCTCCTTGTCATGTTCTTGTTCCATTTCTCTTGTGAGCCAGAGGCTAGCACCCTTCCTTGGGCTACCAACCTCCTTGTCATGTTCTTGCTTCATTTCTCTTGTGAGCCAGAGGCTAGCACCCTTCCTTGGGCTACCAACCTCCTTGTCATGTTCTTGTTTCATTTCACTTGTGAGCCAGAGGCTAGCACCCTTCCTGGGGCTACCAACCTCCTTGTCATGTTCTTGTTCCATTTCTCTTGTGAGCCAGAGGCTAGCACCCTTCCTTGGGCTACCAACCTCCTTGTCATGTTCTCTCTTGCATTTCACTTGTGAGCCAGAGGCTAGCACCCTTCCTTGGGCTACCAACCTCCTTGTCATGTTTCATTTTCTTGTTTGCTTTATTATGCACAATTACTCTTGGAAAACCCAATTCATGCATGCATGCGTGCTTGTGTGCTTGTCAATAGTGGTAATCATGATGACATACTTGAATGGGCGGATCACATGAATATGGCATTTCAATCCTTAACATAGTGGTATGAAAATTTAGGCAACATATAGCACAATTGAGCAATTTATCATTTCCAAGAAAATTTACACAATTTCTATTTCCATTTTCTTCATTAAGTCCGTTTATCCCTTGTTTAGTCATTTTATCAAACACACGGTGGGCCACATTTCTTAGTCCTTCCATTTCCCTTATTTAGTGCGTATTTTTCATCAAGACATCAAGGTACATTCGTTATTTGTAAAGTGCCCATCTTCCATTTTCCTTTTCACACATCACACAACATCCATACGGCATCCAATCGCCTCAATCGACATCCCATCCACACATTTATTCCATTCCCCTTATCTTGTTTATATTTGTTGAGTTAATACAATGCATAGGGAAGGAAAAGCATAATATATATAATCACCATTTACACTAGAAAACCTAGGTTATTGCTAGGGAAAGTTAGTAGGGTGTACTAACCTTGAATCAAGGCTTGATCCTTGGTAGGGGCCTTGATTGAAGCTCCAACTTGAAAGATGAAGCCTTTGCTTGAAAGAAGCTTGAGTTGGGGAAGAAACCCCTTTCAAAAACGTGCTTGGGTTGCTGCCCTAGCTTGGAGAATGAGTCCCCACACGAGCTTGGGCCTTGAACTTGAAGCAACTCGAGTTGGGGTGAGCTAGGGTTCTTAAACCCCTTTGATTTCTTCTCCAATGGAAAACCCTAGTTGCAAATCCCCTTCTCCTTTCTCTCTATCTCTCAAAATCCCTTAAGTTCTGTGAATGAAGCCCTAAAGGCTCGAGCAAGCCTTAAGGAGGAAGGGTTTAACCCCCAAAAGACGAAAAAGCCCTTAATGAAAATTCTGAAAAACACGAAGACCGAGCGATCGGCGGTTATGACCGATCGATCGGTTGCCTACCGATCGATCGGTGTTTATGACCGATCGACTGGTCAAAAACTCACTCTCTGGAAAATTTCCCCATACAAAATTTCTGACCGCGCGATAGCTACCGATCGATCGGTTATGGACCGATCGATCGCTGATTGAACCGAGCGATCGGTTCTCTACATGTCTGGACTGTTTTGACCATATCTTTTGACTCGCTCGTCGGATTTCGACGATTCAACTTGCGTTGGGTTCGTCTTTCGAAAACGCACATTTCTGACGTTTCGGAATTTCCGATTTCTTCCTTATTTATTAATTAGACTATAAAAACGGCCAATTAGCTATGAAGGTGGTATTCATTAAGGATGAAAAAGTCCGGGGTGCTACATTCTCCCCCCCTTACAAAAATTTCGTCCTCGAAATTTGGACAATGCGTGCTTTACAGATTTAACAACTTAGCCTAACAATTCGAAACAAAATTACAAGTAATACCCAAAATCATTGAAACAACTCGGGGTACTTCGCCTTGACTTCGGCCTCACGTTCCCATGTAGCCTCTTCTCGAGCGTGATGTTGCCATTGCACGAGAACTAGCGGAATAGTCTTGTTGCGAAGTACTTGGTCTCTTCGATCCAAAATATGAACCGGCTTCTCAACCAAAGTGAGATCCTCTCGAATCTCAACCGGATCAAGCTCGATGACGTGAGAAGGATCCGGGATGTACTTCCGAAGCTGGGAGATATGAAACACGTTGTGGACCGCCGCCATGTGAGCGGGCAAAGCAACACGGTAAGCCACCTCGCCAACTCGAGTAATGATCTCGAACGGACCCACATATCTCGGGCTAAGCTTGCCTCTCTTCCCGAATCGCATAACACCTTTGGTCGGTGAAATCCTTACAAACACAAAATCACCGACTCGAAATTCAAGATCCCTCCTTCGGTTGTCGGCATAGCTCTTCTGTCTATCTTGTGCGGTCTTCAACCTCTCCCGGATAAGCTTGACCCTATCCGCGGTTTGTTCAATTAACTCGGGGCCCAAAATCTTTCTTTCTCCCACTTCATCCCAATACAACGGGGATCTACAACTTCTTCCGTACAAAGCCTCGAAAGGCGCCATTTGTATGCTTTCTTGATAACTATTGTTGTAAGCGAATTCCACCAAAGGTAGGTGATCTTCCCAACTTCCCTTGAAGTCTAGCATACATGCTCGGAGCATATCTTCAATAACCTGATTCACCCTCTCGGTTTGCCCGTCGGTCTGTGGGTGGAAAGCTGTGCTAAAGTCTAATCGGGAGCCCATTGCACCTTGAAAACTTTTCCAAAACCTGGATGTGAATCTTGGGTCTCTATCCGACACAATACTCACTGGCACCCCATGCAATCGGACTATTTCTTTGATGTATAGTTCTGCTAACTGGTTGGAGTTGAATGTAGTCCGGTATGGTAAGAAATGAGCGGACTTCGTGAGTCTATCAATAACTACCCATATAGCATCAGTCTTCTTGACCGTCTTCGGCAATCCCACGATGAAGTCCATAGAGATATGTTCCCATTTCCACTCGGGAATAGGGAGAGACTGCAAAAGACCTGCCGGTCTCAAATGCTCCGCTTTCACCTGTTGGCACACCAAACACCGTGCCACATACTCCGCAACCTCCCTCTTCATGTTTCGCCACCAAAAGTGACTCTTGAGGTTCCGATACATCTTTGTCCCTCCGGGATGCACTGTATACTTAGACCGGTGAGCCTCGTCCATAATCTCTCTCCGAAGGTCTACATTGGCTGGGACACAAAGTCTTCCCTTGAATGTAATAGCACCTCGGCTAGTGAGAGAGAAGTCCGTACTACCCTTGGCCACTTCCTTATCCCTGAAAGCCAACAAGTCAGTGTCTGTGGCTTGATACTCCTGGATCAAGTCTATAAGGTACGGCCGAACTGTAACATTTGCCAAAACCGGACTGCGGACAGAATCGTTCACACTGATGTCTAGATTTGCCAAATCGTCTAACAGTCTCCATTCCCGCACCAACATGTGAGCCAACAACCCCGATGGTTTCCTACTCAGAGCATCTGCCACCACATTTGCTTTTCCCGGGTGATATTGGATAGTGCACTCGTAGTCCTTTAAGAACTCAATCCAACGCCGTTGTCGTAAGTTTAACTCTTTTTGAGAAAAGAGATACTTGAGGCTCTTGTGGTCCGTGTACACATAGAACTCCACCCCGTACAGATAATGTCGCCAAATTTTAAGTGCAAACACGACCGCCGCAAGCTCCAAGTCGTGAGTGGGGTAGTTCTTTTCATGCTCTTTCAACTGCCTTGATGCATAGGCAATGACCTTCTTGTGTTGCATTAGGACACACCCGAGTCCAACATGCGAGGCATCGCTGTACACCTCATACCCAAAAGGTCCAGATGGCACAGTAAGGACAGGGGCTGTGGTGAGGCATTTCTTCAACTCTTGGAAACTTACTTCACATCGGTCACTCCAACTGAACTTTGCATTTTTCCTTGTCAAGTAGGTGAGAGGTGCAGCCAAACTGGAGAATCCCTCCACAAATCTCCGGTAGTAGCCTGCCAATCCGAGGAAACTACGTATCTCCGTGACGCTCTTGGGCCTCTCCCAACTCATGACTGCCTCAACCTTGGCTGGATCTACAGAAATGCCCTCGGCCGACACCACATGTCCAAGAAATGCGACCTTCTCTAACCAGAACTCGCACTTACTCAATTTGGCATATAGCCTATGCTCTCTCAACATCTCCAGAGCGAGGCGGAGGTCTCGTGCGTGATCTTCCCGTGTCTGGGAATACACCAAAATGTCATCAATGAATACAATCACGCATCGATCCAAGTAAGATCGGAACACCCGGTTCATCAAATCCATGAATGCCGCCGGTGCATTCGTCAGCCCAAAAGGCATGACAAGGAACTCGTAATGCCCATACCGAGTCCTGAAAGCCGTCTTCTGAACATCTTCCGCCTTGATCCTTAATTGGTGATACCCCGATCTAAGATCAATTTTGGAGAAGAATCTCGCTCCCTTCAGTTGGTCAAACAAGTCGTCTATCCTTGGCAAGGGATAACGATTCTTGATAGTTACCTTGTTCAACTGACGGTAGTCTATACACATCCTCATAGACCCGTCCTTCTTCTTCACAAAGAGAACCGGAGCTCCCCACGGAGAGACACTTGGTTGGATGAAACCAAGTTGTTGTAACTCCTCAATCTGCTTCTTTAATTCTTCAAGCTCTATAGGGGCCATTCTATATGGTGCCCTTGAAATCGGAGCGGTACCCGGAGCAAGCTCTATAGCGAATTCAATCTCTCTATCAGGAGGTAATCCGGGAAGTTCTTCCGGGAACACATCTAAGAACTCACTCACAACTGGAATAGCCGATGAGTTTTGTGCTTCTGGGTGTGCTATACTCAAGGCTGCGAGGCGAGCAATGTCCCTCTCTCTTAATCCTCGGAAGTGAAAAGGCTTACCCCCTTCCGGCTTGAAATTCACCATCTTTTCAAAACACGCAACATGCCCGTGATGGCTTGCCAACCAATCCATACCAAGAATGACGTCAAAGTCTAAATCTTGGAAACCCAGGACGATAAGGTCGGCTAACAATTCATTCTCCCCCACTTGAACCACACTATCCCTGAATACCTTATCCGTATCAACCGACTTGCCGAGTGGAGTTGCAATGGTCAACTCCCGCTCCAACGGAGTAGCCTCAGTCGAAAAGCCCTTTACAAAACTTGGGGAGACAAAAGAGTGAGTAGATCCTGTGTCTATCAACACTCGAGCGAGACACTCGTTCACTAATAAAGCGCCTGTGCGATTAAGTAACTAATATAAGTAGATTTCAAATAATAACAAGCATCATACATAGGTAACCCTCAGTATAACTAATCGCATAACAAACCACAAAATTTTATACAACTTAAAATCAAAATTCTCGCGTACCTTGCACGACATCGTCGGATGCACGTGCGTCTCTTTCCGATAGAGCAAAAACTCTACCCTGAGTGGCTGGGCGAGGAGGCCGGGCAGACTGTGAGGCCCTCGAAGCCTGAGAAGAGCTAGGCTGAGATGTCTGCCTAATCGGGGGCCTGCTCCCCGAAGACTGAGCTGGCATTAGACGTCGGGGACAATCCCGAATCATGTGGCCCTGGTCGCCACAATGAAAACAGCCTCCTGTAGCCTTCCGACATTCCCCTGCTGGATGCCTCCTTCCACAAAGGGTGCAGACATCATGTGAATAAGTGGGAGGAGTATAACCCGTAGCCTGAGTCACTGCGGGGCGAGGAGCATACGAGGTAGCCGGGCGAAAAGCCGGTGGAGAAAAAGGGCGGGGGGCCTGTGGTGCCGAGTACCTCCTCTGTGACTGAGCCAGCCCGGCGGACTGATAAGACATAGTCCTAGCTCTCTTCTCCCCTGAACTACTAGACTGTCCCTTCTCTATTCCTCTTCTCTTAAAGAACTCTTCGGAATTAGACTCGGCCAACAATGCTTTGTCCACAACTTCTGAATATGTCTCATGTCGGAACATTGAGACACGATCCTTGAGGTAGGCCTTCAACCCCCTCTCGAATTTCCGGGCCTTCATAGCCTCGGTAGCTATCATGTGTGGAGCAAATCGAGATAGCTCTGAGAACTTGGCTTCGTAAGCCGCTACAGACATATTACCTTGCTCCAAGGTAATAAATTCAATTTCTTTCTTTTCTTTCATCCCAACCGGAAAGTATTTCTTGTAGAAAACGTCCAAGAATTCTCCCCATGTCCATTCTTGGCCTTGCCGGGTCAACTCTCGGGTCCGAAGTGCAGACTTCCACCAATGGTCGGCCTCGCCTTCAAGCATAAAGGCAGCCCATGTGACCCTCTCTACTTCCGTAGGTGCCAAAACCGAGAATATCTTCTCAAGTTGCCGAATCCAACCCTCGGCAATAAGTGGATCAATGCTTCCACAAAAAGTTGGAGGCCTCATCCTCCGGAAAGCTTCTATCCCGGCTTGGGCTCGATTAGGAGGAGCCGGTATAAGTGCCGCATTAGGCGGGGTGGCCGGTTGCCTTGCCGCCAACATAGCCAAGGTCTCGGCTATGGATGCGAATGCTTGGGCAAAGTCGGGTTGATCATCACCCGATGGAGCATCACCTCCATTACCCCTCGTGTTGTACCCGCGACCCCGAGTATTGCGTCTCATGATTTCTCCTGAGAACGACAATACAACATGAGTCTAACTTGGATACGCATTTAGCACAATTTCGCAATTCACTTAATACATATTCATCAAGCACATTTAATAAGTACAACACCAATAATGTACACATGGTATATAACACAATAGCATAACATACAATCCGCGTTCCTAGCGTAGGACACTATGTTCGGTTGAAGTTCAACCCATTTTGACTAAGACTAACTTGTTAGTCTATACTTGGAATACAACTCTCTAAGGTGATTCTAATACCTTGTTCAATCATCTAAGTGACCCTAGGGACTCTAATGCCTAGAGCTCTGATACCACTTCTGTCACGCCCCAAAATACCCCCTAGGAGTTAAGGGATACTTTAGAGGTGACTACGTGTACCTGTCAAACCATCCTGTAATGCAAGAGGCTAAACATAACATAATACAATGATAATCAGAGCGCGGAGCTAAACATAAGTGCGAAAGCATAAGCCAACTTTTTCTTTTCTTCTATTACTCCATATAGTATTCCAAGTTAACATATACTAAATACAATCAAAGTAAAGGTGGACATGCCCACCTATCAAAATACAAAAAGGAACTTTCTAACACTGTCCTCTCAACAGTAGTCGAGGTATGGCCACACATCCAAGTCCCCATCCTCTTGAGACTGCCATGGGGTAGGTGGCTCCCTCTCCTCTACATACTCCTCCTCGACCCAAGGCTCGGGGTCGAGGACATCCACAGTACCTGCCGACATAAAAGTACGGCTGAGCATGGAATACTCAGCGAGTACAAACTACTAGCTAACCATAACAATAGCGAAAGCATAACAACAGTGAGCAATACAAGATATTAATTTAAAGCAATAGTGAAAGCATAAGATACATAGCCATATCTTGACATGCGTGTATGAATGCAAAAACCTCGGTAAAACTCATATATGTGTGTCGTGTCTTGTCTTGTATTTCATGTCTTGATTTGTTCTTGACTTGTATACTTGTGAGCCAGAGGCTAGCACCCTTCCTTGGGCTACCAACCTCCTTGTCATGTTCTTGTTCCATTTCTCTTGTGAGCCAGAGGCTAGCACCCTTCCTTGGGCTACCAACCTCCTTGTCATGTTCTTGCTTCATTTCTCTTGTGAGCCAGAGGCTAGCACCCTTCCTTGGGCTACCAACCTCCTTGTCATGTTCTTGTTTCATTTCACTTGTGAGCCAGAGGCTAGCACCCTTCCTGGGGCTACCAACCTCCTTGTCATGTTCTTGTTCCATTTCTCTTGTGAGCCAGAGGCTAGCACCCTTCCTTGGGCTACCAACCTCCTTGTCATGTTCTTGCTTCATTTCTCTTGTGAGCCAGAGGCTAGCACCCTTCCTTGGGCTACCAACCTCCTTGTCATGTTCTCTCTTGCATTTCACTTGTGAGCCAGAGGCTAGCACCCTTCCTTGGGCTACCAACCTCCTTGTCATGTTTCATTTTCTTGTTTGCTTTATTATGCACAATTACTCTTGGAAAACCCAATTCATGCATGCATGCGTGCTTGTGTGCTTGTCAATAGTGGTAATCATGATGACATACTTGAATGGGCGGATCACATGAATATGGCATTTCAATCCTTAACATAGTGGTATGAAAATTTAGGCAACATATAGCACAATTGAGCAATTTATCATTTCCAAGAAAATTTACACAATTTCTATTTCCATTTTCTTCATTAAGTCCGTTTATCCCTTGTTTAGTCATTTTATCAAACACACGGTGGGCCACATTTCTTAGTCCTTCCATTTCCCTTATTTAGTGCGTATTTTTCATCAAGACATCAAGGTACATTCGTTATTTGTAAAGTGCCCATCTTCCATTTTCCTTTTCACACATCACACAACATCCATACGGCATCCAATCGCCTCAATCGACATCCCATCCACACATTTATTCCATTCCCCTTATCTTGTTTATATTTGTTGAGTTAATACAATGCATAGGGAAGGAAAAGCATAATATATATAATCACCATTTACACTAGAAAACCTAGGTTATTGCTAGGGAAAGTTAGTAGGGTGTACTAACCTTGAATCAAGGCTTGATCCTTGGTAGGGGCCTTGATTGAAGCTCCAACTTGAAAGATGAAGCCTTTGCTTGAAAGAAGCTTGAGTTGGGGAAGAAACCCCTTTCAAAAACGTGCTTGGGTTGCTGCCCTAGCTTGGAGAATGAGTCCCCACACGAGCTTGGGCCTTGAACTTGAAGCAACTCGAGTTGGGGTGAGCTAGGGTTCTTAAACCCCTTTGATTTCTTCTCCAATGGAAAACCCTAGTTGCAAATCCCCTTCTCCTTTCTCTCTATCTCTCAAAATCCCTTAAGTTCTGTGAATGAAGCCCTAAAGGCTCGAGCAAGCCTTAAGGAGGAAGGGTTTAACCCCCAAAAGACGAAAAAGCCCTTAATGAAAATTCTGAAAAACACGAAGACCGAGCGATCGGCGGTTATGACCGATCGATCGGTTGCCTACCGATCGATCGGTGTTTATGACCGATCGACCGGTCAAAAACTCACTCTCTGGAAAATTTCCCCATACAAAATTTCTGACCGCGCGATAGCTACCGATCGATCGGTTATGGACCGATCGATCGCTGATTGAACCGAGCGATCGGTTCTCTACATGTCTGGACTGTTTTGACCATATCTTTTGACTCGCTCGTCGGATTTCGACGATTCAACTTGCGTTGGGTTCGTCTTTCGAAAACGCACATTTCTGACGTTTCGGAATTTCCGATTTCTTCCTTATTTATTAATTAGACTATAAAAACGGCCAATTAGCTATGAAGGTGGTATTCATTAAGGATGAAAAAGTCCGGGGTGCTACAGCCCGGGCCCCTGAAATCTCTCACCTCTTATTTGCGGATGATTGTTTAATCTTTTTGCAGGCAAATCTTGATGAACCAGCCTACTTACGTGACTTACTGCATACTTACGCAAAAGCCTTGGGTCAGTCGATCAACTTTTCAAAATCAGGGATCTCATATAGTGCTTCCACCCCTACAAGGTTCCGGCGATTGATTGCTCGAATTCTCCGTATTCGCAACCGTGACGTCCCTGACTACCATCTTGGCCTGCCCTTGGTGTTTGGAAAATCAAAGATGCAGACTTTTGATAAACTCAAAAGGAGAATTATATCTAAAATGCAAGGCTGGTCCAGCAGCATGCTCACGCAAGCAGGTAGAGGGATCTTAATCAAAGCCGTGGTTCAAGCGATCCCGACGTACACCATGAGCTGTTTTCAGCTACCGAAGAAGTGGGTGCAAGACATTAACTCGTCGGTTGCTCGCTTCAGGTGGCACCACAATCAGGAGCCCAAAATCCATTGGGCTAGCTGGGCGAAGCTATGTAAGCCGAAGGATCTGGGGGGTCTTGGATTGCGGGGCTTACATGCCTTCAACTTGGGGCTCTTGGCCAAACAAGGGTGGCGCTTGTTGTCGGATCCCTCCTCGCTTTGGGCTAAAACTATGAAGGCTAAATACTTTCCTCACTCCTCTTTTCTAGAAGCAGGCTTGGGCCCGAGACCTTCGTGGGGATGGCGAAGTATCCTCGCGGGACGCAAGATTCTTGCCCAAGGAGTGAGGTGGCAAATTGGTTCCGATGAGACGGTGAGAGCCAGAATGGATCCATGGTACCTTCTATAGCTCCATTCAAACCAACTCCCCTTGAGGGTACTTCCTTGCACAGCACAACGGTATCTTTTTTCATCAAGGAAAATCCTCCGGATTGGGACCGAGTTCGGTTAGCTAGTTTTTTCCCACTTCACACGGTGGCGGAGATCATCAAAATTCCCATAAGCCTGTATAACCAACCGGATCGATTGGTATGGCACCACACCAAATCAGGAAAGTTTCAAGTTCGGTCTGCCTCTCACCTAGCTGTCCAAGCTTTAAGTGCCCACCTACCATCGACAAGCACTAGTCCCACTAACAGTGAACGGAAAGCTTGGAGAAGAGTATGGCAACTCCCTATTCCCCCCAAAATTCAAGTGTTCTTGTGGGGGTTATGCAACAACGCGTTGGCGGTAGCTACCAACCTCAGGAAGCGAAGAGTGTCGGTGGACACAAATTGTCTGTTGTGCGGATCAGCGGAAGAAACTATTACCCACTTATTTCTGGAATGCCCGTGCTCCAGGATTATCTGCTTCGGGACCCAGCTATCCCTGAAATTCCCCACACCGTCTTCCATGTCAATCCTTGAATGGTGGACTAAGTGGGTGTCTGATCCAGTATTTGGTATATGGGACACCACTCTTACCATTACCTTGGTCACTACCCTATGGGGTATTTGGCTGCATCGGAACGAGGTGTTATTCAATGGGGTCACCCCAAATCCTGCTACTGCTATTGCTCGGATTTAGGCCTTGACTATAGACTTTTTGCGACATCCTAAAATCCTGGGCATTACAGATAATGGTCCTTTGATCCAGCAGCCAGTAAGTCTCGAGAAGGCCTCCTGGTATCCCCCTCCAATAGGATGGCTGAAGTTGAACGTGGACGGAGCAACGCTACCAAATGGGAAAGTCGCAAGTGCCGGGGTGGTGGTAAGGAATCATGATGGAGTGATCATCGCTCAGCTATCAAAACCTCTCCTAGGAGGTTCGGCCCGTGTGGCTGAAGCGGAGGCTATTCGTTTAGCCCTCTTCACTGCCGTCTCTAAAGGTTGGAGGAAGATTATCCTTGAGTCCGACGCAAAAGAAATAGTGGAACTCATAGAGGGCGTCTCCACCAACCAACTTGGCGACATTGTTACTTTGATCGCGGACATCCATCACCTTCAAGGCCTCTGTGAGGACCTGGTTTTCAGGGTTATAAAGTGTCAGGCCAACTCATTGGCCCATTTCTCAACCCAACAAGGCCTCTCTGCTAGCCTCTCTAGATTTCATTCCCAATCATTTCCCTCCCAGCTGTCCCCGGGGGCTCCTTCAATACAAGCACAGGGCCCGGCCTAAGGGAGTTTGTAAGTCTCGTTTTTTTTTCTTGGCTATGAAATTACCTCTTTACCAAAAAATAAATAAATAAATTTAGTGTACATTTTGAACCATATATGTAAGGACAGTTTTGAAATTAACTACAATTCAACTCATATGTGTAAATGAAGTTTTGAAATTAACTAAAATTCAATCAACTTTTGAACCAAAGAAATGATAGTTTTGGAATTAACAAAACTTTGATCAATGTTTTGAACAAAACATTTGGCTTTATAATAATAAAGATAAAGGATATATAAAATCAATAAATTACAAATGATAGATAAATTTGAATGTTGAGCAACTTTTACATACTTTTAGATAATTAAGTGTTAAATATTTAATAAATTATAGCCACAAAAATAAATTGACACACAAATTTAAGAATTTGCAAATCTTCAGTTACAAATTGATTACTTTTTATAATTCATTTAACAACTTGCATGATGTTATTGAATTTCATATTTGAAAAAAAAAAACACACGCAATGGTCCTGTTTGTGTAGGTCCGTTAGCCAACCTTGTTTTATTTTTATTAAAAAAATTATTTATATAACCAATAGTCTCTTTGACCATTCAGATAATTCAATTTACAAAAATGATCGTAAATACCTCAATTTTACACCATTTCTAGTCCTTTTGAAAACATTTCAAAACTCACATTTCCCGATGGTGTGCATGTGCCTTGTTTTCTAGTAAATCTGTCCAACTAGAAAATGTCTAAAATATTCCTAATATTGTTAAAATTTTATCATTTTGTGAAAAACATTTAAATATTCTTATTTCAATTTCAAGAGTTTAAGGGGTCAAAACGGACTTAGAAAACATAAAAATGAGTTTCCAACTAATCATGGGGTGACATGTGGCACCAATTTATGACAAAAAAAAAAAAAAAATTATTGTTCGGGTCCCCTAAGGTGGGGTTGCTATTCAGTGGATCTGAGGCAGGGGGACCGTTTGGAAGAGCGCTCCCCTCCATTTGCCCTTTTTTAAAGTCCCATGTTGGAAAAGGAGGGTATTTCACGCCCTTTTCAACCTATAAAGCCCACAACCGTACCCCTCTTTTCCAATTCTCACATCCGTTTTACATCCATTTAATTCCCATGACTTGAAAATAATTATTGGGAAAATCAATTCCCAAGAGTTGAAATTCCTAGAATCTTATTTTCTCAAAAAAAAAGTCTTATTTTTCAAAAATCCTTTGAATTTTTGGGAAGATAATATTTCAATGTTCTATCTTTTATTTTAGTATTTATTTGTTTTATTAATTACTTTAAATTTTAGTCCTAGAATAGGAGACACGTATCCTCTCTTATTTAGATAGGAACTTTCTAGGTAGCGATCGACGCCGCTGGAGGTTCCTACGTAGGAAGAGAGGAATGAGAATCATTCTAACCCCTCTCTCCCTCTGCTTAGATTTCTTGCCAAACCCCTGTCTATATGCTCATGAGGATGGGCTTAAATTGTTCACATACTCCCAAGCAAGAGCATAAACTATACAAATGCTCCTCGACACATGCTTAAAACTGTCCAAACGCTCTCACATAAGAGTTAAAACTATCTAACCTTCATCCAAACAAGTTAACCATCCCCAAAACTACATGTGTTGTCCACGGAATATTTATACATAGGCAACCCACTTGAGTTTAGCTTCCATAGGATAAAACTTTTTTTTTTGTTTCTATCGTGTGCTAACATAATATTTTGATTTCAACTTAAACATGATTATTTTAATTCATTCATAACATTGATTAATCTAATTTCTATATCTAAGTATGTTGTAACATCTCAAGTTTTTTATGTGATTTTCCTTGGTTTAATTCAAATTTAGGAAGTAGGTAACCATAGATTTTTTCTTTAAATTTCATGTCAAAAAAAGGTCTAAGTATGAATGCTCCCTAATATGCCTTTTAAGCCTCTCATTTTGAAGGTGTGATTTATCATGTCGCCATTAGTTCTAAAAAGCGAAAAAGAGAAAACATTTTTCTATTTTCCTTAAGCAACACAACTCTATTTTTACTTTATTTAATCATTGATTTAAACGGATAATGTAAAGGACAAGAAAAATATAGGTAATCATCTTTCTTAAATGGATGGATTGGGTGCATGCCTAATACATTTCTCTGTCCATAATTGTTCTCTACTTAAAAAGTGTTCTTTTAAGGTGACCAATCACACATATTTTAATGATTGATGGCAACTCTAAAATTTTCATATTAATACTCTTGTATTAGTGTGATAAATATATTACTTCATGCACTTGTGTTTGAAATCTACCAAAGGTCGCTATGTTGCAGCTGGTAGTTTTGCTGGAACCTTAAAGAGTTCAAGGTTAAGGTATTTTCCTTATTTTTTGTGTTCTTTGGTATATTCGGTATTTGGATATCATGCAATTATGTTGCCGTTTTCTCAAATTTAGGCTTGTTTGAAATAGTAATATCATAATTCTCATGAATTATTCTCATGACTTTTTAGGAGCTCAAGCGTAAGGTGCTTTTACCATTTTTTTTCTTTTGATGATTCTTTGATTTTTTGGGGTATGCATACCATCATGTCATATATTTTTTCTAATTTAAGCTTGTTTGACTTCTAACGACATGTTTTTCATGCTACATGCCTTTTTTAATACTTTACAATGATTCGCATGTCTTTTCTTTTTCATGGACTTCAGATTTGCTCTGGTGGACGCTCGAGTTGGGCGCTCAGGCATCACATTTCATGGGACATCTGGCGACAAAAAGGGGAGAAGTCATTTCGTTTTCTCCCCATGATTTTGACTTCCCCCCACTCGATATCTCTCCATTTTTATCGACATGTGTCCCATAAAGTGTGGATGCCTGATCACCCACCTTGGGCATACACCGGAGCAAATCTGAAGCCTTTTTCATGCTCTCATACCATGCTTGTACCCGTTAAATGCTTTTTTTTTTTTGGGTTACTAAATGCTTTGTAACTATGCTTCTTTGATAACATGCTGGAGTGAGAACATCCTAGAATGTTCACTGGTTTCGTAACATGTCTTCCCAGACTCTGTCTGCCTCCCCTCTATCTGATGCACGTGTGGCCAACTAGTGAGAGGCATTTTGAGAAAAATTTAAAGAATAATATTGGGTATTGAAACTTGAGAGACATTTTAGGTAAAAAAAATTATGTGGGACACATTGGGTATAGAACACATGGCGTAGGGATATTTTGAGAACTAAAAATCATTAGGGGCGTTTTAGGTATATAAACTTGAGGAGCATTTTGACCGTTAAAAAAAATTGAGGGGTATTTCGGTATATAAATTTGACTTAGGGGCATTTTGGGAAGTAAAAAATATTTAGAACATTTTTATGATAGGAAAAAATTAGGACATTTAGGGTATAGAAGTCTAACTTAAGGTCATTTTGAGAATAAAAAACATTAGGGACGTTCTGGCCAAGAAAAAAAATATTTTTAATAATAAAATGACATAATCCAACTAGACCGGTCGAATCAGGAACCGATCACACGGCCAATTCAACGATCAATCTGGTTATGAAAGCATTACTTTATATATTAGTAAATAGCAATTTTGAAATTAAATTAAATTTCAATCAACTTTTTAAATCTCTTTTATTCCTATATTAATAAAAGCTAAATTAATAAAATGAAATTTTAGAATTAAACTAAAATTCAATCAACTTTTTAAGTATCATTCTCCTTATATTTTAGCAAAATATGTAGTTTTAGAATTAAGCTAAAATTCAATCAACATTTTAAATATCACTGTCTTTATTTAAGAGTAAAGACTAGTTTTAGAATTAAGTAAAATTGAGATGTTTTGAACTCGTGTAAAGGACAGTTTTGAAATTAAGTAAAATTTATTTACATTTTAAATATATGTGTAATGGACAATTTTGGATTTAACCAAAATTCATTCAACATTTTGAATTCATATGAGTAAAGGGAGTCTAAGAAGAGGGACTCTAATGAGGGGCATTTTGGGAAAAATAAAAGAATATTTTAGGTATATAAACTTGTGGGAAATTTTAAGTAAAAAATTGTTAGAGACACATTAGGTATAGAAACATGATGAGAACTAAAAAAAACATTAGGGGTATTTTGGATTTTATAAACTTGAGAGACATTTTAGAAATAAAGAATATGAAATATATGCAAACTTGAGAAGCATTTTGGGTTAATAAAATTTGTGAAGAGCATTTTGGGTATAAAAATTTGACCTGAGGGCATTTTAGAAACTAAAAAATATTCAGGACATTTTGATTATAAAAAAAAAATTGAGGGCATTTTGGCATGAAAACCTCGCTTCAGGGCATTTTGAAAATAAATTTCTTTTATAGAAGTTTTGGCCAAGAAAATAAATAGAAAAATTAATAATAAAAAGACATGATTCAACCAGATCGGTTGAACCGGGAGCCGATCACCCAACTAATTCGATGACCGGTTTGGTTATAAAACATTGCTTTATATATTAATAAATGATAGTTTTAGAACTAAATTAAATTTCAATCAATTCTTAAGTTCACATTATTTTTTTGGTGAAAAAGTTTCCTATATTAACAAAGATAATTTTGAAATTAAGCTAAAATTCAATGAAATTCTTTTAATTATCATTTTCGTTATATATTAACAAAGATGCTGTTTTAGAATTAAGGTAAAATGCAATCAACCTCTTAAATACATTGGTCTTTATATAGGAGTAAATAGTAGTTTTAGAATTAAGCAAAATTGATTCAACGTTTTGAACTCATATGTGTAAAGGATAATTTTAGAATTAAATAAAATTTATTAACATTTTGAACCTATACGAGGAAAGATTAAATTTGGAATTAACTAAAATATATTTATTGTTTTGAATCCATATGAATAAGGGTAGTTTTGAAATTAAATAAAATTTCAATCAACGTTTTGAAAATACCCGTCCTCTTTATATTGTACCCCTCTTTATACTGGACCCCGAGAACAGTATCCTAGGGCAACAATGAAACTTTTCCAATTCAATTAATCAACCCATGACACATGCACATGCACATGCACATGTTGAGGTTTAAATATTCGGGAACTAAAGTCATATGGAAAAGGAGTAGGGAGTCCTACCCTAATGTTAAGTCACGCGAGAATGACCCTAGAACACATAGTCAAAGTTATAGTTCGCTTTAGATCCTCAGGTCATGGTCAAAATTCGACCATAAAGTAGGTGACACGCCTACCTTAAAATTTTCTATGATGTCATGTTCTATGTGATGATTACACTTTGCATGCAAATGATGCTTTACCCTGGAAATTCCAAGATATCATCTCTATGTGATGATTATACTTTGTAAATGATGCTTTTACCTTGAAAATTTAAAATTTTCATGATGCCATGTTTTATATGATGCTTAGGTGGCTTTGGTAACACTGGTCTAAAAACAAAAGTGTTTATTTGAAAATCATGTTTAGTTGGACTTTAGATTGTTAAGTTGAAAGTTAATTATATGTCTACATTTTAAAAATTTTATGGGTAAAACTTTCTATTTTAAAAAGTAACTTCATACCTACTTTTTAAAGTAGAGGTTTTTACCCCTAAAATCTCTAAAATGTAAACATGCAATTATCCTTCGACTTAACAATCTAAAGTCCAACTAATCATAATTTTCAAATAAGCACTTTTTTTTAGACTAATGTTACCAAACACCACCTTATACTTTACAAAATGACGTTTTACTTTAATTTTTTCGTTATGTCATGTGAGTGATGCTTTGACACGAACAATTATGTGTGAAGTTATGTAATACCATGTGATGCAATATGAGTAATGCTTAATTATGCCTAATATTTTATTAGACTTTGCTACTGAGACCGCAAAAGGGCCGAGACCGTGCTTGTGATGCACGGATCTAAAAATTTCATTAAATCCATTTTTGAAATTTTGAGATCCGGGTATCACATGCACGATCTCAGTGTGGTCTCGGCCCTTTGGGGTCTCACTAGCATTTTCCTATTTTATTATAACATGGGTCACATCATGTCATTCATGTGCATGTTGGGGAGGAGCTAGGGGCAAAGGGGATGCGTGCCCCCTAAACTTTTGAAAAAAAAATTATAGTCATAGCAATGAGGCCTCGGATTCTCTCTAACAATGCCAGAATGGGCTTATCTTGGGTAATCATAGAATAGGGGACATGTGGTGGTGAAATCAAAATCATGGGGCCCATGATTTTGACTTCTCCACACATAATGAGACATGTGGCAATAAGTGTGTGAGAAAAAAGGGGAGAGATATCAAGTTGGGAGAAGTCAAAATCCCGGGGAGAAATTTTATGCCAATTGTCACATAATGTATGGTAGCCCAAGACCATTTTCTGCATCGGCAGAGACAGGGGCTGAGCCAGAAATTTTTTTTTTTTTTTTTTTTTTGGGGGGGGGGGTGAAATACATGTATAAAAAAATTAATGAATTTGAATGTATGAACTTGGGGGTTCAAGGGCGTAGGCCCCGATAAATTTTTTTTTGGGGTAATTTTTTTTATTTTGAGATTTTTTTTCCGTAATGTCCTTGAGGTCACCATGTGTCCCTATTAATACCCCTTAATTGTGGTTAAGATTCACTTACCTATCCTTGGTCTTAAAAAAAATATCAATTTTTTCAACTAATTAAAATTCACTCACTCCTAAGGTTAAAGAAAATTTAATATCTTTTCTAAAAACCAAGGATAAGTAGGTGAACCCTAAGAGTGGGTGAATTTTAATCATAGTTAAGGGGTGTTAATAGGGACATGTGGCGACCTAAAGGGCATAACCAGACTCCATTGGAGGGTCGACTATATATATGACAAAAAAAATTTGAGGGCCACTATAGATATAAGAAAAATAAAATCTGGGGCCAAGTATACTAAAAAAAAAAAGAAATTAAACTGTGGGGCCCACTATTTCATACCAAATTCTAAAGGAATTATAAAATTTTGGGGGGGCCATGGCCCCTCTCCCCTAGCCAGAGAGAATCTGGGCCTAGCCATGGGGCGCGCAACTTTTGAAAAAGAAAAATATAGGGCATAGTCATGGACATGAGGGGCACTACCCTGAACTTTTGCAGAAAAAAATAAAGAAGATGGCATAATCATGTGGCAGCTACTCCCCTGAACTTTAGAAAAAACATATATATTTTTTGCTATATATGTTTTTATAATTATTTAACATGACATGCATAGTCATGGGACAAAGGGGACAGTTGCCCTTAGGGCTGCACTCAGGCTAAGTTGGCTCATCGGTTCAACTTAGCTTAGCTACTTTGAGCCAAGGTCAAGCTGACATTGAGCTTTAACGAATCAAGCCAATTTTTTATTTGAGCTCAAATGTTTAAACAAACCGAGCTAAGCTATGCCATGTTTGATTCAACTCAGCTCAAAGGCTCCATTCATTTTGGGCTCGGTTCAACTCCAAATAATATCTATATATATATATATATATCAACTTTTCTTCTTATCTATTTTACATTTTTTGAATTAAAAATAAATAAAAAATATGACAACTTTTTTGTGGGGACTAACTGTTTTTTTGCCTTTTAGCTAATGGAAAAGTAAATGAAAAGGAAAGTAGACTTAGCATTATCCACACACACACACATATATATATATATACAATATTTTCTTATAATGTTAATTATATTATCATAAAATAATTTTTTACCTTTATTTATCATAGATTATAGTAATATATAATTTATAATAAATACGTTTAAGAGATAATAATAACAAAAAAAATTAAGTAATAAGAAAAACCCAACCCTAACTCTCTACTCTCAAGACTAAATGTCTACCCCAAAATCTTATTTTTGTATATGAATGTATTAATTTTTTTGTAGTTTCTTGCATTATAATTTAATAATAATATTTTTATTAAAGTCGTATAAAATTAAACAAAATAATTTTATGAATCAAGCTTGAGCCAACCTAAGATTTTGGCTCGAGCATGTTCAAAACCAAGCTCAAACTTGGCCCGACTACACCCTTAGTTGCCCTATTGAACTTTTGAAAAAATAATTATAATATATTATTTAATTATTTAATAGGGCATAGCCCTATGACACGATTGTACATGTAAACAAGGAGAACCAATACCATAACATATGCACAAAACGTACTGACAAAATAGCCCACGAAGTTAGTCGTAAAATAAAAATTCATAGGCTGCCCCCGAATAAACAATACCCCTAACCCAGAATATTTTGTACCCACCTAATCATTTTCCACAAATACATCAATAATTACTAACATTTTCAATCAGCCACACTCACCCCTACAAGAAAATCATGGTTCTGTTCTTGCATGCATGCATGCATCTTTCAAATGTCCATCTAGCCTAGCTATCATCAAGGTTTGAAGTTTCGGTTATTTCAACGATTTCGATCATCCAACCCGACGAATTCTATTATTTGTATAGAAATAATATTTTATTAAAATTTTATATATTTATATAATATTATTGTTTTTATTTTAAAATAAATTTTGATTTAAAAAAAAAAAAAAAACTTTCAAAATGTAGCAAAATTTTGACGAAAATTTTGAAGTATATCAAAATTTTATTAAAAAACTAATTTAAAACTATTTAGAAATAAAAATTTGAGATTTCAACAAAAATTCTGAAATTTTAGCCAAAATATGCAAATCCAAAATATTACACATTTCGATTTTTGGGGTTATAACAAAAATGAGATTTCGCGAGATTTCATGAAATCCCAACAGGATTTTAAACCTTGGCTCTCATAGTTTGAAGTTGTTTATTTGTTATTGCTCATACTTTTTCTTGGAGAGAAAAGTGGGGGTTAGGAAATTTCACGAAATCCCAACGGGATTTTAAACCTTGGTTATCATAGTTTGAAGTTGTTCATTCTATACTACACTTCTTCTTTTTTTTTTTTGGAGAAAAAAGATGGAGTTAAGTGGACTCCAACCTGCATTAAAAAGCATGAACAATTACATGTGAATGAAAGCACAACCCATCCTGTAAACCAGAGGTCTCGAGTTCGATTCCTGGCTCCCCTCACTAACGGTTGCATGGGATGGGGGTATTCCCTATATAGCCCCATGGGATTAGTCTGAGCTTTCAAGGCTCAAGATATCCATGATTATAAATAAAATAAAAGGCATGACCCATCATATCCTCAACAACAAAATATAGATAGGAGAAAATACATGTACACCTTCTGAGGTTTGACGAAAATACACATAGACCCCTCAGTTTTCAGAAAATACATTAGGTACCCTTACTTTTTAAAATAGTGGCACTTACACTCCTTCCATCAGTTGACCGTTAGGCAACTGACAAAATTACTTTTTAAAGTGTATAAACTTTCAAAATTGCCCTCTACTAGAAACCAAATCCTCTACGGCCCTTCAGGTTGCCATGTGTCCCTTTTGACACCCCTTAACTGTGGTTAAGATTCACCCACCCATCCTTGGTTTTTAGAAAAAAAATATTAGTTATTTTTAAAAATAGTTTAATATTCAAAAATACTAAAAAAAATTTTTAATTTTTAAAAACTGAATTAATATTTAAAAACAAAAAAAACAAAGATGGGTGAGTGAACCCTAGGGGTGGGTGAATCTAACCACGATTAAGGGGTGTCAAAAGAGACACGTGGTGACCTCAAGGGGTGATAACCAGATTTGCCAATAGTATATACGTATATTAAATTGTAGTAAAATGTTATATCTAACGAAATAAAATTTTCAGCCATAATATTCTGAAATATCATGAATATATTTAATTTAATAAAATATTAGAAAAATTAAACTCCGAATTTTTGGTGAGAAATCCGAAATTCTCGAAAGTTCACCGAGAGGTCACCACATGTCCCTTTTGACACCCCTTAACCGTGGTTAAGATTCACCCACCCATCTTTGTTTTTTTAAAATATTCATTATGTTTTTAAAATTGTTTTTAGTGTTTTTTTAATTTTAAAATATTTTTTAAAAAAATTAATATTTTTTTCTAAAAACCAAGGATGGATGGGTGAACCCTAAGGGTGGGTTAATCTTAATCACGATTAAGGGGTGTCAAAAGGACACATGGTGACGTCAAGGGCCAAAGAGGATTTGGTTTATAGTAAAGAGAGTAATTTTAGAAGTTTATACACTTTAAAAAGTAATTATGCAAGTTGACTAGCGGTCAACTGTTGGAAGGGGTGTAAGTGTCATTATTTTAAAAAGTAGGGGTACTTAACGTATTTTTTGAAAGCTGAGGGGGTCTATGTGCAATTTCGTCAAACCTCGGTGGGGTGTAAATGTATTTTCTCCATGGAGTCAAATCATCTCCGGTGATAACTAGATTTGGCAAATCCGGTTATCACCCCTAGAGGTCACCACGTGTCTCCTTTGACACCGCTTAACCGTGGGTAAGGTTCACCCACCCATTTTTAGTTTTTTTAAAAAAATATTAATTATTTTTTAAATTTAAAAAACTGTTTTTAATATTAAAAAAACTCTAAAAACAGTTTTTTAATTTTAAAAAAAGAATTGATATTTAAAAAAAAAAAACCAAAAATGGGTGGGTGAACCATAGGGATGGGTGAATCTTAACCACGATTAAGGGGTGTCAAAAGGGACACGTGGCTACCTCAAAGGGTGATAACTGGATTTGCCAAATCCAAGTTATCACCGTATAGGATTTGGCTTCCTAAAAAAAAGATTAGTAGTTTGTTGGTTGGTTGGGTCAAGTTGGCCACATAAGCACACCCCGCCTCTTGCGTGAGTGATAGGGGTGTGGCCTTCCAAGGGGAAGGTTTGGGGATCCAATCCCTCGGGTACGAGCAGCAAGAGATCCACTGCCCAAGCTAACTTCTGACCGGCTGACTCTACTGACGTAGGTAAATGATATCGACTACCCAAAAATATATATATACACTAGCGAAGGCCCCGTGTGATGCACGGGTGTTAAAAAAAAATTTGAACAATCCCAATAGCCAACATTTATGCAATATTTATAACATGTTGAGAACACAAAGAATATGAAAGGAATATAAACGATCTCATCTAGAATATAGCCTAAGTGCAAATAGGAAGAAAAAACATATCAATTGAATTGATAAAAGTTTAAAAGTTAGCCATAAACAATGCAACCCTCCGTATTTCCATAGCTCTCAAGTGATTGATCCGGCTGATGATTCATAGATTCAAATCAATAGAATTTGATGAGAGAAAAAGCAATTAACTGGATCCGAAAGGTCGAACCCCTCTTCATGATGCTCCAAACTTTCAAACACTAGAAAACGGTAAGACATCTGTATTTTCATAGCTCGCAGGTGATCGATATGGTTGATAGTTTATAGATTCAAATCAATAGAATTTGATGAGCGACAAAGCAAGTAACCGGATTTGGAAGGTTTAACCCCTTCATGAGGTCTCAAACCGTGAAACACTAAAAACCAGTTAGACCAAAATCTGCACATGATAGACGCTTCTAACGTTATGATCACTGACCAATTTTTTATTTTTTATTTGAAATACATGAAAAAAGTGATTGATCATGTGGTTAGGATTTAGGAACAAATGCCTAGTGTGATCCTTCAAATATGGACCATCCAATTACTCGTCTATAGTCCCGAGACGATCGAGACTGTGCTCCCCGAGCACAAGATTTAATGTGAGCCCCTTCTCAAGTTTTTATTTCTTAGTCATGGAGCGTTATGCTATATTTAAAAGTCATGTAAATGATAAAGTATTTCCCTACAATCAATGATTAGGTTAATGGGGGGTGTACAATTCAAGATACATCTCCAACAACCCTATGCATATATTCTCTACAAATACAAAAAAAAACCATCTATGAAACATTTCCGACATCCACTCCTCATTGACCAGCACCTGCAATATCAATGTGCTAGTATGCTTGGTAACAAAAAAAAATATTTAAATTCACCAAAATAGGCCACTCTACATTCCCAGTTAGCAAAAACACAGTAAATCCCGACTCCCCACTTGATTCCTCAATTTTATTTGCTTTTACATTCCTTCCAATCTAGAGGTTAAAGGCAAGCAATACCAAAGCTGCCATTTGAACCGTATACCGAATCAAATTCATGCTTCTCTACCTTCCGATGTCAAGAGTATCCCTTGCAATACAGATTTCAAACTTCAGTTATTTCTACTTCTTTGCTAAATGTAACATATACGTAAAAAATTTATCTCTAATATCTTGTGGTCCTGGCAATTGGAAATTAGTAAAACAAAAAAATCCCTTTGAGTAACCGTTCTAATTTATTTAAAAATTAATTAATATACTCTTAAAAATTTTAATCCGCCTATTTTGCTCACTTGATCCCAGCAGGAAGTAAAATGCACCGAACCTGAGAACTCCCAACAATTGGGTCGCCTAAATATGAAGGAGAGAGAATTGAAGGAGGCAGGATTTCTGACAAAATCTCCTTTCTTTGGGCTGTTTTCTACAAAACTCAATAACCAAACCACAAAATCTTAAAAACAATAAGATAAACTTTGATTTCAAGACCAAAACTAGAGATTTATTTCCTGGGATAGTTCGTTGAACCTCTCCTTCGAATTAAAAATCGATTTCCATTGTCGAGAATCTGTTCGTTGTTTAACATTCTTCCTCTTCTCTATCCATTTTTAGTTTTTGAGGTTGAACCAATTCGCAGCTTATTCCGACCACCAGATGGTGAACTTTTTCTATGAACCTCTAAACATATTTATATTTTTTTTTTTTCAAAATGGTTGAATGGGTGGAGAAGGAGAGACATGTCTATTTGTGAAGAAGATAAAGAGATGTGGGTAACGAAACTCTTAGTTCCTTCATCTTCTAATGGACGTACAGTCTTTTTAGAAATAATTTTAGTAGGATTCATACCATTTTGTAAGAGAGAGCTTTAAAAATAGAGTAATAACTCTAAATAAGAGAATTAAGGTTAGTGTGACGGTTTACAAAGAAACCCAACCAAGAGTCATGAAAGACATACCCTCTCCTTCCTAAATTGGATTCACCTATAAAAAGTACAACATGTATCATGATATTAGTTGGAGAAATGAAAACCTGACAGCTTCCAATAGCATCGAATTACCCAAAATATAGTACCCGAAAATGCACTCATGTCATAATACACCCAGATTTAAGAACTTCCTAATAGCTGCCGCGAAAACAAACTTCTTAAGATTTCCACTCTAGATGCTCCAATGTTTAGGAAAAACCTCCCTACTGAATCATACAAACTAAAATGTACAACATATCAAATCCTTACATGTTTGAAAATGAAAAGTGTCTTGTGAATTTGTCTACTATTTATAAGGGATTAGGGAGAAGGTAGACCAATAGTTAGAAAATTTGAGGGTGGTAAATATTACAATTTAATAAATTGTAATTAAAGAATGAGAATGTGGAGGGAATGAAGAAGAGACCCTTAGACTTCATATTTTTAATAATTTAAATGTTACAACTTAATTAGTTGCAATTAAAAAATAGAATTAGAAGAAAAAATAAATATTTATTGTTACAATTTTATTAATTGTAATTAAAAAAAATAGAATCTGAGTGAGTAAAGGTGAACAATTAACTCATCACTTAATTAGGAAGGAAGAATAATAATTAAAAGGGTGATGTGGCGTTTTCTTATTGGATCAATTAGAAGATATGTTGCATGAACCATAATAGAAAATAGAGGCCAATGAGATGTCACGTGGAATCAACCGGCATATCGTATTAGTACTAGAAAACATCCTGTGCGATGCACGGGTAATAATATAAGTTGTATTATTTAGTAGAAATTATTATTTGTATTAATTAATTAATAATTAACAATAATAATAGAACAATATTGAAATAATGTTTAAAAATAAAATAATTAATTTATTTTATATTAAATAATATATGTTGGTAATATTTATTAATATTTACTATTTATAGTAAACAATTAATATAATATTAACTATTAATAATATAAATAGAAAATTATTAAAATTCATAGGCAAATAACCTCAATATGGGAAGAATGCACTTTTCAAACTTAGATGACATTTTATGAAGAAAGGGAATGTGATATATTCAAAAAAGAATAAAGATAAGAAGTGGATAAAGCTATTTATCATTTTGGCTTATTCTCTTACTTGTTTGTGGATAAAAAATTAGGAGCAATACTACGTCCACTTTCCGATTATCCACTCTCAGATTGTCTTTCCTAATTTTAAACAAAAAGATAAAATAAAAGTGATGAGACCAACAAAAACACGTCATACTATTTTGTCTTCTTGTATAAAAATAGGAGAGAGTGGACAACCGAAAAGTAGACGTAGCATTGCTCAAAAATTAGATATAGTAGACATTTTGAACTTTTAACAATTTAAAATTATAGAATGCACCTAGAAAAGGATCCAACTATTGGGATAGAGAATCAAACTAAAGTTATGTAACATACAAAAATATCAAGTTTTTTAGTACACAATCTAAAATTGAATCCTCACCAAGTCATCTTGCAATCATTAACAACTTTACAAAATAACTGTAATTGTGAGCAATACTCAACAGCTCTATAGAACATTAATCATTGGACTTAGCGCCTTAAATAAGGCAGAAATTAGGAAACTTAATAGCATATAACGCTGCATACAGACCAGTATGTAAGTTAAACACAATCCTTCTATGCGAAATCACAAACCCAAAATTACATCAAATTTTAGTTGTGACATCTGGACTAAGAGGGCAAAATAGGCCCGTACCATCACAAATTCCTTGCCTAAGGTGCTCATGGATACCAGTTACTCTTTGTGATGCCGATGCTATCTGTAACCACAAATCTACTAAGTTGTGTAGATGCAATGTGGGGAACCATTGGCAGACATGGACACATTATTTGCTCCCATATAAGTATATAAGTATATAAAGTGAACAATCATCAAAAGCACTACTAAATACAACACCAAGAATGCCAATTTCTCATTCACATACTTACCAATCAAAAAAGTTTTTTTCATTTCATGATCAATTCCTTAGAGGCAATCCAAGAAGCTAGGCTCACAAAATAAAAACTTTATAGAAGATAAAGGGCTATTTGTGGTAGGGGGTGATGATCATATGTTGGTGACAAGTTGGATGCGGTTCAGTTGTTTGTTGGTGTGGCTGAAACTCACAATGCTAATCTGTTAGGATTTGGTCTCATGTATTGCTCATGCCCCTAGTATGCATTTTTGTAGTGTACCTCAATTTTTTATTTGAGGGGGTGATTTTATTGCTTGTAGGGTACATTATGAACCTCTTACTTGAATTAATGTTCAGAGTGGCTTTTACCTATGGAATGGAGGTCTTCCTTTGTTAATTTCTAGGCTATACATAGTGTTTGTGTCTGTGTGTGATTTTTCTTGCTATCCATTGGCCTGCAAAGGCAAAATTTCACCTGTAATATACTTGGGGAATGGGTTTGAGGAAGCTATTTCATTATATTGTTTTGTAATTAAGAAGTAAGTTGATGGATTCAAGTTGTCTTATTCATATTTCTAAGGGATAGCGATATGATAACTTCAAGTTCAACTTCAAAATGACAAGATTGATTGAGCCACGATAATATGGAAAACAAATTGAAGAATTCCTAAGAATGAAAACCAAAAGACAAATGAAAAAAAAAACAATAACACAAATATGCACGTCTTTGAAAAGAAAAATCCTAACAAATTGATGTAATATTCAGCAATGGTAATACTCAGAGGGTTCTCTAGCAGTTATAACCCACTTTCATTTGCCTTCTCACTTGAGTTCTATACATATTCAAATTTCTTATTTTTATACGCGAAGATAGATTCTAATATATTTTTTTTTATCACACTGGTTCTAATATCTTGATACAATATGAGATGGGACAACCTAAAAACATAGAAATAAAATAACAAACAGCCTTGCTTGCTTCCATCTCGCATCTGCAAATGCAAAAACTAATACATCAACATAAGCAATCAGATAGGAAATAGAGGCACGTGCAAGGCTCTTGAGCTCCTTCCGGAGCTTGGAAATCAAGCTGGTTCCTGTCAGGAAGCGATGTACGTCTTCTTATAGATACACTCTCCTTAGTCAATGAAACCTTAGCAACGAATGTTTTGCAAGAATTCATAAAGGATTTGCAGGTTTTTTGTTGTACATTGGTATAGAGGCATCTGGCTTGTCCACCTGATTTAGCGGTCCAGATTGATGGCTCATATGTTCTGAGAAACAATTTGGAGGAGGTTTTAGGGAAGTGTTACTTTGCTAAGATCAAATGGGAATGGAACATCTTAAATTTGCACCATCTCTATGTCACCAGACTTTTGTATTGGCAAGGCTACTCAAATCAAATGGGAAGGGAATATTTCATCGTATTGAACAGTGGAATTTTTTGACTCTTTATTGCTACAATGTAGTGGGACAAAACAAAGCTGCGCCATGAAAAATCAGATGAGCTCATGGCATTGCCAAAATTTGTAGTAAAGAGAACTGAGACAGGAACTCGGTGATGATGCCTTAAAGAGAGACGTGTGATCTTGGCTTTTATAGATGCTAGGAAACTGTTACAATTTTTTAAATGTGGTATGACTTTCCAAGAGTGGGTGAACCGTTACGATTTAAAGGTTCATCCTTCCATGAAACCAATAACTTTCCAAAGAATGGGTTGAACTGTTACAACTCAAACGATTATAGCCCTTCCATGACAGCAAGGAGATTAATGAGGGGGAGGGAGACAGTTTAAAGGCAGATAACACATCCTGATACATGGCAAATTTTTTGCCACGTGGCATCAACTTGAAAGAAGAAAAAAGAGTTTTGAGTGTGTCCACATGGACACACTGTGTTTTAGTATAGTAGATAGATAGATAGATATGGTGGATGGATTAGGGCTCCTTTGGATTGGATTATTATAAGCGTTTATTTAGGACTTAATTGCTTATGTTTGGATTATGTCCCAATAATATCATTTGGTTTGACTCATCATAAATGATTATGTAATAACCATTTATGTAAATATAATCGGTGATTCCATAATCGCATCAGGGGCGATTACTTTGCACCTTTAAGACAATATAAAACTTATTGTAAGCACGCAAATTTGTACCCAGTAATGCTAGGAATGGCAATGGACCATGTATGGGCTTGAATTTTAGTGATTTTTAAATAGGCCCGACTCAAAGTTTGACACATTTACATAGTTTTGAAGCTTGAACTCGACCCGATTAGCACCTCTAAGAAAGGCTTACAAGATCCATTAAGCTTGAGGAGGAGATTCCTATATATATATGGGAAGGGATCCGTAGACATATGAAAAAGAACATATAAGTTCACATATGCTTACAATCGATGGATCTTCCGATCTAATGGCCATAACCACACCAATTTTGATGTATAGAAGGATACTTTGGGGATTTAAAAAAATTATTTAAAAACCGATTCCTCCTTCCTCGGGAGAGTCGTCTTCTTCATTTGTCCTCTCTTTCTCTCTCTGCCATTTTCCCCTCCCTCTCTCTCTTCAGTAGATTCTAATCTCTCTGATGGATTTCGGCAAGCTCCCTAAAACGAGGTGCGAAACCTCTCTCTCTCTCTCTCTCTCTCACCCTAGGAGGTAGCCGGAATCCATTAGAGAAGATTAGATTTATAGTGCTACATTAAATAACAACCAAAATTCAGAAATTCCAAATATAACAGTGGGACATTTATAAAATTGGAAGCCCATCTACTCACTTTCAGGTGATTATTAGCCGATACTATTCCTCATTAAAAGTTTTGAAAGATGTTATCCCGTCTCTAGCGGTTTGGTCTTTTTTTTTTCTTAAAAATCATAACGGTTTGGCTATTTGACATAATTTAAATGGTGATATGTGAAAGTCAACAACAAACCACCGGTTCCTATTAGGTATTCTTTAATTTTTATCGGTAATGTAAAAATAGTATTAAAATTGAAGAGATGTAGTAAAGCCCTTTTCCTTGCATTACAGTAGCTTATTTCGCCAGTCATGTAAAATTGAAATCTATGTGGGAATGCCTGATAATAGGGAATTCTTGAAAATGGGCTTGACTATTAACAAAATGAACCAAAATTGGAAGCCCAAGTTTGGCCATGGCTGTGAGTAGGGAACTCCTAACAGTAGGTCTAGCTCGGCTCTTGACATGAATTATTATTTTGCAGGTAAAATGAAAGATTGAGAAGGAAGAGAATTAGATACCAACCTGGGTTTATGGTTTTGCAGAGAGGAAGGAAGAGAAGAGAAAATGAGGAGTTAAGGTTTCACACCTCCTTTTAAGGAGGTCGCCGGAATCCATCGGGGAGTTTGAATCTGTCTGGGAGAGAGAGAGAGAGAGAGGACATGAATCATGAATGAAGAAGACGATTCTCCCGAGGAAGGAGGAGTCGGTTTTAAAATAATTTTTTTAATTCCCAAAGTGTCCTACACATAAAAATTGGTGTGATGATGACCATTAGATCGGGAGATCCATTGATTGTAAGCATATGTGAACTTATATGTTCTTTTTCATATGTTTACGGATCCCTTCCCTATATATATATAAATAGTAGCATATTGGATAGCCCCGCTGATACGAGACTCTTGTAAGCAAGAGAACAAGAACCATCGGATCTTTATCCAACGTTCAATCCATTCAACCCAAAAACAAGGCCAAAACAAGAAGTGGTTTTGGTTAAACCTCTCCTTTAAGTGAAAATCCTGTGCGCGTGCAGCTCTCTCTCCCCCGCTCTGCAACATTTACAGCTTGAGATGTTTCACATAATAGTAGGCTCCGCCTTCTCATTATGTTTCTTGTGGAGAAGGTACAAAAGTTGCAAGGGTGGTGTATTAGGGAGCTCAAACTTGGCTCCAATTATGACAAACATGCTTTGAGTACCGGATACTTCTCTGTAGCAGGAGAACCATTGCTGATAATATAATTACTTCTTATTTTTAAACTTTGCAAGCAGGGCCAACATGAGTTTTCATCCATACAGGGGTTTTCTCTTGCATTTACAACATATTCAGATAGGTTTTAAAATACTGAACCAGCGGAGATTAGAATGCCTGGGCGAGTCTCTCCCCGGCCCCTGGCCTCGTCGTGATGGCCTTTCCCCCGGACCATTCAGTTTTGCCTATCCAGCGAGAACAAACCAAGTACTGATCCTGTTCGATTCAAGCCATCTAGTCAATAACCCGCTTATCGAAATAACCATAAACTGAAAACTCATGAGAGAATGAGGATGGAGCTCGGGAGAGAAAGAACAAGAGTAGAGAGAGAGAGAACAATGAGAGAGATGCACACTGGTTCCTTTGAGGAGAGAGAGAGTGGGAGTTTATCTCGATGAAAATGACTCGCGTGATTTTCGTAAGTAGTTATTTTCTCCAAAAATACTCCTTGGTTTTGGATTGAATGGTTAATGGTTAATTTAAAGATCAGATGGTTCTGGTTCTCTCGCTTACAAGAGACTTCTATGAGCGGGGCTAATGGGAACACTTCTCTCTCTATATATATATCATTCTACTAATAAAAGTATAAGGAGCATATCAAACTTTATTTGTACTTATTACCCTTCCACCTTATTTTATAAAATAATAATAATGGATAGCATTATGTGGGACCATGAGACCTACTATTATCTATTAAATCTGTTAAATCTTTATTTTGTTGTTTGGAACTCAAAGGGAAGACAAAAGCAGAATGTTAAAGCACTGATATACCCTTTCTTCGAATTGGGAAATGAAACTCTAAATATGTTAATGCAATATTTGATGGACTCGTAATCTTCTCCAGTTGCAACCGGTTTTTGTCAAAACCGGTTATGCTCCCGAGGTGGCCACGTGTCCATTTTTACTTTTTTTAAGTGTGGTTAAGATTCACCCATCCCTAGGGTTCACCCACCTGGCTTTGGTTTTTAGAAAAAAAGATTAATTTTTTTTTTAACCCTAGGAGGTAATGAATTTTAACCACAGTTAATAAATTATTTTATTATTTTTTCTAAAAACCAATGATAGGTGAGTGAACCCTAGGGGCGAGTGAATCTTAACCACAATTAAAATGTATCAAAAGGGACATGTGGCTACCTTAGGGGTGGAGAAGATTATGTCCCTATCTGATGTATCAAATAGAATTGGGCATGTGGGCCCAATACCAACCAATTCTGGTAGTAGAGGATTTGCGCTCAGCTAGGAAGTAGGAAGGAAGGAAGGGGGACCTCAAATACACCCGGATCGGATCGGATCGGATCGGGCACACTGATATAAACTTGGTATTGGATTACGGACTCAAAATGCGGGTGGGTCACGCAGGCTGATATAAATCGAAATGAATAGCGAAAGACGGGAGAGTTTTGGGTTTCCCACAGGCAGGGGCAGGTGGGGACTACTGAGACATGAGGGAGGAGGCCATAAGCTCTGGTGGTGGGACTATGGATCCCTTACTCCTCGCTAGATCTTCTTCTCCCACTCCTGCTGCAAGGTTTTTCTCTTTTCCTCTTTCCTCTCTCTCGATTTATTCTCTTTTCTTGTGTTTCATTTGATCTCTGTATGCGATACCTAGGGCACGCTCATCAGTTGCAGTGATCAACGTAGCTCATCATTCTTCTTCTTCTTCTTCTTTTTTTACAATTTGATCACATAATGATAGGATTTTGCCTGATTTTGAATAAATTTGAGAGATTTGTGGGTTTCTGCAAGGGTTTCTGTTGTTCAGCTGATTTTTATGATTACAGCGAATTTTATTGACCAGTAGTCTTGAAATTTGATTTTTTTTTGTTTAAATAGGAATAAATTCTGGGAATGATGACACTATATGCAATTAACGTAGGAATTTTAGTTTTTCAAAACTTGAGCTTATATGTGTACGGTTCAATGGTTTCTCTATGCTTTCACTGAAATTTAAGTGCTTTAAGATCAGTTCCAGTATTCCATACGTTTTTGTATGGGATTTCTTTGTTGACTACGGTGTTTAGAAAAATTCTTACTTGAGATCATTAAGTTAATGGGATAGTTACTTACATTTTAATTGTGTATGATCTCTGTAGTTTCTTATTGGGAGTTAAATTGTCTCCCTTTATTTTCTTCTACTGAAAATACCATGAATGGATTCGTGGTTGTTAAGTATCATAGAATTGGACCTCTTCTATAAGCAATTAAGTATTAATAAGACAAGTTGGACTAAGACATAGACAGGTAAGCTGTGGTTTTCCAAAACTGCTACTCCTTTATTCAAGTAAATAAATGCAATGATTCCCATAAAAAAGTGATTTATGTACTTTGGCAAGTTTCTGTTTGGATATGGCCTCCCCCTTACACACACACCCATATACATACACAAGGTATTAAACTTCGATTTCGGTATAAACTTCGGTCGCTAAGGAAGTTAACACGATTCAAGGAAGTTTAAGTAAGTCCAAAGAAGTTATGTACAAATTAAAGAAGTGTAGAAAACTTTAAAGAAACATTGAAAATCTAAGATAAAACTTTAGAAATTCAATACTTAAGCATAAATACACATCTAAAAATTCATTATATTATTGATGCAAGTATGTAGCACTCAAATGCGAGAATCATGTTAAGTGACATGCGTTGTCTGCTTGTCTGAGTTGTAATTTTTAATCTTCATGTTCTTTTGGCCAATCAAAATGGAAACAATTCTTATTTTTTTCCTAGTCCAAGAGAATGTGATGGATTAAATGGTTTACGATCAAATTGGCGAGTTTTTGACATAGATCTCCTAGATTGAGCCGAGGCCAGTGGGTGTTGGCTTCCACTTCTAAATTGCCCATCGGATGGTTGATTTTTTTATATTATTTTTGCTACAGGATCTTGCTCAAGTAAGAGAAGTTTTCTTTGTAGACAATGCAGCAAAAGAACCCTGCCCTGACATTTTCCTTTTGCTTGGGGCAGCTGAGATGGAGTGCCCGAGGTCCACAAGATTTGCCACCTCACCCTCCCTTGATTTGACAAGTTTTAGCCCAATTATCTTTTACCATGAGGCAAAATGGGCATTTTTGCTTTTGTTTCTCTATTTAAAGAGAGAAATGTGCCTATTCTGGCATGTGCAAGAAACATGTCTCTTTTTGCCACATGGTAGAGGATTATTTGGTTGAAACTTGCCATATGTTGAGAGGTTGAGGTGGCAAAGCACATGAATCCCTTTAAAACTAGCACCTCTGCTTCCATGTGCAAGTGCAAGTGCAAATTAAGGCATCTATGCACTACATTGCCTCCGCAGAAAGTTTTTTGACTTGTGTAAAAGTGTAAGTACCAAAAGAAGTAGGTGAGATAGGGAGGGGGGGATATCTACAAGCGAGGCAAATTACCAAAGTAAAGAAGGTCTAAGTTAGTGAAATATTAGTCTTTCTGCTAAAAAAGTGAGAGTGGTTTCATTTCCTTTGCTTATTTGGATCTCTGCTGATGTTTTTGTCTTGCATTCAAAACAACCTAGTTGTTGGAATTTAGGCTGGTGTCAGATTCATAGAACTTCGCCTTCCTTTAATCCATTAAAATAATTTGTATGTTGGCAATTTTGATCATGTCTTACCTGTATTATTTTGGTATCAGTTCTGCAGGGGCATCCTCACCTGCTGTTCCGATGAATGTTGGCGGTATAGACTACTTCAGTCATGGACAGGGCTCCAAGGCAGGTTCTCTATCCTGTGTGGGTTCACAGCCCCCGTGGACTTCCTTGAGCACAAGTGCTGGTGGTTCTGCTATTGGATCATCACAACCTTCATGTAGACCATGGGAAAGGGGGGATTTACTTAGGCGTCTGGCTACATATAAGCCTTCAAATTGGTTCGGGAAACCAAAGGTTTGGACCTGAGTTGGTTCCATTAACGGATTATTTTAAAAATGGATTCAGATTGCTAGACCAAACTACTCTTCCTCATTATATGCGAAAGAAATCTGGTTGGTAGAATTCTGTTCATGATGTTTTTCTCATCACGTTGACTTATCAAATGTGTAATTATACTGCCTTTGACCTACTAAAAAAATGCATCATAATACTGCCTCCGCACAAATGATTTGAGTCAACCCAGCCATGGTTTTACATCTTAGGAAATGATTCTATTTAGTTCTGTTTATCTTCTCTGAGGTTTTCTTTTGCTGACAATAAGCATTTGTTTATGTTATTGCACTACAGGAAACACCCACTAGCATGTTCCTTGTACACATTACAGACACACTGACACACTGAAAGTGTATGTATTCACTATTCACATGCTTCGTCCATGGATAGTATAAAGTCATGTCGAAATCTATTGCCTGTCTCTACATACCATTGGCTTGTACCCAACCCTTGTAGTCTAGCTTATACACCGACTGGTGTCTTGGGTTTGGTTCATGAACTGCTATCTTGCACAGCCAAACACTGTTGGTGGAGGCAATAGGGTTCCATTCTTGGAAAATGATTGGTGTGGGGTTGGCCGGTTGTGTGATGTGTGCCTTAGTCTCTACACGTTAATCCCTCTGAGAGAAGTTGTAACGACCTAGATTTTTGGAATAAAACCCTGAGATCAGGATGACCTTTAATTAAGTATAATTAATTTAAGATTAATATTTATAAATGTTAGGATGTCACTTTCCCCAAATCGGAATCTGTAAAACTCTAGGAAAGTGTTTTAAGTTTAACCATGGGTTATGGTTACCGGATTCAATGTCTGATAATTACCGGTAAAACCAGGAAATACCCATCCGGTATTCTCGCAATGCGTGTCGGCCCACTGCTTGGGTAGCTAGCAGTCGTGTCGGCTCCGTCACACGTCGGTTCGTGAAACTGCGACGTGTCTTGTACCCAAAATACAGGAAATCCATGGGATTTGATTTTCTATCGGTCCTCAGTGTTTGTCAGTAAAACTCCTAGTTTTCTTCGAAACTCACACATCGCGTGTCGGTTGGCTGTCTGGACGACTGCCTTTCGTTTCGGTCCTATCTCGCACGTCGAACCGCGAAACCATGACGTGTTTAGTGCCCAAAACTAGGAAATTTATGGATTTTGCAATTTTCTTCCGGACTTGGTGATTACTGTCAAAATTCAATATTTTTCCTTGAAATTCACACAGCGGGTGTCGGACTGCCCTTAGTACGGTCACCTGTCATGTCGGCACCGTCGCACGTCGTCTTGCAAAGTTATGAGGTCCCGTTCGTGAAAAATCAGAAAAACTGTGGGTTTTGGTCAAAGAGTCAAATGGTCAAAGTATGATGACATCATCACAATGATGTCACCAATGACATCATCGGGGACACCTCACCATGGTGACTCACCACTTCTCTCCTCTATAAAGCCTTCCAACCCCTTCATTTTTCACGTCCAGAGAACTCTCCAACCCCTGTGCGTGGGATTCTAGAGAGAGAGAGAAGAAAAGTAGAGAGAGAAAGGGAGAGTTAGATAGAGAGAGTCTACCTTGGGGTTTGTTGACGTTTCGTCCTTTTTGCCATCCAGAGCCTCGTTTTGTGCGTAAGAGGTAAAATCCCTTTCTCTTTCCTCTATTTTTCCTGTTATCACACTATATTTTATGTGGAATGGTTTGTGTGTGATGGAAGAAGGGTCGGAGACCCGATATGAAGTGTGGGGATGCGTAAAAAAAAAGAGAGCAGTGGTGCGTAGACCTCGGTTTCGGGCTAAACAGCTTGGAATTTAGGCTCGGCGCCCGATCGTGCGAACGATCGGTGTATGATTTGTTGATTTGAAATGTTTGAAATGGTTTGGAATGTCTTGGAATGGTGTGTGTGCGCGATGAATGGTTTGGATGGTGAATCCGTGCATTAAAAAGGGTTGCAAGACCCTGAGTAAGCCCAAATATGGGTGAATGTGGTGAAATGAGGCGTGTGATTGTGTTTAAGGGTTGTGAGACCCTGTGTGAACCCATAAATGGGAAAAATGTGATATTTTGTTGGTCCAACACATTTATAGGGCAATGGAAAGGGCTATTGGCCAAATAAAGTTCCAAGCGGAACAATCTATCTTTGGACTTGGTCCACCGGGTGCGAGGCCCAACAGTTTCCTACGGTTAGAAACTCCAACTTTTGTCAAATGTTAGCTAGGGTTCCTCCGTGACTGATAGTCGGGAGTGGGTGGAATAATATCCATAGATCCTCTTTGACTAGGTCAGGAGTGGTGATGTTTGTTTGGTCCTCCGTAACTGATAGTCGGGAGTGAGTGGAATAATATTCATAGATCTTCTTTGACTAGGTCAGAAGTGGTGATGTTTGTTTAGTCTTCCATGAAGGATAGTCGGGAGTGGGTGGAATAATATCCATAGATCGTCTTTGACTAGGTCAGGAGTGGTGAATTTTGTTTGGTTCTCCGTGACTGATAGTCGGGAGTGGGTGAAATAATATCTATAGATCCTCTTTGACTAGGTCAACAGAAATAAATGTTGGCTTGAAGGGTGGGGACCTCTGTACTTCGGTATGTTCCAACAATACCTTGAGGTGAATGACCTTGTGGATTCAGAGGATGACCCAAGATAGGGCGAGTTTGAGGGTAACAAGATACCTTAAGGTGAAAGGCCTTGTGGATTCAAGGATGACCCTAAAATAGGTTGTCCTAAAAGACAAAATACTTTGAGGTGAAAGGTCTTGTAGATTCAAAGGATGACCCAAGACAGGTTGAGGAATGGGGATCGCTGTACTTAGGTATGTCCTAATAGAGTTAGGTTGAGGGTAAAAAGATACCTTGAGGTGAAAGACCTTGCAGATTTAGATAATGACCCAAGAGAGGGTGAGTTTGAGGGTAACAAGATATCTTCAGGTGAAAGGCCTTGTGGATTCAAGGATGACCCAAAAATAGGTTGAGTCCCGAAAGACAAAATACTTTGAGGTGAAAGGCCTCGTGGATTTAAAGGATGACCCAAGATAGGTTGAGTCCCGATAGACAAGATGCTTTGAGGTGAAAAGCTCTGTGATGTCAAGTATGACCCAAGATGGTTGTATTGTCTGATAGAGATGCCGTGATCACAAGTTCCCCACTATGGCTGAGTCAGATGGTTGTTGTCTCTGATGAGATATGTCGTGAGGGTGAGGCCTGTGTTGTGCGTTGAGTCTAAGGACACAAGTCAAAGTTTGGTTTCATTGGGTGTTGTGGGTGTTGGGTGACCTCGGGTCACGAATTATGATATGATTTACTGCTTTATTATTCTGCATATTATTATAATATGAGAATTGAACTGAACCACTATATCATTATTAACGTGTACTACTATGTGGAAAACAATGTAGATGGACTATGGATTTTAGTGTAGATGAACTGTGGATTTTATTGGGCTTCATAGCTCACTGGCATTTCATGTCAGCAGATTATGATGCTGCTGTCCAGAGAATAGAAGCTCCTGACAGGACGTCTGAGATTTATAAGAACCACCGTAGCAAGTAAAGGTAATGCATTTGATTATGATGAGTTATTATAATGATCAGTTGTTATTGCTTATGTAAGCTCATAATAAAAGTTTGAAATTTTCCGTAATTTTGGTGGGCAAAGTCTTCTGTTGCATGATCATGACGAACAGGCACGCATCCTAGAACATGATTCCCTAAGGCGCGGGTTCGGGACATCACAGAAGTTCTGGTATGTCTTATGTTTGAGAGGAGGGGTGATGGGTAGGGCTGTCAATAGGCAGGGATTCGGTCTGTCCAAGCCTGGTCTTCACTTATAAGGGTGAGGCTCTACTCGGGTCCAAGCCCTTGGAGGGCCTAACCAGCTAGGTCCAAGCCTTACCTTCAAGGGCTAAGGCTTAAAAGAAGTTCAATTTTTTTGGTCATAATATTTAGCATTTTTAAAAAATATAAATATTGAGACGAGATTGCGTTACAAGTTTAAGAAAAGAAGACCATTGAAAACACGAAAGTTGGGGAGATGAGTTCTTTTTACATCTTTGGTGGCAATCTGCTTGGTGTCGGAACCATTAAGAGTATTAGAGCTCATCATCGCACATGTAAATTGACCATAGTATGTAAATCTAATAATAGAGACAAATCGAGTTGGAGTTTAGTCAGTGTGTGTATAAGCATGAGGGCCAGGGTCTACATGGTCTTTAGCATACCCGACCCTCAAGTAGGCGGGCTTTATAAAATCAGGCCACCCCGTCCCTCAGGTATGATAGACGAAAAAAGCTTGAGTCTATTATGCTGTAGCATCTACATTGCCTTATAACAAGGAACTCGCAGCATTTGGAGGGATACGGTTAAAGTGACAAAATTGTGTAATTGATCTGGCCACCTGATGTCTCAAGTGACTTATCGAAACTGGCTTTCAAAGCGGGTGGTATAGCATTATTAGATTGCTTCAAGTGGGGGTCCATAGTGCCTGCCTCAGTCCCTCGGCTGTGCATTCCTCTTAACACTCCTTACACTCTGTAACAACTCAATTATGCTTGTGTGCATGGACCAAATTTACATGAGGTTGCATGGGATAGTTTCTCACCTATTGCATCTAGTAATAGGATTCTAGTTTGAATGGGATAGTTACCCACGTAGTTTGTGATTTAGTAGGAGTCTATTTTAAGTAGTTCTTGATTTAGTAGGAGTCTATTTTAACTATTCCTTGATTTAGTAGGAGTCTCTATTACTTGATTTAGTAGGAGTCTTGGGTGTCTTACCATGTGGGCAAGGTAGGAACGTATGGTATATATTGAGGAATGTAAACCTTTGAATGGCAATGGAGAATTAATGGTTTATTCTAACCAAAGTAGGAGATGAGAACTCTCTCCATTGAGTTCTAAGGTCTAATCTCCCTTTGATGAGATTAATTCTCCCTCTAATTCTCTTCTAATTTTTCTTACAACATCATTATAGGCTTGAAACAGTTTTAGACTGATTCAATTGGTATCAGAGCATTGATCCTGATGCTACCTCAATGGAAGCAAAAGAAAGTTGCAGCAACAATGGATCTAGCGGATTTGAGTACAAAGTTAGATGCGACTATGAAGAAGTTAGAGGATCTTGATGCAATGAAAGAGGCTGTATTTCAACTGAAATACTCCAACACGATCGAGTTTCTGTGGAGGTTCACTGCGATTATACGCATATCGATGTGCATGGACTTGCGAAGGTGCATGAATCGTCCAAGTCATCATTGGATTCTTCTACTGAAGCATGCGCTTGTAAAGGCGATGTGGTAAAAAATGCAGCACCTACGCAGATGCTTCCAATCGACACTGATCTAGATCCTGAACTCAACAAGACTAAGAATTTCCATAAAAATTCTTCAGATAAATTGATTGCACTTTTTCCTATAGAAAATGATGGCGATGAGTAGTGTTCTAAGGTATACAATTTACTCCTTCAGCAACTTTATTTGGATGCCTTATTTCTTGGAAGAATCCTTCTCAAGGGAGACAATTGTTTTGACATCAATCCATTGGCAATATTGGTTGTAACTTGGGATCTGGGTGGATTTCATCCCCAACCTTGAGGACAAGGTCGTTTTGAAGATGGGTGGATTGTAACAACTCCATTATGCTTGTGTGCATGGGCCAAATTTACATGAGGTTGCATGGGATAGTTACTCACCTATTGCTTTCAGTAATAGGATTCTAGTTTGAATGGGATAGTTACCCATGTAGTGAGTGATTTAGTAGGAGTCTATTTTAAGTAGTTCTTGATTTACCCCTCCGCATGGTGACGATTTAATCCAAATTACCAAACAATGAAGCGAAAACTATGTGACCATAAATTAATTTTGTATGAGCAAGGACTAGCGGAAAAAAAATGAAAGGGGAAAAATATATGTTTAAACAACACAATTATATTAGATTAGTACAAAATACTTTCTTGTTTCTATATCAGCATAAATAATAATGTAATTAAGGTTTAACATTATTTATGTTATATTATAATATACAAAAAAGAAACAAAGTATAGAAAATTGACTTCAAAATATATTTTTATGTGAAAATTCCCTTAGGCTTACAGTGAATCACTTTCTAAACCTAAGTATCATGTAATCAAGGTTTAACATCTAATAACCTATTATAAGTTATAACACACAAAAAAAGAAAGAAAATGACAAAAAAAATATGTTAAAATAGTGAACAATTATTTTTTCATGCCAAAAAGTAGCATCTTAAGGTGAGAATTTTCCATAAGGTAAAAACAAAAATCCCAATATGTTACAATAGATCCATGGATCTCTTACCAAATCCATACATCTATGATTATTACATCATATTCTAACAATTCTAACAAATTTAAGGTGAAAATAAAGGAAATCTTATCAAAGATTGATGCTTTAAGTTGTTCAATTGAAACTTAGGGTGTCAAGGCCTAAATCTTAGGATTTAAGCTTGATTTCTTGTTTTTGATTCACAAGAAATTAAAGGAATGGCCAAAATCAAGAGTAGAATGGGTGAAAAGAGAGAACTGAAAAAATGAGGAAAATGGGTAACCCTAAGAAGAGTCTCGGCTGTGATGTAATGGTCGACTCGGCTGTTGCATAAATCTTCTCTTGTTTTTCCGTATCGCTTAACATAACGTCACACCTCTTTACGAAACCGTTACGTAACAGTTTCGATGCTTTTTTAAACCATGAATGAAATAATAAACAATATTTGTAAATTTCTTATGCTAATTTAAAAAGGAAAATAATTTAAAATGTGAACTTTGTAATAAAAAGCAAGTCAAACAAGTAACCAACTGGTAAGTGGCAACGGAAGTTAAAATTTTTGTTTGTGTACCTAAATGTCGAGAAGATTTGTCTCTTTTTTTTGCTAAAAAGCACAGGGATACAGGGCCGGCCCAAGCCATTTGGAGGCCTAAAGCGAAAATTCTAAATGAGACTTTTTTAAAATAATTTTTTAATATTATAAAAAAAAATTAACTATAAATGGGGCCTTTTTAATATTATTATTATTATTTTTTAATGGGGCCTAAAGCAAAGGCTTTGATGGCCTAATGGATGGGCCGGCCCTGCAGGGATACTATTCTTATCCCTTGATACTTTGCATTTCATTAGTCAACTTTCAAGAAAATCTCTTTAAAAATAAATTATGAAGTCAAACTAAAAGTTGTGAGTCTCTGTCTGAACCTGCATTTAGAGTTACTTAACTTCCAAGAAACAGCAGGCAAGTTCATGTCCGAATCTATGTCCGCATGTATGGACGCACGACTTGCCTACTGACTCAAAGAGTTCGTGCAACATATATGGACTGTATTTGCTCGTCACCGATACTCCTTAGAGTTCTTCTTTGTTTCTCATTATTTCTATTGGTTTGCTTTTGTAACTCTGTTTAGATGCTTGACATTTTCATAGTGCTTGCTCAATCCTTCCCTTCTGCAATTCCTTGTAGTAATTTTCTTGTTCTTTGTAATTACTTGCAGCTTGCCAGTTCATTGGCTTGTGCCAGAAGAGGTTGGGTAAATGTTGACGTTAATAAGATTGTGTGCGAGTCTTGTGGTGCAAACCTGAGTTATATTTTGTTGAAATCCACTGAAGGTGAACTCTTGATATTAATAATTAGTTATTCTTCTTCGATTATGTAATTTTTTTTTGGATCAAAGGCATTATATGTATTCTTTGGCTGTCAAAATTCTTTGTCATTTTCAGTTCATGTATGCAGGTTATGATTAATCTGTAGTGTCAGTTGAATTCTTTTTAGCGTTTTCTATTCGTTCATCAAATACACAGAATTTATATGGATATATTTTTTTTATCATTAATCATAGTCACAGTCATTGTTCTCAGGAAGTTTTTCTATTGGAAGTTCTCTTGATATTTTAAAACTTAGCTTCAAGTGTTTTTCTCTCGGGGTTTTCTCAGGAAATATTGGGAAATGTAAAACTAAAATAGGAAAAGAAATAAGGGAGTGGGAATATTCTATTCATTATATTATATACGTTGAATGTCTTTGAAGTATTATTATTTTTTTCTTGTGAAAGAAAAATCATTTTCTTACTAGATATCTAATATCTTGCAAATAGCTTTCTATATTTTTCCCTTTCCTGGAAATCTTGCACAATATAATCAGAATAATGCAGATGGCATATGACTGGATTTATTTCCCTTTTATTTTATAGTTATGAAGAACTATTGTCAGAAAAGTAAATTGTGAAAAGCATCCATTCTGTACAAAGATTGCGAATGTGCATCTTCTTTTGCAAGATGATCTGCATAACCAAGACCTCCCTATAAAAGTGCCATGAAAAACAAAAACTGATATCCTAGGAGAAAAGCAGAAGTTTCTGCACATCCTTCATGCATACCGGCCCAGTGAGATTTTGAATATTTTCCTTATTTCATCCCTAAAAACGCTTCTTCTTGGTCAGCTGAGGTCAGCTAAAGAGCACCTCCGAAAGCTCATTTTAGTTTTATCCCCTACCTAGAGATACCTGCTATAGAAAATGGATCATTTGGTAAAGGGAAAATTGTTTAAAAGAAATAGATTAATGAATTAGGTTTGGACAATATTTCTTTATTTATGATAAATATATGAACCATATAGGCTAGACTATTGGCATCTCGAAGTATACGAAAACAATTTATGTTCGACTTAGGGAAAAACTTTTGAAGGTTTAGCTGTTACTTCTTGTATTCCAGGCTATCCTTTTTGTATACCTAGGGGCATGGTTCGGCATGGTTCAAAATATCGATATCGAGTGCCGTATCAGTAAGTGTAATACATATAGGATATGTATCAACTTATTTGTAGATACGGTGGAAAAAAATTGGATACTTTAAGATACGCAAGGAAAAACTTGGATACTTTACATAAAACTTCTTTTAATGCAAATGCAAGCTAAAAACAAACAAAATGAAAGCCCCAAACTACATTTATAACCATACATATGAGAGTTAAAATTATTATAAGTTAAAAAAAAGTGACCATGCTAATACTTCACAAGTATGAGAACACAAACAATAGTCACTTAGCCAAGTATAAGTAATACAATTTAGATATTAAAACCTCACATTCATGAATTGAATAAAAAAGTATTGAATTCCAACCATAAAGCAAATTACATACATGATACAAAATCAATACCACATTGAACTTCGTGCCGACTTGAATGGTGTAGGTTCAGGAGCTGAATAAATTGATAGATTATGAGAGAGAGACATATTGACAATGATGTGGCCAATTCATGTGAATGTGTATGTGGACTGAATTATATGTTTGTATGTCTGCTGTAAACCTGAGAGCTGTAAAATCTGTAACAAATATCACTCGATGCTTGGGATTGAGCATGTACCCAATCCAACACCATATAAAAGCCAATGTGTGAAATAATTTTATCAGTCTTTTGTGTTTTAATAATGTTTTAACATATTAAAAATTATGAGCCCTTAAGATTCCAAAACAATGTTACATTTGGAAGTTGAAATTTGTCCTGGATGGTTAAAAAATTGAAATTTATCATTGAATTGGAAATTTGAATTTTGATTCTTTTGGAATTTGAATTTGGGAGTATTTTTAATGAATTTAAATAGGAGGTACCCAACACATGTTGATAATATTTTTTGTAAAACTTGAATGTTAATTTTTTTTTTCTTACAGAACTATCAGTTGACCTTTTGACCCCATGGATAAAAATATTTTTGAATACTAAAATATGAGACTTTTCTTATCGTACCTTTGAGTTTTAGTAATGTTTTGATATAGTAGAATTAATGAAATTTTAAGATTTGAGAAATTCCTTAGCATTTGAAACTCGTTCTTAAATTAGAAATTTGACTTTTAATTCTTCAGGAATTTGGATTAGGTTAATTTTTATAGAATTCAATTGGGGTGTAGACACCCCATTTTTGCACGCCCAATGATCTTTTTTAGCTCCAAGTATCGAATGGTGAACTCCAAGATGAGATCCGGACTCCAAAATATCCCGAAATGACTCCAAATAACCCGAGCTTAAGCCAAATTCAAAGCCCGATCCAAAACCGAGCCCAAACCATCCAATACCCAGGGGACTGGGCCCATTTAAGCTTAGAAAAGCCCGTGCCTTTTAAAAGGGCGCGCCTCCCATTTTGCTTAAAAATCCTTTCCGCGCCTTTTGAAACAGCCCGGTCCCGTTTTTAGTGCAAATTTGTTTCCGCTCCTTTTGAAACAGCTCAGACCCATTTTTAGTGCAAATTTGATCCCGCGACTTTTGAAACAGCTCGGACGCGTTTTTAGAGAAATTTTGATCCCGCGGCTTTTAAAAAGGCGCGATTCTTTGTTTTGTCCAAAAAATCCTTGCCGCTGCTTTTAAAAAGGCGCGGTACGAAAACCCTAATTTCGTCCTCGATTTGCGTGCTACTTCGGTTTTCGTGTTTTCGGATTCTTTTTTAGTCCCACATCGGCCAGAAAGAGCGAGATCCCTATTTTTCACCTTATAAAAGGATCCTCACCCCAACCCATTCTTCAACTTTGAAATCTTGGAAAATTGGGAAAAAAGCCCTAGACTTGGGATCTCCACATTTTGAAAATCATCTCGGAGAACCCCCCCCAACCCTTGGAAACCCTAGTGGAGAATAGAGCAAGAGCTTACACCCTAGCCCCAGAGTTCGGATCTCGTCAAAATTTCTCCTCTTTTCAAATACTTGGAGCATCTAAAATGGAAAAGGTATGCTACATTCCCATCTTCTACTTCTACCCGTCTAAGTCCCTTCTTCCCTCACTTTCTCTTAGTAGCTCGGCGATTTCCCTCTACACGGATGTGCGGAAGTGGAAATCCGGGTGAAGGAAAGGGCCGGAAGACCAGATCTTCGGCTTCTTTATTTCATTTTTCTTTATTATTTGTTAGTAGTTTGTTGTCCCTTTTCCACCCAAACGTAGGCGGGGTCCCTCTTAACTCGGTCGAGGAGAGAGCGTGACTATTCGCCGATTTAGGGAAAAGGGGTTTTGCTGCGCAAGTAGAGAGAAAATCACCCTAACTCGGTCGAGGAGGGGTGACTTTCCAATCTCGAAATAATAAAAAGAGACAAACAAAAAAGGGAAAATAATTTTAAATTAATTTAACGGAGAAAATTAAGAGGTAATCGTCATTCGACGGATGAGGTGGGGTGCCTAACACCTTCCCCAACTCATAAGAGAATCCCTGTGCCCAATCTCGGTTTTCTTTTAAATCGAGGGTTTTATTTGTGGGTGACCAATCACACCCGGATTTTGATTGGTGGCGACTCTGACGATCTCGGCTTCTCATCAGTTGAAAAACACGGATGTGGGAAGGAGATCGACCCGGGCCAGCTATCGCACATGGGGTATAACCTAATTTTTACATATAAATATCTTAAGTAAATAAAAGTAGAATTGTTTACTTAAATAATATTTATACGTAAATAAGCTTATAATGTAAATGGAAGGATAAAGGAGACCGTATCGTGCGTGTCAGCTCTATACGTTTACCGATATGAGAGATTTTTTATTCCTGTGTATCTATATGTCGGGTAGAGCAAAACCCGATACGTACTAGCCCGCATCAGCTGGTCCGTATCGATATTTAATTCCATGCCTAGGGGCAAGTGGTGTTTTGTGTTTTCTATTGTGGTTGTTCACTCCCTTACTAACCCTTGAAAGAATACCCGGATCCATAAATCGAGTAAAAACAATTTTTTTTTAGATATCTTGCCAAAATCATCCTCTTATTTTAATATTTCCCAAACAATAGATCTAAATATCAATAGAAAATATATATAGAACTATACTCACATAGCTTTTCAAGTGTAAAGCCTTATATTGATAGCACACTAGATCTCCTTCGAGTCCACGGGCTTTCTAGACGAGGGAGATGAACCTCTTGTGTTCTTTAAGCTTCTTTAAGGTTCTTTGAACAGTCTTGATCTTCAAAGAATGGATCTTTGATTTTCAAAGATTGGATCTTGATCTCTAAGAGACGTACGCCACGTACCACCTTAGATCTTGAATTAGATCTAACCTTCTTGTCATCTCCACGTCAAAAACCCAAATCATCAAATACCCTTATAATACCGAAGGTAGGAGAGAGGGGCGTGAGATAAGGGGGAGAAAGGGAGAGGAAACTTACGCAAGTTCTCTTGTGGGGGGAGATCTAATATTCCCTCCTTTTAAAACTAATTCCTACATCCTAATCTAATTAGAATTTTGGAAATTATTTTCCTATCCTTGAATAAAGAATAGATAACTTCTTAAGTAATCTAATATTTAAAACTAATTGAATTAAATTTAAAGTCCAAGATTAGGATTAGAACTATTTTAATCCTAACTAATTCATCTAATTCAAATTAGGAATCCCGAAAGTCAAAAATAAGAAAGTCAAACTTTCTTTCATTACCCTCTCTCTTTCTCTAATGCACATCCCCATATGGAATCAAGAACCATTAAAATATTATTATCTCATAATAATAAAAATGAACAAGGAATCTATAGCGTGTGAGATCTTTAGGGATCTCCTTCAAGTGTGGGAATAGAGAATTACATGTGAGGACATGTTTTACATGTTACATCACTATTAGTCATTTTTTCATACAATATTACATTGCCTTAGGTAATGGACTTAGAGTCACTATCAAATTCCGACTTGTACATTTGGTTATGATATTATAATATCAAGAACTATATTATTCCATAGAGTGCAAAAGTTCTACAAATATGGAACTTTTAATTTCCACAAAAAATTTGGAGTTAAATTCCATGAATGTGGAACTTCTAATTAGTTTGAACTCCATAAATCTGAGATACCATTGTGCTCATCCCAGATTGTTGCCTCTTATTCCAAAATATTAATGTTCTGGAATTTTAAATGTTCCACCAAGTGTCTTCCCTGCCTAAGCTTTGCTCATCTTTTTTGTTGTGCTTGAGTAATTGGGCAATATCTCTTGATAAGTTCTCAAATGTTCGTAGCTTCGTTTTTTCGCATAGATGCAGTCATATTATTTTTGGTGAATCATGATACTTTTCTTTTGTGTATTTTGGGAGAATCCACACAATCCTGTCCCACTTTAAAGCCCTTCCTTAATATACTTCTTGTTATTAAAAAAAAATATCATTCAATCATCAATGGTATTCACATGAACTGCGGCATCCCAGTTACTGATGTAATTAGCAAAACTATTTTCCTTAATTTTGTTGATGCTTGAGGGCTAATGAAATTACAAGGCTATGATTTTATAATCTTATCTATCACCATATCTCATGAGCCATGCATGTCTTCAAAAAAAAGTTGTCCCCCCTGTGCCCAATCACCATGGTTCAAAATATCGGTATCAGTTGCCATATCGGGAAGTCCAAAATAGGATACGTATCGGCGTATTGGTACCGTATCGGTTGGATACGGCGGAAAAATTCAGGATACACTAAAAAAAGCTTAGATACACAAGGAAAAACTTGGATACCTTGTATAAAACCTCTTTTAATGCAAATATAAGCTAAAAACAAACTAAATGAAAGCCTCCAACTACATTTATAATCATACATATTAGAGTTAACAAATTTATAAGTTAAAAAAGGCGTGCGTGCTGATAAATATGTATGAAAATACAAATCATAGTTACTTAACCAAGTGATAGAAGCTCACTTGCATTCATAAATCAAAAATATGAAAATACATAGACCCTTATATTCACAAATCAAATTACATACATGATAGAAGCTCAATACCACATTGAGCTTCGTGCTAGCTCATACTCTATCATTGTGGGATTAGGAATTGAATAGAATGATACATTATAAGTGGTCCAAATCATCGTGCGGTACATGCCCAGGTACATTTGTACATATGTCTGCTGCTGAGTCGTGATCTGTCCATAACTGTCAGTCGAAGACTGGGACTGAGCATCATAACCAGTGGCTCTTGATAAGTAGGGTTGAGTTGGGGCATCATAACCAGTGGCTCCTGATAAGTAGGGTTGGGCTGGGGCATCATAACCAGGGGGATAACCTTATTTGCATATTAATATCTAAAGTAAATGAAAGTAAAATAAAGTTAAAATCATTTACTTAAATAATATATTATGTAAATAAGTTGTCTGTATCAGGTTTGTATTGTGGATCCTAGTGTAAATGGAAGGAGAAAAAAATTAACTGAAAAATCCTCGTATCGAGTGTATCAGGCCTGTATCGGCCCGATACAGTGGAGTTTTTTTTTCCAGTGTATCGGGTAGCTCCAAATAGGATACGTATCGGCCCGTATCGGTCGATACGTATCGATATTTTAAACCATGCCAATCACTCCAAGTAAGAGCAAAAGGAGGAGTTTCCTTTGTACCTGACCCCAAATATCAAAGGCATATGTCAACTAACCTTGAATGAGTTCTAGCAACCTTTGATGAGTACCACAAAGGATTCCAAATGTTCTCCATATAACATGAGAATTCGCAATCAAATGGTCAAGTCCAGGATTTGATTGATATCTGCTCATTACACTTACTGCATGACTGATATCAGGTCTTGTACAAAGCATAACATACAGGAGGCTTCCTACAGTCGAAGCATAAGGACACCTCTGCACAACCTCTTTCTCTTCCTCTTGTCTTTGGAGACATAGACTTAGAAAGACTGATTCCATGTATAAAGAGTACCATTCCTCTTTGGAATCTTGCATGCTATATAGCCTATATTTATCCAATATCTTGTCAATGTAATTGACTTCGGACAATCCCAACATCTTTTTCTTTTTGTCTCTAAACAATTTGAGACTTAGAATATAAGATGATTCACCTAGATTTTTCATCGCAAAAATTACTGGACAGCTATATCTTCACAGAAGATAACATCCTTACATCATTCCTAATGAGTAGTATGTGAAAAGGACTAGGAATGTCACTGCACTCCCACTAACCCTCTTGTACGCACAAGCTTCATCTATGTTTTGTTGAAAGTTAAACGATTTGATCCAAACGGATGTTCAAACTGCGGGAAGCTTGCTTAAGCTCGTAAATTGACCTAATCAAGTTGCACACTATTTCTTGTTCCTTTTGGATAACAAAACCTTATGGTTGGTCCATATAAATTTCTTTTTGAATGTTACCATTCAAGAAAACGGTTTTGACACGACCATTTACAATACCTCATAATCATAGTATATGGCTATAGTAAGACGAATCCTAATAGACTTTAACATTGTTGGAATACATAGAGTCTATTTCGGATTCCATGGCCAATTGCCAATTCTCTGCATCTTTATCATTTGTTGCTTCACGATATGTACTAGGATCTGATTCTGACTCTTCAGTCTCCAGATATCATTACGGAGACCTTATTCATTAAGTTAATAGCTTTTTGTGCATTTGGAATTAGTTTATGTTGGTGATATAGGTATTTGCTTTTCATCTTTCGTGAAGATATGCATGGTATACATGTGATGTTATTTTTCTGGTGCACAGATAGAAATTTATTTTATATGAAAGATTATGGAGATATTGAAAAATCTAATTTCTTTAGATTTTTCAGATATTACTTATATTTTTTTCTTGATTTATTAGGATTTAGGAAAATCTCTAAGAATCCTACAATCTTATGATTTGAATCCCCGATCCAATTCAAATCTCATATCTTACGATTTTTTGATCTGATTTGATTGCCAACATTAATCCAACCACATGTTTTTTTAATCTAAATGGGGAAGAAAGATGACTGTACCCCACATTCTGGCATCAACAATGAAATTAGGAGAACCATGAAATTATTATTCCACCATTTTTTCATGAGATCAATGAAATTAGAAGATCCAGCCACATGTTTTGGATCTGAAGGGGAAGAATGATGATCGTACCCCACATTCTGGTATCAACAGTGTGTGATTCCTTTGCAATTGAGGTGCCCTGGAAAAAAAAGAGAGTTCAATATATTTAGGCCTTGCGTCAGCTATATTGCTCTGCTTCACTAGAATCAATTTCATCTACCAGCTCCAAAGACACATTCATATTGACCCCTTTATTGTCCCTGAGAATTCTGTCAAATCCTACTGGACCAGGTTGCCAATGGAATCACCAACTAGATTAGGCTTGATGCTTTTGGCATGGTGGTGGTGGAAAGCTAGTGGTCATTTTATATAGGGCTGCACTCAAGCCTAGCTAGCTCGTTGGATTGACTCAGCTCGGCGTAGCTCGTTGGATTGATTCAGCTCGGCTCGGAGCCAAGCTCAAGCTGGCATTCAGGCTCGAAGAAATCAAGCCAAGCTTTTATTGAACTCGAATGTTTAAACAAGCCAAGCTCAAGCTCAAGCCTGACCTTGTTTGATTCGACTCAACTCATTTAGGGCTCGGTTCGGGCTTGAGCTCGACTCACTCGAAATATTATATTTATATATACACACACAATATTTTTTGGTAATGTTATTTATATTAATACAAAGTAATATTTTTACTTTCTTTATCATAGATTGTAATAATTTTTAGTTTACACTCCACAACAGAATGGGGTGGCAAAAAGAAAGAACCGACATTTGCTTGAGGTTGTTTGAAGTTTGTTATTACAAATGAAGGTTGAAAAAAGTTTTGGTCTGAGGCAGTGCTTATAGCAGCGTATTTGATTAATCGGATGCCCTTCCGGGTTTTTTATTATAAGTCTCCTCATCAGTTATTGCGTCCTGAGAGCCCTTTTTTTAGTCTTCCACTTCTTATCTTTGGTTGTACTTGTTTCCTTCATATCCTAGGTCCAAACCGTTCTAAGTTGGATCTTAAGTCCATCAAATGTCTGTTTTTAGGGTATTCCTCAACACAAAAGGGGTATAAGGTGTTTGATCCCCTGACATGTAAGAGGTTCATTTCTAAGGATGTTTCTTTCTTTGAGTCGGTTCCATTTTCTTCCGGGGGTTCCTCTTTAGGAGGAGACTGTTAGTGAAGAGATACCCCTTCCAGTTCCTATTCTCAGAGAAAAACCTTTTGTCCCGTTGTTGTCCTCTTTTGATGACACTAGAGAGAAGGAAAATGGGTTGAAGACATACTCTAGACGTTCCAAGATGGAGCTTCAATCAACTGAACAACATTCTCAATATATCGTTGTAGACCCAGATCCATCTCCTATTTCTCCGGTTGCTCTCACTCTAAGTAATTCTTCATCTTTACCCAACACTATTGATCTTGATGCTCCTATTGCTTTACGCAAAGGGAAACACACTTGTATATCTCATCCTATCTCTAACTTTGTTTTTTATGAATCTTGTTCTCCAATTATTCGCAGTTTTGTCTCATCTTTGTCTTCAATATCTATTCCATTTAGAGTCACAAATGCATTGCAACACCCTAAGTGGAATGAAGCAATGTGGGAGGAAATGAAGACACTCATAAAAAATAAAACATGGAAACTTGTCGATGCTCCTAGGGACAAGAAGCTAGTTGGATACAAGACTGATGGTGTTGTTGACAAATACAAAGCAAGGTTGATTGCTATAGGATTCACACAAAACAATGGGATCGATTATTAGGAAACATTTGCTCCTGTAGCCAAGATGAATACAATCATAATTCTTCTTTCTGTTACAGCAAATCAGTCGTGACCTCTCTTTCAGCCAGATGTGAAGAATGTTTTTATTCATGGAGATCTCCAAGAAGAAGTTTATATGGTTTTACCTCTTGGGTTGAATGTTCGAAATTAGAAGGGTAAAATTTGTCGTTTGAAGAAGGCAATTTATGGCCTTAAAGAGTCCCCTAGGGCTTGGTTTTAAAGGTTTAGTTGAGTTGTGAAGAAGTGTGGGTATATTCAATGTCACTCAGATCATACATTGTTTGTAAAACATTTAGACTGCACTTCTAGTGTATGTAGATGATATCGTTGTAACTGGAGATAACCCAGGGGAGATACAAAATTTTAAGTATTTTCTGGCCAAAGAGTTGAGATTAAAGATTTGAGTTTACTCAGGTATTTTCTTGGGATTGAAGTTGCCCACTCAAGGAATGACATCTTCATATTTCAGAGAAAATATATCCTTGATCTGTTGGAAGACACTGAAAAGCTTGGCTCGAAACCTGTTGCAACTCCTATGGAAGCTAATGTTAAGCTTGACTATGAGAGTTGCGAATTACTTGAAGATGTTGGTATGTTCCAGAGACTTGTTGTTAGACTGATTTACTTATCCTTGACTTGTCTTGATATTGCTTATGCAGTAAGTGTAATTAGTCAGTTCATGCACAATCCTAGGACTATACACCTTGAGGCTACAGAATGAATTTTGAGATACTTAAAGTCTTCACCAGGTCGAGGGTTATTATTCAGACGAAATGGGCACTTGAAGGTAGAGGCGTATACAGATGTTGATTGGGCTGGGTCAGTCACAGATCGCCAATCTACGTCAGGTTATTGCACCATGGTTGGTGGAAATTTGGTTACCTGGAGAAGTAGGAAGCAGTCTATGGTTACACGGTCTAGCGTCGAAGCAGAGTACAGAGCCATGACTCATGGAGCCTGTGAGTTATTGTGGATTAAGACCTTGATGACAGAACTGAGTTTCTCAAACCCATCAGAGATGACACTCAGGTGATAATAGAGCTGCTATTAGCATTGCACATAACCCAGTAAACATGTTGAGACCAAACATATTGAAGTTGACAGACATTTCATCAGAGAGAAGATAGCTTGGAAGATAATTAGTCTTGTCTTTGTAAGAACAAAAGATCAGTTAGCAGATGTTCTTACGAAGGCGGTTGCTTCATCACGTCATCTTGAGCTTATTGGCAAGCTGGACATTTATGCTCCACTTGAGGGGGAGTGTCGTAATGGGTCATCTAAATAAGCCCATTACAGCTTTATTATCTAGTTACTATGTTATGTTTTATTGTCTATTGTCTTTTATATAACTAAGGGCATTTATGTCCTTTCATTCTATTAGTAATATAAAAGAATAACTAAAGGGATGGAGACATTAATTCCATATCCTATTCCCCTTTCTTCTTCCTCTCCTCTTTCTCTCTTCCATAAAACTTAGTTTACTATTTCGAATTTTCTACTAGGTTCGAGCTCGATCAAGCTTGTTCAATCCAAGCTCAAACCTAAACATTTGAGCTCAAATCAAGCTCAAACCGAAGTTTAAGGATGTTTGATTCGGCTCGGCTCATTTAGGGCTCGATTTGGCTTGAGCTCGACTCACTCGAAATATTATATTTATATATATACACACAATATTTTTTGGTAATGTTATTTATATTAATACAAAATAATATTTTTAACTTTCTTTATCATAGATTGTAATAATTTTTAATTTATAATAAAGAAGTTTACGAGATAATAATAACAAAAAAAAGTTAAGATAAAAGCAAAAACTCTGATCTAACTCTCTACTTTGGACCTTAGGACTACCCTCAAATCCTATTTTTGTATATGAATGTCTTAGTTTTCTGTAGTTTTTGTATTATAATTTATTAATAAACACTTTGTTGAAGATCATGTAAAATTAAACAAAATAATTTGTGAATCAAGCTTGAGCCAACCCCTCGGCTTGAATAAGGTTCGAGCTCGATCAAGCTTGTTCAATCCAAGCTCAGACCTAAACATTTGGGCTCAAATCAAGCTCAAACCGAAGTTTGAGGATGTTCAAGCCAAGCTCAAACTTGGCCAAGCTCGGCTCGAATGCACCCCTAATTATATATTTAGTTTGTGAGCTTTGATAGGTACAAACATCTATGGATGATTTGGAGTTTAATGTTTATGTTGCTTCAAAGGGTGAAAGTTCTTCATTTGGTGATTTTTGCTGAACATCCTGTCTCTAATGACATGGTGCATTTGATAAGCTATTAGGTGCTCCCCCCCTCTTCTCTTAGTATTAGTTTCTATGTAGCCACTGTCACATGGCCATCTCAATTCAAGCAGTAATTTTGATACTATTTGCAGAAGCTTGCTAAGTGCTAATTTTGTCAGTTATCATCTATTTTGGTTGAAGTTGATAATGCGGGTGAAGCCTTTGCCAAGCAGCTTGAAGCCAGCCACAAAGTCTCTTGTCCATGGAGAGGAAATAGCTGCACGGAAAGCTTGGTGCAGTTCCCTCCAACTCCTCCATCAGCCTTAATTGGGGGTTACAAGGATAGATGTGATGGACTTTTGCAGTTTCTATCTCTTCCTGTTATAGCTGCATCTGCAATAGAGGAGATGCGTGTTTCTTGGGGCCCACAAATTGACCGCTTTCTTGCACAGTCACAGACTGTCACGTCTAGGGAATTAAGTTTTAAAGCAGAGAACATCCCAGGAATGGAAACCTCTCGAGAAGAGGCCTTTTGTATATATTCTCATGTAAGATATTTGGAAACTCTTATTCATGCTGTTAATTTGCTAAATAATTTGCTAATTTACTTCTGGATACATGCTTATGGTTTCTAATTGTATCATTTTCATTTTATCTTTTTCTTTGGCAGGCCCAGAAGCTGATAAGCCTATGTGGATGGGAGCCAAGATGGCTTCTAAATGTTCAGGACTGTGAAGAACATTCTGCTCAATCAGCTAGAAATGGATGCTCTTTCGGCCCTGCCAAAGACCGAGTTCGTCAGGATCCTGGACCGAGCAAGAATGCGTTCTCTGCTTCAACCAAAAAAGACACCGGAAAGAAAACAATGGTTCCTGAGTCTAGATGTGAATCTAAGTCGCCTTTGTTAGATTGTAGCTTATGTGGTGCTACTGTCAGAGTCTGGGATTTCCTTACTGTTTCCCGTCCTGCTCGTTTTGCTCCCAATAACATTGATATCCCTGAAACGAGCAAAAAAATGGCACTGACACGTGGAGCAAGTGCAGCCAGTGGAATCAATGGCTGGGTTGCTGCTGATGGTATTGACAAAGAACAAACTGAGGACCGTGATGAAGTAGCAACAACAGATGAGGGGAAATCACTGTCAAATGCTGGTGTGGATTTAACTCTTACAATGGCTGGGGCGTTATCTTCTACTCGGTTGTTCATGCCAGCAATGTCTAAGCAATTTCAAGATGCAGATATAGGAAGGGATTTAATGATTGGGCAACCTTCAAGCAGTGGGGTTGGTGATCGTGCAGCTTCATATGAATCACGTGGCCCCACGACTCGTAAGCGGAGCTTGGAGGAAGGTGGGAGCACGGTTGACAGGCCACATTTAAGGATGCAACAGGCTGATAGCATTGAAGGAACAGTAATTGATCGTGATGGGGACGAAGTCAATGATGGTAAACAGTATTCAGCTGGGCCATCAAAGCGTGCCCATGAGTCAGATATCTTTTATGCATACCAATCAGCATATCAGAGAGGTTCATCAGGTGCTGGTCCTAGTCATTCATTGGGTTTTGAAATAGATATAGATGCCAACAAAGTTGATCCATTCCACCAAGGAAATGACCAAGTTATTGGTATCCCATCCACTAGAGATTCGGCACGTGCATCGTCTGTTATCGCAATGGATACAGTCTGTCACAGTGCAGATGAAGATTCTATGGAGAGTGTTGAAAATTATCCTGGAGATGTTGATGATGTCCATTTTCCCTCTCCCTCTGTGTCTAGGAATCCAGACTTGAATGATACATCAGAATTGAATTATAGTAATCAAGCACAGCAGAGTACTTGTTACCAACCAGCTGCTGGAAGAGTTACTGGTGAAATGGGTGTCAGCAGCACAAATGATGGTGATGAAATACTGAATGCTGAAACTTTGAATGTTCATGCTAGGGATGGGTTTAGTTTTGGAGTTAGTGGAGGAAGTGTTGGAATGGGTGCTAGTCATGAAGCCGAAATCCATGGGACCGATGTATCAGTTCATAGAACAGATAGTGTTGTTGGTGATGCAGATCCAATAGCCGAGGTCACTGAAAATCAGGGACAAACGGGTGAATCTACTCCACATCCCAGGCTAATGGATGAGTTTGTTCCTGAAGAAATTGATGGTGAGGATCCTCATGGTGACAATCAAGATATGATGTCTCGATCTGTAGGAAGGGCAGATAGTGGCTCGAAAATAGATGGTTCAGCCAAGGCTGAATCTGTTGAAAGTGGTGAAAAGATAAGCCAAAGCCACATGGTAGCCAATGAGAACAATGCCCATCCTTCTCTTTCGTGTAATGCCATTGTATATTCTGGTTACGAAGCATCCAAGGAAGAGGTAACTCAGGCCGGAAAGGCATCACTTAATTATGACTGGACATACCTTGAGTCAAATTATGTGGCTGCAAATGAGATTGGTAAACTCTGTTTGCTGAACTTTCCTTCTAGATTATTGAGTTCTCTGTTCTTTTTCTCTGTTTTTATTTTTTCTTCTGCATTCACTCCCCACTTAAATTGATTAAGAGAGGAAAATATACAACAAGATGATGAGCAATTAATATAAAAGAGAAAAAATCCAAACTTAAACCAGGAGGGAATGGAAATCCCTATTTTTATTGGCTATCATGCAAGTTCCCTGTCTTTACAGATGTTTATTTGATTTCCTGCATACGTGATGACAAATAGTATTTTTAGCATGAGTCTCATGTTACTTTTTCAAAGAATTCCTTAATCTTTACAAGTGATAGTTGACATGTCTGAACCCACATAATAACTTCAATGAACCTAAAGGTGATAAAGGGCATACAGAAAAAACGAATGTTCAGCAATAATTAGCGCCTTGCTTTGTTGGGATATTTGAAGCCGGCATGACCTGCGACGTAACTCTCAAAAGGCATCATCATTTTCCCTAAATCATTCTTTGACTTGGCCTGGTTCGGGATTGTCTAGGGGACTGTCATAAAATATATAGTTTTTATGTTTAAGAGGCAGCTTCCATTTTTCTACCATCTCAGTTTGTAAACTTCACATCTAACAATTACTTTGCAATCCCTTATAAGATCTACGCTTTGATTGGTAATATCTTGTTGAATGGAGTGCGAGGATGCAATTTATTTCTTTGTTTTGATATCTCTATGTACAAAAGAAATATTATCATGTATCAATTTGATCGTAAATGTTTAGACTATCTTTTTGAAGCAGATAGTTCACAGTGCTCATTCTATAGATACTGGAAAAGCCAACTCATGTTTCCACTCCATTTTCATTACGAAGATGTATCACGTCAGGATCCGTTGCTCAAACTGAATCACGCCAACGTTATGGAAGTTCCTGGATCGTGTGAAATAAGAGTAGTACCAAAGGCACCCTCTGATTTCAGAATCCAAAATGGAAAAAAAAAAAGAAAAAAAAAAGGGAAATCAGCCCCTTAATCTTTTCTCTTCAATTTTTGTCTTCTTCCTACCTTTTGTTGTTCCTTTTTCTTCGAGGGTTTCACTTTCTACTTGGTATTAGAGTAGGTTTTTCGATCAAGATTGGCAATTAAGTACTAAAAAAAAGGGAAGAGATGGACTGAAGGGTGGTTTGAAGTTATTTAAATCTGTTTTTTTAGTATGATATGGCATTTTTGAATGATATATTGATATTTAGAGGGTTTTTTTTTTCTCCTCGTGGGTTTTGCGGGAAAAAAAATTATATTTTAAAATTCCATCTCTTAGACTTTTTTGTCTTTTGAAAAATTGGTATTGTTTGAATATTTCAAAATTTCTAAAACTTGTGTTTTTACTACCTTTTTTTTTTTTTTTTTGGTGATTTTGGGCTGCAAAATCTCATGAGTGGAGATTTTAGGGATTTGTGGAGATTCAACAGATATTTAACGGATATTATCACCAATGTTGACTGAACGTTGGTCTGAAGCAATTTCCAGGGTATTCGGGAATCCCAGTTCAATGCCCTATCATAAGCATAGTAACAAAGTTCGGATTCGGGAATTATTCGGCAGGGGTTAAGTTCGAAAAAAAAGGGAAAAAATCGGCAAATTCGGGTTAAGTTCGGAAAAATAAAAATTAATAATTTTAAAGAATAAAAATGTTATACCAATTAATCCATCTACCAATCTGGATGTATTGACATCTCTTACTATGTTAGACATTTATCCAAATTCCTAAAAATCAAGCATTATGTAAACTCGCAAATTCAAGAAAAAAATTACATAAGACTTAAGCATGTTTTATGTAATTTAAGTGAAAAGAATAATCTAGATTACATGTTTGTATATGCAAATCAAATTATATAAGCAATTCAAAAGTGTATAGAAACGGAAAAAATAATAATCTGAATGGATAAAATCAGAAAAGCAATAAATGAGTATATATTTGGCATAACATAGTTATTTAGCAAAATATAGAAATAACTCAAAATAAATATCACAAATCATATTTTCTCTCAGTTCGATCGAAATTCAACAGACTAACCAGCGTGCAAAATCATCTTTTTTCTCTCAATTCAATCGAATGTAATCAAAACCCTAAAATAACCTACTCGAATAGAGTTTTCTCCTTCTTCTATCAGTTGGCGACTTCAGTTAAATGGAGATTTCTTAGTGTGAAATAAGTCTCGCATTTTTAGTAATAATTCTATTGCTAATAGAAAGTCCATTTTACCCTATTTCTTATTTAGAATTCTGAATAAGCATGAACAAATAATTTGTGAGAAATCTTCATTCGGAATAAGTTCTGAATAATTCGTTCGTTCGGGAATTATTCGCGAATAATTCGTCAGTTCAAGAATTATTCGTCAGTTCGGGAAAAAAAAACCTTTTTAAACGTTACACCTTTAAAAATGAATAGTTCGGGTACTAGTCGGGAATTATTTGAGAACTTTGTTACTATGATCACAAGCAACTATGGTGATAACCCTAGTGTGCATATCACAAATATAAAGTTGGATGACACTAATTTCTTGGAGTGGTCTCAATCCGTGAAGATGTAAATCGGCTTGATAGAGAAGCTAAGGAAGGTACTTGAATGGTAGGGTGAAGGAACCTTCTATTGATGAATGAGAACAAGAAAATCTTATGATGATGTCATGTCTCTTCAATTTCATGCAATCGCGCACATTAGTAGATTTTTTTGTTCCTTTGGACGGCAAAAGAGACTTGGGATATCGTTACTAGAACTTATTCCCAATTTCAGAACATTGTTAGGGTTTATCAGTTGAGTCAAGAAATTGCTACTCTTAGAAAGGGGTAGAAGAGTTTAACTACTTATTATTCCACTCTTCAGGGACTTTAGGAAGAGTTAGATCATTACCTGGTCATATAGTGGGACACTTGTAAAGATGAGGATAAGTATAGATAACAGGTATAGAAGAACATGATTTTTGACTTCTTAGCTAGTTTGAACTCTGAGTTTGAGTTAACTAGAGTTCAGATTTTATGAAGAGATGAGCTTTCTACCTTGGATCAAGTCTACTTTATGGTACAAAATGAGAAAAGCAGCAAGAAGGCTATGTAGCCCACTCTGACCAACGATCATTCAGCCTTTACTTCATCTTCTAGTGTTTAAAAGAGAGGGTGAAAGACTCCATCCGGAGGAACATGCCTTCTGATGACAAATGACAAATTAAAGTTTGTTCATTGTGGAAGGACTCGACATACACGAGAGACTTGTTGAGATACATGGCAGATTAGCGAGGTATAATTGTCTTGGGTAGTAGATGAATGTTGTTATTAACTACACTACAACAACTATGACTCCTTCCTTTGTTATCTCTTTATCAACTCCTTCTACATGAAGCTCCTCATCAGCCTCAAACAACTTTTCTATAGCTGATATTGATAGTCTCTGGTGTCTTCCAAACAAGTTGGAAGGTCCTTGTGCCTCTCACTTCTTTTGCATAGTCAGGTACCTCATGCATCTACTAATTTCCTACGTCATTCCCCATCCAATCTAGCCTGAATTATTGATTCAGGTGCATCTGATCATATGACAAGTTTGTCTTTAATTTTTTCTACTCATAGGCTATCTTCTAGAAGAGATAAGATGAGGATTGCTGATGGATCCCTTTCCTCAATCTTTGGAAAGGGAGATACTAACTTATCTTTTTCGTTTTCTCTTCATGTTCCAAATACTGAGCAAAAGGAGATTATGTAGGGGGAGAGAAAGGGGGAGAGGGACTTACATAAGTTCTTATGTGTGGGGGAGAAGGACTTACTGGTTCCGACAGTGTCATGCATGACTATCGTTATTTTATTATATTTGTGAATGACTTCTCTCACTGTACTTGGATCTAATTGATGAAGACTTGTGATCAAGGTTCTAAATGTCGATATCGCTCGATATGTCGAGTCGTGGAAAAAAGATATATCGGAGATAAATTGTTTATCTGTGATTTTTGGAAAAATTGCAAAACGATGGGCAAAACATGGAATTTTACAGTGAAACTTCAGGAAATGTTAAAATAGCCGTTAATGCACCTTTTAGAATAAAAACATTTAGAAAAACAACAATGTACATAATAGATGCAATGAAAAGAGAGTAAAGATGTGAGTTGACGAGTGACAATAATGTATGATTGATTCATGTTTCATTCATTTCTCAATAAGATGTGCTCTGACCTCTATGTTAATTGTAGTGAATCTTAACCACAGTTAAAGAGAGCTAAATGGGGACATGTTAATTTAAAAAATATCTAAAAACCAAAGTCAGATGCTTCAACCCGAAAGGTTAATGAATCTTAACCACAATTAAAGGGAGTTACAAGGTGACACGTTTAAATTTTAAAAATCAAAGTTAGATGCTTTAACCTCAAAGGTTAGTGAATCTTAACCACAATTAAAGGGAGTTAAAAGGGGACATGTTCATTTTAAAAAAATCTAAAAAACCAAGGTTAGATGCTTTAAACCTAAAGGTGTCCCTTTTTAACTCGTTTTAACTATGGTTAAATTAATTAACCCTTAGGATTAAAGCATTTAACCTTGATTTTTTTTTATTTTTAAATAAACCTATCTTTTAACTCCCTTTAATTGTGCTTAGGGTTCACTAACCCTTAGGGTTAAAGAATCTAACCTTTTTTAGGGAATAGAAGTATGTTTAGTAGACTTTTGGAGTGACATTAGCTTTATACTTCAAGGGTTTAAAACAGGAGTGACATTAGCATTATCTTTTAAGGGTTTAAAATAGGAGTGACATTAGCATTACCCTTTTAAGGGTTTAAAACACAAAGCCTTCGATTATTTCTCATTTCTCAGAGCAAACCCAAACAAAAAAAAAAAAGGAGCAGAGCTCCAAAAGGAAGAGGGGAGTCAGGTAGACGATGAAGGCTACGGCGACAGAAATCGGTACAGGTATCGCCGATATTAAGAACAATGAAGTCCCAAGTATCATAATTTTTTTTCATAATTTGATACTTACTTTGAGAAGCAAATAAAAGTCTTTCAATCTGACAATGTAAGAGAATGCTTTGAAGGTGAAGTGTAAAATTACCTGGGAAATTATAACATGATATATGAGAGTACATGTCCATATACTGAGCAAAACGGGGTGGTTGAGAGAAAAAACTGGCATCTTATGAAAGTTGCTCGAATCCTACTCACAGGAATGGATGTACCAAAGAAGTTATGGGCCGAAGCAGTTCTTACAATGACCTATTTTATCAATCATATGCCATTCTGGGTATTGATTTTGAAGTCTCCACATAACATTCTTTGTCCAGATCAGTCCCATTTGCTTCCTCCTCGGGTTTTCAGTTGTGTGTACTTTATTCATGTCTTGGGTTTAAATAGGACTAAATTGGATCCCAAATTCATCTGGGGTGTTCTTTTAGGGTATTCCTTTACTCAAACGGGTTACAAGTGTTTTGACTTAGTCACGAAAATGATTTGTTGCAATTTATATCACTTTATTTCCTCCTACCTTTTTTCAAGGGGCGCATAGTGAGTTAAAAGAGAGGCAACATTCCTATTTAGTTCATCTTCCTCATTTGGTTCTTGATGTTCCTTTCCACTGCTTTCTTTCAGAGTAACACTTAGCTCCTACTAATACTACTATTGGTACTGATATAGTCTCACATTAAAAGGAACTGTAAGTTTACGCTAGACACAAAAAGGGAGAAGACCACTGTGATAAGTCCTACTACCAATTCAGATTCCTTAGAACCAAACTCCAATTTAGATTCAGGTAATTCTAACTCCTCATCAGTATTTGTTCTCATTAATGATGACAATGCTTCTAATGCTTTACGCAAAGGGAAGCATCATTGCACTGTGCATCCTATCTCCAATTATGTCTCTTATGCATCTCTGTCTCATTTTTATTCTATTTTCTTGTCCTCTGTTTATTCTAATTCTTTACGTTCTAGATTCTAGGAGGCGGTCTCCAACCCTAAGTGGCGTGAGGCTATGATGGAAGAGATGGGGGCTTTGATTAAGATTTAAGAATGACACATGAGAAATGGTTGAGTTATCTGAAGGAAATGAGCAAGTTGGTTGCAAGTGGGTGTTCACTATGAGTCTATGAAACACAAAGCTGATGGGCCATTAAAAGGTATTAGATGTGAATTAGTTGCCAATGGATACACAGACATATGAGATTGATTATAGGAAAACTTTTGCTCCGGTTGCAAAGATGAACTCTATATGGGTATTGTTATTTTGGTAATGAGCTGTTCTTGGCCTTTGCACTAGCTGGAAGTGAAGAATGCTTTCCTCCATGGAGATTTACGGGAGGAAGTGTAATGCCTCCTACACCAGGGTTCAAGCTTCCCAAGAGTGAATGAAAGATCTGTAGATTGAAGAAGTCGATCTATTGATTGAAGCAATTTCCCCGGGCTTGATTCAGTAGGTCGAGTCAGACCGTTATAAGGATAACCTATTCACAGAGTCATACTGATTACTCCTCTTTGTGAGTTATAGTTTTAATTGTCTATGTGGATGACATTGTGGTGACATGAAATGATTCTCAATAGAGCTGATTTGAAGAAGTTTTTGGCTCAAGAATTTGAGAAAAGTCTCAAATTTTTTTGGGTATAGAGGTGGCTCCCTCAAAGAAATGCATCTTTATATCATAGAGAAAGTATACCTTACACTTAAGAATACTGTGAAGCTAGGTTCTGGACTTATAGATAGTTCGATTAAGCCAAATCACTAGTTGAGCACCAGTGTTGGAAGATAAAGAGATGTGCCAAAGACTAGTAGACAACCTTCTTTATCTCTCTCACAAGGCTTGACATTGCGTATACGGTTAGTGTGGTGAGCCATGTTTTGAAAACCAGACCAGCCAGTTGAACTCATAAAATTGGGAATTGGTCAGTCAACTAATCCCTAAAACCGCAAAAAAAGACCCTTTTCAAACCTGCATGAGAACCGGAAATTGGCATAACCGGTCGGTTCAACAACAGAACCAGTGATAAAAATCAAAGAACCGGTTAGAAAAGGGAAAAAATGAAAAAAAAATGATTTTGTAATAATAAAAAGACACGATCGAAATTGTTGAACTGGTTGAACCGGCCACCCGACCGGTTCTTCGTCAGTGCAGTAATGAAATATTGTTGGTGAGTTAGTTTATGCATGAACCTCAGATTTCTCATTATAAAGCTATTAAGAGGATCTCGTGGTATTTGAAAATTACTCCAAAGAAATGCATATTGTTGAGATATGATCTATTATGCAGGTGTGTTACACCGAATCACCCCTCAGGAGTATACTTGTAACTTTTCTATTAAAGTTATTATAAATACAAAAAGATTAGAGAGACATTCTCTAATCTAGTTTTTTCTTTAATCTTCTTCTTTCTCTCTTCCATAAACCCTAGTTTGCTATTCCTAAATTTCTTCCTGGTATCAGAGCACTGGATGATCCATCAAAGCATATGCCCTTATACCCCTCAACAAAACGGGATGGCCGAGTGTAAGAACCGTAACCTTTTGGAAGTAGTTCGAAGCTTATTGACTGGAATGAATATCCTAAATAAGTTTTGGGCCGAAGTAGTGCACACATCCGCATATTTGAATAATCACATGCCATCTCGGGTCCTGCAGTTGAAGTCTCCTTATCAACTACTCTGTCCAGACCAGCCTATGTTTACTATCCCTCCTTGTGTCTTTGGTTGTGTTTGTTTCATTCATATTTTGGGCCCTCATCGAACCAAATTGGATCCAAAATACATTTGTGGTGTCCTCTTGGGGTATTCCTTTACACAAAAGGGATACATGTGTTTTGATCCCGTGTCATAAAAATGGTTTGTTACCATGAACGTCACCTTTTTTGAGAGTGTTCCATTTTTTCCCCTGTTCCTCTACCTCTCTTCAGGCAGAGCATAGTGAATTGTTGGAAGAGAGTTTGCCTTCAGTTCCACTTCCGGCATTGGTCCCTGATGGTATCCATTCTGTTGCTCCTACTGAGACTATTACTAAGAAAGACCTACAAGTATATACCAGACGTGAAAATGAGGGGACCACTATGCTACGACCATCTCCCAACTTTAACTCCTCTGAACCAGGTAACATTGCTCCATTGTCTTTTGTGATTTCTATTTCTGTTTCTGATATTGATAATGATACTGCTCCCATTGCCATATGCAAACGGAAGTGCAAGTGTACGATTCATGCTATCTCTAATTTTATCTCGTATGCATCTCTGTCACCCTCCTATTTGCCTTTCTTGTCCTCTGTTTCTTGAGTATCTTTACCTTCCAGATTTCAGGAGGTTGTCTCTGATCCTAAGTGGTGCGATGCTATGATAGAAGAAATGAGAGCTCTAGTCAAGAATGATACATGTGAAATGGTTGAGTTATCTAAGGTTAAATGAACAATAGGTTGCAAATGGGTGTTCACCGTGAACATAAGGCAGATGGATCAATTGAGAGGTACAAGACAAGACTGGTAGCTAAGGGATATACACAGACATACGAGATTAAACTATAAGGAGACATTTGCACCGGTTGTAAAAATGAACTCCATACGAGTTCTCGTCTTTAGTTGCGAATCACTCGTGACCCCTACATCAGTTAGATGTAAACAATACGTTCCTCCATAGAGATATACGAGAAGAAGTGTATATGTTTCATCATCAAGGATTCAAGCTTCTTAATAGTGAAGGAAGGGTCTACAGGCTGAAGAAATCTATCTATGGACTGAAACAGTCCCCCCGAGTTTGGTTTGAGAGGTTCAGTTAAGCCATGAAGAGAATGAGTTACTCATAGAGCCATGCTGGTCACACTCTCTTTGTCAGGAGAAAAAGAAAGTTAGCTACAACATTGATTGTCTACGTTCACGATATTGTGGTGACTGGAAATGACTTTTCAGAGATCCAAAACCTGAAGAAATTCCTAGTTACGAAATTTGAGATCAAAGATTTGGGCAGTTTGAAGTACTTTCTGGGTATTTAGGTAGCTCGATCAAAAAAGGGCATCTTCATATCGCAACGGAAGTATACCTTAGACTTACTTAAGGATACGAGGAAGTTGGGTTCTCGGCCAACAGACACTCCTATGGAGCAGAATCATAAGTTGAGTTCAAGGGTCTATTACTAGAAAACAGAGATGTTCTAAAGACTGGTTGATATCTCTCTCTCACTAGACTTGACATCGCATATGCAGTCAGTGTAGTCATTCAATTCATGCATGCACCTCGGATTGCTCATTATGAGGCAGTGGAGAGAATTTTGATATATTTGAAGGCTACTCTAGGGAAGGACTTCTATTTGCTAACCACGATCATTTCCGACTAGAAGCTTACACTGATGCTGATTTGGCTGGAAATATAGATGATAGGAGGTCTACCACGGTGTTGTACATTTCTTAGTGGTAACCTCATCACATGTAAAAGCAAGAAGTGAAATGTAGTGGCTAAGTCAAGTGCTGAAGCAGAATATAGGGCAATGACTCATTGGGTAGCATAATTATTATGGCTAAAGATTTTACTACGAGATTTGGGGATGGAGGTGGATGTTCCAATGAAGTTGTTTTGTGATAACAAGGCGACTATCAATATTGCCCAGAATCTCATTCAGCATGATCGGACTAAACATATTGAAATTGACACACTTTATTAGAGAACAAGTTGCTTCAGAAAATCTTTGCTTGTCGTTTATTACAACGGGAAATCAACTAGTTGATGTACTCACAAAGGGGATTACTAACGCTAGCTTAGAAGGTTCTTAACAAGTTGGGCATGTTGAATATCTATGCTCAGCTATAGGGGGAATGTTGAGATATAATCTATTATGTAGGTGTGTTACACCGAATACCCCTTAGGGGTATACTTGTAACTTTTCTATTAGAGTTATTACAAATACAAAAAGATTAGAGAGAGACACTCTCTAATCTAGTTTTTACCCTAATCTTCTTCTTTCTCTCTTCCTTAAAACCCTAGTTTACTATGCCTAATTTTCTACTCATACTATTTGCGAACCACAGACATCTCTGATTAGAAGCTTACACTGATGCTTACTATGCTGAAAACGTTGATGATAGAAGGTCCACTATAGAGTATTTATTATACCTTTCTTGGAGGTAATCTCATAGTTTGACGGAGTAAGAAGCAAAGTTTGATGGCCAAGTCAAGTGCAAAAGCTGAATGTAGGGCGATCTGGTTATTAAGGTGGATGTTCCAAATTCCAATGAAGTTGTTCTTTGACAACAAGGCAACTATTAGTATTGTTTTAGAATTCGGTTCAGTCGTACCAAGCATATAAAGATCAATAGACATGTCATCCGAGAGCAGGCTATTTCTCAGAACTTGTCTAATGCCTATTGTTTGTCACAACAAAAATTTAGCTAGATGATATTCTAACTAAAGGTGTTGCCAAGGAAAATTTGAATTCTTAACGAAGTTAGGCACGATAGATATCTACACCCAGCTTGAGGGAGAGTGTTGAGATCTTTTATAATTATAGGTGTAGATACACCATAGCATGTCATTAAGGGTATTATTGTTGTATTGCTTTATGAGTGATTAAATAATAGAAATGGGGAATCACTCCCGTAGCATTTTCTCTCCAATTTTTCTCTTCTTCCCCCCTTTTATTCCTCTTTTCTCTAGGGTTTCACTCTCTACTATGAAAAAACTTATAACAAATTGGATCCCAGGATGAGTTCTCTCCTTGTCTATTGTGGCTTGCTACAGGAGGAGCATGGATAAGCTTCCTTCAATACACGCATAAGAGGCAAATGGGTAATGCTTCAAAGCATGCCTATATATATATACATAAACATTTCTAGTGCTCTATTACCAATTAATGAAGCAGAAAATGTGGACTTGAAAAGAAACTCTCTCAAACAAGAAGAAGTTTAAGAAATAAGTTCGATTAGCAATCAAATCAAAGCATTAGACGTTGCAGAAACACAGTATCACACCATGCATATTGAGCATCACACCCAGTGGTTAAGAAATCCTAATTTTAATATAAGACGTTAGTAGAAATACTAATTACTAAAACCCCTATGTAACCACAACTATTTTTTCCTCATTGTGTACATCAATTTACTGCTTATTCTCCCAATAAGTGTTTTGATTCCATTAGAAAAAAAAAAAGACTGTGGAATTTTTTTTTTTTTTTGAGGTGAGGATCATATGAAACACTGTACTCAATTGTTCAGGGCCACCAAATGGAGAAAGCAACTATGAAGAACCTACAGAATTCGACCCAATTAAGCATCACAACCATTTCTGTCCTTGGGTGAACGGAAACGTTGCTGCTGCTGGCTGTATTAGTAGTGGTCCCAGTTCCAGTGCTGATGCTGCGGCTCTTTGCGGGTGGGAGTTGACTTTAGATGCTTTGGATGCCTTCCAATCGCTAGGTCATGTACCTGTCCAAACTGTGCAGTCTGAATCAGCTGCATCTCTATGCAAGGTTTTGTTGGTCTCAATCAACCCATATCTCCTAATAGCTTCTTGTGTTTAATTATATTTAGCCTATATTCTTGACCTTTGTTTGTGTGTGTGCGTGCGTGTCTTTTGCATGGTAAGGATTTCATACTAAAATGTTCCTGTTTCACTATGTTTAAGCGTACAAAACAAATGCATGTGAGCTGCATGTTTCAAAATGTTCTTCTAGTATTTTCTTCAAACCAAGTGCCGAAAAATACACAAAAATCTCAAAACTTCTAAATACTCACCCATTGGTTCAGAATTTAGATTTTGAGTTTCACATTACAGAGTCAAAGTCAATCAATGTATTTTTATAGACTCAGCCATGTTTTATTTGGAGACCAATGTTATCAGAGATGTAGTTTTTTTTTATCACCATCCTACTATTGAACATAAAACTTTTCATGTTAGCCTTGGGTGGGTGCTTCAAGCATGATGAATAAGCTTTTCACTATTATTTTTCCATGGTCATCTTGCATCATTGAATCAGTGTCTTTTTCTATTGTACACATGGTAACAAAGCTATTGTGAGAAGAAATACTTTGACTTGTCATTTATTTTTGCATATTGTTTATACACTGTTGATTCAATTTCATTGAGCGCCCATATGTGTAACATTTGTATATTTTATGCCTTGTTATATTGGGCAAATTGGGCTAGGTGGATCCTTCCAGTAACTTAGTAACTTCAATATTTTCTATGATGAAGATAGGCCCATAGGCTCAAGGTATGTAGCCGTAGGCCCAAAAAGTTGCATTGATGTCCATTGATACCCATGGAATGGAGACCATAAACTTATTGCGTCAGTGGAGTCCTTAAATGAGTCTTATAGAAAGACTAAAGGTTATTTATTGGGAAATGTAATATTAAATAAGTTCTAGAAAGGTCATTTGGAAAAGATGTGTTGGACCCAAGTCTCATAAGCCCATGTGTGTGTGTGTTGGCCTACTGTGTGTGTGGTGCGTGTTTGTTTACCATTTACCAAAAAAAAGAAGAAAGTTTATTAATGCATCTTTGGAAGTTCGTAGTCATCTAAGTCTTTACATGAGTTTTCTAGAAAAGTAGTGTCTTTATTGGAAGTTGTAGTCATTAAGTTCGTTCTAGAAAGTTCATTAATGAGTCTTAGGAAGTTGATGGTCATTTATTAGTTTTCTTTTGGAACTAGCAAGTCTTTAAGTTTCCTAAGTTGGTCTTTAAATAGTTGTCCTTGGAATTAGAGTGTCTATTAGATTTCCCAAGTGTTAGTTAATATGAAGGCTTGCCCTAGGGGTCTATAAAAAGGAGACACTATGGCAATGTGAAGTATTCCAGATTTGAATATTGAATAAAAAAAGTATTTAGTAAGGTGATGGTATGACTCCATCCCTTGGAAGCCTAGGTTGGTGAGAGTTGTGAGACTCCAACTAAGATCTCCATAGAAGTAGTGAGACTCTACTTCATATAATACTCTCTCTTCCCCTTCTTCTTTATTTAAATAAAAAATTATGTTCTAATTATCAACCTCATACCATTCTCGCTTACAATCTACACCAATTTTTAGCTATAAGAGAGTTTTTGATTTCTCGGAAATCTCGTGGGAAGATATCTACTAAGAATGAATGACCATATGAACTTTTTTTTTTTGGGTAACAAGAAGAATTAATGAGAAGAGAGAATTTATAGGAAATTAATGGGCTACTCCCGCTAATATGCACTTGTAAAATCAGGAGTTGCCAAATACCAATGGACTTCATTTATACAAATTATTGGAGGCATTAACATCATGAATTCTTTCGAATCCCTCGCTCAATTCTGAAGTTCCCATCCGACTGAGGGTCTTAGCTTAGGATCAGAAGACTCCTCCCTATAAAAAAATCTTTCTATTCCTTTCTCTCAAATACCACAAGAGATAACATAAGGTGGCATATGCCAAAGAGAATTTTCGCTACTATTGAAGATTCCTTTTGGCCAATTGAGAAATACCTGCCAACCTCCTTTTGTGTAACCAGGGATACCCGAATGGATAGATGAAGCTCCATACTAATCCATGCCACCAACAATGAAGGAGAAGATGGTGCATGTTTTCTTAATCCTTCTGATACATAAAACACTTATTAGGAAGAAGGAAATTCCTACTGTTTAGGTGATCCACAGTCAGAATTTTGTCCAGAGTCACTGACCAAGTGAAGGATTGGACCTTTGCGGTCTTCGCCAATTCCACATCCTCTTTCAAAAGAAAACTGTAGAAATCCCTCATCGTGAATGTCTTATTCAAATTTTTTGTCTAGATCCGACAATCCTCTCTATCTGGAGAAATGTAAACCTTATCAATCTTCTCGAGCATTCTTGGAGCACCCTATCCCTGAGATCTCGACGAAAAATTGGGAACCACTCTTCATAGTTCTCCCTCTTGACATATCGCAAATCGAGACATCTTTCTTGGGAGAAGCCCACATAGGGTAGGCATATCTCTAAACTGACCAGCCCCACTCCTGTTATTTTCCCAACATCAGACCTTGTTACTGGTACCAATTGAGAATCTGGTTTGCATTAAGAATTGCTCATTTACCTTCATAATCCCTTTCCACACACGCACACCATATGGGTATGAACATTGATTAGAATCCTAACTAGATTTACACGACCCAAATTTTTCCTCAACAACAAATCTCCACAAGGCTCTATCTTCAATTCTAAATCACTAAAGCCATTTCCCCAGACAATCTATATTCATACATCACTATCTCCTGAAGAAACCAAGTGGAATCTTCTCTTGTCTCCCCCACCTTCCCACTAATGTCTCTTTGGAGTCTTTTGAGATGCTTAGCTAGGTCATCTCGAAGACAGGCATGTAAAAGGGAAGGGTATCCATGAAACTCTTTATTAGAGTCATCCTCCTGCCGAGGACAATAAGCTTTTATTCCAACCTGCCAATCAGTGTAGTCAAGGCGTCGCTTGGCCCACTTTTGGACCATCACTGCCTAAGCGGGCATTTGTAGACCATCCTTTCATTTACAGAAGACATTTATATGTGAATAAGGTTATACTCCCGTTTGAATTCAATAAACATTATCCTAGATCCAGTGAAGACTAAGAAGTCAACTTTCCGGTTCAAGAACAAAATTCGCTTTTTAGGGATTATGTCAAGATTTCAAGTTGCAAATGTTAAGTTATTTATGAAATCTTAAAATATCATAAAGTCTACTATATCAAAATATTACTAAAACCCAAAAGTTCGGTAAGAAAATCTCATACTTTAGTCTTTAAAATTATTTTCATCTACAAGGTCAAAAAGTCAAAGAATAGTTCAGTAGAAAAAGACTTTCAAGCTTTTCAAAAAAAATTCTAAGCTTGTGCTGGGTACCCTCCATTATTGTCAATAGGGCTGTCAACGGAGCGGATACAGAGCGGATAGTACTATATCCGTATCAGAGCCGTTTAATATAACCAACTATCCGTATCCGCTCCGATATCCGGTGGATACTAAAATAAGGATATCGAATTTCAATTCGATTAAATATCCGGATTCCGGATATTATCCGAATCCGTCCGATTAAGTATTCAGATACTAATACTTGATTTCGAATAATATTCGGTTATCCGAAAGTAGCTGACATCTGAATGAACTGTCCGAATTTGATTACTATCCGAATGATCCGATTACATAGTACAAGCCTTTTTAGTTCAAGAGGACTTCAAGGTCGAAGCATGAACCTATTGCAACATCTCTATTTGAAATGTTTTAGATTGGTATGGACGCCATAACCTCTTCCCATCAATCTCATTCAAACTTCCATTGCCAATGGGGCTGCCATTCCCAGCGGTGCTACATGTGAAATCAGCCAAGTTATTGTGTGGAGCGAAGACAATATAGTTGGACACTTTAAGTAAGACCTACACACAAACATAACCTATGCATATTTCTACATAAAATAAATTAAAGGAAAATAATTAGGAATACCTCAACTTTCATTATCAGGAATATGTTCTGGTTCTTTGATACAAGATTGAAATGTCAAGGCCCCAAATCAATCTGTGTAAAGAGCATTCCTACTAGTTATATAAGAAGGCGTAAAGTAAAAACCCTCCAAATACAACAAATAATTAATCCAGATTTTAAAAAAAAAAAAAACTTAAAGTAAACAAAGAGAGGGAGATCTGCAAAGTATTCACCTCTCTTGTAGGATGATAAACCACACGGTGCACACGACCACGCCGATATCCCTCTTCTTCGAACGAAATCACAAAATCAAAGTTCTAGAGAGAGAGAGAGAGAGATGCGAGGAGTGCAAAATGGACACTCGCCGCTGTTGATGGGGCAATCCACGGCAGATCTGTGGAGAGGAAACGAGAGGAGCAGTTGAGCGAGAGGAGAAGAGGGTTCAGAAGTTCTAATGGCCAAGGTATTAAAAATTGACTCAATTCGGTCAACTTCGGTTGAATTGAGTCGACTTCGTTGATGACCGAAGTAAAATCAACCTATATTTTAAAAATACTGGAATTCGTGATGCAATTCGGTCAACTTTGGTAGACTTCGATCGAAACCGAAAATTTTATTAGAAAAATTACTTAACTTCGGTGGAAGTTCACCGAAGTTTACAGAAACGTAAATTTTATTTTTGAAAATTTACAGTTTTGAGTTGTGAGAGATTTGCAGACTGAAATCAGTCCCACTAACCAAAAGAAAAAGAATCATAGACCTACAGAGAGAGAGAGAGAGAGAGTAGTGCTTGAAAGAAGAATTTGAGAAGGAATAGCTGAATAGGTTTAGGCGATACTAACCTGGAGGAATAGAAATCGAGTTTTCCGTCCGTCACCTGCCATCGCCATCGCCGCTCGCAGGGAGCCAAATCCGAAGTTTTTTCTACTTCTCTCGTTCTCCCTCTCCCATTTCCATTTCCATTTCCATTTCGTGAATGAGAAGAATTAGGTTTGGGTTTTAACATTTGAACTTAAGTATTAAAAGGGTATGGGTAATGCTATTACCACTCCCATCTTCTTTTTGTTTCTTGAGCACCCAACAAATGGTAAGTTGTAAGCTACTTAGCTCTAAATCATCACTAGATTGGATCACAACCAATTGCGATTGAACTCGGGGAGAGTTCAATTGCATCCATGGGCCACTACATGTACCTAGTAACCGTGGTTAAGATTCACAAACCCTTGGGGTTCAATAATATAACATTGGTATTTGTAAAAAAAATTGACCACAAGGGTTTATAATTCCTAACCAGAGTTCAATATTTTTATAGTATTTTTTTTTACAAAAACCAAAGTTACATTGTTGAACCCCACGGACTAATGAATCTTAAACATGGTTAATATGGGATAAAATAGACACATGTTGGCCTGTGGATACGATTGAACACTCTCTAAAATTATATTGTTCAACACAATTGGTCGAGATTCAATCTCCTGTTCTTAAGGAAAGACATGTTGTGATCCATTTATAGAGTGTTGCTAATATTAATTTTATTATATTTATAAATTGTTATTTTGTTATTCTAATAATATTTTAACATGTCTTTTTTCCTTTCACTTAATATTCATATAATATGATTATGCTAATAAGGCTTTTTTGGTAATACTACAAAAAATTAAGTAGTTTATTAATAGTATTTCATAAATTAATAGTAGTTATAAATTTTAATAATGTTATATTACTATTATTAATAGCTAATAATTCTAAACAATATACATAATAACATCTTCCAAATAAGATAACTTATTTTACCAAAAAATAATATATATAATTCACTCAATATTACTTAAATATCCTTACATATTCCCTTCACTTAATAAAGAGAATAAAGTGTATTTAAAAAAATTTGACAATAGAGAGAAATATCAAGAAGAAATTATAGCATAGACAAGTAGACATTGCATGTCACTTAATATGATTCACACATTTGATACTCTACATACTTGCATCTAGTAATATAATAAATTCTAGATGTGTATTTATGCTTAAATATTGAATATTTAAAGTTTCATCTTAAAATTCCAATGTTTCCTAAAAGTTTCCTAGACTTCTTTAATTTTTACATAACTTCCTTGCACTTCCTTAAACTTCCTCGAATTGAGTCAACTTCCTTAGCGACCGAAGTTTATACCGAAGCCGAAGTTTAATACCTAACGGCTGAAGAGAGGAAGAACATGATAAGGTTACGATGAGTTAGGACTTAGGAATTAGGGCTTTTGGTATATTTATATGGTATTGTATAATTACGATTCTATCCTCATTTAGGTGAAGGTATTACTATATTACATAAAATTTTGTCAAAGGTTTATAAATATATAAAGGGCAAAGATGGCATATATTATACACAACATATTCTTATTCGATTGGATATTTAAGCGGAGCGGATAGTGGACTATCCATATCCGCTCCGATTATAATCGGATATGTTATTTAGGTATCCGAATCCGATCCGCCGGATAATTATCCGCCTAAACGGATTTGGATACAGATCGGATCTGGATAATTATCCGCTTTGTTGACATCCCTAATTGTCAACTCTAGGAGGTTTGAATTGCTATGTGTATATTAATATTATATGCATATATATATGATTTAATTATTTATATTACTTGGGCGCCTCGCCTAGCTACGCCTAATCGTCTGGTTTCACCTAGATGCCTTGACTACACTACTGCTAGTTTTTTCTCTATCCTTTCAATTACCAGATCTTATATACTGTTAGCTATAGATCTTGAACCAAGATGCATTCCTAGGCTTTCTAGGGAACTTCACATTCTACATCCCAAAACAATTTGTATGGAGTTCGCTTTGCACCTCCTCACATTCTCAACAAGATGAACTTAGAGTAGTGCAATAAGTGCAATACATGTCCCTACGTACTGACATTCTATGGTCTCGTCATCTACGGAGTAGCTGGAAGAAGGTCAACAACAAGAACTCAAAGAAGGTGATACCAAATTTGATGAAGTTCTTTAAGAGCATGAAGTTGCAGTCTTGCAGGTGGCATTGGTGAGGGCACAAGCATCAGTCAACCGAAGGTTTCAGCTGCACAAAATCCAATTCGTATCTGTTCTACTATATGTTCTCCTACAGTAGGTCGATAACCATCATAGTGTGTTGATGCTAGAATTCCACCAGGTAATTTCTAGCAGATCTTGGAGCAAAACCGCGACAACTATAAGGATCAATTTTATGTTTGATCGAGAGGGGTTAAAGTAGAATTTGATAAAAGAGTTGATGTGTTAAGAAACCTTTTGATTGGCCCGAGATGTCTGAAGAACTGGTTCATTTTGTGAAGATGAAGCTTAAAGGATGAGTCCCACCTTTGCAAGAGCAACAACATCCTTAGACTGGCCAAGAAGAGAAATCTTAAAGCTCAAGGAGGCACCATTGGCCTGGTGGAAGTTACTGAATGACCTCCTAGCACTGATTGGCAGGAAATTGAATTAAAGTAAGAGAATTATCTACCTTTAATTATGAAGAAACCATCTTCGAGGAGTTATTTCTACTTCGAAAGAGACTTTTATTATAGAGTAATACATGGAGAAATTCAATGAATTGACCATCCAGAATCGAATAATAGAAGATTAGGGACAAGCTATATCACGGTATTGGGCGTGATTGAAGATGGAGTATGAGAAGGAACTCACGGTTGTTCGCTTGACTAGCCTTGAAGAAGCTTATCAGCTGGCCTTAAAGATTGAGCACAATTGAAGCATTAACGTTAAAGTGTACCAAAGTTATAGCTGGGGGATTTCCTACCTCTCAAACTACTTCTAGTGCTCCCCTTAACATTGTAAGTTTCTCAACCTCTACTATAATCAATCAATAAAATCAGCAATTGGAGTGATGTATCCAAGAGTAGGGGACTTTTGTTTCAAAATTTTGAAGCACAGGATTTTGGAGAAACTTCAAGATTTAATTCACAATTGGAAAATAGGTGAAGGAAAATAACCCCAGGTAGTCCAGGGTTAGTTCAAAGAGGGAAATGACTTCGCATAGTCAATGGTTACTTCGAAGAGGGAAATTAGGGTAGGGCTATTTTCTACTGTTTAGAACTAGAAACAAAGAACAGCATAGTCAAGTAGAATTATTAGAGAGAAAAGGGATGGAATAATACCTTAATAGGCTAATGGAAACAGGTGTGGGAGGAGTCCACCTCGTAGGATTGATATAGAAGATCTCACCTCCACAGCTAGAAGAAATCGATTACTTCAATAACTGAATTCAGCACCAGAGAGATTTGAGGTAATATTTTATTTACTTAAAACTTGTGAAACAAAGAAGGCTTGTACACATTTATAAGGGGGAAGGGATAGTCATCTGCCCCTTAACTACTTGAAATAGAACACTAACTAATAATGGCAAGTAAAAAAAACACCTAAAGAAACTCAAAATTCTATTTGGCCTCTAAATATTCAACAAAAAAATTGCTATAAGTATTAATCCAAGAATTACTATTAAAAAATACCAAAGGACTTCTAAACTTGGACTCTTCCTAACCAGTGTTTTCAGAATCGGACAGGGCATCGAACCTGTAGAGTGGCCAGTTCCCGGTTTGACCGTGCCCTTTATTGCAAAATAATCGTTTTTTCCCATTTCCCCCCTTTCTCGGCCGGTTCTACCGGTTCCCGGTTGAACCGGTCGGATCTGGCTTGTTCTGCTGGTTCTACCAGTTTTTAATTCAGTCTAGTTTTGGGAGTTTTTGAAAACAGCGACCTGGCCGATTCCCAGTTTTACCGGTTCAACTGGCCGGTCCTATCTGGTATTGATAACACTGCCCCTAACATTAGGCAACTACTAGAAAAGAAATTCCTAAAATATTTTAAGACAACTCAAAAAGAAATAACTAAAAATAGCACCAAAATTAACTAAGGGATCTAAAGCAATTGAAATTCCAAATTGCCATTGGTGGGGGGAAAGTAGATCTCTCTCAAACTAGGAGGCATTTTGACACGCGGCTTCAGCCGCCCTTATAAACTGGGATCCCCTACCATATGGCTAAGGTTGTAGGACTAAGTGGGTCCAAGTGTTGCCCACATCAGGAACCCTAGGTTTTCGGGCCCAGTTTTCTCCTTCATGAATAGCTCCAGATATCGCTTATACAGGTTACGGTCTAGTTTCTAGAAATCAGTTGCAGCAATCCACGTACTTGTGAAATTGATTTGCCTTGCCATTTGACTAAGAACTTTTGATATCCTCGTATTCTTGTAGAAAAAAGTTGATCGTCAAGAACATCTTCAATAAATCCTTCTTCTCTGGCACATTGGAAGTCTAAGCATGTGTTCATCATTTCATCTTGATTAGGTCCATGGTAGAGTGTCATATTCTCCATATTGAATATTGAACTTATGTTAAGACCTTCAGGTTAGTCCAACAAGTATGCATTAGACCCAAGCCTATTGATTTTAGTGTATGCTCCTGCTTTCCTAGATTACATCTTCTGGAAAGATCCTTTAGGAAATATTTTTGGCCTTAAACGATTAATAATTTCATCTCCTGTCTTGAACTTTGTGAATCTTTTATGCACATTAACATCTTCCTTGTATTGCTCATTACATACTTCATGAATTTCATGAACATGCTTTGCATCTTCAAAAATCTTTTTACCATCAGAAACCCAGTCAGAGTCTATGGAAGCCTTCAGACGAAGTCAGTACTATGATCTTCCCACGGTGCATGAGCTACTGGAAATGGTTTATAGCATGGTTGTTAAGGCAAATAGGCGACTTGAGGCAACAAACCCCATGGACGCCTTTGGCGCTCGAGATGTCACCTGATGAAACTCCTTGCAGTAGATATCCCCCAATATATGATTTGTATATGCTGCATTTCCTTGAATAAAGGGGCACTGGATAAGATTCACTTGATGATTATATTGTTTCCATGCGATGCGGTGGCTATCAGAAAGTTTTAGTGAAGTATTTGAAATGGCCTTTATCAGATTGTATGTGGGTGACTGCAAAGGAAACTCAGATTTATATGAGCATAACTTGGCCATTCACTCGTTGGAATCGAGTTTTCTCAAGTAAAGGAAATTTGATGGAGACAGGTCCATGAAGGCCCATTGCTGTCTATTTAGACCCATGGAATGAGGCCCACAAATTTATTGCATCAATAAAGTCCTTAAATAGTCTTCTAGAAAGACTTGAGTGTTCAAAAAAATTTATCAACGAGTCTTAGGAAGTTGTTTGTACGCAAAGTCCTTAAATGTGTCTTCTAGAAAAACAGAAAGTCTTTTATTGAAAGTTAGTCATTAAGGATGTTCTAGAAGGTTTATTAATGAATCTTAAGAAGCTGGTTAATTAGTTCTCTTTTGGAACTAGTAAGTCTTCAGATATCCTAAGTCGGTCTTTAAATAGTTGTCTTTGGAATTAAGTGTCTATTAGATTTCCAAAGTTCTTAGTAATTATGAAGGCTAGTCCTTTGGATCTTTAAAAAGGGAGAATGACAATGTAAGGCATTTAAGATTTGAAGATTGAATAAAAAGTCTTTTAGTAAAGTGTGACTCCATCTTTTGGGTTGGTGAAACTCCAACTTTACGATCTCCATAGTTGTGCTGTGACTACTTCATATCATCCTATCCCTTCCCCTTCTTTATTTAAATAAATTTAGGGTGCTGCTACGTGCAACCCACTAATTTCTTATTATACACCAATATCAAATAAAATATGCCAATTATTTTGAGGTTCTTTCTCTATGCGCACCCAAAATTCTAAAAGTGAAGAGCTGTTTTTCTTTCATCGTTTTCCTTTCTTCCCTTTTGTCGCAAAAATTGCTGGGCTCCAGGACAAGAAAGAGCATATGACCACACAAACTCGGAAGATTGGTGGTAATGGTGGTGAGCACGGCAGAGGGTTACAATCAACACCCCAAGATTGAAGAAGAGAGAAGATGAACGGCGGTGATAGTGGTGAGCTCGATGGCGGGTGGTGGTAAAGGGTGGCGTGTTAGTGTGTCCATCTTCATTCATTTTTTGAGCTTGGTTGCTTTTGATGAGAGAGAGAGAGGAGCCGAGCCTACAAGGAGTTCCCATTACAACCTCATCGCTTTCTGTGTTTCTGAAGAGTGTATGGTGGGTACAAGAAGAAGAGGGGTAACTTACATGAGAGCTTCAACTGGATCAGACATGCCTGTTGGCATCTTTCTAGCATGAGGGGTTGCAAAAAGACAGTTCCTCTAGATTTGTTTGGAGCAGAAAAAAAAAAAAAAAAAAAAAAAAATATATATATATATATATATCTATGGAGAAATTGGGATTGTGTTGAGGAATTTGGACTGAACAATGCACATCATGCTTACTTTCACCGTACACATCTCATTCACCTCCCCCTCTGGCTCAGGTCCTTATGGCATCAATTCCTTTCATCTTACTCACCTTCCCATCTAACTCAGGCCTTTTGGCATCAATTTCTGTCATTCTCTAATTCCAGAAACAAATGGATGGTACTATTAAAAAGAGGTCTTAATGAAGAAGGAAGATCCAGATAACTCTTGATCTTGATGGAGAAGGGAACATGACCACCGTTTGGGTTGAGCATTGATAAACTCTTATTAGAATGGTGATTTTTTGAAAATGTATCGAATTTTTATCTTTTGGTGTGAGCATAGAATATAATCCATTAAAGGTGTATAGTGAGTAAATTGTTAGTTTGGTGTATAATAAGAAAATATTGGTGTGCTCGTAGCCATGGTGACAAATTCGGGGTTCTGGAATAATTCGGTAGAGGTCAAATTCGGAAAAATTTGGGAAACTTTGGAAAAAATCGGGAAAAATCGGAAAAAATAATAAATATAAAAATATACCGAACAATTTGATTAACAATGTACAAAATAAGTAGTTTTTTGCCAAGTTTGAGAAAATAATTCTGGAATAATTCAGAAAATTCGCGTATAATACGAAAAATTCGCAAATAATTCGGCAAAAGCAAAAATGCGCGAATATTTGAAAAAAACGGATTTTTTTGTTAAAGAGCTCGTAGCAGCACCCTAAATTAATTTTGTTCTCATCATCATCCTCTCATCCCTTAAAAGTCCAACACCATTCTTGCTTCCGTCATAACTCATTCTACCATGTGCTCTCATTGGCAAATATTTAGAAGGTAATCCAATTTTTTTTCAATACAAAGATAACATTAAAATATAGTAGTTAAGACTTAAGCGTCCTATAGATATTCTTTGAACTATCATGTGAATTTTTATTATGCATTATTTTGGAGAACAGTAGATACATTGTGCGCATATGTAAGACTATGTATATACATTTTATATGGGAAGATAAATTAAAACATGATTCTTCAATAGAACATTCATTTGTAGGTAATGAAATATATAAAAAGATCTAGTTAAAAAAGTACATAATTCATAAACAAACATAAAAAAAAAACTTAACTATGCCAAAGTTTCATCATCTCTTAATGAATTGACTGGGATAACAAGATGTGCAATCAAAAAAGCTATCTTGGCGGTCGCTGTGAGGCTCTAAGCCTTATAGCCCACGAGTTTCTTCTGACATTCTGAAGAGTATTCATGCTGTCTTAAAGCAAGTTGAAAACCAGGATCATCCTCATATGAAGAGATGAACTCCACCTTTGTTGATATAAGAAAAGCAGAGAAACTTCAGGATTTTTTTTTTCAATCTCAAAAATTAAAAGTCTCCATGCTCTGTTTTATAGCTTTTTGAAAAACAGTTTCTTCAAGCTCCTGGAATACGATCTTCCTCATATGAGAGAGAGTACATCCGTGTTGCCACCTCAAAGTTAGACATTTTCTTTTATTTTGTTTTTGCATGTTTCAGTGAATGTTCCATCATCAACTTCTTGATCTCCTTAGGGACGTTTAGACCTAAGTAACCGGAGCGAGAGCGGGAGCATCAAATTTTAATTTAGAATATGGTCGAGAGCGTCTCCATAGCGTCCATATATATATATATATATATATATTAGGATTCATTTATTTATTTTTAATTCAAACTAGAGAGAATAAAGTTTAAAGACTAGTGAGGAAGAGAGAAGAGGTCCCCACCTAGAATTACCAGCAACCTACACGTCCAAGCCAAACTACCATCATTGCTCTTTACTGACCTGAATGTTTAGAATAGGACAAAACAGCATAGAAAATATTTAAAACTTAAAAAGTGTTAAAAGTTAAAAAACCTTAAAGTGAGTTATTGACCGGTGAAATAAGTTTTGAAAGTTGGGGTAAATATGAGATTTTTTACACAAGATAACAAAATCCACGTTTCATCTTCCTCAAAGAGTCGGCAGAAGAAGAACTTCCGCCATTAACGCTGTTACACCAGCGTTTTTGTCACCGTAAATCTCCGCTCTCTTGTCAAAATTACAGCCGCACTCCACTACTATCGAAATTGCGCTCCACTAAACTTGCAACCGCGCTCCCATGTTGATTCTGCTCTTAAACCGTGAGAGCGAGGTTTGAGAGCGGGAGCGGGTAGTGTTTTAGACGGTTTGGGTTTACTAAGGTATAGACATCACTTCCCACATAAACCATGTGCTTAAATCTAGTGATGTCCTTCATAATTATCTCAGAAAAATATTTACACATAATCTTGTGCCTATCCCCATTCACCATCTCTTCGTGCCTTCTAGACATATGATTAAGTATTGCAACATAACAATTAACATAATCGTGAAACAAGAAAGGAACCAATAAAAAAACAAAATTGTGAAACAAATACGACAATCGTAGACACATAAGAATCGAACTTGAAAAAATTTAATTAATAAGAATCTAAGATCAACAAATTATAATTTTAATTGTTTCTAATGTAATAATTATGAAATTAGTGTCAATTAACATAAATATGGATTAGTCTATGGGTCTAATAGATCACCTATAGACTAATCTCATATAAATATTTGAATTGTAAATACCTAATAAGTAATTTAAAATCCTTAATTTTATATTTAAATTATTATTTTTAATAAAAATTTTAAAGTAATTTCATTGTCCAAAATTGTTGGGATCTACTAGAATCACTCTTAGAACAGAGACTAATTCCAATCATAAATGTAATATATATGTATTAAAATGCAAATTTTAATGTATGCTTGAAATTTTCAAAAAACTTAAAAAGTGGGATAAATTTTCATTGCTGAATGTATAAATGGGGAGAGGTACTAATGAGGCATGCTCATTGAAGCTTGTAATGAGCGATCCCTATAGAAAGATGACACGTGTCATACTTCAATCAGATCGTTGGATGTTAAGTTGGGTCCATTGGAGACATGTGTCAAAAATATCAGTCTGATTGGACATGTTTAGACCGTCTTTTTAGACCTTAGTTTGCAGCATTAACCCCTTAGGGTTCACTAGACCCTACCATATAGAAATGGCTGATAATCCCTTCTTCGATAGGACGGTCTATAAATGTCCGATCGAGCTAATTTTTTGCCATGTGTCTTTTGAGCAAACCCATCTTGACATCCAACGGTTAGATTCCGAAACAACTTACTACGTGTCAGTGTGTCACATTATTAGGGACCGCTCATTACAATCTTCAATGAGCATGGCTCATTAGAATGCTACTTTGTATAAATGTGGATTTAGCCATAAATCCATTGATCTATAATATGAAAGCATGTTTGGCTTTATTTGAAGGGATTTAACACCCAAAAAATAGAAAACAAAGAGAGTTGAACAAATCTCAATGAATAGTGAATAACAGGTTTGATGATTCGATCTCCATAGAGCTTGAATTTTTTTTTGTTCGAGTGTTTAATTTTAGGGTTAGAAGAAGGGTTTTGGAGATGAGTAATAGTGAGTTTAAGCTCAATATATAGGCCTTAGGTGTATACGTGTGGTATGTATTGTACTGTATCGGACCAATACAAATGATATTGTACGATCCTATCGAAACTCATCTATTTTTCTTGGTACTTGAGCGTATCGAATTAGTAACCTCAAAAACTTATATGTATCATGCGATATATATTGATATGCTCGATATTTTAAACCGGGGCTGATTCTATAACTTCTCATGTTTAAATAACGATCGTACCTTTCAATCTTGTTGTATGGCGATATGAATATGTTAGTGTATCTGGTTTTTTTGTGTGTGGCGGAGTTATTGCGTGTCCCTTAAGTATCCCTTTCTTTGAAGATTCTTTGATGCTATCTCTTCATTTTTTCTCCCGGTGACGATTACACTTACATGAGTTTCTTTTCACAGGATAATCATGTAACTCCAGGCCAAAAATCTATGGCTCGTTGCTCCGCAAGTGAAAGCCATGGACAACATTGAAATTTGATCTAAAAATGAAGGTATTTTTTTAAAATCTTTTAATAGGTTATGAATGACCCAGGCATATAATTTTATGATTTAGTACAATTCAGTAATAACTGGATTATGTAATTGTCATAATAATTTACAGGGCAAGACACGATAGAAAAATGTTCTATTGGTGATTTTCCTGAAAACAAAAAAGTGCCACCCCCTCCCCTTGCCTAAAACAAAAACCTCGATGTAGGCTTTCACTAATTCTGTATCTATATTTCTATACTAAATGATTATACTAGTTGCACCTTTCTTCTGTATGTTATATATGGAAAAATAATTTCACGCTGTGGCATAGTGTAGAATTGTAGATACTAGATACATCATACATTCTTGCTCATCTACAAGTCGACATGGTATGCATGCCTTTTGCAATCTGCCAATCTAATGGCTCCATTGAAATGCCCAAGGCTCAAGATCAATATGATTGGAGAATTTCAACAATGCAACATGGACTTTTTTTAAAAAAAGTTTGGCATGAGACATCGTTTATCTAATTTAGTTGTTAGTCTGTGCACATCACCCTGGGGATTATCTCGACTTCCATTTGGGATGTCATTCCTGGGATCAAAGATAGGATTTCCCCACAAGGAGCACACCTTAATCACCCTACAAAGAAAGCAGGTGTGCTTATAATCAAGTAGAGGTGTTCCAGACCCAAGCAGTAGTGCAATGCATGGGCGACTAGCAAGGGTAGGTGCAGAAAACCTCTCCACTTATTAAAATATCTGCTTGGAAAACTAGCAAAAACCTCATCTTGCACTTTTATAACTGTTTTCTTGTATAATAAGCTTATTTTATGTCACTGCAACCTTTCAATTACTCATTTTTCTCACCAATGTTGTCCAGGATGGTGGAAGCTACAAATTATCAAGTTGCACTGTTGGATTTCATCGCAATGCGTATTTATTATTTTATTTAATCACTGGAGAGATTAAGAAATGTTAGTAGATACTTTTCTATAAAGCAATATAAACCTTGGCATGCTATGGGATTGATTTAGAGAGTTTATTTTTTAGTTTTTATTTACAGTTATAAAATGCACTTTTTGCAGCTGCAATTGGTAGCTGGGGGGATAGATATGTTAGCATGGATTTTATGTTTGGTTTTCTGATTTATAGCATAGAATTGGAATTGTTGCAAGTTATTTAGTAATATTATTAAGAGTAATTTTGTTTTTTCCTAGAAATTATGAAACTGAAAGTAGGACTCCGCATGTCATTACAACGACGTTAATTCGTGTTGATCTGGATTTCAGACCCTATGGTTGATGATGAGCCATGTCATGGATTGAATTGTGGTATGAACTTCAAACTTTATTTTGAAGAGGTGTTCTGATAGGGACTTAATCAATATGTCAAAAAAATCCCAGAATTGATGAACACATCAAATCACGCCCTATATTTATTGAAGACCATAACAGATCACCACGTTTTCGCAGTTGATGTCTTCGGTGGCTCACTTTGAAGGCAGGTAGCTCTTTTTCCTTCTTAGGGCAGATCCTACTCTTTTTTAGGTAGTCCTCTTCACAGCGGCTTGCACTCTGGTGGCAAGTAGTAATTTAATTTGAGGCGGCTCTCACTTTGCTCCAGGTAACCCTTTCCGAGATTCGAGCTCGAGACATAGAGTTTGGCTCAAATACCAAATGAAATGGCCCAGACTAATACACTAAAAGCCCCGAGCCTATATCTATTTATGACTGCAACATGTTATTAGGTGGATTGGGGAAGAGGAGCATGACTTGACTTTTTGAATGCATGATTAAGTGATATATATACACGTAAGTGACGCTAAAGTTATTACAAAGTGCATGACGTTCTTGTAACAAGGGAGAGAATGTTTTTTATAAAAGATGGGTACTCCCAAATCTACTCCCTAATCCTAACCGTTTCTGGTCCACTAAAGGCTAAGATTTGAGTTGGCTTAGTTTGTCTTTTCTAATGCCACATCAGCTCAAATCCTAATCGTTTAATAACGGAGATAAACGGTTAGGATTTGGGAGTATATTTGGGAGTACACCTTGGGAGTATCCCTAGACTAATTCTTTATAAAATTGTCATTAGTTCTCTATAATTACTTGGATAACTATCGTGTTGTCATTTACAAATTCACATTAATGTGTGAACTGTAGTTTTGTAGTTTTCTTATACTTAGTAAAGGTGCACGTATTAATTTTTTACTAATAAAATTAGAATATATCTTCAAAAGGTTGGGATTAGTAACACAAACAAGTAAATTGTTTTGGTTGAATGGGAAATTAATAGATCAACGATTATAAGAATGGGTTGGTGATCTAAGCTTGACTAACAAATATCAGACTCAAACCTCTGAATTCTTATGTCAAACTCCATGAAATCTTGTGGAATAATTAGACTTCTAATGAGGGCACGTCAAGGATAAGAATTGTTGATTCAAGCACTTGTTTTGATACAAGTATACAAGTTGTGGATCAACGAGAACAGTTGCTAGTGCATCATGTTGGGTCACTCAGAAAATAGTATTAGATAACATTAATAGTGTAATACCTTTCAAAACAAATACCTACATAATTAGCTGCCCACTCAAAATTGATAGATAACTTGTTCACGAACCTCTCTTATTGTAGACATAATAGATAATTTTTTGTTTTCTGAGATGTAATAACAGATAACTTTTCCAACCGTCAAACTCCATAATTATCATAAAATCTATGAACAAGGAAAATAGTACTAACTCACCTCATCTATTTCACAATTGGCACCAGAGTCCAATTGGGGTTCCACCTCAACTTAGCATCACATCTACTACAATGGAACATGCCAATGACATCTTATACCAATCCTGCTAATGATCTTTCTCGACTTTTGCTATGAATTCCCTCGTCATATCGTTAACTTCAATTCCAAATGGTGTTCATGTGTTGCATTCCTTTCTGAAGCATCTCCAATTTGTCACAAAATCTAATCTTTCTCTAATGCTGGCGTGCAAGAGTCCGACTTGACCACTTTATAATAAATTTTTTAAATCAATTAAGAGAAGTAAGGACTTTCTAATAGGGTCCTTCCAAGTCTCTACTAATTGAGTCCTTACCAATGATAATAACTAAAGTTTTAATTACCAAAATAGACTCCTATTAAATACACTAATATCAAATAAAATTATATAAACTTCTTGATGCAAAAGGTAGTATGGCCATTTAGGAATATCTAATAGGGAAGGATCCATCCAGTTGTTGGTAAGTAAGTAGTTCCTACCAACAAACTTCCACTTGAGACTCAGATCGAGATCCTGACTTCAATTTTTGGCTGTCTTTCAATTTTTGGTTGTCTTTCTGTTTACTAAAATCCAAAAACACAGTTTCTTTCAAGTTTTCAATATAGGGTAAATATTATTTTTATATTACATTATATATATACTATATTGTTAATTTGTATATTTTACATAGTTCTTAGTCATTTTGCAATTATATGAGATTGAAATGATAAATCTCTGCCAATAGCAAGTAAAAAATTAAGAATAATTCCACCAATAGTCTCATAGATGTATTATATAATGATCAACAAATAAACAAATGCTTATTAAATAAAAGAGGACATTGTCAAAAAAACTACTTACAGTGTTGGCATCATAATCTTTTGATGAATAAGGATAATGCATTACCCATTTTTAATTCATTCACTTTATCATAATGATTTGTTTCAGAATTTGGCTAACAATGTCTATTGGACATGATGGACCGCCAGAAGCCACTTCGTCAATATATCATCATGTTTACCATCTATATAACTGTTACCATGGATTTCAGCCCAAACTCGTAGCGAGACATGCTCCATGCAAAATCTATATCAACAACCATGCAATTTGACATGAGGAAGATGGAGGCTGCATGCTCCAAGCAACATCTCACCACCTTGGTTGGATCAATTATTCCAGCAACCATCACTGCTCACAAGTATTGAAATCATGAACGCCCGTAACACGCATACAACAACTATGGAAGAGGAGATTAATAACTACCTTACAGTATTGAATGCTTGGTCTCATGAAACAGGAAGGGGATCGGGGAGTAGGGGGACCAGGGAAGCATTGGTAAGTCGTAGAGATAGATCTAAAAATCATTTTAATTTGAACAAGATTCTACTAATACTAAAATATGTGTAGATCTTAATAGAATTCTACTTTAAATAGGGTTTTGTTAGTACTAAGATATGTTAAGGAAACAAATGAACACCTTAAGGTAAAGATAGGATTCTAGCTACTAATACTAAAATATGTGTAGATCTAAATAGAATTTTAATTTAAATAAATATGTGAAGGAAAAATATGAGTACCTTAATGTATGAGTCCTTCTAACTCATTACTAATAGAGTCTTTATCCATAAAAATAGTAAAATAGAGATTTAATACGTATTAATGGGTCTATATATGAGTCCCATATAAACTATATATTATAACTTATAAAAGGTGAAAGGTAATTACGTCCACTTAAAGTTTTGCATACTCCTTGTACTTTTATTAGTAGAATGATATAAGGGATCGGGAGACACAAAAGAGAACACATATCTTTACACACACATTCATTCAATCAAGAGATCAAAATTTCATCATCACATTACTTTTTTTTAATGTATGGAAGGGTATTTTAAGAAATTTAATTATTTAAAACTGTCTCCTCTCTCTCTCCAACATGGGTGTGATCGGAGCATGGGGCATATCCTAATTCCGTTTTGCAAGACTACATAAGGAGTAAGGGTTTGGTCATGGAGAAAGGCAAGGAAAGGAAAGCACAACGAAACCAAGAACTTCACTGATTAAACCAGATGATTTCCATTCCATAGAGAGAGCAACCCCAAGGATGCTTGTGGCCAGGCCGTAGGATCTAGGAAGATAGGTAGTGGGCTGTTGGGATTCAGAATAATAAATAAATAATTTAAACCTATTCAATATTATTCTGATCGTAGAATTAGACCATGCGATAAATTTTCTAGAATTCGTAATCAAAACAGACAAGGATTGAAAATGGTAATCTCATACCTTTCGCTGGAATTTCCCTATTCCCTTCACGGTGTGATGCTGGGTTTCTCGGCGCTTGAGAGGGATGAGAGGAGTCTTCTCTTTTCTCCTTAGGTCTGATTCAATGGGGCTTCTCAATAACGTAAGAGAAAAGAGGGACCCCCCCTTTTGCTTTATATACCCTTGGAACCTTACCCATCATAAGATCCAAGGGCTAAGAGGGATCACACCAAAGATCTAACGGTCGCCAACCCTGACCATGTTGTTAGCTTTAATAACACTTAAAGAGTCCCAGTTTGATCACATCTCTTTAGTAGGACCCATTAACCTTAACATTCTCTATTGACAGCAATACAATCTGAGTTTTGAAAACATAAAGATTGCGCCGGACCACTTGGTTTTTTATTTAATAAGAAAAACTCTAACAATCTCTCACTTGGTCCAAGCAATCCTTAAATAAAATAAAATGAATCTTCGGATTGAACAACCTTAAAAACATGAGTGACCAACCTTTTATTTTGAAAAACATTGCTGTCGAGAATCAAGTGTTCTTTAACTGTCACTTTGATTCAAAAGCACCACTAATGGTGATCATGGAAGCATTTAGCATCTACTAGTGTTCATTACTATGATGCAAGCCACTCCATGGTCAAATAGCTGGTAATACTAATGTTTCAGAGCAGTTCTTTATGGTGGCTAAGTATGGTGTGATATGGACTGTACACAACCTTATGTGATCAAAAATGTGTACGTCTAAAAATTGTCCACGCTACATGCATTTAAGCATATGCATGTCATTCCGATACTTTACGGCAACCGCCATGTGAAGTCCATCACCTTGTATGTAGAATGAAGGCCTCAAACATAATGCCCAACCATGTTTAGCCCAAGCAACTTGAGGCTTTGTGCGAGGCTCTCGGGCAAACCTGACATCAATGACATCCGTCATGTGAAGTTCATCACTTGATGTTTTTACCTTTTACATGTGCATTCAAAACATAAGAACAATTAAACGATGCATCAATATTTCATTTGCATAACCATAACAATTCAATATCTGAGAGTGTAAAACAATGACATGTATATCATATAAAAGTCTGGAATATAAAACAATAAACAATACTCCCATTAAATAAAAGAATCAAACGATTTTAAGAAGTTCCATAATAGTGACAAGTTCTTTAAAATTTCTTGTGGAGAGTTCTTTAGTTAATGGGTTTATAATCTAAACATGTAACAACACATAATCTGTTGAGGATTTCAAACTATCCTGAAAACAAGTAAAATCATAGTTTGAATAACTTTTAAACTTCTAGTTCAATATATCTCTTGTAAACCAACATGAAATCCTATGAGATAACTCCAAATGTCTAGAAATATGATTTATAGTAATCTTGATATCCAAATTATAACTTACAAACCTCTCACTGATCTTAACATATATCCACCGATCCAAGTAGATCACTATTTTAAGTTTACCATTCAAATTGTCACAAGAGTCATAATTACCTAGAGAAAATCTAATAAAATTAACAAATATACACAACAAGAATGACATAAAATATAAGTCCAAGGTTACCTAATAAAGATCATCCACTAATATATTACTACCAACTGTCTGAAAAATATGTCTGATGGAGAATGTACTCCCCTCAATGATAAAACTAAACTATATCCAATCCAAAATAAATAATATTTAATAGTAAAAACATAAATAAAGTCTAATACTAATCAGCAAGTTCCAATAGCCTCCAATACTGTTGGTATAGAGTTCCTCAAAAATCAACAGCTCCTCAGCCTTGGCGCTTCGCCAATGAATGAACTCTTTTATTCTTCCTGCACCAATCCTTATATTTGAAATAGTCTCTTTTCATGTGACCTTTCCTCTTGCAAAATAAACATTCAATCTCCTCTGGTTCCTCAGTATTATCCTTTCCCTGAAATTGATGTCCCGAATTCTGTCATTGATTATGTATTGAATTCTATCCTAAATTATGACCTGAACTCTATCCTGAATTTGTCCTTGCCAGAAATTCTGTGAATTAGGCTTCTGGAACCTTTTATTCTTAAAATTCTTCTTGCTACCAGAATTCACAGCCAAGTTCGCATACTCAGCTTTCCCACGCTTCATACGCTCTTCCTCACTAACACATACAACTATCAGTTCATGCAGGTCCCACTTCCTATCCTGGGCATTATAATTAACCTTAAAAGCATCAATTGATTGAGGAAGTGAAGTTACAACCAAATGTACCATGAGGTCGTCCTCAATGGTCAATCCAAAACTATATTTAACTGCATCTTCCAAGAACTATAATTTGAACCATTTAGAGGCTCAATCTCAGTCAAATGTTTCTGAACTACAGACCCATCCATAATTGAAAATGTCAATGTTTTACTATGTTATGGTATGTCTAACAAGTTATTGCACAAATTATAATAATTTACTTTATACATATCATTGCATGACTTTATTTAAGCTTTATAATTCTAATCCGGTCTTGGGGTTAAGCCGGATAGCTAAAGTGGTTTACTTTAAAATTGCTTACTTCCACTTTACGGGACAGGTGGACGCATCATCTAATCACACATTTGGGCAAGAGATTTTGACATGCAATTCACCCCCCAATTGGCGACAACAGTCGCGCACAGAACTGATCTATCACGTGTTGGATTGATTAGGACACTTCCACACCTTTGGGCAAGAGGGTTATCATTCTCTCACCGCCACGTACAAATCATTCTGTCTCACTTAATCTACAAGAAGTCCCTAGACACCTTTGGGCAAGACTAGCTATTCAATGTAGGTGAGTGCAAACTCGCGATCTTAAAGAGACTGAAATCCCTAAATTCGAATAACCATAACCTCCATACGACGGTCACCTTTGGGCAAGATACCTACTTTGGTTATGACCATTCGGATGAGCGCCTTACAGATCAAACCTAAACCCCATAGGATGATCTAACTTTAGTTTCTGATATTAATTTTGAGTTAAAGTATCAACTTATTCATTTATTTTATGTCAAAATCATAAGAAAATGATGTTCATACAATAAAACAGCTCTTTACAGTGCTCAAAAGTCTAAATGGACCCCAAAAACGGAATCAGAATACCCAAAAACCTCAGGAAATGTTAGACACTCCCCCTGGACGTGTCACGTGCAGGGGACACGCACTGCGAGTGACACGCGCGCCTCACGCGCTGGGAGTGCGCATCAAGCGTAGGCTGTGTACCGCACGTGCACGAGAATGGGCTCACGCGCGTTCTACGCGTCACGCGCTCGCGGTCTGACGCGATTACGCAGTCCGGTCTGGTTCCGCTCGGTTCGGTCTGGTTCAGTCTTGGTTCCGGTTGGACCGGTTCGGTCCAGTGAACCGGGTTCTGGTCTTTTCAGGTCGAGTTATGCCCTATTCGGGTCGGGTACAGTGCGAGTCAAACCAAGACCCATACATGTTCGGGTCAATTCAGCCCATTCGGTTCGGGTGGAGGATCGGGTCACAGGGTCGGGTTGACCCTCGTGATTCTTTCTTCCTCACCAGAAAACAGATATTTTTTTTTAAAATTTTTTCAAAACCCTAACGCCGTATACTGGTTTCCCCCTTCTTGGGGACCCTACCGGCCACCTCTCCGGCTGCCTCCGGTGCCAAACCGACGGCCATCCTCCGACAAGCAAAACCCAACCGCCTGTAGCGTCCTTCGGCAGTGGAATCGTTGTCCAACCAAAAACGGTGAAAACCCCTTTTTTTTTTTTTTTTTAAATCCAAATCATTCCGATCTTTAAAAAACATGATTATTCAACTTCAAAAATTATTTCGGAAATAATAAAATCAATTATCAAATCCAAAAACAATTAATCAATTTCTTTATCTAATTTACCTTTAAATTTCTATTTCTTCCTTAAATCCGAATCACAAGATCAATTAAAAAAAATTGATTAATTAGATCCGCAAATAAAACCCACTTAGATTTGATTATTATGAAAAATTAATCACAAGGTCAAGCCTGTGCTCTGATACCAATTGTTGGGATTCAGAATAATAAATAAATAATTTAAACCTATTCAATATTATTCTGATCGTAGATCTAGACCATGCGATAAATTTTCTCGAATTCATAATCAAAATAGATAAGGATTGAAAATGGTAATCTCATACCTTTCGCTGAAATTTTTCTATTCTCTTCACGGTGTGATGCTAGGTTTCTCGGCGCTTGAGAAGGATGAGAGGAGTATTCTCTTTTCTCCTTAGGTCTGATTCAATGAGACTTTTCAATAACGTAAGAGAAAAGAGGGACCCCCAATTTTGCTTTATATACCCTTGAAACCCTACCCATCATAAGATCCAAGGGTTAAAAGGGATCACACCAAAGATCTAACGGTCGCCAACCCTGATCATGTTGTTAGCTTTAATAACACTTAAAGAGTCCCAGTTTGATCACATCTCTTTAGTGGGACTCATTAACCTTAACATTCTCTATTGACAGCAATACAATCCGAGTTTTGAAAACATAAAGATTGCGCCGGACCACATGGTTTTTTATTTAATAAGAAAAACCCTAACATGTGGCGGCTTGTAGAGCTCCCTTTGATTAAGCATAAGCAACATAAGGTTTTTTTTTCCTAAAAAGGTTTGATGGATGAACCTTAGGAGTGAGTGAGTTTTAACCATAGTTAGTGGGTGTTAAAAGGGACACATGGCGGTTTATAGAGATCCTTTAACTGTGGTTTAACATAATTAACCTAAGATTAATATTTTTATTTTATTTTCTTATAACCAAGGTTAGATTAATGAATCCTAGGGATGAGTGAATCTTAACCACGGTTAGTGGGTGTTAAAAGAGACCCATGGCGGCTTGTAGAGCCCTCTTTAATTGCGGTTAATCGAACCAACCTAAGGTTATTTCTTACATAAAACTAAGGTTAGATAGATAAACCCTAGGGGTGAGTAAATCTTAATCATAATTAGTGGGTATTAAAAGGGAGACGTGATGGCTTGGGAGTTTATGTTTTTCTTTGGTTCAACTTTCAAATGGTAAAGACGTGTTTCCTCAATCAAGTAATAGGGGTAAAATGGAAAAATGGTAACTTTAGTTAACAATGTTAATATTAAGAGTTTGATAGGGGAGGACAGTGTAATTTCAGAAACTAGAGGGGAGGTTTCTGAAATTTCACCAAACCTCAGGAGAGGTGAGTGTAATTTACCCAAAAAAATAATTAAAAAATTAACCCTAGAAGTTGGTAAATTTGAACCACGGTTCACAAAATTTATTATTATTTTTTTCTAAAATCCAAGGATAGGTGGGTGAACCCTGAAAGTGAGTGAATCTTAATCACAGTTAAAAAAGGACATGTGGCCTTCACAAGGGTAACCAGTTTTGGCAAAACCGGTTAGGAGAAGAAAACGAGTCAGTAAAATTGTCTTGCGGTTAGAACAGGATATCGGAGAGAGAGAGAGAGACCCCGTCACGCCAGAACCTCTCCCCAAGAGGAGACTGTTTAAATAAATTAAAATTTTCAAAATACCCATACATACTTAGGGTGGTGTGATGACGACTATTAAATCTCTCAATCGAATGTTGTGTGCGTGTGTGAAGATGCATTTCTCTTTCATGTCTCAATCCATTCCCATATATATATACTAGAAAAAGTGTACGTTTTGCACGTATTAATTTATATTAATAAAAAATTTAGGGTAAAATATACTCACCTCCCTGATGTTTGGTGAAATTTCAGAAACCTCCCTTCTAATTTCTGAAATTATATTGGTCTCCCCTGTCAGACTCTTAATATTAACACTGTTAATTAAAGTTACTATTTTTCCATTTTACCCCTATTACTTAATTGAGGAAACACGTCTTTATCATTTGAAAACTCAACCAAAGAAAGACATAAACTCCCAAACTGTCACGTGTCTCTTTTAATTCCCACCAAGTATGATTAAGATTTACTCACCCTTAGAGTTTATTCATCTAACCTTAGTTTCGGGAAAAAAATAACCTTAGATTGGTTATGCTTAACCGCAATTAAAGAGGGCTCTACAAGCCGCCATGTGTCCCTTTTAACATCCATTAACTGTGGTTAAGATTCACTCATCCCTAAGATTCATTAATCTAACCTTGGTTATAAGAGAATAAAATAAAAAATATTAATGTTAGGTTAATTATGTTTAACCACAGTGAGAGAATCTCTATAAGCCACCACGTATCCCTTTAACACCCACTAACTATGGTTAAAACTCATCACCCCTTGGGTTCCTCCATCAAACCTTGGTTTTTAGAAGAAAAAAAACCTTATGCTTAACCACAATTAAAGGGAGATCTACAAGCCGCCACGTGTCCCTTTTACACCCACTAACTATGGTTAAAACTCACTCACTCCTAGGATTCATCCATTTAAATTTGATTTTTAGAAAAAAAAAACCTTAGGTTGATTATCCTTAACCACAATTAAAGGGGGCTCTACAAGCCGCCACTTGTCCCCTTTAACACCCACTAACTATGGTTAAAATTTACTCACCCCTAGGATTCATCCATTTAATCTTGATTTTTTTTAAAAAAAAAACCTTAGGTTGATTATGCTTAACCACAATTAAAGGAGGCTCTATGAGCCACCACGTGTCCCCTTTACCACCCACTAATTGTGCTTAAGATTCACTCATCCCTAGGATTAATCCATCTAACCTTGCTTTTAAGAAAAAAATAAAATATTAACCTTAAGTTAATTAATTTAACCATAGTTAAAAGATCTCTATAAGTTGCCATGTGTCCCTTTTAATACCTACTAACTATGGTTAAGATTAACTCACCCCTAGAGTTCATCTATTTAACATTGGTTTCTAGAAAAAATATATATATATACTTAGATTTTGGAAATACATATTAACCTTAAGTTGAGATATATATATACTTGATTTTGGAAATACATATTAACCTTAAGTTGATATTATTAAACTTTGGTTAGAAACCAATTATCATTTATTTTATTGAATTAATTAATCCTGTGTTGAAAAAGGGTAATTTAGACATTTAAAAATATTTAAATGATGACATCATCAAAGTTTATCCATAAAGTAAATGGTAAACTTAAAGGAAAGGGTATTTGTTACAGACAACTAAAATTGAGAGGAGGGCAGTGTAATTTCAGAAACTAGAGGAGAAGTTTATGAAATTTCACTAAACCTCCCCAAGGGAGGTGAGTGCAATTTACCTAAATTTTATTAGCCTAAACACCCGAGCATTTACACCAAAAAATGTGGACTCAACTGGACCCTCAAGATAACATGGTTTTTGCCTCGTATCCAAAATTCTAAAAGCCTAAACGTCTTCGCAAATGAAGCAAGCTCACCGGATAATCTGACATTGATAGTCGGTGAAGCAAGCTCAACGGATATAATCAGACATTGATTGTTGGTGTAATTCCTGCAATTGGGTATCATTCTTGTTAGCTTATTAAGCCTTTGAATTATACAGTATTTATATCACGTGTTTGATCAATGATTTGGAGGAGGAAACCACATATTCTGGATGCTTCTAATTAAGCTGCATTGGAAGTAGTCTATGAGAAGGTGATGAAGATCAGAAAGATAAAAAGTCTGATAAAAGTTATCAAAATCACTTAGATAGGTTAAATCAAACAGCCGATTGATTACTTGACTTCTTTTTGTAGCTCTAACAATGAGGTTTTTTTTGACTCTTTAAGAGTTTCCTAGAGCCTTCTCGTCATTATAAGGGAAGATGCAGCGGGTTGTAAATACCGTATGCTGTAATAACTTTTGTTATATTTTTTCTGGTCAGGGTCAACCTAATCCCAAGCTTACCTTGAAAAAAAAAAAAAAGAGTTAACATTCACCTATTAGTAGCCAATTAGTCACGTATGAGTAATAACATCAAAGGGTTTTCTATCAACAAAAAAAAAAAGTGATAACATTAACACCATATGGGTATGCAGAGCCCGACCCACTTATAAAGATGGAAAATATATAACCAGATATCCAAAACCGCACAGTCAAAATCCGGGTTACAAATTGCAACCCATGGTCGACACATACAAACAAAATAGCTTAAAAGTTGATCAGAACCAAACTTATTCCCAAAGTTCTAGCCTATAGCCCATGTAAGCCTCTACTCTCTAACAAGTAACAACCCATCCCGGTATTGGCAGTACAGTCGAGCAAAGGATGAGAACGGATGACACGACACGACACGACACGACACGACACGACACGCTCATCTGGCTATAAAAACTGCTTTTACTACTTCTTCATCCTCCTCAATCCTCATAACCACCTTTATATAGTGATCTGTGTTACATCCCAACCTCATCTCACTTTTCTCTCCCAAATTTCCATTTCTTTGGCAATTCGTCGAACACATACACGGCGAGGCAAGTGCCGACGAAGGAAAACCAAAAAAAAAAGGCATTTTGGTATAAGGGCGAGTGTCGCTGAATAGAAACTCGAAAGAGATCGGAGGAGAGAAGACGAAGAATGCATGAGTTTCAGATACGATAATTGAGGAAACGAGGGATCTTCGCAAACTGTTCCTCCATCCGAGGAGTTGGTACCGGAAACCAACCCTCTTCATCTCATCCATGAATACACCTCATGGCAAGACCTCCCTTCTCTCCTTCAATAGCAACCCATCTATGAATTGTGTGTCAGATATTGAATTGGAATGAAGTCAGTTTACCCATTCATGGGTATGCTCATGAATATATATATATAGAGAGAGAGAGAGCAGTTCTCAGTTACAGTAATAGACTATTTTGGACCCCTACGGGACTCAAGAAGAATTACAACGTGAATGCATATGAATTAAATTTTAATATGATTATCAAAAAATAAAAATTTGTTTTTTATTTTAATATACTATACCCTAAACCTTTACTAAAATAAGTTAAAAGGGGCAATTTGATCAACACAAAGTTTTGCATACTCCTTATATACTTTTATTAGTAGAATGATAAGAAGAGATTTGGAGACATGAAAAAGAACACATATGTTCACATAGATACATAGGGCTGCTGTACATTGGGTAGGGCTAGCCCCTAGCCCTCATGACCCAGCCCGAATTAGGGTGGACTGGGCTTAGGTTCCATGGGTTTGGGGTTCTATTTTCATTAAGTGTTTGAGTTTGGGTAAACATTAATAAAATTTGGATTATTAATCCAACATGGCCCTAAAATTCAAAAACATCTATTTTATACCAAATTGCTCCACATAAATCATTCTGTTAAGCATACAAGACATTCTAAAAGATGAAATACAAAATTTTATCTTAATAATTGGTTACCTGAAAGGTGAATGTTACAATCATGATTAACATGAAAATCATCAACTATATTGGCTTCCCTAAAAATGTGATTAATAGAGGAACAAATATTCATCACTTGATTTATCTTCTTGTTCCAATACCACACATTCCAATGATGACTAAAAGAACCCGTCTAAACTTCTATGAGAGTTTTAACATCAGATTCTACATTCACCTGATCGAAGATAACCAAGTCGTTGAGAAAGAGTAAGACCATCAGGGAGAGATCTAGTCTCAACAACATAATTAGTATAGTGACCATAAAAAACATAAAAGCAAGCAACCATCACTCTAGAGTGGTCTCGAATAATCCCTCATCCTCCTGCTAAACCCGGGTTACCTTTAGAAGCACCATCTACATTCAATTTAGTTCTACCCTAAGAAGGCCGGAGCCATTTGACATGAGATAAGATGGTTCTTCAAGGAGAAATAGGGGCCATAATGTTAAGAATGGAATGATCAATGGACTTGCAATTAGGTAAAGATCTCATCTCAAACATCCATTTTTGAATTCTGACAATGATAACTTCAGGAGGTTGCTCACATCTTTAAATCGACAAGAGCATCTTCCTTTCTAGATCTAGCTACCAAATAATAATAAGGGGAAGCAATATAAGAACCTCCTTATGACACCTATCTGAAGCTGTAAACCATCTCATAAGGAAGCGTTGAATGTTATCACTGGTAGAGGAGAAACGGAGCATAGGCTACCAAAGTACCTCCAAATCACACTTGCAATATCACTATGAAAAAGGAGATGAGATAAAGTTTCAATATTACATTGAGAACAACATGAACAACAACTAGCTAAAGGAATTCCAACAGATTGAACCATATAATCAATTGGAATAGATCTATACATTACCTTCCACCCGAAAATTTGAATTTTTTTGGGAATTATATTATTCCAAACATACCTGGTCCATTCTTTCTAAGGTGAAGAATATCTAAGAGATTCCCAAGCTGATTTAACAGAAAATTTACCTTTAGGACAGAGATTCCAAATGAAAATATCTTCAAAGTCAGAAATAAAATAACCGGCAGCTCTAATATCTATCTTAAGAGAATCCGGTAAATAATCAGTAACAATGCTAAAATCTCATCTACCATTACCGTCAAGCATATCGGAAATAAAGGGGAAAACATGAGGTTTAATAATAAGAGGAACATTCCCAAACCAACAATCAAGCCAAAAACTGATTTTTGATCCATCACCAATTAAAGAGGTCAACTTACAAACCACATCTTTGAAAATTTGGCTAATTTGAATCCAAGTTTTTGAAGACCAAGATGAGAAGAGGCAAAGCAGATATGATTGAATTGGAATTTAGTCTTAAAAGACTTAGAACAAAGATTATCAGATTGGTAAAGCTTCTAAGCTTGTTTCATTCTAAAAGTGGAAGAAACTCATGCATTTTCTTAATACCCAACTCATCTTCCAAAATGGGGAGAGCACAAGTTTTCCAATTAATCCAATGACGCTTTTTCAAATCCATCTTATTGTTCCAAATTATTTTTGCCAGAGATCTATCAATGAGGAAAGTAATAGCTTCAGTAACATGAATCCTAGCTAAAAGATAAGAAGGAATATAAGATAAAACATGTTTAATAAGAATGAGTCTACCACCTACAGATAAAACTTACCTTTCTAGCCCTCAATCTTATTACAAATTTATCAACTAAAGGATTAAAAAAACATTTTTTTAAACGACCTTTGTATAGAGGAACACCAAGATAACTGAAAAGGAATTTCTTATTAGGTATGCCTACCCAATTGAAGATAATAGTACTTCTCGCCCTAGAGAGTTTGGAAGGGCAATAGAAAACACTTTTAGCTCGGTTAATCAACTGGCCTGAAGAAATCTCATAGGAAGAAATAAAGTCAGATTTTTTTTAATATTCTACTTTCTACCATTGAAAAAAATTAATGTATCATAAGTGGGAGATCGGTACTTCATACCGCCTTCCCAATTTATAATTCAAAGAGAGTCTCTCAGAGATAGATTTTAAACCCCTACTAAGAACTTCCTTAGCCAAAATAAAGAGAGCTAGACAGAAGGGATTACCTTGACGAAGACCACACGAACTTTGAAAAAATCCCTGGAGACCACCATAATGATGATAGAAAAAGATTGATTATAGAGACAACCTTGAATCAATCTGGTAACTGCATTATTAAAATCTATCTTTTGAAGGACTGCAATAATGAAATTTCATTTCATACGATATAAGCCTTAATCATATCCAGTTTGAAGATGATATTGCCTCCCGGAGACTTCCTATATATCTATATCCTGCACCATCTCTAGGACTAGGTTAACATTATCAATAATATTTCTACCCTTCACAATACTACTCTGCTCTTTAGAAATAATATTATGAAGTAATATACCAATTCGATCAGACAGTAAGCGCGAAATGATCTTATAAAGAAAATTACAAAGGCTAATAGGCCTGAAATTGAAAAGGACAAAGGAGAACTACATTTAGGAATAAGAGCAATAGCAGTAGAATTTATAGATTTAGGAATATCTGGATAAACAAAAAAAAAGAAGTGATTGCACTTAAGAGGTCATCCTTAATTATATTCTAGCAAGATTGATAAAAATGACCAGAAAACCCATCAAGGTTGGGAGCAATATCTGCAGACATACTAAAAACAACATTTTTAATTATTCATCCAAGGAGGGAGAAATATAAATAGAGTTATTTTCAGCATTCGAAATAAGGCAATGAATATACTTCATAAGATTTTGATCAACTATGCAATTAGAAGAGGATAATAAACTTTTTTTAAAGAAAGATACAACTGTAATACCAATATCATCTTTCGTTTCCAACCAATTACCTTGAGCATTTTGAATCCAAGATATGTAATTCTTACCCCTTCTAGAATTAGTAACCATATGAAAAAAACCTGGTATTATTGTCCCCTTCTTTATGAAGAAGAACATTTTGCATTTCATCTTTAAGATTATTTAATTGAGTAACTTTCCTTTCATCCCAGGAAATTTGGAGATCTTCTTCTAGATAGTTAATTTGAATTTCAAAATCTTTAATGTTTTGAGAACTATTCCCAAAAACATTCTTATTCCAACTTTTAGAGAATTCTCAAGTCTTTTAAGCTTTAAGAAAAAAGACATATGCAGGTTAGCAGTTATAGGAATACTCCACGAATCAGACACAACTCTATGAAAATCAGAATGATGAATCCACATCTGTTGGAATTTGAACGAAAAAGAACTCCTAAAATTATCTTTTACCAAACGTAAAAGGAAGGGGAGAGTAGTCAGAAGATACTCTAGATAGATAAGAACTGAAGTATGAGAAAAATTAAGACTCCACTCAGGATTTAAAAGGACACGATCCAATCGAGCATAGATACGATTCGATCCCTCCTGATTATTACACCAGGTGAACTTATTCCCTATAAATCCAACATTTATCAATCTCAAATCATTAATCATATTGTTAAAGTCAGTCATAGAATCAAAATTAGCATTCCTCCCTCCCATCTTTTCATTAGAAGTACAAATAGCATTGAAGTCTCCTTCAATTAAAAAGGAACTGTGACTGAGATTCACTCACTCCTAGGGTTAAGCAATCAAACCTTGATTTAAAAAAAATATATTAAATTTAATTTTCTTAAACTTAACCACAATTAAAAGAGTGTTAAAAAGTACACGTGATCATAGCATTTGACTACATAGTCAATTGCATGGTGTGCTAATCACCACCCTTTTAACAAAGGCCTCAGATTGTCTTTGGTGAAACCAAAAACCCCTTATCTCGGGCAACCATAGAATAGGGGACAAGTGGTGGAGAAGTCAAAATCATGGGCCCCATGATTTTGACTTCTCCACACACTACATGACACATGGCGATAAGGTGGTGAGATAGAGGGGAAGAGATATCAAGTGGGAAGAAGTCAAAATCATGAGAAAATGAAATGACTTCTCCCCTTTTATCGCCAAATGTCCCCTATTCTATGGTTGTCCGAGGCAGGTTTCTGGCTTCGCCTGAGGCAATCCAAGGCCTTTATCAAATAAGGTGTCCTTTTACCCCCTAAACCAAATTTCTCTGTTGGCATAACCAGTTTTAAGAAGAACTATTTATATTTTATATTTATTAAATAATCCTAAAATCTATCACCCAGATCGCCATTACATTAATTTTTTTTTAGCTAAGTCCATTTTTTTATTCTTTTGCACACAAATGTCTTGAACTAAATCGTATCTCAGTATGTCTACTTTCTCTTGGCTTTCTATGCCGCCAGGATATTTTGGAAGGCCATTAAAAGGCAAGAGTAGTGACACTTAATAAGCCAAACCGTGCTCCACCCTACCTGATCCTGCTCTCAAACCCCGCTCTTATGGTTTGAGAGCGGATTTGCGTGAAAAGCATGGTTTCACATTTGCAAAACAGCCGGTTTCAAATTTTCAAGTCAAATCCTCGTTTTGTTATTAATGACTTTAGTCTTTGTATAAGTAGAGCAATAGATTATAGATTGTCATGTCTTGTCAATTTCTTTTATCATATTATCTCTTTATTCGTTTACTATTTTTAGAATAGGCAAAAGCGAGCAACTGTCTTTTCACGCCAATTGCGATTATCTTTGGGAGAGTTCAATCGCAAATGATCCCTTTTAACTTCAATTGTGATTAGAATTTAATTAATCTTTTAACATTTATTTTCAAAAAAAATTTATTATTTCTATATATGACACTCCCCGAGACACTATTGACCTTATCTTAAATTAAAATTTGATGTTGTCGCTCGCGCTCCCGCTCCCGCTCCCGCTTCGGTTACTTAAGGACAAGACTACAGGAAGGCCCCACGAAGGAACACAGCTTGGAACCAAAATGTCTGTGGGCATATAATAAGCCACGTTCACCACTACAGGACCATTCATTATGCACTGACACGATTTTAACCCTTGGCCGTAGAGTTATATTTCCTTCTCTATTTAAGTCTTGTGTTGAAGTCAAACTAACTCTCTCATTCTGGTTCTCATGGCGCCACCTAATTCGGTATGCCGAGTCACTCCTCCACCTGACTCAGTCATCCAAACGTCTGTCCCTCTCACTTCCTTCGACTTAATATGGTTGAGATGTCCTCTGACTCAGCGCCTTTTCTTCTATGACTACCCCAACTCAGTGACCCACTTCACTAACCATCTCATTCCCAAACTCAAACGCTCACTCTCCAAAACTTTTATCCACTCGCCGGAAGCCTGACGTGGCCACCGGAATCCGAGAAACCTGTAATCCAGTACGTCTCCGGTGACTCGGTCTCACTAACCATAGCCGAATCCGACAATGACTTCTACCATCTCTCCGGTAACCTTGCGCGTGACACAAAAGAATTCCATCCTCTACTCCCATCCTTGTCGATATCAGATACATTAGCCACAGTGCTGGCACAGCAAGTCACCGTGTTCCCCAATTCCGGGTTGTGCATTGGAATGGTCACGCACCATGCAGTCGCGGACGGCCAAACAGCTACGATGTTTATGAAATCATGGGCATCGATTTGTAGATCAGGAGATACGGGTGTGTTACTAGAGTGTCTTCCAATCTATGATAGGTTTCTAATCAAGGACACGGCTGGGCTGGAAAAAATTTACTTGAACGAGCTGGTGAAACTGAAACCCAACGTGTCAGACACCGAGTCCAAGAACCGAAGCTTAGTGATCATGGACCATAGAGCTCCATCCGATACGGTCAAAGTCAAAAGCACGTTCGAGCAGAGCAAGGCTGATATAGAAAGACTCAGGAAATAGGGCTTGACTCGACGTGAGAAGACAACACCACTCCATGCAACGTCATTCGTTCTAACATGCGCATCTGCATGGGTGTGCGTAGTTAAAGTAGAGGAAATAAGAAACAAAAAGGTCAGCTTTATTTTTGCAGTAGACCCTCCAATCCCTGCAACATATTTTGGTAACTGCCTTACAGGTGCCAAAGACGTGCGACATAATGGGAGAAGACGGTGTGGCCGTAGCAATGAAAGTGCTCAGTGAGGCTATCAGAGAGTTGGAGAGTGGAGGAGTTATGAGAGGCATGGAAGACGAGCTTTCACTGGCACACCCTACAGAGCAAGAGTAAGAATGGTTAATTGGGATTTCCGGGTCAACTCGGTTTGGGGTTTACAGGACCGATTTCGGGTCGGGAAGGCCAAGAAAGGTAGAGATGACATCGATAGACAGAGGTGGATCAATATCTCTAACAGAGAGTGTTAGAATAAATGTAAGCAATTTAAATTAGTATAGAAAATATATCAAAATATTTTTTCAGCAAGAGATAAATAATCTAGATGATAGAGTGATAGTAAATCAATAAAAGAAGAAAAAAAAAAAATCTCAATAGTAGAAAACTTATCAGTATAATTTGATCGAGGCACGTGTTGGACACGCTGTCCTTAAGGTGAAATTCGCCCCCTGCTGGTTCTCTCTAACCGTGATGCTCACAGGAAACTTGGCGGTCACCCCCAGGATACAACGATCAACACCAAGGAGAAGGAGCACTCTCAAAACCTTGGTCTACAGCGAACTCGACTATGATCCAGCTCAAAGTATTGAAAACACAATAAATCTTGATTAAGACAAATGAGAAAGATGTAAATAAAATCCCATGAGTATATCTCTTGGAAGAGAAACTAAGGCTCAATTTATAGAGGTAAGGCAACCCAAAATAATGGAGCAATAAGGCCCCAAAAACCCATGTTTTCTAAATGAAAACTGACCTCATAAATCTAAAATGTAACTCCACATTTACTACTATTAAAAGAGAGTTAACCAAAATAAAGGAGATTGTAACGGTTAAGAGATTCTCAAAAGGGCAAGGTTAAATACCAATAGAAACTTCTTCAAACTTTTGTTTTACATTAAAAAAATATAACAATCCCCCACATAAAACAAAATTTTGAAGAAATAAATAAAATTATATATGGCTTAATGGAGTTACTGCATATGGCCAAAGGTGTCTTTTAGACTTGAACCTTTGCTTAGTGTAAATATATCGGGTGCATGAAGAGATTGGTGAACTGTGTCTTGAACCAATCTCTTTATTCATGAACCAAGACAATATATCACACACACAATATCCCCTTAACATTGTCGAGTTCTATCGGTTGTGCACGTTATCGGCCATGTGCTAAATCCCGGTATTCATGAGCTCTTTAGAGAATCAGCCTAAATTCTCATAGGAAGCGGCCCCACTTCCACACTCATATAGGTGTCTCTATCAAGGATGCCTTGCAACTATACATCCCACTGTGAATCAGCTATAGAAGACATTAAGAGTCAAAGACTCATCCTCCTTTCGTTACAAGTAACACTAGTACACCATAGGGATAAGTTTGAGAATAATGAATCCTCCACTTTAGTGTTCTCACAAGTCACTCAACAATTTGTTTTTCCCATTGAACCTAGTTCTTGGGATCTCCAGTCACTCAGGTTGGGTTTCCATTATAGGTGACTTTTTATCAATAGGCTTTAGCCTCATCCCCCTCGATGTATTATGAATTAGCTCTTGAGCTAATCATTTGGTCAACGGATCCGCAATATTTTTCTTTTGACCTCAAAATCAAGTGCAATAATTCAATTGTTAAGTAATTCCTTAACCGAATTATGCCTTCGACATATATGTCGGGATTTCTCAGTGTATGATACATTGTTAGCTCTAGCTATAGCAGCTTGGCTATCACAATGTATTAAAATAGCAGTTATTGACTGACTCCAAAGCGGTATATTTACCAGCAATGTTCTTAACCATTCTGCTTCTTCTATAGCTTTATCTAAAGCTATGAACTTCAATTACATCATGAATTGGACTTTGTAGGTCTGCTAATAGATTTTTTTTTTTTTTTTTTTTTTTTATGACACTACACCTCTTCTAAGAGTGAACATATATCCACTCATGGACTTAGATGCTTATGAATCTGACAACTAATTTGCATCGGTATATCTTTCTAATATAACGGAATACTCATTATAGTTGCATCATTGTATCCTTCTAATACAACGAGATACTCAATATAGTTTAAGACAATTATCTGGATTATATCTCAGATTTCTTAACACCTTAATTAAAGTATCTCAAATATTTTGTCCTGAGTTACAGGTAAATCTACAAAGTTTACCTATATCACATGCTATTTAGGTATAATACAATAAATCAGATTGCTTATTACCCTCAAGTTTATTTATTAGCTAGTCCACTGAATTAATGGATCCAAATTACAATAACCCTCTCCTAGAGTAATTGTCTAACCATCTGTAGGATAAACATCTATAGGATAATAACGTGCAAGATAATCATCTGCAGTATGACCATCTGCATGATATTCATATGTAGAATGAACCAATCTCTTTATGCACCCGATAATTGTTAGAATAAATATGTTCATAGCTCAACTTGGCTCAACATGACTTGTTTTGCACAAGATATTTAGCACGTCATATCAAGTGGAAAACTAATACACAAATTGAGTGAATATGCTCTGTACTCTAGTTAAGATACACTATTTATTGTATGTTTCCTTAACATACAATCATATAGGTGAGTCTATCAAGGATATTTGACTATATATCCCACTCTGAAGAGCTATAGATCTCACTAAGAAGAAATCTTCAACCTCTAAATTTCACATATCCTATGCACTATTCACGACATAGGACGAAACATGGAGAATGTTATTCTCTTACAGTGCATCACATCAATATGGTATATATGTGCATATCCCCATTCCACTAGTATTCAATTCTACATTATCTCTTTCATTTGAAGATAACTGTACACTAGGATTAGAATTGCTAGTTTCAATTAGATCTTGATTTATTAATCTCCCACAATTATTTAGAATTTAAAAGGAAAAGAATTTTCAGTTTTCCTTAATTCTATTACCACATTATTATCAAGATCTAAATTTTTATATGCCTTAATATATATAGTATAGGCAATAGAGGCACATCTCCTTAATTCATATCCTAATTTTGTTATTTTAAGATTAGTTAGTCTTACAGGTAAGCAATCACAAATTTTAAAATAATTTATACCAGGTTATCTGACTCTCCATATTTTATATATAGTCAGTTTATTCTCTTACTTGTGTCCAATCATTTACAGCTAGTATGTTTATAAGGTCATAGAATCATATATGACGGCAAAACATAGCATGCAATTTCACAAGTAAACAATTGATAATAAAAAAATTGAGTTTCAGTAATCTGACCATTTATTTGGAATGTTACTGATGCATGTGAGTGTAAAACTAGATTTTGAACCGCAACTCATCCGCTATTGTGTTCTCCACTATTGTGTTCTCCACATCTCCATGAATACGCCGATTCAGGCGGATCTGAAATTGGATTTATAACGAACCTGATATCACAATAAATGTGCAAACACTACACGTAATACCATGTGTATGATCCACACCATATCATATTGACATTCCAAAACAGTAAAGTCCTCTTATGACCGTTTCCAATCTCTTTATTTTCCTCCACCAAAAAGCCCTTTCAACTTAAACAATTCCGTTCATGTGCAGGAAAGAAACCCCAATCTTGCATCTTTGCTTCTCATTTTCTTCAATTATTTTCATTAGCTTTGCTTGGAAAATGAAGAGACCAACTCTCTCCTGTAACTTTCCTGTTGGTGAGACCTTGTCAACAGATGGGAGAAGTTTTCTCCAAACAGTACAGTAACACTCAACGTAAGAATATGGAAGATATTATTAGGAGAAGTGATTCAGTGCTTCTCTACACATAGTTAATTCCAAGAAGTGGGCAATGCCTCATGCTCATAGATCTAGACTGGAGTTCTTTTGAAACGAAGTCTCTTTATTTTCTTTCACAAAATTGTGAAGTATTAATCATATGTTGAAAAGGCTGCAAAATCAGCATAGACGGTTGGGCACCATACTATTCTTCTTGACTTGCACAACAGCTTATATGGATGTCACACCAGAGACGCCGGCTTCAGCCAACGGTTACTTCTTCCATTGAGAATGCTCTCTTCTCCGGCACACCCACTTCATGTCACCTGTCGGATATTACCACAAACAGACAGAGATGATCATCAACTGTGTGAACATAACCAATTTCCTCTTCGTTTTTTTTTTTTTAACTGAAAGATCATATCTTGAAAATATGGGAGACGAGATCGAGACGAAACCACAGAAGAAGAATCTAGATCCGAAACCTCTACATCTACAGATCTAGATCTGCTTAGGTAAAATCTCAACCTCTAAATCAAGCCGAAGTCCGTAGATGCTAAACTGAAATCCCTAATTTCTCTTATATCCCAGCAACTAGATTTTAATTTCGACGATAGCAACGAGGACGGTATCTTCATGGTGATCAGGCCATGAATGTTGCCACTGGCGACCTCTCACAGATCGCCGCACAAATACTCAAGGCTTTTCCCTCCGTCCTTGTGGACAACAATTAATCCCAACCATCCTTCAAATTGGATAAAATAATGCTTTACATCTTCCAAAGGGCATCATCGATCTAGTGATTGCTTATAATTTATAATTTATATTGCTTACACAATTTCACCTTAAGATTGTTAGAATAAATGTAAGCAATTTAAATTAGTATAGAAAATATATCAAAATATTTTTTCAGCAAGAGATAAATAATCTAGATGATAGAGTGATAGTAAATCAATAAAAGAAGAAAAAAAAAATCTCAATAGTAGAAAACTTATCAGTATAATTTGATCGAGGCACGTGTTGGACACGCTGTCCTTAAGGTGAAATTCGCCCCCTGCTGGTTCTCTCTAACCGTGATGCTCACAGGAAACTTGGCGGTCACCCCCAGGATACAACGATCAACACCAAGGAGAAGGAGCACTCTCAAAACCTTGGTCTACAGCGAACTCGACTATGATCCAGCCCAAAGTATTGAAAACACAATAAATCTTGATTAAGACAAATGAGAAAGATGTAAATAAAATCCCATGAGTATATCTCTTGGAAGAGAAACTAAGGCTCAATTTATAGAGGTAAGGCAACCCAAAATAATGGAGCAATAAGGCCCCAAAAACCCATGTTTTCTAAATGAAAACTGACCTCATAAATCTAAAATGTAACTCCACATTACTACTATTAAAAGAGAGTTAACCAAAATAAAGGAGATTGTAACGGTTAAGAGATTCTCAAAAGGGCAAAGTTAAATACCAATAGAAACTTCTTCAAACTTTTGTTTTACATTAAAAAAATATAACAGAGAGTAGAGATGGGAGTAGAGGTGTTGAGGTTGGTTTGGCTTTGACTAAACTCAGAATGGAGGTTTTCTCCTCTTTGTTTGCTAATGGTCTCAAATGTATTTGAAGCTAGCTAGGGAAATGCTTTTGAGGCCATATAGTTAGGACTTAGGGTCGAGACTGTCCGGTCCCGGCCACACGAAATCAAAAGTGTTAGTGTGTAGTCGGGGACGGTCTCAGCCTACATTGTAAGCATTTCTCTTTAAGTTAATAGGAAAATTGAAATCGGACCACGGGGTTACTTTATTTTAACTTTTTATCACTTTCCTATGTGTTGAAATTTGACTGGGGTTGTCAACTTAGAACTCATGTTAATATAATGGAATTTAAATAAAAAGCGGTACTTTGCTTCACCACAGAAAAGAATAGCACTCTGTAAAGACTGACAATTTTAAAAATAAGGAACGAGTGTTTTGCAAAATTACCAATGTCACTATTATCATTCTACTAATATGCAAAACTTTTTTTTCCTTTCTTTGCCTTCAGTGTTCACTAAAACTTTTACTTGAACGAAAATATCTTTTAACTTAATTTATTTAACAGTTTAAATATAATGCGGAGCTCCGCATTAAAATTAGTCTCTTTATTTAATACATAACTTATGATATTACCAAATTTTAATTAAGTCACTATTTACAATTATATGAGACCAATTATTAAAAGAGAATTGGTTTAAGAATCTACCATATTAGGAAAGAATTCTAAAGGAGAATCGGTTTAGGACTACCATATGTTAGGGCATAATTTTATTGTTATAGAAAGAGAGTTTCCCGGTTTAGGACTTTACCATATTTTAGGAAAGACAACCATGAATAATATATTCCTATAATCTTTATTCTGATTGATCGACCCTTATGAAAAAAACCGTAGAAATTCCAGATTGATACACGGGGAGCAACCAAGAAAAAATTAATAAATTTTTTAATATTAAATATAAATTAATTTAAGAAATATTAAATTTAATTACTCAATTATATTTATATAAAATATAATATTAAAATTTTATTTAACATAAAGAGAGTAACTTAGACGTCTAATGAAAATATATTTTAAATTTATATTTTAATAATGTAAAAAATTATACGTGCAAGTGCACTTTTATTAGTAATTACCAAGGTGTATAAGAAAATAAAACTACTCTTTTGGCTCTCGGCCTCAAAATTACACTCAATATAATGTTGCCTGTTATAACTAAGTGACATTGAGAATTTGACATTTTTCCTTATAGGTATTTTTGAAGTCCTTCTTTATGATTTTTTAATCTACCCGACTATGGTCAATGATATATCTATCTATACTAATACTATATGCTGGTTGGTGCCTAGTGACATTTCAATGACTTTCATTCTCTATTCTTGGTGATGTCATGTATCTATTGATGTGGCGTCTACTATTTAATTGATTCAATAAGAAGATGACATGTATCATTTTAATTATTATTCTTCATTTTTAATTAAATGATAGGTTAAATGTTCACATTCACTCTCAAATGACTCTTAAGTATCTCCCACTACTTAAATATGTTTTATTAAATTAATTATTATACTAATTATAAATCAATCTATACTACTACTCAAAATCCCTATCATTAACTCTCTCATATATCTCTCCCCATCTAGGAAGCACGGGTAAGGTGATACTTAGATACGGCGATACGGTAGAAATTATGAAAAACAAGCTAAGTTTTACCTTAGAGTGCCGTATCCGATATGACACGGGTACGGCGATACAGTTACGTTTCTATTTTCAAAGTATCCGTGCTTCCTAGCTCCCCATTCACCCCTCATAAGTTTATTAATTTTGTTACTAATTATAAAGCAATAGTAAATTGACGTGTACATCTTCAAAGAACCAATAGGTTTAGATCTACTTTGACATCCTATCTTATCCGTGTATTTGCTTCTTAGTAGTTAGTATGTTGGAAGATTCTACTTCCAGCGAGAGGGTTTAATGGAGTGTTTTAATCGTTTAAATGGAATGCATACATGGCTGGATCATGGATGTAACGTTCTCTACCATTCAAACGTTTCTCCTTCTCTTCGCCAGTTCAATATCTGAGACATCCCTTCTACCTCTTCAAAACCCCCAAAGACAGGTAATGGAGCAGCAAGACTTTCATAGTTTTTTTTTTCTTACGCTGTCCATGGTATCCCTGCAGGTGTTCAGTACTGTCCATTGCAACCAGCACGACACATATTCCAGTCGAGGATCAGTGGTTTCTTGCCCCAAACATAAGTAGAAGCCTCAGATCTCCACAAAACACATCCACTGCTTTTACCACCGGCCGAGAGGATTCGTTGCGCCGGAAAGAACACATCACGACGGAAAGAACACGCCACAACTGACCTCCACCAAAATCGTGGGTGTTTTCTTTTTCTTTATTGTCTACTTCGAAGTTGTGCATTCGTCCATCGGATAGAAGGCAGCCACTGGGAAATTGGAAGTCTCCTTTTGTTTTACTGAGTTTCTACTTTGAAATCTAGACCCATTCTTAGGGCTGGATCGGATTCGGACCGGATCTGCCTAGATCCGAATCCGATCCGATTAAGAATCCGACTGATCCGAGATCCGTCGGATCATGAAGTAACCGATCCGAATCCGATCCGATTATATATCGTCCGATCCGAATCCGATCCGATCCGATCCGTGTAAGGTTATTTAAAAAAAAAAAAAATCTATTTTAATAATAAAAAATCTAATAATACCTTAATTAATGTTAATTTTTTTTAAAAATAATATTTTATACATAGAAAATCTAAATAATATATTTAAAATAATTAAAAATTATTATTATTATCGGATCGGATTTTAATCGGATCGGATCACCCTATATCCAGATCCGATCCGATTATAATCGGATTCCACCGATCCGATCCGAATCCGATCCGACGGATCACATATAGGGTCCAAAGTCCGGCTAATCGGATCGGATTCGGATCATGATCCGGTCCATTGACAGCCCTACCCATTCTTACCCTCCTTTGAAGTATCACAATAAATATAAATATCTGGTGTTACCTGTTGTATGATGCACAATGCACCTCAGTCCCTATACCTGGCACTTGGCTATTCCACTCACGAGATCGAATTACAGCCAATCGTGATTGAATTCAGGGAGAGTTCAATCACACTCACAGGTCCACAGGTGTCCCCTTTAACCCCTATTAACTATGGTTAAAATTCTCTAACCCTTGGTGTTCATTAATTTAACCTTACTTTTTTATAAATAAAATTATGAAAATATTTAATTCTGGTTAAGAATTTTTAAATCTTATGATTAATTTTTTTTAAAAAAAACTAAGGTTAGATTATTGAACACTAAGGGTTAATGAAATCTTAACCATAGTTAATAGGAGTTAAAGGGAGCGACTGAACTTTCCCTAAATTCAATCACAACTCTCTACTCACACATCCTCCAACTTTAGGTAAAATTTAAATGGGTACCCCCCAAAAAAATTCATATTTAATTAGACATTTGAAATTTTGACCCTATAGTCTCTGTTTCTATCTTTCTTATAATTCTTTCCCATTGTATCCTGAAATATATTATTTAATATATAGATTTTCTTTTTTTTGGTTTCGATTTAATATATAGATAAAAACTTCATATTATTTAATTTCAAATGTTCTTAAATTATTTAATCAAACTATTGATTATTACTTATATTTATAACAAAATATTAAATAACAATATCAATTATTATATATCACAAAGATTTATTATTATTAAAAAATAACATATTATTTATTAATAATATTATTTACAAATTAATTGAATTGTATTATTAAATAATATCGATTTATGAATTCTTGCATATGATTTTGTTAGCTATGTTTTTTGGATGTCCTTCCTTAAAACTATTTTTGTCATCCATGATGTTCATTTAATTAATTTTTGTCATACATGATGTTCATGATGTCAATGAAACTAATTTTGATTTTCGTATTTATCTTATCCCGTGCATTGCACGGGCTCTCCGCCAGTGTGTGTGTATATATATATATATATATATATATATATATATGCAAAACTTTACTTGGGGCATAAATATCCTCTAATTAAAGGGAAATAATCACCTCTTCGGTCGGTGATGCAAGGAGGGGCATCTCGGCTCCCATTTTCTTGCCACGTGTCTCCTTCTAACCCCATTTAACTGTGGTTAAAATTCATCCACCCATAGGGGTCACCCATCTACCCCTGGTTTTTAGAAAAATAAAATAAAATAAATTAAAGGGTTAAAAAAAACTAACCCGAGTTAATAGGAGGTAAGGGTTGGTTATGTGAGAGCGAGGTGCAATAGTCCGTTCCTCGGGAGTGGTGTGAACTATTGCTCTTAATTAAAAATATTAACTTACTAACATATGATATCTATTAGAAATAGGATAAAGCTTTTGAAACCCCAACCATTGAGACCATGCTCTAAGAGCATGGGATCTCATGTGGAGCCTACCATGTGAATTGGACCCCACCTAAAATCCATTGCTCTAAGAGCATGATCTCGACCCTAATGGGGTCTCAGTAGCAAAGTCTTTAAAAATATTAGAAAAAGTATAGTTTGTTTATAATTCTTAGAAGTATAGTGGTTGTAGAATTGGATTATAATTTATTTATTTTTTTGGAGAGTTTTTCTATTTCTATAGGCTTCTTTCCTAATTGATAAATTTTTGTTATCGCCTCACTTGGATCCATCGTAGACTGCAGCCACCTCATTGATCAAAAGTGCATGTTGCATGTGCAACCACATTGTCTGGTCCGTAGAATGATTGCGGCCCCTGCAACAAAGGCGAGCACAGGTCCACATGCCCAATCCAACGCAGCTAGCAGCACCTTCAAATCAGCACCACCCCTTGCAACGCAATATATCTCGTTTGTAGTGTCATTTGGCAACTCCATTCCAGAACCAGTCAAGTGAAAGATATAGACAGGCACCCATTAGCGTCAACAATGGCAGCATACGCACACCAGCATGTAATACCCCTGTATGATCTCTGTTCGTTACGTTTACTAACATTGTAGGGATCCAAAACTCAAGTCAGTTAGACAATTGCATATTTTATTTGTGTAAAGGATAAAATTCGTATAAAGGAGTAAAAAGAAGGGGTAAAATAGGAATTTTTCATGTTAACAAATTCTAACAATTTAGCCGACATAAACCCACTTGGGCTATGTGCTGGCTCTCTTGAGTGTTGTCTGACAGGTGACCTGATCATGACTACACAAGTCATGAGGACTCTAAATGCCTATAAATAAGTAAGAATCACCAGAAAGAATAAAAGGATGGGGCGGAAGGCAAGAGAAATGGCAGAAGAAGAAGAGGAAGATGGAGATCTGGGAAGCTTAAGTCATTTACACCCCTATCCCGAAGGGCTATATTCCCTCAAATAGGTCATGTCCGCCAGATGCTCTCCCTGAACGGTCACACTGTCATTTGCATGACCTTGTAATTGATCATCTGTTGAGTGCAATCATACTTGAACTTGTGCCTGACGCTGTGAATAGTGCCAAATCCGTTGTCGCGTTATCTGCTGTGAATAGTGCCGAATCCGTTGTCGCGTTGTCTGATGTGAATAGTGCCGAATCCGTTGTCACGTTGTCTGTTATAATTAGTGTTGAGCTCGTTGTCCGTTGTGAGTTACACAAGGTACCCGTTGTCTGATGCACAACGTATAAGTTGTCTGTGCCTTATCCGAGCTACGTTGTCAGAGCTATGTTGTCTGAGCTACGTTGTTTGTGCTTTATCCGAGCTACGTTGCCCGAGCTACGTTATCAAAGCTACGTTGTATGTGCCTTATCCGAGTTATGTTGTCTGAGCTACGTTGTCTGTGCCTTATCCGAGCTACGTTGTATGTGCCTTATCCGAGCTATGTTGTCTGAGCCATATTCTTTGTGCCTCCTGAGTTACAATCTCCAGAGCATAGCACCAGAGTTCGTCCTCAAGCGTATATGCCTAGTGACCTCACGATAAGTATCTCTATACTATTATGTTCATATATTCATGTGCTTGTGCCTTATACTGACTTTATCATCGGAGCTTATTTCAGGGTGCACACCCGCCCCCTCAGACTCATTCACAGGTGGAGTTTTGCTATCATTCTTCTACCAGCAAAGCAGCTACAGACGTGTGGCATGTACGAGATTTTTCCCTTTCAATTTGGCAAAAGTATTAGATGACCTGAATTAACTTAGGTTGTTTCCTTTGTTAGTCAGAAAGTTTGAACTAAGACTAATGCATGCATATAAAACACAGTAGACCAGTCCCTTTCTTCTCCATGAACTTCTTAGTTCAAACTTTGTTTGGCAAAAGTATTATCTGTACCTTGTTTCCTTCCTCGTTAAGCCCTTTCACTCTAGGCTTTTTTAAACGTAATTATAAGTACTCACTATTAAAGGACTCTGTTAGAAAGAGTCCTTACCCTGGCCGGGATTAGATTTGGTCTTGCTCTCGCAAGACCAAAACCGTCTTGCCTTAGTTTTGCTTCCACCATGTGGTGATAAATAGGAGAAAAGACATCAATTGGAAAGAAGTCAAAAAAACATGGGAGAAAATGAAATGATATCTTCCCTTTTTTTCGCCACATTGCAAATGCAAGACCAAGGCAAGACGGTTTTGGTCTTACTAAAGCAAGACCAAATCCAATCCCCTTGCTCTTAGTACATTTATAAGTGGGAATCATAAATAATAAAAAAAATTATTAACTATTTTCTAATATTCAATTTAAATTCATATTAAGAAAATTTTAAAAATATTATTCATATAAAATAAACTAATATATTATAAAATTATCTAATTAAAATATATTAAAATTAATTTTTTAATAAAGTTTCATAATTTTATATTTTATTATTAATGATGATGCACTTTCTTAATGGATTCTCCTTTCTTTTTCAATAAATAAAAAAGAACCATTTTTCTCCTTAAGGACGATTTTTTTGGGAGATCTAAACCAACACCGCCATCTTCCTCCCATATCAAGTCCAAAAACACAGCACCATCATGTCCGTCTAACCCTAGCTCCTCCTTCACGGCCTTTAGGAGCAACAGGTTAGTAATGTATTTCTTTTAGAATTGTAGTTATGCAAATTTAATCTATATAGTATCCATTATATAAATTAAATCTATATAATATATAAATCTGTATTTATTATATATATATATATATATATATATATATATATATATATATATATATATATAAGTTATATTTTAATCTAGATTTTTGTATACTGTCTGTATATATTTTTTTTAATAATCTATATTTAATACATAAATGGTACTCTTACATAAATGTATAGTATAAATAATAATTTGTATATTTGATTATATTTATCATATATAATCTATATTTATAATACATGTCATATTATAATCTGTATATTTATATAATATATATATTATATTTATTATATATTGTATACAATTTGCATATATTTATAATTGTATTTATAACTTTGATTACCAAAAGAAAAAATGAAAACAAAATAAAAAAAACTATAACTCCTAGACTAAGTAAAATTGTTATTAAAAGTGTTTATTATATATGTAAGTGTATAATCAATATTATGTTTTAAAAAAATTATAGCACAAGAAAAATGTGAGAAACCACATTATTGAGAACGTTAACTATTTGACTTTGATCAACTGTTAAAGAATATAAAATATAAAGAAATAATATAGAATACAAAGAAACTATTAAATCTAGACTTTTTATTAGATTATATGGTTTTGATGAGAAATATTTTAAATTTAGATTTCATATAATTTATTTGATTTAATATAACTCTTATTAATTTATTCTTTTATGTTGATAGGTATTAGTTGCTTGATTTAACACTCTTAGTTTTTTAGGGAAATGTTTTCCACTGTATGGAAATGTTGGACCTCATTGGTCCATGCAACACCCACTAACTATAGTTCAGATTCAACCAACCCTAGGGTTCATCCATCCAACCTTGGGTTTTAGAAATAAAAAATATTTTAATCTTAATTTAAGTAAGCTTAACCATATTTAAAAGGTGGTTAAAAGGCACATGTGGACACGGCGTTCCAGTACATAGTGGAATTCGGGGTCCCCGAATCACTGCTCTTTTTTCTAATGTTATCACTTCAAGTGATTGCAACATCACTATTGAAATAAATGCATTTTTTTCGTAGTGAAGATCTTAATAATGACCCTTATATTAATTCTACTAGTGGTCATTAATTAATCAAAATAATGGTTTATTTAGTAATGACATGACATCATTTGATTGGAGTAATTAAGGAGAGTTTGTCATGTCAGCAGACACGTGTCATCAATCTAAAGAGAGAATCGAGAGATTTGAGATATGCTACGTGGCATCAACTGGCATATAGTATTAGTACTAGCAAATACCCCGTGCGATGCACGGGATGAAGAAAGACTTGAAAATTTTTAAAAATATTAAAGAACATTATAAATTATATGTTATCATGTTATAATTCAAACATGAAAAAAGTATAGAGAGGAGATATATGCAAATAGTTTATTAAATTAAGTGAAACCTATGACAAACTATAAAGATCCAGAAATAAAATAAAAATTAATTAATTTAGATTTTAAGAACTTAAGTATTTCAATTAATTTAGAAAACAAATAGAAGCATGAGTTGTGATTTTCACCAAAAGCCTTAAATATTTACTCACCCTAAAAGAATAAAAAATTAAATGAAAACTTTATTATTTAATTTAGAAAAAATAATGATTTTAATTAATAGATGTTTCTTATCTCTAATCATCTTTACCTATTGTGTTAGTATTCTTTCATTAGTATATGAAAATTTGTTTCTAAATAGGTCTTAGTTGAAATGGCACTCTATGGTTATTAATGTTATGTAATGCTTACTATGTCTACGATTCATATGTGTTGGTTTTGAGACAAAGATTTGTCTACATTTTGGTGATGATTTCCAAAATGGATATAACCATATAAATGATGTCTTTACAATCGTGTGTATGATTCAATTGTTATCTATTGGTAACATTTTTAGTACAATGATCTAACAATATCCCCATTTTTTTTTCTCTTTATAATAGTGTAGATGAAAATTTGGTAACATTTTGATATCCGTTGGCACTCAAAACTTTTTTAACATAACTGACCAATCAATCCAAACAAAAAACATGGACAGAAATTGAGAGAAGTCAAACGGGGCTTCTTAAGAAAGGAACACAATTAAGGCAAATAAAATTAATCATAATTTTCTTAGAATTCTTCTTTTCACTCACTGCATACATCTTTTTGGGCCCTGTTCAAAGTAATGCTCCTCGACTCACCAACTGTACAAACTCCACAAAAAATAAAAGATAGAAATAAAGAAATAAAATTTTGAATCTCTTACAAAAAGTTTAATTAACAAATACGAATCCCAACAGAATTCGATAGGTATGTTAAGGGTGAAAGTGAAACCATAATCCTTAGTCATTGAAAAAACTAACATATATTTAATGAGGTGTGATAGATGTTTATTAGATAGGTATTTTGACAATAGAAACAAAAAATAGCACAATATGCCTGGTTCAATCTCTATTTTTGTGACTGCGCAATGCTTACAACACCTAAGCACTGGTATAGATGTACTATCAAAAAAGGCCTAATAACACTTAAATTATCCCATTGGACCACTGTAAAATCAACAATAAACTAAATAAAAACTACATGATAGGTGGCTGTCCTCCATAGCCTCAACACTTTATCTAGTTAGTAGCAAATGCACTGAACCGAGACCCAAGCCTAAGTGTTGTCTTCCTCCCTTTCTCCTCAACATTTCAAGATAATGAAAGCAACAGTGTAAAGAGGAGTGCTAGTAGTAGGAAAAAAGAAAGAAAAAAAAAGACTGATAGATGGAGAAGAAAAGTATAAAAACAAACATATACATAGATGGAAGAAGAAGGGAAAAAGCATAGAAACAAACGTATTAATATTATTTCTATATTGCCATGTTCTTGATCTTTGATTATTCCATCTATCTACCCAAACTCACTCCACATCCACTAAACCACGTTTCCTCATCCAAATTCTTCTTTTTCTCATTGTTAGTACTCCCCAACCCTTCTCCATCCTTGTTATACACTCCACAATCACAAACAGCCTCACATCCAAATTCTTCCTTTTCTCATTGTCAGTACTTTCCAACACTTCTCCATCTTTGTTACACACTCCACAATCACAAACAGTCTCACTGACTATGGCATAACCAACGTAAGATCTAAAACACAAAACCCAGTTGTGTTGTTATTTATGGGGTTGCTGAACTTCAACCAGATTGGTAGGCACCGGACTGGCATCCTTGTTGCTACAATAAGATTAAGAACATAAGGCCTTGATATGTTGGGACTCAAATAAGGACCGTCATTGTTGAAGGCTGTATGATTAGGAACAAAAGGTGATCTCCTCAAAAAGCCTTGATATTATTTCCGGAGAAAATAAATTAGGTTGAGATCACTTAAATAAGGATAGCCATTGTTAAACTTGAATATGTTCAAAACGGAAAATTAATTGCCAAATTTGAAGATTTTTGGAACGGGCATGAATATTGAATGCCATGGACACACACGTCCACCATAAGACTCTTCCCTTTTTTTTTTTTTTTTTTTTTTTTTTGGGACTTTTCCCTTTCTCCTCATTTAACACCCTTCTCATTTAATACCTTAGAGAACCAATACGTACGAAATTAATATGTGCCCATTAGAGAATCTTGTAATTAAATAAACAAAATCGAAATTCAGTGGGTCGTGCACGGGAATTGATCAGTTACAATCTTCTAACTTATTAAATGAAAGATTACATGAAAGAGAGAAATAAGTTTCTTTTCTCAAAAGAAAATGAAACGTTTGATAGAGAGGGTTTTATGAAAAATAAATAGAGGAATGAGAATTTAGGAGGGGTTTTAGAGAGAGAAGTAACGGAAGGGGAGTTTAACCCAACACCATCTAACACTGCCACCTATCCATTAACTATGTCTAAGGTTGCCACGTGTCCACCCAATTGCTTGGGTTTCTCCCATTAAATATAGGTTTTTTTAGAGAGAGAAAAGGGAAGCAAATTTAAAGCACTTTATAAAATGTTTCTCACATTAAAGATAGGGTTTTTAAAGAGAGTGTGGGTCCCACCAATTGATGATGTGGCCTCACAAATGAAGAGGAGTCCTATGTGACATCAAGAGAAATGATTAGGTGGCATCCATTCAAACACACTAACTGTGTTTTAGTATAGAAGATAGATAGATAGATTCTTAGAATATTCTTGAAACTTTAGGTGAAGATGAAGCACCTAAAATGTGTATACTTGTCTACTAAACTTAATTCTTGTAAAAATTTACGTGCATTGCATGTGCATTTTTACTATATATATATATATATATATATATATATATATATATATATATATATATAATATCATTCTACTAATAAAAGTACAAGAAGTATGCAAAACTTGGACGTAAATACCCTTTAAGTTAATTTATTTAATACATAACTTATAATATAACCAAACTTTAATTAAGTCACTATTTAATATTATGTGGGACCCATTATTAAAAGAGAGTTGGTTTAGGACTCTACCATATTAGGGAAGAATCCTAAAGGAGAGTTGGTTTAGGACTCTACCATATTTTAGGGAAGACAACTATGAATAGTATTTTTATATAATCTCCACACCCCATTGATCAGTCCTTATGAGAAAATATATTAAAATTTATTAACGTAACATCTAATGAAAATATATTAAAATTTATATTTTAATAATGAAAAAATTATACGTGCAAGGCACGTGCACTTTCACTAGTCACTCTACTAATAAAAGTACAAGCACGATGGCATCAAAGTCTTGGAATTCAATGACAATTAAATTAGCTGGCATTTCTCGCTGGCCAATCCGGATCATACAAGCACGATAGATCTTATCTGTGATGGCTGAACTGCCAACAGGAGTATAAATAGATAGCTCTCGATCTAACCGACTTGACTCTATAGAGAAGGCTTGTGCAAAACTAAGTGTGACAAAGGAGTGGGTAGACCCAGTATCTACCAACACATACGCTAAGAAGCCATTTATCAACAACATGCCTGAGTCATCATATATAGCTAAGTGTGTCAAACCATGTGCACAAACATATATGGTATATATAACATATTCATACATGATAGTTAAAATCAACGCAAATAACTAAACTAGCATCATGACTAGCTAAATTCATAAGTATTTACCCTGCACTACATCGTCAGATGCATGTGCTTCCCGTTCGGAAGTGGCAAACACCTGGCCCTGAGCTGGTTAGCAGGACTGCTGGGGCCTCAGACCTTGGGGTGGCCTCTACTGGATCAGTTGCCTCATCGGTGGCCAGACTCCCAATGGCTGAGTCGGCTAAAGCCCCTGCTAATTGCGGAGTGGGCAATCTCGGATCCGGTGCGAAATATCTCCGCAATAGAAACAACCTCCAGTAATTGCCCTACACTTCCCCGCTCGATGTCTCTTTCTACACTGGCTGCATGCATCAAACAGTTGAGTTCCGGTAGTAGGCGGGGCAACCTGTGTAGGCCTCTAATACAGGGTAGGCCTAGCGATCGGCATAGAACCTGACGTCCTTGACCTCTTGTCTTGCAGGTCTTACCTGTCTGCCTGCATTCCTCTCTTCCTCAAGAATTCTGCCGACCTCCTATCGGTAATCAAAGCTCTCTCGCTAACTTCCCGACAAGTCCCAAGACATGGAATCTCAACCCTGTCTCGGATATAGTCTCTCAAATCTCCTCACTCTCACGCTCTCCGTGGTGATTAGATGAGATACAAACCTAGATAGTTCGGCAAACTTGGCCTCATACTCGGCCACCGACATGCTCCCCTACTATAAAGTGAAGAACTCAATCTCCTTCAGCTCCCTCACTGAAGTCGGAAAGTACTGTTCATAGAAGATATTGAGGAACTCTCCCCATATACATGGCTTCTCTGCACGTACTTCATTTCTCTTCCTATCTGCTGCCTTCTACCAGTGTTCCGCCTCACCTTCCATGAAAAAGGAGGCCCACTTCACCCTCTGGTCCTCAGTGTGCTCAAGCACAAAGAATATCTTCTCTAACTGCATGATCCATCGCTTTGCAACTATAGGAATAGTACTTCCATAGAAAGCTGGAGGACCCATCCTCCTGAAGGCTTCCACTCCGTGATGTCGGGGTGGGTGAACATCAACTGGCCTCTCTTGCCTGGCTTGCCCGGCTGCTAGCAAGGCAGTCTGCTGCGCCATAATTTCAACCTGTCGAGTCATGGCTGCTGCAATAGCCTTCATAGCCCGACTTCCATTGGGCTGGTGGGCACCCTCCGGGGTATCCCCATCAATCACACTGCCTCTCCCATTTCTAGTATTCCTCGCACCCCTTCTTATGATGACGTCCTAAGGTAAATCAAAAACCAGTCATCCTGTAGAAACAATTTCACAAGGCATTCTATTCATAAATTCAATCCTAGGACTTAACCTAAATCCTAATTTGATGTTGCTTTCCTAACTTGGGTCAATTTCTTTATTCCTAAACCTAATACCTTAGCCCTAAGGACTCTACTACCTTGCGCTTTGATACCACCTCTGTAACGACCCCAAATCCTACCTTCACCAAAATAAGACCTTGGATCGCCACATTTCTTAAACCTCCTTAAATTTCATTACATAAAAGGCATGCTAAACACAAGTCTCCAAAAATGAGAATAATAAAATTGTGATATAAAACCAAACCATCATGTTTAAGTCTATGGTCAACATAAACATAACTCACTAAAAACAAAATAATCTGATACCCAACTATGAAGTAATCTGGCTAAACACAAAAGTACTCGGTGTATATAAAACTCAACCAACAACATAGTATCCCTACACTTAGTTAGTACCATAATCCATAACATAATAACATAATCAGAGTGCGAAAGTATACGTGCTCACCTTAACTCGTGTACTTGTGAGAACCTTAGCCTTAGAAGATAACATACTTATGAGATGCTTGTGCTTATGAGATCACGTATTTATGAGATGCTTGTGCTTATGAGACCACATACTTATGAGATACTTATGCTTATACACGTATTCAGATCCCTCATCGGGCTGATGCAAATTTCTCATTGGACTTGTGCAGTGCTTATGCTTATGAGTCTTAGACCTACTTAGCAATAATCATGTACTCCCTTATTCAGACTTGTTGTATCCCTTATCAGGCTTATTTAGATTTTCCTCCTTCTTATCCAATCCTATCAGGCATATGCAATGATTATGCTTGTAGTCCACGTGTGTGACTTGTGAGACTCTTATCTTAACACGCATGTGGATTTGTGCATAAGTGTTGTAATTAACATTCGAATCAGTCATCCCTTAGATTCCAAACCCCCGTCAAGAAACTTTATCAGGTTACATCTCTCTGGTTAGAGAATTCTCAACACAGAAGTCTTTCCTCTAAGTTCTTACCTTCCCGAATATCAACTACCATGCGATATAATTAGGCATAATTTAACAAACAATCACATATACGTATCTTATCGTGATTCTTAGCATAATTCATAATCGATTTCACAATTAAACCATACATACATTCCTATCCTCCATTCTATATCAATCCATAACCATACAATCCAACTAAACCCATTCACATACATTCTCATCCTCCATTTCACCCATCCATAGTGTTAATCATCACATAATAGTTCATAGAAACCCTAATCCATATTCACAAAGCTATTTTCATTACTAATTTACATAATATATATTCCATTTCTCGTATTATCACTATTATCATGCCAATAATCCAACCTTTCTAATTTAGTCAATCTTAAAACCTACATATAATCTTAGTAGAGTTGAGTTGGATAGTATATTGATCTTTGTGATCGTTCACTTCGATCCAAAACGCTCCCAATAAGGTTTGATGTTGATTTTCAAGTTTTTCTTACAATCTCCAAGCAATCTCTTCCTTAGAACCCTAGGTTTTCTCTCCCCTCTTTGCCAAATTAGGTTTAGAAAAGTTAGAACCCTAAAACCCTCGAAACAGAACCTCTATTTATAGCCTAGGGGTTTAAAACCTCAATTTCTGTAACTTTTTTAAAAACTCCTAGCGCAACTGCGATCAATCGCACATATACTGCGATTGATCGTAGCCTCCAGTACGATCGATCGTATAACACACAGAATAAATTTCTAAAATTTTGACTAAGTGCAGTCGATCGTAACTAGAACAGATATTTTCCCCAGTTTTAGACTGAGTGCGATCGATCATAGCTCCTCTGCGATTGATCGCATGCTCTTTTTTTCTCCTTTTCCAACACTTACCACTTTAAACGCTCAGCACAGCTTAGACATATGCAAAACATGCACAATAAACATAACAAAAGACCACTCTACCTTCATTAATTATATTAATGGCATGAAATAGAGTTCAGGTCTCTACACACAGTATGCATGGGTAGATAATAGGGTAAAAGCAGATCAGTGGAGGGCACTCGTGGACCATTGGAGGGCAGAGGAGGCTCAGGAATGGAAACAGTTTGACCTTTAATCTTCTAGTATTCAATTTATTTGATTTATATCAATACTGCTACAATACTAATTAAATTATGTCATTTAAATATTAGGCTATCAGGGATAAGAATAGGAATAATAAAGCGCATCTTACTATGTCTCACATAGCTGGGATGAGGCCTTATGCCCAATACAGGGCAACTGAGGTATATTTATTACCATCATGTAAAAGAATTTATTCAATTAATGCTTTCGATAATATATTCATTGTGAAGTTATTAATCACAATTAATTTTTTCATGAAGCAAGAAAATCATCCAGAGGGGCTGGAGCCGGAACGGCTTCATATGTTTGGCATCTTCTATACACGTAGGGATGAGACTTTCGTCAACCAGACATTCGGAGCAGTTGCACGTATGTTCACGAATTTCATGATTAAGTATTCTTGTAATTGGTGCAAAATGTGTTTTTAATGTTAGGCTTGATTATCTAATTTGAAGATATATCTATAACTGTAGACGTAGATGACTGAGAGGTTGAGCGAGCATCCTGAGGGCACCGAGAGTAGCACTGCCTAGAATGAATGTGGATTTTTAATCTTATATTGTGGATGTGACTTTGACCCTGGATATTTTTTAATATATTTTGACTTGATGACCTTATTTATGCCTATATGTATAATGAACAAAGAGAAGATGTCTCAATTATTTTATGTACAGGTGTAATTAGAAATTTCTCCATGTATACGTATTTTCTTTGTTGGGCTTCAAATTCTTCAACTAAAGGGCTTCTAGTTGTAGTTATGTTATTATTTGCTATCTTATAAATAATCACTAAAAATTTCCCCTTCGCTTTTGCTAGATAACAAAGTATTTAGATCTTGTGGGGAATGCTTTTATAGCCACTTGGGAAGCAAATATAAATGCATATATAGTATACTTATGCACTGTGGACAACACTATAGCTGTATAGAAGCAACATGGATATGCTTAAAAATGCTAAAAGAATGATTTAAAACATGCATATAGATTAAATTTAATAGATTAATGTATGTGGTAATGTGGGTGTTAATGTGGATGTGGATGTGGATGTTAGAACATGGTTAATGTGGATATTAGAACAGGTTTGATGTGGATATTGGAATAGGTTACAGGTTTTCGGAAAGCCAGGTTACTGGTTTTGCAAAAAAAATAAATTGGCATTAGAGACGGAAATATTTCTGTCTCTAATGGTATTTCAATATTAGATATGAAAATTTTTACATCTCTAATTAATAGTTAGTGATGGGAATAGTTCTGTCACAAATAAGATATTAGTGACGGAACTATTTCCATCACTAACTATTAATTAGAGACATAAATATTTCCGTATCTAATATCACTATTAGATACAGAAATAGTGACGTCATAAATGTATGTATCCGTTACCGAATAAAGCTATTAGACACGTAAGATTTCCATCTCTAATGCCATATTAGATACAGATACTTCTTTTTGTCTCTAATGGCATTAGTGACGCAAGTATTCGTAACGGTATAGGGATGACTACTATTTCCGTGTCTAATAGTATTAGACACGGAAAAACAGTATCAGTGAAAGTATATTTCCGTCGCTAGTCGGTAGTTTTATTGTAGTGTGTAATTGATAATGCCAATGGGAAAGGTTGGTCAAGGATACTAGCAGCCCAGTTCAAAGTATGTTTTGATGAAGGGTCTTTACATACCCAGTTCTAAGTCTTTTCAAAGGGTGTTAGTCATCTGACTCCAAGTATGATCTCACAAGAAGCTTGTAAAGTTTTGATTCTCACAAGAAATCTTGATTCTCTCAAGAAACATGTAAAGTTATGATTCTCACAAGAAACCCGAAAAACTTGATTCTCACAAGAACTCTGTAAAATTTTGATTTTAAAGTAAGCTTGTAAAGCAAGATTTCGGAAAAAGTATGCACTTTTAAGATAAGATTTGAAGTATGGTTTCTACACTTTGATTTAAAGTATGCATGTGTACCTTGTTCTGCTTTGTTTTGCTTTGACATATGAGCATACTATTATTGATGTTATAACATTGCTAGCTAGTGGTTTGTATACGTTAAGCTTTTCAATGCTCAACTGATCTGTTATTTTCGGCAGGTTCAAAGTTCGACATATGCGCTCCGGGACCATGGGTCGAGGAGGAGTACATAAAGGAGGAGCCTGCTATGAATCATCTGAGGAGGGAAAGGACCTTGATAGGTAACCCTATCTTGACTACTGTTGAGTGCTGAGAGGAAGAGAAATGTATATCAATTACATTTGGATCCTTTTTATGTCTGTATAAACCTTAGAATACAGTTTATGTTATTAAGAAATTTTGAGGTTTACTTATAGTATGCCTTATATGCTCTTGCCGGATGGTTTGATATGTAATTCACGAACCAAAGTCTCACATGCTCCTAGGTGGGGGATTTTGGGTCGCGACAAAGACATTTTAGTATAAGAGCAATGAGCAATTTAAAATGAGACAATTATCGGTCACTTGCAAACATGTAGGCAATGGGAGGTCCCCAACTTACAAACAAACGGCTAAATGTAATTTTCTCATAATAATAGGGAAAATATTATTATAAAAGTTGGCCAAATACATGAAGGATGCAGACATGATAAGCACATGAAAGAAAAACAAGAAGTTTGATATGAACTTAGAATATACAAAGTTCTCATAGGTTACAACTCTCATTCACACCCTTGGCTATATATTTATAACTTTCAACTACTATTTGAAGATGCCAAAGTTTTTGTATAAAAATTGCAACAAGAGAAAAATCCCAACTAGGATGGGAATGGAGGAGCACAACAAAATTATGTATCCAAAATTGTAGCACTAATGTCGCATTGATCCCCTTTTACGTGAGTTTTTCCATCTCTCTCTTAGACTTTAGAACCTTCCTGAGAAAGAAAAGAGATGACAACTTGTATAGTTTATTACTGCATGACATGTAACTTCTACTTGTAAATTCTAAAAATACACACTCTCTTCAAATTGTTTGATGGACTAATTTCACTTTCAATTTAAAATCCCTAACTTATAATATGAATTTGGTGAAAACCCATAGTTGGGACAATTTAGGCGTGCAAGATTGTTTGTACACCCAATTATAATGGTGGTAGTTTTAAACTCTAATTCAAAGAAGGTAAGAATTGGTTTAACATAATTTTGAGATAAATAGTTAGTAATTATAATATCTTTAATTATACTATAAGAGAATGAAAATTAAAAAAATAATCTACTAATTATTAGCTTATTTTGATACTTCTTATCTTGCAAACAAAGTAAGTAACTGAAAAGAAAAATCATTTCATGCACTTTCCTTTCTTGTACTTTCTTTTCTCAAATTGACCATAATCTAAAATTCACTAAGAAAAAATATTTGGGACCAATCCATTTGTGTATTATATTTTTCAACTAAATTCAATAATCCTAGATCAAAACACTTACCACATTTGGGACCAATCCATTTGTGTATTGTCTACTGGTATCTTTGAATTGATCTCTGACTATAAAGAGATAAAAAGAGAGAGAGAGATTAAGTAGTCACTACCCAGACTTAAAAAAATAGGTTTATATCAAACAAATAGAAAATGCTTAGCTTACTTGAATACAGTTTGAATGTTTGAATTAAATGTTCCGTATGCCCATTAAATTCAAAGTAATTGGGGCTACATTTCTTTCCAAACCCAATTGAAAAGGTTGATCAGTACTTTCCTTTGTCTTCTTCACTTCAAAATCTAACAAAAGAAATAAATAGTAAATAGATAGACATAATTTCTTTAAAAAAATAATGCAAACCTCTCTCACATTTCCAATCATCTATCTTTTCCTTCTCTCTCACTCTCTAGCCTAACCCTTTCTCACTCTTACTCTCACTCTCACTCTCATGTCATCACTCACTCTCATGTCATCGATCATTTCTCTTGACCATCCCTATCTCTCTCCATCTCCCCCCTTCCTCTCTCTTGTCCCTTCCTTTTTCTCATTCACTCCTACATCTCCAAACCCCTCTCCCATGATTCACTCTTCTCTCTAAAATGTAATGGAACCTTGATTTTATAAAGAAATGAAGAAAAATAAATCAAATAGCAAAAGATAGACCATTGTGATAAAGTTTGAAGAGATATCAACCCGATTTACCTTTTTGAAAAAAAAATAGTATATTAGTCCAATCTTTAATTCTATTCTCTCTGGCAATGATATCAATAAGCGTGAGTACAAAAAATACAAATAGCAAAAGAATGCAAGAAATCTTTTGAAGGACATATTCATCATTTTTCATGTGTACCACGTTACTGAGTAACATATTCAAATACAAACCGCATAATGCAAGAAATATTTGAAGGACATTAATCATTTCTACACATATTGATTAACATATTCATATACATACCATATTATAAAAATTAGATATAAAGATGTAGACATGATAAGTGCACGAAAGAATTGGTTCCGAGATCGAGTCTGAAGGGTTGTGATCATTGTAATATCCTCCATCCTCTTAGCCAAGCTTCAAATTCTAGGCATTAACCCACTAACCTAGAATATATATAACACTCTAAGCAAGGTTGCGGCCTAACCGTCTAACTTGTACCAAAAAAAGAAAGTTTGAAATCAATTCATAATACATATAAACTAATCATCTATGTCACTTCACATTAACACCATTGCCTATCTACTCTCAACTACTAGTTTTTTTGAAAATGACCTATTATTTTTCTAGAAATGTCAACAACAAAAGACTACCAATTAGGGGAATGAAGGTGCACAACAAAATTATTTATCCAAAATTGATGCATGTATGTCCCTCTTGTACTAATGCCAAAATAAAAAATAAAAATAAAATAGTTGTATTTTTTTTCTCTTAAGGATAGATGTGTAGCTTTAGGTCTAATATATTAGACAATAATGTAATTTGGGTCATCAATTGTATTTATACATATAACCTGATTTGCGTGTTTGAATTTTTAAATGAATAAAAATCTCAAAAATGACAGTATAGAATAGATGAAAGAAACAGGTAAGTGCTTCCCAATTATCATATACATAATGAAATGCTTCCAAGGGCCTGATTACGATTTGGATTCACCTAGATAACCAATTGGTACTTCAAGAAGACAGAAAAGAGGCAATAATAAAAAAAAGGTGCTGCTCGGGAAACAAATGAGTTTGCCTTTCCTATACCTTAGATTACACCATGCTACTTGAATGAAAATAAGTTGAAAATGAACACTTAAATTGTTAAAAAAGACAAGTGATTGCAACAGTTAGAAGAGCTTCTTAAATAAGGAGTCCACCCTTTCACATAGCATGATCCATGTGAAATGGATGGTTAGAACTCATCCACTTGTCATCAATTTAATGATCTAGTAAGCTTCTAGATCTTCTAGAATTCTCCACATTCATCCGTGCCTTCCTATGAAATTTCCTTTAAAGTATTTCTACACACTTCTAAATATAGTCTTAAATATGTACACTGTATTCAATATAACAAGTAGAAAATCTTCATGTGTTTCTACGAGCTGGATTGTAGCTCATTTTTAGATTTGGGGGTGGCAATTTCTTACCTGACTCATAAAACTACCCGAATAGGGATGGGGTTTTAGACTCCTGGCTTCAATTTGGGTTGGCTTTTCTCAACTTGGGTCAGGTTTAGATTTAGCTCCATAAGTCATAATTAGGGCTGTCAATGGGTTGGGCATGGGTCGGGCCGGGGTCTTTCTAAAACTTGCCTTATATATATTTTTTGTGAATGTTACCAAATTTACTAATCTAGTGAAGGTTAACATTATATATATATATAGTGATAGGCGTACCCATGAAATCTATTTACAAACCTAATTGTTCCAGCTTCCCCCTCTTAAATACTAACCAACTGTGGTTTGTAAATAGATTTCATGGGTACGTTAACTATTTCCCTATATATATATATATATGAGTCTGTCTATAGGTACTCCCAAATATACTCCATAATCCTAACCGTTTATAACCAATCATTAAGGGTCAGGATTTGAGTTGGCTTATTTTATCTTTTATAATGTCACATCAGATCTAATCCTAACCGTTTATAATTGAGATAAACTGATAAGTTTTGAGAGTACACTTTGGGAGTATCCCTAGACTAATTCTATATATATATATATATATATATATATATATATGTGTGTGTGTGTGTGTGTGTGTGTGAGTCAGTCTTACTCGCTATTTCTATACCCAATCTAAATCATCTTTTGAAAAAGATCTATGGTCTAAAACTTGTATAGGTGGGCATCCTTTGAAATTAAAGTGTAACTCCAAAACTACCCTTCCACTTTAAAGAAAACCCTACAAACACGTTTTCACGACATCCCAATGCTCACTCTCTCTTTCTCATCCTCATCTCTTTCCTTCCAAATCAAAATCATTCCACGACCACGAACGGAAAGAGTCTCCTGATCAAGATTCAGACTCTTCTCTATTGAGCATGCCTCCGATCTCTTACCTGCTAGAACTTTCATTGCTCGTAGGTATAAGATCATCGGTGAGATTGGACATGTTATAAGCCTGTCTTAACTCCACCGTTTAAGGATTTGATTGCCTAATCTCACAATGGTTCTTCTGGCAAGACTATCATAGACCTAGAGATCTAACGGCCACGATCACACCACCCTTTTATGTGTGTATGACATTTAGGGATATTTAATTTGTTTTATGTTGTGATGATGGTCATTGGATCTCTCAATCATATGGTTGTGTGCGTGTGTGACATATGTATTCTCTTTCATATATCTCACGATCATTTACCACATATCATTTTATTCTACTAATAAAAAAAGTACAAGAGTATACTAAACTTTATTTGGATGTAAATATCTTTTAATTAAAAATACTTGCTCATTAACCAATAGCAAGCGATAAAGAAAAATCGGATTTATGTAAACAAGGTGCGATCGAGTCCTCGAACCATAAGAGCTTTCCTTGCTTGAGGAAGAACCTCCACATCTTGATGTACTCACCTTGCATTGTTAACCAGCCGGTGCGCACGGGTTTTGACTAGAAATGGACACCTTTGTAGTCTTCGGCCTTTGGAGAGTCTTTATAATAAGAACTCTATTGGTAGATATATAATATTAGATAAGAAAAATTTTAGCTACGGAAAGATCCTAAGGATCTCAAGAAGGAATTTGGCAAGTAATATTATTGGTAGCTAAATTTGGCAACTAATACTGCGTGCGTGCATTGAAAGTAGCAAAAAAGAGAAGGTGGGCACTGATCGCAAGTCATAAGAGGGCAAAGAAGAAGCGTGAAGAGATGTCCAACGTTCTCTGCAAGATGAGGCAATTCTCAACTATATATACTCTATTTTTCTCATCTCATGTTTGTTTAAGATGAGGAGTAAAATCCCAATGCAATGTGGCAATCAATGATGTTGCCAACTCTTAACTTCAATGTTTTTATTATTAAGTCTATTTACGTAATTAGAATTTTAATGCTTTTAATTAGGACCCACAAAAATAGTATCAAACGTTTTTTTTCTTCTATTTTATTATTATTATTGGTAAGGAATCTGAGTGGAGATTTAGAAGGATTATATTAGTAGAGATTTAAATATTTTAAGTGATTTAGATTTTTTTAAGATAATCCTTACTTAACTTAAGGAGGCTTGGAGCATTGTTGAATTCTAATATATTTACTGAAAGTACAAATGGGTAAGGTGTAAAAGTTCTAAAATTAACTGTAAGAATACTGCTACCTCTTTGTTAATGCTTCTGCCTTTTAATTTTGGATGAAGCTAATGTTTGATTTTCTTTTATTAGTAGGCTTTTGCAAACCTCGGATATAGTGGTGTTTGAAAGATTCTATGACAATATCATATATATATATATTGGTAGCGGGCAAAGACAAGATTAATGGAGAAATATAGTATAAGCAAGCACGAGACATCTCATGTATGTGGAGGCATTTTGGTGTAGTGTAATCATATGAAATCATTTTCTCGTGGATGGAGAAGGACATTCAACTTTGCCGGATTGTGAGTATATTTGAATTTTTTTTTGTATGTTTGATTCCACATTGGAAAGTGTCTGCAATATGTTAAGAGAAATTGATCTCCTCTAATGACTAACCGAATGTTGATTAATGTTTGTGTTTCGTGCATTTTACCATATCCACAGTCAAAGTGTATACACTGGATGTCATGTTTGTCTATCCCTCAAAAAAAAATTTTAATTTTATTAATAAAAAATTAATACATGCAAAGCATGTACACCTTTACTACTATATATATATAGCATTCGACTAATAAAAGTAAAAGAGTATACCAAATTTTATGTGGACCAATTATCTTTTGCCATTATTATATAAAAAAATCATTAGAATTATCCTTTTACTAATAAAAATAATTTATAAAAAATTTAATAAGAGTCTATTTTAGTGGAGACTTCTATTCAAAGACACTTAGAAGGGCTCTTTTAATATTATGTGAGATTATGTGAGACCCATGAGAAACTCACTATTACAGTGAGTTAGAAGTTTCGCTTTAGACAAACTTCTTGAAGTTTATCTCTTTAGTTATCTTAACATTTGCTATTATGTAAGACCAAGCAGAGACCCCACTTATTACAGAGGAGTTGGAAGTTTTGTTTTGGATAAACTTCTTTCATTGGAGGGACTGAGGGTATTGGGTCCCAAGGTCATCGAGGAAGGAGCCTCCCTAAATCTTAGGTAACTTCAGTTGTATTTTGTTTTTGGATTTTTAGTGAGAGTCAATGGATGTAACCTGGATTATTATGAGTTAGCATTAGTCTGTGGCTTTACATTCATGTATTAATGGTACTTTTTGTATTTTTGGTAAAGAGTGTATCAATGGTACTTGAAAAGTTAATAGTATGGTGTGTGTGAGAAATAATTTCTAGTAAAAAACGATACTAACATATTGAGTTTTGATCCGAGCTTGTGTAGTACATGTTTGGATATTGTGCTTTTGCAGTCATCTCTATAAGATTCAGATGCTAGGTATAACATTTATTATTGTAAATACAATATGATGAAATAGAAGATTGCCTTCTTTCCTTTTTGTTCATATATTTCTGCATAAGAATTTCTTACATCATACATGAAACTTTTTAGCATGTCATATATGTAAACTTTTATTTGATTCAAATTCATGACCCTGCAATCCATGTTGGGGTCATTAAGCTAAGACTGCTATTTATTAACTCTAAAATAATGCAACATTTATAGAGTACTACCCTTAATAATTTCCGTTTTAACAATCATTATGTTATATAATGATTTTCCAAATCCTAATTTTTATTTCTTTTATTTGATAGTGTAGTTTCTTGAAGGTATTTATTAGTAGTTAAGCAACAAGTAACATTCACATGTTAGCCATCTAGGCTTTTAATTCATGAGAATTTTTATGAAACTCCAAAGTATCCTAAGCTCAATTTTACAAATTTTCTAAAATACAAATTTAGCCAATGTAAAATTATGCCATAAACACACAAAAAATATGTTAAAACTGTATTTATAAAAAATAAAAAAAAAATTAATTACTAATTGTATCCAAAGTGAAATTCTCAGTATAGAGGTGGTTTCCAGGGAGGTAATATTCAGACAGCTGCTAAAAAGAAAAAAAAATTCCTTTACAATCTTTTAAACTGGTGATAGGGAGGCAGCTGCCCAACTTTTAATATATATACATTCTCTTTCAATCATATCATATAAAAGGGGGGAGGGTGGTAGGGGTGGAGCCAAAGAGACCTTCTCGGGATGCAAAAACAAAAAGATAAATAAATATGAAAACAAGCAACATAACAATTTACATGATTCACCTAATATGGACTGTGTCTTCGGAGATATGAAGACTCACGCTGATTAACTATTGCTCCAAACAAGAAAATAAACCAAAAACAAGATGAACAATCTTTATTGCTTTCAACACGAAAATTTCATTTTTCTATTCTCAATGAAATTTTCTTAACCCTAATACAAGACTAAATATTAGTTCACCCTAAAGAAAGAAAAACAATATCCGAATGATATGTAAACGAACCATGAAAAGAAACACTTAATCACGTGGAGAGTGCTAGCTGATCCCTTAAAATGCTTTGAGAAGTCTACACGACTGCAAAATACTAACATGCTGGAACAAGACATGTGCAACCAGGTAAAGCAACAACTACCCATCAGATTGCTTCAACCAATTACACAAGTGACCAGTTAAGGCAAAAGGTGTACCAATTGCAGAAGTTACCAGCTAAAGCAAAATAAGGAAAATAGCCAACCATTATGTTGCTTTAACTAGGTGTACCACCTGATTAATGAATACCTTTGTGAACAATTGCAAATATATTTACGGAGAATACACAAGGGAGGGATTGAGTAAAGGTCATGTTTGTACTTTTGGATGAACAATAACTGAAAGATTAAGAAAGCTCCAAAGAAATGGAAAGGAAAATTGAAATTCAGTGGGTATATTTCAAGTAAATCTACATCAAATGGGAGTAGAGTATTCAAGAAACAAAAGAACATTTCTATTCTGTAACAATCTGAAAAAGTTTTGGCTAAGGGGACTCCAGCAACGAGTCAAGACTTCTTCAATGCTCTCCTAAACAAGGCAGCATCTCCATAACTTGTTGCACCTGACCACCAAAAGATTGTCCAGGGACTATCAAGCATGAGGAGGCATAGCTTGAAAAAAAGGCGTAAAAACTCGCAATGTAAGCATACATCCTAATTCCAATTGATTAAAATTTCTAAACATATCTGAATTCACAGAATCTAAAAAGAAACATGGCCCCAATCGAAGTCAAGAATCAATTCAAGAACATAATCAAGCACATGCCTTATCTATGAGCACAGAAGAGGAAAAAAGGAATCAATCAAAACCCATCATCACAGTTGAGTTTAAAAGATCATAATATTAAACCCTATATAATTCACAAATCACAAACCCAACAGTTCGAGGGGGGGAAAAAGTGAGAAGAAAATTGCTTACCTCGAATGAGGATCTGAGAAGGATCACCAATCAGATAGAGGCAGAGGTGAATAAAAGGATGCAGATATGACTGAAATGTGCCGGAGAAAAAAAGAGAATTGGGGTTTGGGGGATCTGGTACCACTAATTTCCATATATAGCCCCGGGGCTATTGATCAAAAGATCTAGCTGAAATCGGATAAGCTCTTTCTGATTGACTATGAGTAATGATATCTCCTATAGATGTGTATTTCTCCTCTTGCCCAAGTCTCCCCACTTGTCAAAAGATAAATAGTAATACTCCAATTATCTCAACATCAATAATATTTGAACTGTCCATTGTACTCCTGCAAGAAAACTTTCCACTGCACATAGAATATCCTATACAAGAATATACGGTTGTCACGGATGAATCCAATAAGGATAGAAAGACGAGAGAAGTTAAGATTAAACAAAGGAAGACATGAAAAAAACTTGGAAAAAGATGTCTGGGACAACCAAAAAAGAGGAACAGGCACAATTGCCTATCCAATGGTAACACAAAGAGGACAAAAATATTCACACAATGACGAAATTTTGCTCTATACATTTTGGGGTTTAAAAAAGAATGACAAAATGTTTGTCTCGCACATTAGCTGATACAAGCCGGATCCAGTGGTACAAGAAGAAGAGAAGGAATTAAGCCTTCTATCCTCAAAAAGTTTCAGCAGCAACACGTTACTACATCAGTTGGGTTGGAGAACAACATGCTGCAAAACAAAATGATACAAGGTTAGACCTCATTACAAGAAATGCTGGCACTAAGATGTATACTTTATTCAAGAGTGAAACTAGAAGAGCCTCTAAAAAAAGAATTTAAAGTCACAGGCTTTTATTTATTGAATTGCAGGTTCCCAAGTCTTAAACTTGAACCAAGTTTTTACCTTAATCTGGGTCCTGTTATAGGTGTAGGTGATGTGAACAGATCCGTCACTGGCCTGGATCATAGCAGGATAAGAAAATTCCATTCCCAGATTCTCCTCTAATGTCACTACTTCATGCCATGAGTCACCATCGTCTGCGGAGAGGGCAACTTTGAGCACGCCCCTCGAGATCGTATTGTATGCAAGTAAAAGACGGCCATCATTCAACTTAACCCCATCAATCCCTAGTTAATAAATTTCATAGCATAAGCGAGTAAGAACAAGCTGAAGGAGAGAGAGAGAGAGAGAGAGAGAGAAATCTACTAATTAATGTGAAAAGGTTTCAACCTCAACCTGAGTTTGGGTTGGGGAGTTCCGTAGGCTTTGCATAACCCCAGCTCAGGCCACCATCATGGGATTCTGACATACAAACACTTCCGATCCCTTCGAAGGATCGCATTAGAACACGTAATGTCCCATTCGCAGTCTGGTAAGGAACTGGTTGAATAACGCTGAGAGATTCTCCCTCAATGAATATTGGCCCATATTTTCTCCATGATTTTCCGGAATCTGTTGTGACCTATGAATGCACATCACAAGACATGAGAAAGTTAACTTCATAGTTTACACAATTGCTCCATTTTCATTCCTATCATCATTAGGATAACAAATTGTGGTGAGTTGATGTGATTACCTCAACCCATGCCCCCCAAGAGTTCCAACTTTCCACAGAGGATCCACAAAGCAAGTGCCCATTTTCAAGCAAGATAGGCTGAAAAAAAGTGAGCAACATAAATGGCATGAACATCTTATAAGTAATTTTAAGTTATTTATTCTTAACGTAATAAATTTGTGTGATACCTTATTCTTACTTGGTCCTAATACTCCAGGAGGAAGTTGTTGTCTATCTGTCCAAGTGAGACCTCCATCAAATGACCGCTTCATGCATCCACTCCATCTGATGTTTGATATACCATCAGTAAACGGTGCAAGGTTAAGTGAAGATCGGTAGTTATAACTAAGTTCTCATCATTGCAGGCGTCAAGTCAATTACATCCTTGATGCAAAAAATAAGTTGGAGCTCTATGTCACATTTCTCACTGAAATAAACCTATAGTCACAAGTGGCAGGGGAAAGGAGTGGGGGTGGGTTCTATCCGGGGGCCCAGCTATTACAGAAACAAAATCTATCTAGTCTACTATACCCAGGGACATCTTGAAAATTAGACCAAGTGAATTGAGCCCCGTTCAAAAGTTATAACTAAGTTCTCATCATTGCAGGAGTCAGGTCAATTACATCCTTGATGCAAAAAATCAGTTGGGAGCTCTATGCCACATTTCCAACTGGAATAAGTAAATGATGCAGCAAAACTAGAAACAGCACTTAAAAACCTATAGCCACAAGTGGCAAAGGAAAGGAAAGGAAAGGGGGGGGGGTCTGAAGGGGCCCAGCTATTAGAGAAATGAAACCTATCTAGTCTACTATAACCAGAGATGTCTTGCAAATTAGACCAAGTGAATTGTGCCCCATTCAAAGGGGGGTAGTCTAACAACTAGTCTGAAAATAAACTCTCTACACATCTTCTTTCCCTAGAGAAACGAACACAATTAAAATACACACTACGGAACCTCCCACCTAACGGATCACGTCCTCTAATTCCTGCCAAGAATTTGTTGTGTCCAAATGACTTGATGGCCAATAAATCCCAGAAAACACCCAATTAAAACCACCAAATAACATCCGACACAGGATAGAAATCGAGTATGCCATCGCTTCTGACTCCAAAACCTCTATCACCTCTATGTTCCAGACTATCAGGATGCCAACAGATAACCAATGGAAGGCACCATTAGTAACACCGAACAAAAATCTCCCCACAAATCCCTAATGTGGAAATCCTTGATGCATTCTAACTTGGCTTCTTTGATGAAGAGAATGGTCGGCCTGTTGTCCTTGACAATTTGTTTGATGGCCAATCTCTTCTCTACTTGACCCATACCTCTAATGTTCCACGAAATAAGGCATATCCCTATCACTTACTTTTCTTCCCACCCCTTCCTCTCCTAGACGACTTGTCACTCTACCATGACCCTTCCTATCGTAGTTAACACTGTACTCTAACCCTCTAAGCTTGCGTACCTCTAGACTTATGGCAAACACTACACTTCTCCAAAGACTGGAAAACATATCTCAACTCTCCCCCATGTCCCTCAAACGCAAGCCCCATGAATTTACCGAATTCCTCCAACTTACTCAATACCCAATTGGAGAACACTCCTCTTCCTCTTCCTCTTCCTCTTCCTCTTCCTCTTCCTATTGATCTGATCATGGATTCACAAACAAAAGACCCATGAATTTACCGAATTCCTCCAACTTACTCAATACCTAGACTTATGGGATCCTAAAATCTCCCCCACAGCTCAGGAATCAGGTTCGGCCATAGAGGTGGATAGTGAGGTCTCAAGTGATTATATCAGTGATAGTGAAGATGTTTTGAGCTCGTCCCAGAATATGCCAAGTGTAAATAAATTAGTGGACTATGACTAATCCCCCTTTAAATTCAAAGGTCTGGTTTCAGAAAAACAAATCGTCTCCTCTTATTCCAGATCCATCCCGGAGGCGGAGGTGTTATTCCAGTGTTTAGCAGTGGAAGAGGATTCAGGACTTAGAGTGGCTCAGATGGAGAAGCCAGTTTCAGATGGGAGCTCAGACTTCGGTTCGGGTTCCAGATTGTCCGGGGAATCCCTTTAGCTTGCCAGCCAACCTGTTTTGCGGAAATTAAGACTGGAGTAAGGAGCAATCTTTCTCAGATATGGGTAGGGAAAACATCTAGAGTCTAGAGCAGGCTCAGAGAGTGGTGAAGGACGATTCGAAGCAAATGTACCAACCGATTGTTCCCTTGTGAGGTATGCCTAATACCTCTTCTCGCTCTACCTCTCCTATCAGTCAAGTTAGCAACAATGGGACGGGTTATACAGTCTTTCATTTGGTCAAACAGTGAGGATAATGACATATTATTGTTGTCACAAGGAGTTGTGATAGCACAAGCGGATGAGGAAAGGGAGTTTATGTTAGGCCCAGACCGGGAAGGGTTGTGGTAATGATCTCACTTATGAATGATGGTAGACTTGCGTCAGTAAGCAGAAATGATAGGGATGCCCCCGGAAAGTGATCCATACTATTGGGAGGATTTGAGGGGTCTGAACTTAAGAGAGATTGAGGTATTACAAACCTCGTCAAACCCACTGATATTATTGTAATCCCCCATAGACCACTTCCCCTACTCCTAAGACTACATTCCTTACTCCTTTATCTCATCTACCCCAGAACAATGATACACCCGTATCGGTTGTCTCTTCCTCCAAGAAGTCTGTGACTATCCAAGAAGAAGAATTAGAGAGCCTTCCTCGTATGATGTTACAGTTGGAGAGCCCTTCAGTATCTCCTCTTGCCCGTTCAAGTACTCATTCATCTACCTTCCATTTTACTTCCAGTACTTTTACTTTGACATGAATCATTAATTTTGATGCTTCAAATCACATGACCAATATATCATCTCTATTTTCAACGTATAAGGTTTGTTTTGGTAGAGAAAAAGTTATGATTATTGTTGGGTCTCTTTCATTAATCTCGGGGTAAAGTGAATCTTAAAATCCTTCCTTACTCATTTATGCTATTCTTCATGTTCCTAATCTTTCGAATAATTTGTTATCTATTAGTAGCATTAAAAAAATTCACTTTCTTCCCTACTCACTGTGTTTTTTAGGACCTGAGTTCAAAGAAGGTGATTGGCAGTAGTCGTAAGGCTGGAGGGTTATATCTTCTCGAGGATGCTCCAAGAGCTGTCTCTATTGCTCCACCACTAATAGTATTAATAGTGTTAATAAGGACCAATTGATGCATTGGCATTACCATTTAGGGGCATTCATCTTTTTTTTATCGGTAAAGATGATATATACAGATAAAACTCACAAAGCAAGTACACAAAACATAAAAGGAAACAGGGATCACTATGATTATGAACCAAACAAAAAGAAGAGGAAAGTTAGTGCAACATGAACAAAAAACGTAAGCTATTTGGATCCTTCATAACTCATTTAACCACCCCTCCTCAAAGGCATTCCTGATGGCACACCAAGATCGGTGAAGATGAAAAGTCTTTTCCCAACTTATTCGTTTCACCTTTCTCAGACCTTCAATGTGATGTATGGGGTCCTTCCCCTACTACATCATTATTTGGTTATCATTTGTTTTTGATTGACAAGAGAATCATATAAAAAAAAGAGATGAAGAAGCCGCAGGGCCATACAAAACAAGAAAATAAACATGGTTCACAAGGGAATGGACCAAAAAATGAGAAAAAAGATAGATCTAAGGAGCTAACAAACTGGAGCAGTACAGGAAAGACAAGAAGATGGTAACATGACTCAATAATCATAATAGACCCGCCTCAAAACAGAAGCTCTAGAAGTACTCAGGTTTATCTCATTTAAGTCAAAAGATGAGGTGTAACCGTGTAAGTGTTTCATAAAATGGTTTGCACTCAGTATGAAAGTTATATAAAAATCCTTCATTCTAACAATGGTGGGAATAAATATTTCATGGGTTAAATGCGTATTTGACTAATCACAGTATAGAACATCAAAGTAACCTGTATAGGAGCTCATCAAAATAGGGATGCTAAAAAAATCATCTTCTTGAAGTTTCTCATGCTCTTCTCTTTGGTATGAAAGTTCCAAGAACCTTGTTATAGCATCCTATTGCATCAACAGGATGCCTTCTAGAGTATTGAACTTCAAAACTCATGTTGAAATCCTTTGTCCTAATCGATCTCTTTTTCCTATCCCTCCCAAAGTTTTTGGTTTGTATATGTTTTGTTCACATTCAACAATCAGATCATATTAAACTTGATCTAAAGGCTCTTACATGCATCTTCATTGGATATCCATCATCTTAAAAGGGTTACAAGTGCTATCAACATGAGTTAAGGAAGACATTTGTATCCATGGATGTCACTTTCTTTGAATCTGTTCTTTTTTTCTTCTTCAGGAACCTCTCTTTAGAGGGTGATGGTAATGAAGAGAGATCTCTTCCTCTTCCTGTCCCAGTATCCGTTCCTCCCTTCTTGTTGATACTAGTATTGCTACTAGTCATGTATAGGAAGATGTGGGAATGAAGGAGTTGGGTTTGCATGAGAAGAAAGAAACCATACCTTGAGACAATCAAGCCATCACTTCAAATTATCTAGGATTCAGCCTTGATTCAGGTAATTCTTTACCACATGAGTTATCTTCCAATAATATCTAGCCTGTTAATGATTCTAATCTTCCAATTTCAATTCATAAAGGAAGACATAGAAGTTCTGAACATCCAAGATCCAATTTCAGTTTTTATCAGTCTCTATCGCCATCTTATCGTTCCTTTGTAGCCTTTGTTTCCATAATATCTTTGCCATCCAGTGTATCAGATGCCCTGTCTCATCCCAAGTGGAAGGAGACAGTGTGTGAAGAGATGAAGGCTTTGAAAAAAATGAAATATGGGAGCTAGTCAATCTTCCTAAAGAAAGCATATGTTTGGGTGCAAATGGGTCTATGCAATAAAACACATGGAAGATGGATCAATGCCCAATGGGCAGGTTTAAGGCGAGAATAGGGATAAAGAGGTATACGCAGACTTATGAGATAGACTACCAAGAAACTTTTTCTCCAGTATCCAAGATGAACTCTCTTAGTCATTTTATACGTCTCTTGCCACTCAATGTCAAGAATGCATTTCTTCACAAAGATATGTAAGAAGAGGTCTATATGATGATAGAAATCTATTCACCAATTTAAGGGGGAGTGTTGACTAAGGCATTTATTTGATTATTATGGGCCCACGACATGTGATATATCTCTGCAAGGGCATTAATGTCCTAAGTTAAAACAAAGTTTTAATAAAAGGAATCTAGAGGGAGTGTGAGACATTATTCACGCCCCCCCCCCCCCCCCCCCCCCCCCCCCCCCCGGCACTACCTAGAATCTGCTTCATTTTCAACTGGGGGCTACTTTAGAGCTTCCCCTCCCCTTTGTTGTTTTGGAAACTTTTCAGAGAAAATACTATGCAGAAAACTTCCATTGATCTCGAGAGTTGCACTCTCATCTTGTATCGCTGTTAGGCATTGTGAGGGTGTTTATTGCCCTTTTTGTCACTTTGGTGTGCTGGTTTTGATTCATTTGCATCAGTAGAGAAATGAACAAATCTGCTATTTGTTGATCATAGTGAACAGTGGAAGGAAAACATTTTTTTTCCAAAGTGAACTCAACGCAGTTTGTGCTTCATAAGAAAGTGGGTGGAACATCAAATGCTAGTCACAAAAACGACCAACTAAATTAAACAAAAGTATCTAGTTTGGCTTGCGGACCCACCAGATATAGGCATGGCTTTATATTTTGCTTTTTCAATAAAGAAAGCAGCTATCAGTCATTTTCTGAATAGTGCAAAGAAACTTAATGGTATATCTTTGTCTACAGGTTATCTAAACCTAATGTGCAACACAATGTGGACATGGGATTAGGAGTTAGAAAAGATATATTATTCCCACACATAGGAAACAGTATGGAAATTCCAAAGTGTTTCCAATAAATTGTTCTCAGAGGCAGTTAGCTCTTTGCAGTGGCAATTTCCGACATACTCTACTCTTGAAACAAGACTTCATTTGTGGAATTACATGGAAATGAGACTGCTGGTACACTTATAAAGGAGAATAGAACATGTAGCTGAAAATCCTTAGTGACAGTAAATGAGCAAAATCGTCCTATTATTTTAGCAACTCTATTGTTGTAGAGGCATGAGATATTGGACCTAAGATGAACACTGTCATCAAGTTTGTCGGCTGTATGCATGCAATCATTAAATTCCCTATGGGCCCCTATAGTTGCAACTTTCCCTGCCTATTGCTAAAGTTTTTAAGATGAGAGATCAATTGATTCGGGAAACACACACGCATAAGAGCATGAGCAAGTGCATACGCACGTCGATTCAGCAAAAAAAACATCCAATGCAAGGATATGTAAATGCAAAAGATATTGAAGGGTATGGCAGGAAAGATTTAATTATTAGACTAATAATAGAGAACCTCTGTGTGGTAACTTCAATATTGTGGAAGAAATATAGCTAAATTATACCCTGTATATTTTTTAAAAGAGAATGTGGAACAAGGTTCCTCAAGGAAGGCCAAATATAACAAAAATGAAAGAGAAGCCACTGTCAAAAATGGAGAAGTTCTCATTCAGTATGTCATAATTCCATGAGCAGGTATTTGCATCAAGTAGATCATTTATATTTTCTATGGGATGATTTAGAGAGGAAAAAAAAATTATATGATTTACCAGAATATTTTTCTAATCAAACTACTTCTGGATCTGCTCATGAAAGAGGGCCAAGATGCTTTGATTTCTTACATACCACAGTCTGAATTCAAACATTACCCCGAAGACATTTATTCTGTAAAACATAATGATAGAAGACTCTTATCCTAAGTAAGTAAATTTGATAAGTGTGAATACAGGGAAAAAAAGGTAACAATTAGTCAGAATACAAGTGAAGGGTTGACAACTCACTTTTGGACCTCTTGGCCAATTTTGTAGAAAAGAAGCAACTCCTTAGATGGAAGCTTAAATAATACAGGATTCCACATTGGAACATTAGGTTCTTCATCAACTGCTATAGGAAAGTGCCAACAACCATCCTGCACAATTGAATTCTACTTATATGAGTTTAACTACCATCTAACAGTCCAAGTAGACAGTGGTTATCTTCAAACAAAACGAGTTCAAGGATGAGTCTTTATCTCAGCCGAGTAGAGATACCTAGATTAAAAGATTCAGTTGATGGCAGATCGCAGCTTATATACTAAAAAATGAAAAAGGAAAGGAAACCTTTAAAAAAAAATCAAAGAAACCCTTCCATTTTCAGTTCAAACAGTAGATTCTGATGCTGAGTAGTAGATAACTTAAAGTGTCTACCAGTAAAGCTAAAATGCATATTTGATTTTACTAAATTTATCAAAAGCATATGCTCCATGTGAATAGAAATTAAACTTATGAAACTGCAAAAGTTTAGTTCAAGTATTGAAATTGAAATAACTCTACTTTTCTCTGCCAAAAAGCCTCTAACCTAACTCGATTACCCAACCAGCTTGTAAAAGGTCGAATTCAATATACAACTCCATAGATATCATAATTTATTATCTGTATATCTATCACGACAATATGCACATTGTGGTGGAAAAACATGGGTGTGTATATTTCTAGAGAAACACGTTACAGTAAGACCTACGAAAATGCATAAGGGTTCGAGGGAGGGATCTCCCAAATGTATATCTGTTTTTAAACTGAATGCAGACAGAATAAAGCATATAAGTCCCCCTTGAACCAAAAAAAAACATATAAGTCAGAGTGCTCTCTTCTAATTAAAGAGAAGGAGATGAAGAATAAAGCAAATAACATAATGAGGTAGCTCATTTCGATAAAAATGATAGAAGGTGAAGTGGGAATCAAGGGGCCTTCAATTACCTTGTATGTCTGCAGCCAAATTTTAACATCCGGGGCTCCCTCTGAAGTACCCCCAAAGTAGGCAACCAGAAAATGATCTTTATCAACCTACACATTCCATGAATTAGCTCAAATCTGATTGATTTCTGCTGATGAAATAACAGAAAAAAAATGGTAAAAAACATAAGGGTCTGTTTCGTTGCCGAGAAAATTGGTGAAAACATAGAAAACAAATTTTGGATTCCTAATACAATTCTTAGTTGTGTTTTGTCAAATTTCTATTATTTTCTAAGTTTTCAGTTATTTCTCAGCTACCAAACATAAAGTAAAGGAAGAGGAAGATAATAACCTCAACAATAGTAGAAGCATGACAACTATTGAAAGGAACAGAATTTGCAGGAAATGTGAACTCCTCTATCACTGGTCCCCGAATACAAAGAACCCCATTTTCATCTGAACCCTCTGTCATCTTAGTGGTGGAGTTCTCATATAGTCCTTCAACTCTCCTGCGAAGAAGCAGATGAAAATGAGGCAAATCACCAATTGGGGTTGCGAAGTTTGAGAAAATGAGGGACTTATTAGAGTTGGTGGAGCTAAACAAGGTCTGATGCAGGACAGAGAATCCAAAGAAGAACAATAACAGCAAAACTGCCACTGATTTCCACATAGCAAAGGACCCTTATTGATTCAAGGAACAACAATGGAGAGAGAAGAACAAAATACCAAATGCAGTTGGTTGGTGTCTCTATCTATCTCTATCTCTATCTCTATCTCTAGACATCATGTGCTGTGATGCAACATATTATTATTATAGAATAATTTTGTTTGTTTCTATGTGTACCACAACTACCTTCTCTGTATAATTTAACAATAAATTAAGAAGCAAAGACGTGTAGAGGCTTTGACTTTTTGGAGATACTCACTGCAATTCAAGATCTTCTATCTGCCAAAGAAGCCAGCCAGCAATGGAGGACTCAGATAGTATTCTCAAACGGATAGGAATTCAAGAAGTATGAGAAAAATCTTACCTCAAAAACATATGGAAGCGAAATCAGGCTTGCGGCTTGGCCAAATAAGAAAGGGCTAGGGCCTAGGTGGGGATATATATCCTCCCCGGAGGTTTTTCTTTCATCCCGTTGTGGTTAATTGCTATTTTATTTAAGATTGCATCTAATAATATACTCTCTCTTTTTTTGGTGAAATCTAATAATATACTTTTAACAAATACTAGTGGAGGCTGCACGTGCAAGACATTTAAAATAATCTTAAAACATTAATATTTAAAAAAAATTAGTAGTTGAGACTTGAGAGGAATTGATTTTTTTAATTTTACATTGTATTCTATAATATTTTTATAAATGCATAATATTTTTTATTAATGTAAACATGCAGAGCATATTAAACTCACATAATATGTAAAAATTCACGAGGAATAAGAGGTGAGATGTAAGAATATTTAAGAGGTTGGTAAAGCTTGCAAGGGATACACCCCAAAGAAATAGCTTCTAAAATCTTCAATAAAATCTTCAATGCAACTGAAGATTCAGAACCTTAGGGGTCGTTTGGTATTAATTCTGATGATTTTCTCATTCTGAAAAAAAATTAATTCTTATAAGTTTCGATTCTTGTAATCAATTTTGTACTGTGAATGCATTTACTAACCGTCGGTCAGAATCAATTATGAAGAAAAGAAATAATAGAATTACGTTTGGATGAAAAAAATATTTAAAAAATAAAAAAAATTATTTTTGGCATTAATATTTTTATATCATCAACACATATATGTGTCATAAAATACCTTTTTTTTTTTTTTATTATGTCTCATCTTTCTTGTTAATTTTGATGCTTACTTGTCCGTTTTAAAAGTGTTTTTCAGAATTGATTCTGAAAAGTGAATTTTTTTTGTTCCCTAAAAATTGTGCCTAAAGTAGGACGATAAAATCGTTTCCTAAAAATGACTTACCAAACACGTTTAGACTGTTTCTATTCCCGGGATATGAAAAATTGTTCACGAGGAACGATGCCAAACAGTCCCTTAGTACCCCAAACCATAGGAACACCCATCCGCTCCCGCTCTCAAGGTTTGAGAGCGGATTCGTTGTAGGAGCATGGTTTTTCACTTTGTAGAGCGCAATTTCTTATTTCGTAGAGCTTGGTGTTACAAAGCTTGACCTTGAGTTTCCCCACTGTAAATATGAAACGAACGAGGAAGAAGATGAAATTGTTTTTGTAAAATTGTATACAAATTTTCATCTTTACCCTTAATAGGGAAACTCGTAGGGGAAAAGTCAAAAATGAGTGTTCAATGTCAGTCTTTTTGTACACTATGTGTGTGTAAGGGATTAAGTCATTTCAATTTTTTTTTATTAATGTCAGTCTTTTTGTACAATATGTGTGTAAGGGATTAAGTCATTTCAATTTATTTTTATTACTTATTTATTTTTATCTTTTTTCTTGGTACATAGTACTCAACGTACATAACCAACCACATTCAATTGCGATTCAACTCTCCCCGAATTCAATCGCACCTAAAGGTTAATAGGTGTCTATTTTAATTCTTTTTAACTGTAGTTAAGATTTACTAATTTTTAGGGTTCAATAATATAACTTTTACTCTAGAAAAAATAATTAAATATATAGTAGACGCTCTGGAGGTGTCGTCGATCTTATCCCAAATTGAAACTTGACGGTTTCACTCTCGCTCTCCGCTCCCCACTTTTGTAACGACCCCAAAATCCCACAAGGCTAAAATAGGACTTTGGGATCGTCACATTACTTAACCTACTTAAAATCCATGACATGCAAGGCACACTAACACGAGTCTCCAAAAATGAGGATAATAAAATTTTCGATATATCAACTGTAACCAACTAAATAGCACGAGTCTATAGTCAACAAATACAACCCACTAAAACCAAAGAGTCTGATACACAACTATAAAAGTCTACTAAGTAACATCTACTCAAGTCTAATACACTCTCTCAATCAAATGAAATAAAAACTAAGAGGTGTAGCCACCCAAGTCTTTGACTCCCTCCTCAGGAGGCTCACCTTCACCTCTTTCCTCTGCGTATGTTTCCTCAACCCACGGCTCTGCCGTGTACTCCTGCTCTATACCTGCCAAGACGAAGTCCAGCTGAGTACAAAGGTACTCAGTGTATATAAAATCCAACCAACAATAATAATATACATGCACTTAGTTAGAAACATATCCAATAACATAATAACATAATCAGAGTGCGGAAGAACGTGTACGTATATACATCATATCATCACCTTGACTCGTGTACTTGTGAGAATCTTAGACTTGGAAGACAATACACTTATGAGTTGCTTATGCTTATAAGACCACGTGCTTGGGAGATGTTTATGCTTATGCACTTATTCAGATCACACAGTAATGAGACATGTCGTTCTTGGCGGATACGGACCATGCCTTAGAAATTATATGGTTGACATGCCGTTCTTGGCGGATATGGACCATGTCTAAGAATCAGGTTGACATGCCGTTCTTGGCGGATGCGGACCATGTCATGCTTATGCTTATTCAGAATGTCATACGTATGTCATGCTCATGCTTGTGGTCCACATGTGTGACTTGTGAGACTCTTATCTTAACATACACGTGCATATGTGTTTAAGTGTCAAAATTAACATTCGAGTTGGTAATTGCTTAGATTCCGATCTCCCACCATGGAAACTCCACTATACTGTCTCATACCAAATAGTTAGAGAATTCCCAGTTTGAGAGATGTTCCTCTAAGTTCTTACCTTCCCGACTATCAATTCCATGCAAGTAAATAGACATACTTAACAAACAATTCACATATACATATCTTATCATAATTCATATCGCAATTCATAATCAATTTACCACCATTTAATAAGAGTATAATAGCATTTATCCTTTCAAGCATTTTCACAAACACCTTGTGTACGCATAATATGAATCAATTTCCCTTCTATATTTTCAAGCATTCATCAAACCATAATTCATCCATACAATCAATTCACTATTCACATCCACATATTAATCTTATCCTCCATACATTTCTCATCCTCCATATATTCTATCCACATCCAATCCACATTTTCATCCATATTTCCATCAATAATTAGCTTACTTCATAGAAAATTTGGGAAAAATGCATTTAATATTTATTCTATCATTTCTATCAAATTAATATTCACAAAACATTAAAATAGAGTTGATTAGGATAGTATATCGACCTTAGGAATCCTTCCCTTGGATTCAAAACGCTCCCGAGGAGATTTGGAGAAGCTTTCAGGACGATCTCTAAGCTTTCCTCTCAATCTTCTAGCAACCTCTTTCTTCTCCAAGCAACCCTCTCCCTCAAACCCTAGGTTTTCTCCCCCTTTTTGCCAAATTAGGTTAGAAATAGGTAGAGTATTTCCATATTTCGAGTAAGACTCCCTATTTATAGCCCCAAGGTCTGAGAACAAAAAGACCAAAACGTCCATACTAAAATTCTGTAAAAACCACGAAAGACCGAGCGATCGGTGGTTATGACCGATCGATCGATTCTCAACCGAGCGATCGGTGCTCTTGACCGGGCGATCGGTCAAAAAAACACTCACTGGAAATTTTTTCCATACAAAATTTTGGACCAGTCGATAGCTACCGATCGATCAGTTTTGGACCGATCGATCGCTACTTCTGACCGAGCAATCGGTTGCTTACAAATTTTTGACCTACTCTACTGTTTTGGCCATAACTTTTGACTCGCTCGACGAATTTTGACGATTCAACTTGGGTTGGATTCGTCTCTCGAAAAAGAATATTTCAGGCATTTTAGAATTTCTAAATTCCACTTAATTTATAGACTAAATTGTCCCCAAAGTTGACTGATCTGCAATTCCATCAGATAAAACCCACCATTGACTTGGCTTAAATTCAAAATAAGGAAAAACATTAAACATGAACTTCGAAGAGGGTTCCAACACCTTTCTAATGGTTCAAGAATCACTCAATTCCAGTAAACGGTACCAAAACTAGAGCTTCCTAAAATTTAGGGTGTGATATGAAATCCCTCCGTTACAAGTTAGATTAAGCCTAGTTTACACCACACCAAATAAATATATAATACAATAAACATCAAAACATCACAAGGACTATAATGCCCCTAATACAATGAAGTAAAAACTTGAAAAAGATTCGGGGTCTCTACAGCTTTGGTTACTTAGTTCAAAACATAACAGCCCTTTTTTCTTGGAAAGTTGAAGCATCAGATGCATAACACCTAAAATATAAACAAATCTAGTAAACAGTCTTTTTTTGCTTATATATTAAAATTTGATCACATCACCATTTTGCTAAAGAAACTTTTTTAAAAAAATTGAAATTTTATCAATTCTTAATTGATAGCAGCCAAGCTTCAAAAATGTTATAAGCTCATCTGGATATTTAATCTCATTTTAAATAAGGTGTTCTATTGTCCTTCTGAATTTACCTATTTTACTGTAAACATAATATCACAACATCTCATCTGAAAATTTCATTGAATGGAGTTAGTAAATTACCTTAGTTACCTTTTAAAAAAAAAATACTAGTTTAGTACCTCCAATACCGTAGGGATTGATGTTAGATGAAGCAGAGCATCACAAACCAAGATCATAGAATCATAATTCTAAACCTATAAATAAATACTGACCAACCAGTATTGAATTTTAGAAGAAGGAAGACCAAAGTAGCCATTTTAGAAATTCTAGATACTGTCTATGGACAAAAAAAATTGGAAAAGAATAATCGGGAAATTAATATTCATTTACATGTAAATATATAATATAATGTATGAAAACCAATATTAGAGATGGTAGGTTAAATGTTCATGAAAAACATTATTATTATTATATATATCTAGTATTTTATAAAGATTGGTGACAAAGAGCTATCAATTTATCCTTACCCATATCATGAAAAAAAAAAAACTTTGAAAACAGAGCCATCCTTTAATTCATGGTGGGGTGTGGCCTCTCTCAAGTGAGAGGTCTCGTGATCTAATCCCCCGATGAGTTGCAAGAGCTCTAATTCTCAAGCTAACCACTGACCAAAAAAAAAGGAGATAAATTAGAAATTTGAAAATATAAACCAACCTGAACAAAAACCTAAAAAAACATGGGCACCACATTTGTCACTTAAGATCCTGGTGACATACATGTTTCTCTATAGATTTATAGACTTAACAATGGTAACCCCACACACATCTTATATATCTGGCTTGATTTTCCTAGGAAGTCCATATGAGTCATCTCAACTGCCTACTTTTAATGTCATAAAATACCTGGTCCTGGGCATTAAATAAAAAATAAATAAGAACCACGTTTATGATAGAAAAAAGCTGAATGAGAAGATTGTCTAAGAAAAAACTCTAATATCACTTATCAACAGAAGAAAATAAGATTATGTATTGCTTAAAGAAAGATCATAATAATAATAATAATAATAATAATAATAATAGCAACAACTTAATGAAACTGAAATGAGATGCATATGCAAAGGGCTGTAGTAATACTTTGTTATGCTCTTCCCTACCAAAGACATGAACCATAGTCTTTGGCATACTGCTATCTAATTTTTTTTTGAAACCTATTGGAGAAAATATCCTCCATGAATGTATGTATGGGCATATAAATGGTGAGGTGACACATTGGAGTGTTTTAGTGACCTAGTGGGACATGGTGTGGGTTATCTTTTATGTCCCTCGCTTCGTGTCTTCAGAGCTTGAAATTGAAAATAAAACAAGAAGAATATGAATAACGTAAAACAAGAAGGAAATATGAAAATTGTTTCCCACTTATTGTAGGCTGGATTGGGGGTGTCTGGTTGATTTGCAGCAGCAGGTAGAGAAGGGGCGGGAGATGGGAAGGAACCATCAATGAATCGCCATAGATTTTGGCCGATTAGAAATGGTTGTATCGGACTTTTCCAAAGTAGGTAGTTGGTTTTTGTAAGCTTGATAAAAACAAAGTTGGATATGTTGGGGACATTAAGATGGGTGGGGATGAGGTTGAAGAAGAGGATGAGATGGTGGAGCTTGCTGCAGATTCGGTGGCCATTGGAGAAGAAGAAGAAGAAGAATGGAGATTACAAGATTAGTTGGTCGATTAGACCCTCTGATACCATTAAAGGATATGAATCCTATTGAGTATTGGAAACATATTTATAGTACAGTGATGCTTTGACTCCAAGCAATTACAATAATCAATCTCTTAATTAAGGGAGAGATTCAATTACAATAATCAATCAAACTACAAGTATAGAAGGAGATGGTGTAAATATAGAAGGGGATAAAATCTGCTTGAGGACAGATTGAGCCTGCCACATATAGAAAGATGCTAACAACTAAGGAGGATGTGGCTTTACAATTTGATCAGTATAATGTGCATTTATATGGAAGTACTTAAGAGTAGTGAGAGTAAATCACGCCAGGATGGGTGAAGAGGAAGAAGGCATCCACCTGAGTGTACTGTTTCATGGGGTGGAAAGTCGGGATTCAGGACCCACCATCCGACGACATGTTGCGTATTATCAAGGAGGTACTTTGAGCCAAAACATTATTACCCCATTAGATGATCTTAATTATCAAAACTGTAGTATTACCTTGAACAGTTGAAAAGAAATGGTGAAGGGACCAGATAAAAAAAAAGCTATAATTGTGATGGAAGGTTCATTAGATCAGCTTGATTTTTTACCTAGATGATCTCTTGTGAGGCCTTCTAGGTAATGAGTCCCAATTCCCCTGGATGTGTTCAATGAGTACAGAAGAGGCAAAGAAAACAGGTTTTGATTCTTCCACAAGTATTTTTCCTATAACATTACTACCGGACTGCCCGTGCAATGCACATAAGAGAGGGAAGGGGGAGAGAATGGAAAGAGAGACCCTAGTGAGACCCACATGATATATGTGTGTTAGATGAGAAATCTGAAAGAGAAAATGTGTTAGAAATGGTAAATTATACGACAGTTGAAAACACATAGAGTGGGAGGAAAAAAATATTTGAGGGAATCAACCATAAAATGGGGATTGAAGTTAATAGATTTAAAATGACTTTAATGTCCTTAAATATCTATTCACTTAGTAATATGATAATATAATATTTGAATTTTTTATCGTGGTAAAAAAAGTCAATCAACGCTACTTCCCACTTCTTCTCGTAACAATGTTAGCCTTCATATTCCCCGAAAACTATTATATGTAAAAGTGATTATTTGACAATTATTTTCCACACAATCAATTTTAGCTCTATTTGTTTTGATGTAAAATAGGGGAAAACAAATGAAATTCATGGAAAATATCAATTGTCCTATAGAAAATACACACGAAAAATGTCATTTTCGGTGGAATTCTTTTGTTTTCCTCTATTTTACATCAAAACAAACGGATCTTTTATCTCAATTGATTTTTGGCTAATAAAATCCAATCCAAATGCCCCAGTAATGTTTATTTATGTTATAAACATAATATTAGATACCTGTTTCCTACGCATTTTCTTCTATGCTTTCTATACCATGATTATCTAATCTCCCCAAGGGTTCGCAAAGTGATCAATATGTACTGTGATCTGGATATTCAAAATTTCCATTTTTCTTGAAGATGTTTTCTTCTCATACTAGATTTCATTCTTAAATCATACGATTCTTCCTACCATAAGGTCAGTGTCAATGAAAGACATAGGAACAGAAATGACCCCTGTTACAAGTCAAGAACCTTCAAGGAGTTCAACTCCTGTAGAAGCAACAACCCCTCTCCGCAGCCCAACTTCTTCAATTCCAACAGCCCCTAGAACAGTGCTACCACCTTCTTCAGTGGAGACCACCGCCGATGTCAAAAAGAAGGTAGCAGAATTGAATTATTCGAGCAAGAATTGAAGCTTAAGGCAAGGAGAGAAATTGTAGCCCTTGGTGTTCAACTTGGTAAGATAAATAGTGCTGCTTGAGCGAGTAAAAATGAGACGGAAAAGAATGCTTCTTCCATTGAAACTATTGGTGCAGCGCAACTTAATGTGATAGAATTCGAAAACCGTGCAGCTGCATGGGAGGAAGTTGAAAAATCTAAAAACACAGCCAGGTTTCTTCTTATATCCCCTATCCCCCCAAAAACTTTTTCAAATCAGTCCTGAACATAAAGATCAAAGGAATCTTAGTTGCAGTTTTTGCTATAAATTCTGTTAGACTATTTTGATTTTTTGGTTTGACAAGAAGGTGATAAAATTTCAGATATAAGCGCAAAGAGATCAAAATTCAAGCATGGGAGAGCCACCAGAAAGCAAAAATGGAAGAAGAGATGACGAAAATAGAGGTAATTCACATTTTTTGTGTTTGTCTTCATTGAATAGGATGTACTTTGTAGGGTTTGAAACCTCATCCTGAGAACTTAGCAAGTGAGATGAACTTGATTAAAATGCAGATTAAGTTAATGCATTAACCCAGATCTTGGTTGTTTCAATCTAAAAAAAAACTTATTTGAGTACAGATTTAATGATCAAGTACTTGATCAAATTTTGATATGACTGGAAGTGTCATGTATTGAGCTCACTTTGTTATGCCAAAGGCCATAATGACTGAAAACTTAAAAAAACAACTCAACGAGTCAAACTCGAAACTCAGTATTACTCGACTTGACTGAGTTTCTAGTCGAGTTAAATCATAACTTGAATGAAACGCTATTCGGCGAGTTACTTGGGTAACTCGGCTAAGTCAAGTCGAGATTTTCAACTCGCCAAACTCGACCGAGTCACAGAATGATTTTTTTTTTTCTATTTTTTTAACCTAACTCAAACATCTTAATGTTTTTGCATCAGTTTTTTTTTTTTGGAGTCGCAAAACCAACCTACTATGGGTTTATTACACTAGGTCTTTAGGTTATTTGAAGCCGCAAAACACTAGGTCTTTAGGTTATTTGAAGCCACAAAACCAGTCTACTTTGAGTTCTTTTATAATTCGAATTATTTGTGGTTTAATCTTGGATAAAATACCAAAAAATTGGTAATTACTTAATTATTATATATATTCGAAATTGGACTGAGTCAAGTTTTTCGAATTACTCGACCCTACTAACTTTCGAGTCAAGTCGATTTTTCGGATTTTTGAACCATGCATATAATGCAATGAAGATTCAGGTGTCAAACTTTCTAAAACCAACCTACATATAAACCAACCGAATACATTTAAATCACCATTAGGTACCAGACCAGGTTTCTGATTCTATAACTACATTATTAATTTTGACTAAAATGTAATAAATGTCATGCCCGAGTGTAACAAATGAGAGCCCATGCTCAAGAGAAGATTGCAATCTCAAGGCAAAGATGGGAAGAAAAGAAAAGAAATCAGCAACCAGAAAAAACAGCAGCACAAGCAGAGTACATTCGCCAAACCATCATCCCATTTCACGTGTAGTTGCTGTTGGTTGTCATAAAATCCAACACGATGCACAAAGAAAAATGACCATAGAAGTCTTTGCTTTTGATTTCATTGTCATCAGAAGGATTTTCTGAATTCTTTGTGTATGTGTGGTGTGGTGGGGGGCAAGTTGTATACATGAACTGGTTTTATTTTTATTATTATTTTATAGATGGAAAACTGTTTATTTTGATTTTCGATAATATAATCAAAAAATAATAATTTGAACTGCTTAATGTGAGAACAGTGAGAAGAAATCCCCTGCTTAATGTCGAGAATCTGAAAACTGCATTAGATGGATTGAAAACTTTCAGAATTTCCACCTGATTTATTTGTGAAAATTGAAAAACTTAAGGGGCCGTTTGGCATTATTTCCTGGGAACAATTTTCTATTCCCCAGGAATAGAAATACAAGAATGGTGTTTGGCTAGTGTGTTAAAACAGCATTTGAGAACAAATAAAAACATGGGCTCTCCTCATTTAGGTTCTCTTAAGAGCATCTCCAATGTGTTGGGGAAATAACATAATAATACCGATGGAAAAAAATAAACAAATACACACAAAAAGAAAAACACAAGAGATATACGTGGTTCGACAATAACCTGCCTATATCAACGGGTCAAGATTCGATTGCTTCTTTAATTATTCAGAGAAATCTTGAGAATCTAATATAATATTGCTCTCCTCTTAGATTAATCACAACCCAAGCCCAGAGCCCCTTGTACAACCCACTCAAGTCACATTCTCAATGAACCCTAAGAACAATCCATATTTATCATCTCTTCAACATTTTATCAAGCCCTAATATGCTTAAACTATTTCTATTATCTCTCACTTCCCATGAAAACAATTAGGACTCTCCCCCGAGAGCAAACCGACTCTCCCTGCGAACCCTAATATTCACATTCCCATAACCATGATCTTTTGATACATAATCCCTTATTCATAGGCCTAAACTCAGAGTCCTAGACAAATAGAAAGTCCATACTCGAATAAGAGGTTTCCAAAACAATAAACCAGACTAATTCTCGGATCAGAGTACCGCCGATTGATCGGCGCTCCTTGGTTTTGCCAACTCGAGCCAAACTTCTACAAATTTTCACCTTGGTGAGAATTCCGCAACACCACCACGAATAAGAGAACCGATTTGTTAATCACCAAGTAAACCTTCCAAATTGAACACTGCATCACCCATATCCGGGAAGCACCTCCACTTCATACCAGAATCTCTCTCACAATTCTGTCACTCTGTTTGTAATTACCGCAAACTCGTTTGCAAATACCGCAAATAACCGTCTGGACTACCCGTCTCTGCATGCAAAAGAGAGCCACCAAACAACCATTTTGGCATAGTCCGCCTCTGCACCATCTACAAAAGAGACCCACAAGCTACACATACTCTCGAATCCCCCCAGAAAGTCATCCACCAGATTCGATCAAACATCGTCAAAACCTATGTGTAGCCTGAAAACCATCCTCCATTCTATAAGAATCCCAGACGAGGACAAACCTATCATTTCCGTCAAAGGCACCTCACCATCTCCATACTTTCAAAAACCCACCAGAATAACCATCTCTGCACCGACTGTGAAAGAGACACTAAGTGAGCTTTTTACTCGCTGTATAACATCCGGTTTCCGACTCCTGCAGACCCCTTAGTAGCTTCATCTACCCCTATATTCTCATCTCGGAGATACAAACTATCACACTTCTTCTCCTTCATCAAAACAAATCATTCATGTTTTTCCTGCTTTATTTTGAGAACTCCACATCCTGTAGTGTAGCAACAACTGTCTAGAGAGTCTAATCGACCAAGTGAAATTAGATTCAATTGTGACTTAGGAACTTCAACTACCCCTCTCAAAGTCCAAACCACTTCGTCAAACAGAACCCTTGAATCCAATTACCACTTTATTACAAAAATGTTCATACTATTGGAGACTATAAGAGCATCTCCAAAGTATGCCCCTCCATCTTGCACTATTTCAGTATAATGAAACCCAATTTTCGTCAAAACTCCTCCACAGAAAGTTACCCAAACTAACATGTAGCTTTAATACCAATTGTTGGGGAAATAACAAAATAATATAAACGGAAAAGAATAAACAAACACGCACACAAAAGGAAAAACACAAGAGATATACGTGGTTCGGCATTAACATGCCTACATCCACCGGTCAAGATCCAATTGCTTCTTCTTTATTCAAAGAAACTTTGAGAACCCAGTACATTATTGCTCTCCTCTTAGATTAATCTCAACCCAAGCCTAGAGCCCTTGTACAACCCACTCAAGTCACCTTCTCAATGAACCCTAAGAACAATTCATATTTATCATCACTTCAACCTTTTTCCCAAGCCCTAGTATACTTAAACTCTTTCTATTATCTCTCACTCCCCATGAGAATAACTAAGGCTCTCCCCGAGAGCAAACCCGCTCTCCCCGGGAATCCTAATATTCACATTCTCATAACCATGATCTTTCGATACAAACCCTAGACCCATAATCCCCTATTTATAGGCCTAAACTCAGAATCCTAGACAAATAGAAAGTCCTCACTCGAATTAGGGGTTTTCAAAATAATAAACTGATCTAATACCCAGAAATCAGCGTACCGTCGATTGATCGACGCCTACCTGGCGATTGATCGGTGCTCCTTGGTTTTGCCAACTTGAGCCAAACTTCTACACAATGGTGCCCTATTTCTTATTCTATTGTCAAATTATAGCATTCGGAACAAAAAGCACACCTTTAGCTCGTTGACTTTTGATGGTTTTACTATTTTGCCCTCCAACGGCTAAATTTTTTATCATTTTATCCTCCAACGACTACATATGAGGTTTTACTATTTTACCCTTCAACAACTATAATATTTTACCATTTTATCATTCAACAACTATAATTTTTTACCATTTTACCCTCAAACGCCTATATTTGGTTTTTTTTACCAGACAGCTATAATTTGTTGTCATTTTACCCTCCAATGGCTATATTTAGTTTTCTATTGGTTGTTGTCCCATTTCAATTAACTTATCTGTTGTGTTCCGTTGTTCTTCTTCTTGTGTTTAAATCTTGGGTCTTTGATTTTTGGAGAGTTTTTGTTTAGAGATTAAATAATTAAACATTTGCCCCTGGGTAGTGTCAAAAGGGAGCTCCGCATGATTGCAGAGCTCCGCTTTATATTTAAACTGTTTTGTTTATGGGTTATGTTGATTTCTAGATGAGGAGAATGCCCTAAAATTTGCAGAGATTTCTTCAATTTCATCAAGAGGGTAGTGGAGGAAGGAAGGTAGCTGCTTAGGCAGCGAACCCACTTCTGTTCTGGATACAAGAAGAAGTTGAAGTGGGAGTGGGAGTGGGAATGGGAGTGGGAGTGGGAGTCATGTCCAATTAGTTTTCTGAATAAGGAAAGCTGGATAATGTAGTGTTCCATCTGTTTTTGTGTGTGTTTATCCGAATTACACTGTGATACATCTTTTTTTTTTTTAGGGTAATAATACTGTAATACATCTGTGTGGCTTTGTAATGATGTATGTTAATTTTTTTTTGAGTAGTGATAGGCGGACCCATGGATGCCATTTGTAAACCTAAGGCATCCATCTATTGGTGGATGCCCCCCTCTTAAATGGTCACCACAATAGGTGGACGCCTTAGGTTTGTAAATGGCATCCATGGGTCCGTTAATTATTTCCCTCTTTTTTTTTCTATATACTAAGGTTAGATTATTTAACATTAAGAGTGAGTGAATCTTAACCACGATTAATGGGTGTTAAAGGGGACCCGTGACGAGTTGGGAGGTGTGCACGTACCGTGCATGCGATATCATCCCGAAGTTAATTAAATACCTTCCCTGGCATTTGAATGCACGAGTATAATAATCAAGCATCTACTAGAGGAAATCCGTTGTCCAGGAATTGGATCCTAACAAGGCACAATGAGTCCTATATAGTTGGGCATCTGTTATTGGGTATCTGGATTAGTTAGTCAAATAAAAATTGAATACTATGAAGACAAATTAGAAAGAGGGAGATCACTTTTTTTTATATATATTAAAGTTTGATGAATTTAGTTTTATAATGTAGATAAAAAAATATTTTTTTTCCATCCAAAGGTAATTGTGTTATTTCTGCTCTTTAGAATAGGTTCTAGCTTACTGTTGCCAAACGGATTTTTAACATATAATTAATCTTCAGAACACATTTTTACGAAGAACAATTTTTCTTCAAAATTTGAGAATCACCAGAATTGTTACCAAAACGGCCCCTAATTGATTGAAAAGCCAAATTGGACTATCTGATTTAGAAACACAACTAGTCTGAGAATTGAGGTATTAGGTACTCATACATGGTCGAGTCAAGTTAACCTTTTCTTATGTCTAAAGGGAACTAAATGTTTTCTATTTATTTATTTTATTTTGGTTTAGTTGTCATTTATTTAGATTAGAAATTAGTATTTATTAGTTAGTCAAAATGACGAACTTTTCAACTATCATACCAACTCATGAAAATCGATCTCAATCCAACTAATTCGAGTCACAACTCCCCAAAGGGAGATATACAACCAATGGGACACGCCCATAAAAGTATTAAAAACAAAGAATCCCGAGTGCTAACCCCAAACCCCTTATAAAAAAAAAAAAGGCAAAACCATCGTTATCTCTATTCTTCCACAAAAGTACAGTAGGGTAGGAAAAGGACAGGTTTTAAGTGTCTGTTGACAAAGGTAGAGTTCAGAGTAATAACCTAATATCAAAAAATTCCAAACCAACCTTAGGAACACTTGATCAATGCCTTGATTGACGTGCAAGCATGTGTGGCACCTTCCGACTGGTGATAGCGGTCTCCTTGCCAACACCAACCGGAGAAGATCCCAAATCTTGAAAGTAATGGTCCAACCATTCAAGGAGCCATTCCAAAAAAAGTGGGGTTGGCTGCAAAAGTTGGCTCTTATGGCCATAAACCTTCCAACAAATCTGACTAGAAACAGTAGAGGAAAGATGATAGCAACCATGTCCATGTTCACCACGTATGGAGTGTTTGGTATACGCTAACCTCATGTTAAGTCTAAGGTCAACCAAGAGCAAATGAATGAAAGGAAACAAAAAGACCTCATAAGCTTTCTTAATGTTATTATTGCTGAAAGAAACCAGTGCTGTCACCATTCTATCCCCAGGCAAACCTGTGGGCACAGCTAGGCTTGCCACCAACCTGAATTATATTCACAAAAATAATTAAAAATTAAAAAAAAAAAAAAATTGGGGGGAGTTGGGTTGATGTCTCCTTCCAAAACTATGAACCTAACAAGGCAGAGGGAGTTTTGGCAATTAAATGACAATTTAAAAAGAGACCCCAAACCCCATCACATGGCAAAAGGCCAGTTCTACTCTTAACTCCAAAGGTTTGAGTGTCTCCATACAAATTGGGCAAAACCTGGTGTCTTAAGCCAACATTCCAAACTTGGTGTAAGATCTAACATGGATTTTGGTTAGATGGTGAACATCTCATTTTCAGGTACAAGTTAGAAAAACTACCTTAAGCATGGTACACGATATGCCCAACGAACAACTTCTGCATCCAGTTCCATGTCCTGAAAACCTCAGCCCAATATAGTACATTGCATGATGAACAAACAAGCAGCTGTTTCATAAAATGAGTCTTGTAACAGATATGAGTTGTACGTATTTCAATGATAGTGTGGAGAGGGTTATCGTATTATAATTACAATAATTAGCTAATACATAAGCTTTAAGCAGGACTTACCCAGGCACTCCTTCCCACCTCAAGAATGGTAGGAAAAGCTAATAGCACGGGAGGGAAATGGTGCCGTAACTGAGGTAAATCTCATTTGCTGAATTTTTCCTACTTTTTCCAACTTTTAAAGAGTTTTTCTTCAGTATCAGTACTCAAGAGACCCCACAGACGTGATCCCGGTGCTCAGATTTCCAGAGTCCTGTTGGCTGACGTAACCATCACAGCTGCTAGTGGAGAGCTTCTGGATTGGGACGGCATTTAGAAGCTCCAGGCCTGGTTTTCCCATCTGCTGCACTTCGTGCGCCGACAATATCTTGATACACCACACATTATTTACAAACTCCCTAGAAGAAAAAATAACATACATCCATCAGGAGTGAACCATGTGCCGTAACAAATGAGGACAGGAATAGAATGTTTTAAGTCATTAGAGAGAATAGCCTAAAGGGATTTAAAGTATAAGAGAAAAACCAGAAGTAAAAAAAAAAACATCTAATATCAAAAGCAAGGAGACACATCATTATAAATTCAAATAGAACGATCAAAACCTGCAAGTCTAACTATTCAAATTAGTCAACAGAACAAAGCATCTAGCTTTTTCAGACAACCAATGAGAATAGGTAGATACATTTATGTGTATAAATGCTAATCCCCGTCCGTGTAATTGATGTGGATGTAAAGGTGCTAACCAATGACCGTCCAGATGCTAGGCCAGAGTTCAAAAATAAACCAATTGGACCATCCAAGTTTCATTGTTTCCCATTTACTCCGGCATTTTTGACATGATTGTAAACAGTTGTTGATCACACCATCAGGATCTCTCAAGAATGTGAATCATAGGGTATTGACATTTAGGTGTGGAGTGCTTAGTATTATTAGTGTCACATTTACACCATCTACAATTACAACAGTAGAAGAGTTTTCTATGATTAACCATAGAGAACTGACAATGTAATGCCATCTAACTCCCGTGCTAAAACAAATGAAAACTGTAGATGCAAAATATACAGGCGGTACTCAATATGCATCATTAATTGGATGGGCCTCATAATGGAGATCCCCACAGCCCAAAAACCATGATTATAAGATGGACCTATCATATTTGTTCACTCCTTGGATGATTAAATAAGTTGATGCAACGGACTAGAAAGAAGTGGAGCAAACGGATAGCTGTGAGAATAGAGTTGTGCTAGTAGCTTCTATATTACCTATTTTGACACGAAAGGCAATCACAACAGAGCTGAAAAGAAGTTTAAGACTTACTGCCAAGGGTCATCGCCGAGAAGAAGAACATCGTTCTCCCTGTCGACGAATACAAGCTGCCAGCCTGATCTCAGAGGGTCCTCCAACTGGCCTTCAAGGCCAAACATGCAAGCGAGCTCACTGCGCAGCTCATGGTAGCTGCTGAACCTGGTAATATCCAGTGACCTCCCAAAGGACCCTGCCTTGTGAACCTGTCATTTTATAGTGTTCAGATCATAAACCAATGAACAAGTGGTAAAAAGGCCATCAGAGATATTACACTTTGCAATTAAACCCAACAGAATGTTATAACCACAGATCAAGTCAGACGAAAGATCAGGAGAAGAATATAGTAGCCAAACACCAATCACACTTCGCAGTAAAGCCTATACAACAGGTTATATTAGGTCAAAAACATATATCAGAATACAAAAGGAGGGCATGCAATAGGGCTGGAAATCTAAGCACTTGTAGTCGGAGGACTGAAATAGGAGCATCTTCCCTGCAAATACACACACAAGTGATGCAGAGGTAGGTCATATCATAGTTAGCAAGACGGGGTTCGGGAATAATTTGTCTAGGAAAAAATTCAAAAAATATCACCAAAAATCGAAAATTTCCGAAATAAATCGGGAAAATGTTGATAAGAAATGAAAAAAAATAAAATAAGATTACTAGCTATGAAAGGTATAACCAAATATATTTCATATATTAGATATTTATTCGGGCCTTTTTCAAAAAATCGTGAATAATTCGCGATTTTTCCAAAACTCACGAATACTTCATAAATTAATCATTCGACAAAAAAGTCGGTATTATTCAAGATTTTTTGAAAAAATCGGAGAACTTGGTAACTCATATGTCTAACCTAGATTACCTTTGAAGCCAAACACCAACTCTATATGATGGCCAAAGCCCCAATCAATGCAAGTACTAGTTTTTATGAGTGAAGTCAAAGTTTCCTATAAGGATATGTTCAGGTGGAAAGCATGACATTTTCCGCCCAATTTGCACTAGTTTTGGTGCTGATTCAAGAGGAATGCTTGAAAAACATAATAATAAATCTATTCACCTTCACAAAGGTTCTGGTTGGTGGGTTTGCTTGGCCCACATTTTCCGGAGACTGCAGGAAGCCCGATTCCTCAAAGCAACTGGAAGTTTTCATTGCCGGATTAAGTGGGAAATCGGTGCCTGTAGCACTCATAAAATTAGAAGCAGCAAATGGCATAGTCGTTGAATCACTCTCATTGCCAACACCTCTGAGGCTTGACATTCCATTCTGTAGTAGAAGAGATGAGGAATCTATGTTAACCCCAAACAGAAGATGACTTTGGGGATCAGTGCTACCTTCTTGGTCCACTGAGCACTCTCTACCAGGAAAGGGTGGCAACGAAATAGAATTTTGAGAGATGTTTGTCTGTGATGGTCCCAATGGTCTGACCTGGGGCAAAACACACTGAGCTTCTCCAGAAGGAAGCAGAGGTTCAACTGCAACTCTCTTGGGTAACCAGGCAGCAGAAGGGATAAGAGGATTGGCTCTAGACAAGTTAAGTAGGTGGGATGTTTCGTCCTGCGAGAATGAACCCAAGAGACTCTGTAGTGGAGAAAAACCAGATGTGGTTACAGGGTTCCCATGGGAGTCTGGAAAATTATGCTGCTGGCACAGAGAAGACATGCTATGCAGAGATGGAGACTGGGACTGAGAGGGAGACGCAAATTGAGATAGAGCAGAAAAAACATTTGGTATCTGTTGCTGATCGGACAAGTGCTGTTGCTGTTGTTGTTGTTGTTGATGTTGATGCTGCTGCTGCTGCTGATGATGATGATGATGATGATGCTGTTGCTGCTGCTGCTGATGCTGATGCTGTTGCTGTTGCTGTTGCTGCTGCTGCTGCTGCTGCTGCTGCTGATGCTGCTGCTGCTGTTGCTGCTGTTGCTGCTGCTGCTGCTTTTGATGCTGCTGTTGATGCTGCTGCTGATCATTGAATGGGTAGCGTTGATGCAACTGTTGCTGAAGAAGTTGAGCCTGAGCCTGAGCCTGAGCCTGAGCCTGAGCCTGAGCCTGAGCCTGAGCCTGAGCCTGAGCCTGAGCCTGAGCCTGAGCCTGAGCCTGAGCCTCGGACTGGCTTTCTTGTACACCTTGCAGAAAGGCATGTTGAGCTTGAGACGGCTGCACCATCTGGCTCTGCATTACAGAAGCAGACCTGCCGAGGACATTTTGGGGTTGCTGGAATTGCAAAAGGGAAGGAGGTGTCTGTTTAGAAGGTTCCATAGTCCTCATTTCCTGAAGTGCAGCAGCAGCCATTGCTTGGTACATGTCAGATTGCAGACCAAGTATGGAAGGATCGAGCCTTGGCTGGATCCAGGGTGAAGCCCCAATTCCCTGGAAATTTAGAGATTGAATCCCCAGATCTCCGCCATCTCCTCGGAGCCACATGAGTGGAGAATTAATGCCCAGATCATCATCCTTAATACCTGAGTGAACCAAAAAAAACAAAAAACGGTTTACAGAAGTTTGGAGGTAAAACTGAGAAAGAATCGAGAATATATTAGCTGTATTTTCCAATTATACAGTAAACAAGCATACCGTGGAAAGAGGGTAGTCCAGGTGGCCATGGTCGCTTGAGTCTGAGGGGGAATGGGGATGGATACATTGGGAATGTTGTCAATGGCTCAATCTCCCACAGTGATACTCTTGGCTGCCTCTCCCCTGCAGTGGACTCATCCCAGCCAACCTGCATTAATAGAGGCAAAATTAAGAATATACTAACATAGCAATTCTTTTTAAGTCAAATCAACAAACGGTCTAACACCTTCACCGAGCGCCAATATGAGTTTGACCAACGAACAGGATCTAAGTCACTTATGCCAGTTATTGTGCCCATGTACCTGGACATAAACATGGAAAGTGCCTGCTTATAACATTATTAAGTAAAACCTTTCAAGAAGAAATTGTTAAAAGAAAATCGAAAATAAAACACAGAACAGTCCAATTACACAATCCACCAAGGCATTGGATGGGGTTACAAATAATTGAAGGAAATCTAAGATCCTTGCCTATTGACTGCCACAGCAGTGAGCCAACCGCACAGGACCACAGGTATACACAGGAAGTGCATTCAAGGAGGTAGATATCGCAATTTTTTTACCCACATAGGAAATGTCCTCGCCAAAATAACCTGAACGGAACAGGAACTCTCTTGGACAATGATTTACTATTCAGACCTTTGGCCGATAAGCCAGCACATTCATTGTCACTCCTTAAAGTTCCTAAACTTCGTTTATTATCTTTCCAATGAAATCTTCAGATATATAAAGTAAGATTAGATGACTATAACCCCCATATATTTTCAAAGTTATTTTTAATATTTCCATAGAAGAATTGAAAGAACCGACATATTAGGTGACTACAAAACATAGGACTGAGTGGACTTTTGTTGCCTACAAGATTTCAAAGGTGGAATGCTCAAATGTTGGGTTCCAAAACCCGTACTCATTCCCCTGCATGCAGTATATAACTTACGCTCTATCTGAAGGGTACCTTGAATTCTCTCATGCACAAAAATCTAATCATAGTAGGCAATATAAGCTTAGGACCTACCGACGGACACTCGATTCTTCCGTCTCAAACAGCATCCGGAAGCGCATGCCAACAGAAACACGGGTATGATAGACTGCTTTAGCATACTTAGCCAGAGGTATGACAAATTCTGATGGGCTAGCCCTGAAAGCAAGGTAAAATAAATTAACAAACTAAAATTTTCTAATTTCTCCCACTTGCACAGAACTCTACCTTGGGTTATAAAATATAGTGAAGCGGCTATTGGTAGCAGCTGCATGAGCCGCTGCTGCAAGGAGGCCTATGTGCATGCTATCACTTGATAAAACTGATGAAGGCATCATAGTTTGCGGTCGGCTAGCATGCCGGATTCCCAGGAGCAATTGATTCTTTTCATTCCTGATGGAAGAAAACATAATTTAATGAGAATTATTATAATTAAATTACAGGATTGATTGTTAACTATGTTGTGCACAATTTACAATTTAGAGGGCCGGGATCTAGATCTAAAAATTTTCCAAAAATGTTACGTAACCGTTTTGGTAGTACTCGAACCATTACATAACATCATCGTGATGTTTATACGTGCTGAGTGTGATTCGATTACACAACGGTTGTTAGGTAATGGTTTTGGTAACAATAAAGAAAAATGCCAAATGGAAATTAAAACAATAACAAAAAGTGGATGATCGTTATGTAACATCTATTACATAATGGTTTCAGTCAAAACCATTACACAACCTGAAACCCTTCTTTATAACCTTGGTTGAGATGGAAGGATGAAAAAAACCTGCCCTTCCTGCCTGAACCATATGCATGACACACATTAGAGAGTAGGAATCATCACTTGACAACAAGAAGATATTCTAGCTCAAAACTCAACCTAATCTCATGCTCGTAACCATATGATCAGTGTTTTAAAAGGCATGGGAGGCTGTAGGCCTTATGCCTCGAAGCCCAATCTTGAGGTTTAAATCCCATAAACTCATGTCTCAAAGTGTGAGGCTCGCATGAAGTGCACCTCATTCATTAACCAAAAATAGGATTCTAGCCCCATAAATGAGACTTATAAATTATTATTTTTCCCTTTTACATTGTATGATTTGTTGAATCTAACACTTAACTTATCATGTTTAACCTATTTAGGTTTTTAAAACCCTTTCGAGTTTTATTTCATACTAAAGATTTCCCCAATAGAGTTGTAAGGATTTGGACCCACTAGCTTAGAAAATAGTTTGTGACTTCTTTGCAATTGTTTGCTGGAATCCAAAATCCAAGACATGAATTGATGACTAGATATAATCCATCTGTCAATCTTCAACTTTTTCATTAATTTTTTTTTCCTTGTATGAAGGTTTAATCATTTATATAATATTCACCCCATAACACACAAATGTGTGTATATAATAATTTATTAATATTTTTTTATAACTTTTTTAATCCTTTTGCAACTTTCTCATTTCTAATTATTTAATATATAAAAAATAGGGAGCATAAGGCTCAAGGCTCAAGGCTCAAGGCTCAAGGCTCAAGGCTCAAGGCTCACTCATCTGGACTAGAGGTCCTAATGTGTTGCCTCACGCATTCGCCTTTAGAAAACAACATATGATAAACAAACTTTTTTCTGAACCCCTTACCGTATCCGTCGCTGACCATCCAAGATAATGCAAACATTGGATAGCTAGGATCATGCTACCATGGTTTAAAATTCTGGTACGTATTGGCTGATACGGGCCAATACATATCTTGTTTAGAGCTACCCAGTACAATGGTATGCTGGAAAAGAAAAACCTGATATGCCCGATACGTTGGGTTTTTCAATTAATTTTTTTTTCTCCTTCCATTTACACAAGGATCCACAGCAGACCCAATACTCATAACTTATTTACATAAAATATCACTTAAGTAAATAGTTTTAAATTAAATTTGATTTCATTTACTTAAAATATTTATATGTAAATAAGGTCATACCCCATTTGAATTCAATAGAAATTATTCTAGATCCAAATTCCTAAAGATAAAAAAAAAAGTCAAATTTTCAATTCAATAACAAAATCCTTTTTAGTGCATTTTTAGAGATTTAAGTCAAAATTTTAACGTTCAAATGGTAAGGTATTTCTCAAATATTAAAATTGCATAATACTATATCAAAACATTACTAAAATCCAAAATTTCAACAAAAAAAATCTAAGATTTTAGTTTTTTAAAATATTTTCATCGAAAAGAGTCAAAAAGTCAACTAATAGTATAATAGTTCAACATAAAAAGACAGACATTCAAGCTTATAATTTATAGTTATAATTCAATACATTTAACCCATTAAATGTAAGGTTTTAATATCTAGAATATATTTCCTATACTTGGCTAAGTGACTATGGTTTGTATTTTCATACATATTTAATACCTAGATTGTATTTCTCATACTTTGGCTAAGTGACTATAGTTTGCATTTTCATACTTGTTTATCAGCACGCACGACTTTTTTAACAAATAATTGGAGGCCCTCATTTAGTTTGTTTTTACCTTATATTTGTATTAAAAGAAGTTTTATGAAAGGCATGTAAGTTTTTCCTTGCGTATTCAAACGTTTCTTAGCATATCCTATTTTTTTCGTCGTTTCCATCTGATACGGTCTGATAAGCCGATACATATCCTGTTTTGGACTTGCCGATACGGCACCTGATACTGATATTTTGAACCATGCATATTCTCTGAAGTTGAGTCACATGCACAGCACAAGTAAGATGCCGCTCCTACTTGTGATTCCATCCAGATGGAACTACTCCATTGAGAAAAAAGATATCAGAGATAATCAAGCAAAGGTGACCAAATTGTGCCTACCAGATGAAAAGGACTGAATCGCCAGCAACAAGTCTTTTTGCACTTACAAACACACTCCATCCTGTTGTAAGAAGATGCCTCTTGGGTTGACCTGCATTAAGAAGCAAAAAAACGAATGAGAAGCTAGAATATTCTTCTTCAACGATTCACCACCAAATTTGTTTTTGAGGGTGGCAAGATTGCATTTCTTTCCATTACCTTGTATATTACATATGGTCAGAGATCATTTAGCTGGAAAACAACTGTGCTATGATAAATGCAAACAAATAATTGTTTATGAGCATCAACTTGACATAATTAGATGTCCAAGTTCTCGTGTCACTTTTTTTCTATTGGAAAAGATGATCAATGCATAGATGATAACAAATAAAGTACATAAAAGTTTACCAGTAGGTGAAGGAAATACTATAGAACAATGAACAAGAAACAAAGAAAAGTTATAACAAACTAACTAGGCGACAGCAAAAACAATGAGAAGTTGTGAACAATATGCGGTCCGAGGAAAATGACGTATTCTCAAACTCTCCCATGTTTTTGGAATTCCACAACCCCAATAGATGGCACCCAGAAAAAATTTTCAAAACATAGCTCGAGTATCAGACACATCATTCAGGACCCACCTAGAGAGCAGGTCACTAAAATCATATGGAACAGTCCACACTACCTTGAAGAGGGATAGAAAATACCCCCATAACCTACTAACAAGAGGACAACGAAGTAGCAAGCGATTAACTGACTCCTCAGCCATGCAGAGGAAGCATCCATTGCCCAAACTCCAACCCCTACTATTTAGACATTCTAGGGTGAAAATTTTGTCATAGCAGGTTATCCAAAAGAAGCCGATCTTAGATAGAATTCCTGAGTTCCACTCTAAATCATATGGAACAGTCCACACTACCCTGAAGAGGGATAGAAAATACCCCCATAACCTACTAACCAGAGGACAATGAAGTAGCAAGTGATTAACTGACTCCTCGGCCTTGCAGAGGAAGCATCTATTGCCCAAACTCTAACCCCTACTATTTAGACAGTCTAGGGTGAAGATTTTGTCTTAGCAGGCTATTTAGAAGAAGACGATCATAGATAAAATTCCTGAGTTCCACACTAACCTGTACAAGAAAGAGGAAACCTGAGTACTCACTATAGCCCTATAATATGATCTCACACTAAACTGCCCACTACTCTCTCTAGACCATAGCCGCATGTCCCTAGTTCCCAGGAGTTGGGGGAGAATGACAAAACAGACTCAGGAGATGGAGATAATCCTCCCTCTCCCAATTAAACAGCTCCCTCCTAAATCGGGGGAGCCACGTGACAACACCATTATGAGACTTGAAACACGTCGAACACTGTTTATCAATTGCCAAATATATAGTACCCAAATGATTTCTCAACCGACAATCACCACACCAACGATCCTCCCAAAACCTGAGCTCCTCACCCAACCCAATTGCAAAGGAAATTTGCGTGTAGAACTCCGCTAATCCTCTAGCAATTACTTTCCACAAACTGAGCCCATAAGAACATTTGTCGATTCCCATTTCGAGAGTGCCATATTTGGCTACTATTACTTTTATATCCATAGACTCTACTTTCCAAATACACATAACATTTCCCAAGGAAGCACTATTCATTAATCATTACCCTAGTAGATTCGAGAGTAACTCGGCAATAGCCGACAGACCTCCTTCCATTCCATTTCCATAAAATGGTAGTTTCCCACATTTTCCCTGTCGTTCCACAAGAAATCTCTCTGCAGCATCTCAATAGAATTTGGAACTAACTGAGAGTCAATTTGGGCAAAAGTGAGATTGTGAGTGTTGGCGAGATTTCGAATCTATAGGCTTTAGCTTCCATCTGGGGCTGCAAGGCAAGCTCTCTCCCATCTGTTTACCTTGGTATGCCTCTAAGCTCGTCCTTCAATTTTAAGGCAATGTGAGACCCAATATTTGAGAGATATGAACAAAGATTAGCCAGGTGAAAATCTTCTTACTTATTTAAAGGAGGGAAAGCCACACTCATCAAAAGCACTATTAAGAGCCTCTTAACTTACTTCATGTCTTCCCTAACCATTCCATGCTCTATAGCCGCCAAACTTGAGCGCATATAGCTTGAGTTTCTATGGAATGACAAAAAGTACAAAGGTAAATACCATTTAGTAGTCTGGGATCAATTTCGGCAGCCAATGAAGAAAGGCGGCTTTAACTTGATTTTTTTTTGTCATTACTAGGAAAATGAATTTGGCACTTTAGAGAAAAGAGGAGTAGCCTGTGGCATATGGTGATCGATGTCGAATATGGGAAATTTGTGTGTTAGGTTCCAAGTGAGATTAGGGGACCTAATGAGGTGGGGTTGTGGAAAGGGATAATGGTTGTGGCTAGCTTGTTAACCCCTCACATTAGGTTCAAGATATGTGACATGTCCAAGGTGAGATTTTAGCAGAAAGTGTAGTCTAGGGATATGAGTTTGACACCTGCTTTTGGGATCATCTTCTCGCTTGCTAGGGATAGGGAGGCCTCAGTTGCGAATTATTTTGAGTCTAGTGAAGTCAAGGTGTGCATGTATCTTAGGTTAAGACGTGATCAGAATGATTAGGAATAGCCCAAATGTCTCCGTCTTATAAAACAACTTTGATCTTGTTCCCCTTATCTCTCTATCAGCAATAGGAGAATATGGTCAAGAGACAACAATGGTCAATTTTCAGTGAGGTCATTGTTACAGTCTCTCGGCTCTAATCCCTCATCTTTGTTTCCTTATCAATGTGCATGGAATATAGTTATTCCGTCGAATGTATCTTTCTTATTTTGGACTGCGACGCTAGATAAGATTATTACTTGCGACCATTTGAACAGAGGGTGGAAGCCGGCTAACTGTTGTTATTTGTGCCACCGCGAGGAAGAATCGACAGATTATTTGTTATTACACTGCCCTTTTATGTTTGATATTTGGGATCATTTTCTCTCTCGTCTGGAAGTGGAATGGGTCTTCCCTTCCACCTTTCAGAACTTTTTATCGAGTTGGTTCCTAATAGGTCAAGATAGGTTATCGAGTTGGTTCCTAATAGGTCAAGATAGGTCTTAGGAGGCTATTTGGGTGGTCTTACCAGGGGCCATTGCTTGGTCAATTTGGAAGGAAAGAAATAAGTCTTTAAGGATTCGCCTTCTCCGGAATCGGGCGTTTGTTCCCACATCAAATACTTGATCTTACAATGGCGTTTGGCTCATTAAGAGGGCGGATGTGGGAAATTTATTACTTTGAATAGTTCGCTTTAGTAAAAAGCATGTATTTATGTTTCTTAGTATAAGGGGAATATCTTCTTATTAATGTTAGTTTTCTTAGAAATGTTTGTATAAGTGTGTTCACTCCCTTGTAAACTCGCAGTTGTTTTTGCTTCCATTATTGTAGTCAATGTAACCTACTTATTTATAATATGTTTGTGTACCGATAAAAAAAAATGGAATCTAGAACTGACAGTAGAATAGAAAATAGAGACAAGAAATACATGGGCATACTTGACAAACAATTTTTTTTTAAAAGTGATTCCACCTCCTTTAGAAAGATGAATACCTTTCCATCCTGGTACTCTCCTAGAGAGCTTTATATTATTGGGTCATCCCACACTGATTTGTTTTTAAAGCTGGCTCCTAAGGGCAAACCTAGATAAGAAGGCGGAAGAGATCCTATTCTACTTCCTAACACTGCAGCCAACGAATCAAAATTGACCACCTCAACCACCCTAAACACTCACTTTTCAAAAGTTTACCTTGAGCTTGACTGCCTTGAATAGAACAGAAACTCGACGAGTTGACTCGAAACTTGCCGAGCCAACTCGACTCAGGTCGGTTTTGATCCAACTCGCCCAAAAAACACAAATGTAATAAAAGGGCCAAAACTTGGACCGACTCATTCGAGTTGAAACGAGTTAGTGACTCGACTCGACCGAGTCGTGAAAGGGACACAAATGGAATTTTTTTTAAATTATAATCCCTTATAAACAACGCCCATTCTCATTAGGGCTCTGAAGAATACGAAATGGTTTATCTTTACTCCATATTTTCCATTGTCAAAAACCTGAGGGGTTTTAGTGTACTTTTTTTTTTTGATCAATAAACACGCAATAATATAAATAAGAAAGAACCTAGATACAAACAAGCAAAGCACCAAGAGTTTACAAGACAATAAACTCAAGGAAGACTCAGCACTGAAGACCCTCCACAACCCTTGGCCTCACGCCCCCCCCCCCCCGCGATAACAACCTCAGTTTAGCACCGCCCGAATCTCCTCCCTCTCATGGTTTAGACCTAACCAATCCAACACCACCAACCGCACTTGAGCACATATACGAGAAGGAGACGCCGAAGTGTTTTCAAAAACTCAACGATTCCTTTCTTTCCAGACCATCCAAGCGACAGATCCTGACAACACCGACCACACGGCCTCCACCACACTCTAAGAAGTCAAAGAAAGACTCGGGAAAGACCCAATCCACACCCAGACGGGAAAGAAAAAAACCCCAAATGCCTTCCACTATAGGACAGTGCAATAATAGATGACCCACTATAGGACGGTGTCCTTATGGTTTTGATTTGAATAGGATCCCCTTCGTTTTCAGCTCTTCTTTTTCTGAGAACCTTGCTACACAGTCACATATATCATAGTATTTAAATGTCTTTACAAAAAAAATCCAAACTCAGTAGGAATTACATTTTTAATCAGAATGTTGGGTTTTGCTTGTTTATCAAGTAGGGATTGCTATTTTAAATCAAAACCGAGAACAAATGCGTGTAGTCTTGTTGTTTTAGTCAGTGTACTCAAGGCGTCTAGGCGATTAACCCCGGCTAGGCGAGGCGTTGCCTAGGCGATAAATTTAATATAAATATATATATAATTATATATATATCACGTATATATATTATTATATATAACATCCAAAAGACCAAACTCCACACCCACATTCCACAAAAACATAAAATAAAAAATCTATTACAATCATTCATCACAAACGAAAGACATGTTGACATAGTGAAGTATTAAACACTTCAAAATCTGGGTCAAATACCCAAATTCATGTCACTGTCCATGTATAATATTAGGCAGAGCCCCCTACGATTGCCCAAGGAGGTAGCAGGGGGTAGCGCCCCCCTGCGACGCACGAAAACGATATTTTTAGTTTTAAAAAATGATATTTTTAGTGAAAAAAACGATTTAGAATCTTGTTACTTCTTCATTACATGTTTTTTTTTATTTTTAGTTTTAAAAAAAATGATATTTTTAGTGAAAAAACGATTTAGAATTTTGTTACTTCTTCATTACATGTTTTTTTTCTATTTATTTGGATTTTTTTAAAGCAAACAAAAAAAAAATTAGTAGGATCGCCCCACCTAGAGGGGCGCCTAGGCGGTTGAGGCCCAAAATCACTTAGGCGATGCCTTGACTACACTGGTTTTAGTCCAAAGAAATGAAGACACCAAACACGCCATTAAGGCCCTGCCTTCATACGCCTTTAGGTCACAGTTACTAATTAAATATCGGCCTCAATATTATTATTTTATTATTACAATATTTGGGCCCACAAATACTGTTATATTATCAGGGATATGTCAGCCTTCATTCACATGCTATTGTGGAGAGCTTGGATCGGAATGGTATTAGGGACTATGTTTAGTGATGCCAGACTTGCCAGTGGGCTTAAGGACCGAGTTAGACTGGGACTTTTAAGGTTGAGACTTGAGACCCACATCTAACGATCACAAGTTCACAACCATCTAGTTGTTGTATAGAGAATTTCCTACGAACCGGTAATCCTTTTTCGAATTTCAGAATATAAATGTGGATTTTTTTTTTAATGTTGCTTATTTGATGATACTCTTGTTGGAATGTTAGGTTTTTATTATCTATGTTTCATTATATATATTATGTCCAACTTGGTCAAGTCGAGTTTTCCGAATTACTCCGCCCGGCTAACTTTTGAGTCGAGTTTTCGAACCATGATTCCATGAAACTAAGTATGACAATTAAGAAGAAATTGGTGACATTATTAAGGAAACTAGTTTTTGCTTTCTCTTACATTGTCAAACTCACAAACTTTAAGAATCTTTTAAAAAAATAATAATAATAATAAGACAAAGTACCAAGGGGTTCTATTTATATATGAGCAACTTTTTTCCTCTTTTCTTGAGGACATCTCTTTCCCTTTTATTCCTTTCACTTGCACATTGCATAATCTAAGTTCATTTTTATGACGTATGGCCTTATGAGTATCTTTGATCTTAGACTGCTTTCAAACCTAGGGAATATATGCCAATTCAAAATCTAGGATAAGCGATAACAAATGAAGATAAAGAAATAAACAGGCTTATTGGTAATTAAATTTAGGTAGGTTGTTCACGTTGAAAAGAAACAGAAGTGTGTAACAACAGAGCAGAATAACTGACAAACAAAGACGGCTTGCATGTAAATAAATTATACACATTTCTGAACAAGCTCCTCATCAGAAATCTCACCACGGAATATGTGTCTGAATTTCCAGTCATTATCATGAAGATCTCTTGCAATCAATTCTTGAGCTGGAGGCTGTTGGGAGAAGTCCTGAAGGAGGTAGAAAACAAAAGTATGGGATTCGATCGATCATGGATACATGCATGAGGAAAACCTAAAACTGGAGGGTTTAACTCATTTATTAGCAAACGTAACCTACCAATGGAGGAAAAACTTTTTCGGCTGCCCGGCGAGGAACAGAGAATCCTCCATGAGTACTAGTGTCACTTGCGGTCAATGTTTTACAGAAATAATTGATTGGCTGTTTATTTGGGGTACCCAACTCTGCAGGAAGATAGGCATCCTTTTGCTCTTGCTAAAGAAAAGTTCAAGTCAAGAAGGGAAGAAAATCACAAGACCAGCGAACTAGAAACTCAAAAAACAGTAAAGTATAGTACCGGACTCAGTGGTTGCAAAGTCATCTGAGCATATACTTCATCAGTCTCCACGTCTGCCTGAAAAACAAATTTTGAGACTTTTAAGAGCAGCCTGTTTGAATTTTCAGAACCAGATGTAAAATAACAAATTGAACTTTACATGCATGGTCACATTGTGAAGCTGACAGATCAGTTGCGGAGGCAAGCTTGGGTAGTTAGGGATATGAGCATCCACTTCTTTGTTGGTTGATGCAGCAACCTGTATATGAAACATCAAGGATTGCCAATTTTTGTATCACTAAATCCAATAGCAAGGTCACAGATTAAGTAATATCAGGTGAAACCAGCTTGACTTTTTAAACATACAACATTTGTACAAAACAATTTCAGTGTGGAAAGACATAGTGTTCACACCAAACCAAGTCTTGGTAAAAGAATGCAAACGGCAGCTGGTCATAGGATCAAAGGGATGGAATTAAATGGGTGACGCAGAAAGGGTATCGAGGTAGCGTATATTTCAAGTATATTATCAGATATTCACCACGACGCATTTATATACAAATAAATCCTTAATTTTTTAAGAATAATAAAAACATAATTTTTTTGATACAAAATAGATGATAAATACAAGAAACTACTTTTCCTTGTCCAGAAAGTCGGCTACAATCTCCATTCTTCATTGAAATGGCAAAAATCAACAGATGTTAATTCATAATATTCCATGAAATGGGTTGTAATTATTGCAATTTCCATTATAGCACATTAAGCCATATTGAAATCCATGTATACTGACCTGCTCACTATGACCCTGCGGGAAGTAGACTACACGGCTTCCGACAGCAGGTAGAGATACAAGAGGGCCCGCACAAGCATGCCAAAGCTCAGAATTCAGACATCTCTTTTCCTCTGCAAAATATTTCCACAGTAACATAGATTTGCATGAAAGAGAACACTCGCTGTCTTCAGACATCTTACAAGTTACAATTATGCTAATAGTCATAGAAAATCAAGTCAAAATAGATGGCATCTTGCATTTTTTTTATACTAATAATAGATTTCTTCATCCAAGATGCCATTTTTGGCAACCCTTGAAGCTGCAAAATTTTGATAAATAGATCCTAATACATGGAGGACATTGTATTGCCACTGAATTATGGTGAGACACCTCAAATCCTAAAATCACAGGATAAAATCACCCAAGGACTCCAATATAATTTGTATAAAAAGATAAAGTACCCACAACTGATTGGAGGAAGGGAAGGTAATCCCCAGAAAATATAACAAATTTTTTGTGATAATAAACTGACCTTCATGCGACTGATGAGTGAAACCAGCTGGAGAGAGCCTCATTTTTGCAGACTCGATAAGAACTTCACACAAAGATTTTTAAAAAAATAAAAAACTGTTAGCTTCAACAAGCAAGCAGCAAAACCTCCTTAATCAGACACCCTCTCTGGTGAACAAAGACTTCCTTTGGTTCCTTCTCACTGAAAATGACCATAACTTTACTTTAGCCTCTCCTCAAACAAGCAAAGCGCACCCAAATCTCAATGTTCTTTATCTGGTAAGAAGAAAAAACCTACCCACCAGAAATTTTACATGAGAAATGAGATAATAACCTCAAAACCATCATCTGAAGCTAAAAATAAAAATCTCCAACCTTCACCCAAAACCGATTCCACTGCGAGAAACGCTCGTTTTACGCCTCATCCGTTCCAGATCTTCTTCAACCCAACCCCTCTAAAATATGCAATTTCCAATCAGTAACTTCAAACAACCATCTTCAATAAAAGAACCACGCAAATTTAAGCTCAAACCCAAAAACCCTAATTACGAGCTCCAACTCCCGGCTATTCAACTCCTCCAGTTCCTAGGGTTCAAAATTCTCAAAACTAGAGCTTCATTCGTCCGAAGGAACGTGAAAAAGCAAGCATTACAGCACAAAACAAGCAAAACCAACAGAAACCGAATCAAATGATGCAGTAAAACCAACAAGTCTCCAGATCTCAGCGTCCCCGAGCAGTAAAACCGCAAATATCAGTAGAAAACGAAGTTAAAGCTGCAGAAACACCAAACCTGAGCCTCAGAACACGAAAAAAACTTCATCTTAAACCCTAAGTACTTCAGATCTCCACCTCAAAGACATCAAACGAGCTCCAGATTCATCAACTCTCGCCACGAATCGAGCATTCCAGAACGAGTTCTACACCATACAATGATTTCAGCAGGAAATTGAAGAAATTTTCTGGAGCTGAAACCCCCTTTTCAGCTGCTTCTTTAACTTCGTTTTTTTCAGACTGAAATAGCTGCTGCAGTTCTGCTGCTGCTGCTGCTGCTTTCTCTCTCTATCTCTAAACCACCATTATTTTTTCCGGTGGCTTTTATAGTGAAAAGAGAGAGAGAGAGAGAAACAGGGGATGAGAGGGAAAGGGTAAGATTTTTCTTTTTCTTTATTTAGATTTTCTTTTGGCTTACGACTTTTTCGTGTTTATTCGGACAGTTCAGTTTAAAGTACTAATGAAGCGTCGCCATTTTCACCTATTTACTAAATTACCCTCTACTGTTTAAGAACACGTGTCTGTCTCACAATAAATCCGGACTTTTACCCGAAGGATCATAATGTTTGGGAATTTGAGTAATTTAAATCATCCGTTAATTAATTCAAGGATTTTGCTGCCCCAATCGGACCTTGGGGGTTACAAATGTCACAATATTTCTATTTTTTGGTTTTTTTTCCTAATGCGTTTTTTGGTTTTTTTTTTTAATACATTAAAATATCAAACATGTCTGTGTATTATGTTTACCCTTGCATCTATTATAGCTCTCCTCTTGATTAAATAAGACCATTTCTATATATGGAGTAGATGTTGAAATGAAGATGGATTATGGAGTATTGTGTTAGAGATGTTCTAATGCGTTAAAATATCAAACATGTCTGTGTAATATGTTTACCCTTGCATCTATTATAGCTCTCCTCTTGATTAAATAAGACCATCTCTATATATGGAGTAGATGTTGAAATGAAGATGGATTATGGAGTATTGTGTTAGAGATGTTCTAATGCGTCAAACATGTATGTTTACCCTTGCATCTATTATAGCTCTCCTCTTGATTAAATAAGACCATCTCCATATATGGAGTAGATGTTGAAATGAAGATGGATTATGGAGTATTGTGTTAGAGATGTTCTAAGAGTGTTATTATTACCCAACATTTGATGACTTGTCTCATTATTAAAACTAGTGGGCCGCAAATGAGAGGGGGAGAGAGAGAGAGATTGGAAAGAGAGACCCTAGTAAGGGGCATTTTGAAAAAAATATATATATATTTTAAATATAGAAACTTGAGTAACATTTTGGATTAAAAAAATTGTTAGGGAGACATTGGACATAGAAACATGATGTAGAAACATTTTGAAAACAAAAAAGTTTTAAGAGTATGTTGGATATAGAAAAAAATTAGGATATTTTAGGTATATACAGTTAAGGGGCATTTTAGAAATATAGGCAAACGTGAAGAGCATTTTGAATTAAAAAAATTTGTGAGATGCATTTTGGTTATACACTTTTGACTTTAGAGCATTTTGGGAACTAAAAAAATATTCAAGGCATTTTGATAATAGAAAATTTGATGACATTTTTGTGTATAAGAACATTATGGTCAAGAAAATAAAAAATATATATTTTTTTTTTAATAATAAAAGGACATATCCACCATATCAATCAAACTGGGAATCGATCACACAACCAATTTGACAATCGATTCGGTTATAAAAAATATTGTTTTATATATTAATAAATGACTATTTTAGAATTAAATTAAATTTTAATCAACTTTTTAAGTCCACTATATTTTTTTGGTGAAAAAGCCTCTTATATAATCAAAAGCTAAAATTAATAAAGAATAATTTTGAAATTAAATTAAAATCTTCTTTAACTTTTTTAAGTATCATTCTCTTTATATATTAGTAAAGAGGTAGCTTTTGAATTAAGCTAAAATTCAATAACCTTTTAAAGTATCATTATCTTTATATATGAATAAAGTATAGTTTTATAATTAAGTAAAATTCAGTCAACGTTTTGAACCCATATATATAAAGGGTTGTTTTGAAATTAGCTAAAATTCAATTAACGTCTCAACTTATATGATTAAAAGGCAATTTTAAAATTCATTAAACATGTATAAATGATAGTTTTTGAATTAGTTAAAATTCAATAAACAGTTGAACTCGTATATGAGTAAAGGACAATTTTGAAATTAACTAAAATTCGTTCAATATTTTAAATCTATAGGAGTATATGACAATTATGAAATTAATTAAAATTCAATGACAATTTTGAAATTAACTAAATTCAATTACCTTTTTGAGTCTTATATGAATAAGGGTAGTTTTGGAATTAATTAAAATTCAACTTACTTTTTTAATTCCGTCATTCTCATTATATTAGTAGATTTATTGACAATATATTATTAAGTTCATAAAGTTACTTATATGTATAAAAATAAAGAATTATCTATAAAATTTTATAATTACATAACAATTATAATAGAAGCAATGGGTGAAACAAAGGATTAAATTGATTTTTTATATGTATATTATTAAGTATTCATTTTACAAGAATAATTAGGGTTGCACTCAAACCAAGTTTTTTTTTTTTTTGGTACGTCTGAGCCAAGCTCAAGCAGAGATTTCAAGCTTAAACAAATCAAGTGAAGATTTCATTTGAGCTCGAATGTTTAAGCAAGCACTCAAGCCAACCCTTGTTTAATTCGACTTGGCTCGAAGCTCAGCTCACTTAAAACTCGGTTTGGCTTGAGCTCGACTCGGCTCGAAATATTATATATAATTTATGTACACAATATTTTTTAGAAAATATTATATAAAATAATATTTGAATGTCTTTTACTATAAATTGTAAGAAATTTTATTTTTAATAAATATTTTTAAAAGATAATAATAACAAAAAATGATGAAGTTAAAAACAGAAATTTTGATCTAACTTTCTATTCTTTTGAAGGATTGTTGTCAGCTCTTATTTTTGTATAGTCATTTCTTATATTATAAATTATTAATAAATACTTTTATAAAAATTATGTAAAAGTAAACAAAATAGTTCCATTAATCAAGCTTGACTTAACCGAGCTCAGCTCGGTTTGAATAAAGTTTGAGCTCGAACGGAGCTCAAGCTTGTTCAAGCTAAGAATAACCCACATTTCTCGAGAAAGTGGATTCTAAATAAAGTTAATTTTCTTTCACTTTCTCTCAAAACATTTCTCCTACAAAAGAAAGTTATCTTGAGAGAAAAATATGTCAAATGTCGAAAAAAGTATATTTCAAAAATTACCCTTCACAAATGTCATATGATTAAGTTATTAACATGTAAAAATGCAAAGGGCTAATTGGGCATTTTAAGAAATAATATATATATATATATTTGTTTTTAATTTCCCTCTAAATTTCTTGCAAACCAAACACACTTTAAAAAAAATCTCATTTTTCTTTTCTTTTCTTTTAATATTGTTTTCTTTTCTTATATCTCATTTATTTGTGATACAAACATACCTTTAGAATTAGGGCTGCACATCGGGCCGAGTTCGAGCTTAAAGGATTCTCCTCAAAATAAATCATCATTACGTCAATATCCTATTAACCCTAATTAGTCAGTTTTAACACATAGGAACACACCTTGAGTTTTAGAAGAAGAAAAAAAAGTCTGGTATTCCTGAACATATGGTAAACGACAATCAACTAAGTTGATAAATGAGAAAATTTGGAGTCCTAATAAGAAAAAATAATTTTGTATCAATAAAAATGATAATAGTCATTTTTAGTCAATAAAAACTATAACATTAAGGAAGCTTCCATGCTAATTTTACTTGCTGAAATTTTTGATAACGTCTAATTGTAATTGAAATAGTTGGCTAAGAATTCTTTATTTGTGAGAACATGGAATTGTTGAAATTTGTGATGTCGAGATTGATATTATAGATGAAGTTTTTTTTTTTTACTCCTCTCATAAGCCAAAAAGATTGAGGGAAACTAAAACTGTAAAAATAGTCATGTATTCTAATCCAACCATTTTTTTTTTCCCGATTTCTAAGTATATATACTCTATTAGTCAGTTTTGTCTTAGAATTTTATAGGATTGTCTACCTAGAGTTCTGTATCTTATTGTAGTGGGTTTTCTTGGGTTGTCCACGCGTCACTCACTCTCTAGCTTCTGGTTGACTGGAAGAAGAAAGAAGGTAGGTTCACAACACATCTTTGCTGATGTGGGTGAGAGCCCCTCCTGTCAAAGTCCTTCGACGTTCAAGTCAATATACGTTGAAAATGAAGTACAAAGAACAAACTTTGAATGAGAGAGCTCAAAGGTTTTGCAGTAGTTTCTAGATAATTTTTCTGTAATCTTTCAGTAGTCGTCCATTCGTCTTTATCTTTCAGTACGACGATCAAGTCAAAGGTTTTGTAATCTTTCAGTACGACGATATCTGAAACCATCTTTAGAAGCACGAGCTTATATCATAAATGGAGTACGGAAACCTCATTCGTCTTTATCAAGGACGAGGATTCTACTCGTCCTTGCAACAATTAAACAATTACGAATTTTATCCCTTACAATTATTCCTTCAAATCTTTATCTTCAATGAAGGAACACAATGAATTTTTACATCAAATTTTAAATATTCTATTGACTGAAATCTATAAAAGGAGTCGTCTTACAACCGATAAAAAAAAAAATGTGGTTGATACTTTCAAAATTGGTTGGCAAAGCCGACAATAGTTTCAAGGCTTTTATAAACGTGAGCAGATTTGCTTATTTGGGGGCATTAACACGGATTTAAATAGCTTCCAACTTTCTTCTCTGTATATATTTTGGAAACAGACTTTGTTATACATTGGAAACAGACTTTGTGAACGAGTGCGACCCTAACCTGCACATGTTCCCTATATGATACATCATCTAAAATCATAAGAGGGTTGCATTAATCTTGAGGGGTTAGTGCCGGATAATGGTGCAATGAACATTTTCTTTTTTCTTTTTGTGCCTTTATGTTTCAAACTCCAAATACTTTGAAATAATTTTAGAGTTTTATCTCCTCTTTTTTGGGGTTAAATTTTATCTTCTCTTTTAGAGTTAATATTAATTCTCTTTTAGAGTTTAACTAATATTAATTCTTTTTTAGAGTTTAATTACAAAGTGGAGCTTTGCTTTACTGTGAGAAAAGCATATCTCCATTTCTAATATAAATATAGTGACATTTTTGGAATTATGAAGAGATATAGGATAATTTTGTAAAATATTTTCTTTTTAAAATTTTAAAAGTGCCATCACCATAGGCATAAGTAAAAAAGGAGCTCTCCTCCCATGAAGTAGAGTTCCTCTTTGGATTTATACAGATGTTTTTAATCATAGCTTATGTCATTTGAAATTTTTTTAAAGGTATTGGATTATCTATGGCACACGCCCGAGGCCTAGTCTCGAGAGTCCATTCATCATCTGACATATAGTGATAAAAAAGGGAGAGATATCAACTGAGAAAAAGTACAAAAACAAGAGAGAAAATAAAATGACTTCTGTCCTTTTTTTAACGCCACAGGCTGAATGATGAATGCACGCCCGATACTGCCTCCCTCGTGAGTGCGCCAGTGCATTTTTGAAAACAATTGCAACAAACTACGCAATATTCTAATAATTAGTTTCAATGTCTCGGGCATTGAAACTAATGCTAGCTATGCCTCTAGCAGTAGAATCATCTTTTGCACATTGGCTTGCTGGATCAACGATGCTAGCCTCTTGTCAGTTGTCACTAACCCTTTTGGTCTTTCAGGGGCTTTGATTTACCTTATAATGATTGAGATACCCAAAATACATGCCGGATCCGGGTTTCTTTATAATCCTCCCATTCGGATCTTTAATAAAATGAATTTTCCAATTAAAAAAGCAAAATATTACCTATAAATTCACTGGTCTTCATGTTCTTTTAATCTTATATTAACCATGATTAAGTTTAATTAATTTAAAATTATTTTTTAATTAAAAAAAACTTTGATTGGATGGAAGATTGGGTGAATCTTAACCACAATTAGGTAAGTAGGTGTTTAAAAAAGAAATGTAGACCAATGGAACTCAGATTCTCTCTAGCAGATGCTAAAAAAGTGATTTCAAACTACCACAATGTGTGCGACATGTAATAGAAAAGTTATTTCATTGTCTCTCATAATTTTAATTTTTTCATACATTACGTAACATGTGATGATAAAGTGATAAGAAAAAAAAAAAGGGAGAGATATCAAGTGAGAGAAGTAAAATTCACCAGAGAAAATAAAATGACTTCTCACCATATGCCGTATAATGTGAAGCCCGAAACCTATTCTCACATAAAAAGAATCTGAGGACGGATCAATGAGGACCGTACGATACGCTAGATAGGTAACCCAGCGGTAAGCTAAACATTTCCCCCGTTTTTTGGGGGGTAATAATTCAGTGGCCATTTTAATACATTCTCTTTGCAAAGCATTCAGATATTTGTATAGTTGTTTTATGGTAAATACAGGATAGTATCTAAACTTGGTGATATTTTTAGTAAAAGTAATGTCATGTACGATGAATGGAGAGCAATGTAAGTTTTCCAAGGACAAGGACGAATTTTGACCTTTAGCTTGGCAAGTGGGTCCCACCAAGGATTGATGGGACGTGACACATGCTTCTCTTCCTTTTCCATTGGTCGCTCTCAACGTACGGTGGAGTGTGACGCACACACACTAAATTACACGCGACTATTTAGAGGTGGCATAAGCAGTAAATATACCAAACAAAGCGGATTACGTTTTTTTACAGCAGAACGGAAAGAGAAAAAGGGTCAACTTAAAAACCAAGTTGCTTCAAAGTTGGAGTGTCAGTGAGTTAGAAATATGATCCTATTTAAGATTTGTATAGCAATTCGTTTACATGAATAATTACCTCGAGATGAATTTAACAAATAGTAATTTTATTATTGTTTATAATTAGATATGAATTTAAATATTGAAATATTTAATTCAATCAATATTTAATAATTTAAGATATTAAGTTATATATATGAGAATAAGATCTTAATTTATTATTTTGAAAATATATATATATAGTTTTATTAACTTCTTATTAAAGTTCCCAAATAATTTGAATATTATTGGAATTCAAATATTTTAACTGAAATCAAATACAAATATTTTATTCACAAACCATTAACTAGGTACATGTGGAATCCAATACTACTTCAAATATACGACTATTCACTTTGAATTCGTTTCATTTACAATTTTACTTCAAATCACACCAATAACTTATCATTCTTTTTTATTCGAGATATATATACATTAATAATTATTCATTAGCTTTAATCCTAAGATTAATGTTATACTATCAACTCAGAGGACATCAAATAATAGTCATGTCAACGTATAGTGTTTCATAGGAGGTGATATTTAATTTAAAAAATATCACTGTGTGGGAATTTTTCTGGGTGTCCACGCGTCACCTGCTCCTTCAAAGTCTGGTTTACTGGTAGAAGGAAGATAACAAAACTCCAATTGCTGATGAGATAGAAGAGAAGGGTGTGTACCATGTAATACACTCCGATGATAAAGTCAGAATAGGTAGAAGATTATGAACAATAATGTAGGTTGAAATAGTAGCAATGTTTGTCAAAATTGCTAATCCTTAAACACTGAAGTTCTTAGGGGTATTTATAGGTTTAGCTCTATATGCCCATAGATGGTCATGGACGACGATAGATGACTATGCCACTTGCTTTATGATCATTACCAAATATGTCAGATAGATCTTGAGTCTTACATGTTACATGTGTGAGCTTACTATTCGTAAGGTCGGTCTGGGGTCAAAAATAGGTTGAGTTGACTAGCATTAAATGCTAAGACAGTGATTTTCACCTAACAACATAGCAGAATGATCGCTTCTTGATTATTTTGTCTTACGAGTCGGTCTCGTTATTGACTAAAGCTTAGGTCCGTTGTGTATGAGAACACGGATATAATAACGGTTGTCCAAAGAGGGGGGATACGTTCGTCCTCCGGATAATGAATACGTTGTCATGAAAACAATGGGTCCGTTGTCGTGAAGAGCACGAATTCATTCTCAATTTGGATATGTGTCTCTCATCTGTTGATATAACAACAAAGACTAGCTCGTCTTCCAACACTTACACATTTTACGAATTTTATCCTTTACAATCACCATATGATGATTACAACCAAACATTTAGTATGTAGACTTCATCTTCATTAAGGGTGGCCTAACTTTTTGGTTCGGTCCAAACTGCAATTTGAAAAATCGGAAGGCTTTGTGACTGGATTGTCTTTCGCATCTTCGATAATTTTTTTTTTTTATAAACACTAGTGGGTTGCACGTGCAATGCATAGTATGGGAAGAGATACCTTAATGAGTCCCATGTGATGCACGTGTGAGACACGTGAGATAGTATAGAATGAGAAACACACGTAGAGTGGATAAATGATTTCGTAAAAAGATAAAATTACTCCTCATTATAATAGTAGAGAAAAGAAAAGAAAAGAAAAAAGTCACATTTATAAAAATTTATTGTCATCCCTTTATAGTAAGTGTAAGGACAATTTTATCAATAGTGACAAATTTCAATCAACATTTATGAATATTATGCTCTTATTATAATAGTAAAACGTAATTTTGTCATTCTTAAAGATATAAGTATAAGGGCAATTTTGTCAATAATGACAATTTTCCATTTCCATTTATAAGTATCATCTTCTCATTCTAATAGTAAAGAAGATATAAATGTAAGCGTAGTTTTGTCATTCTCAATATAATAGTAGTGAAGATATAAGTGTAAGGGTAATTTGTTAATAGTGATTATAAAGTGTAAGAGAAACTTGGTCATTCTCATTAAAATAGTAAAGAAGATAAGTGTAAAGGTAATTTTGTCAATAGTGATAAAATTCAATCACCATGAGAAAAGTGTAAGGATAATTTTGTTAATAGTGACAAAATTCAACCAACGTTTTTAAGGCCCATTCTCATTATAATAGTAGATAAAATATAATTGGAAGAGTAATTTTGTCACTCATATAATAATGGAGAATATATTTGGAAGGGTAATTTTGTTAATATTGATAAAAGTCAATCAACGTTTTTAAGGCCATACGAGATCTCTAAGGATAATTTTGTCAATAGTGCCTACAATAATAGACATAGAAAAGATATAAGTGGAATAATAATTTTATCATTCTTATTATAATAGTAGAGAATATAAGTGGAAGGGTAATTTTGTTAATAATGACAAAATTTAATCAACTGTTTTAAGGATCCTATTTTCTATGAATAATTTTGTCAATATCAAGTATAATAGTAGAGATAGAGACTTGAATTTTAATTTCTCGATGTTCGTGTCACACACATGTGATGCCTTGTTCATTGATGAGTGTAAGTTGATTTAAAAATTACTAAGTACAAAAATTATATAAAGGGTCTGGTTTTAGCAAAAATACAAATTGTCAAAATTTGAGATTATTTACTTTCGAAAATGGATATTTATAGTTTAAATAAACATATGTGATTTTATGAAATTTTATTATTATGTATAGAATGGTTAAATTGAAAACTACTACTTTTACAGCAGACAAGATTTTTAGTTTTTGGGGGGTATTTTTAATATAGAATGATTCAAATGGGGGGTATTTTTTTTTTATTTTCATTAAAAAAATTTAATTTTAAATGTTTTTAATGAAAATGAGTGTTGTTGCTAGTGCTGTGGAGAAGAACTTTGTTGTTGTTGTTCATTGCAAGAGAAATAGGGCAGGGCATTCGAATAGATAATGCTTCAATCCGTTCAAACAGATAAAGTGTTAAACAAAACAATAGCCATGTGTTCGATGTGCGTTTGAATAGGCTTCGACTTGAAGTGCCTGTTCGAACAGACTGCACAGGAAATTGCTAAAAATGCATTTTTTGAGGATACTAAACCTAATTTTGAAAGCGATGAGAGATATCTAGGGTTTTGAAAGAAAACCTTTCCACTCATAGGAAGAAAGAGTTTAGAGAAGGAGATCCCCTCAAAGGGGTTTTCTTCGTGGATAAAAGTTACAAAGATCCATTCGCAAGCTTGTGATCGTAGGGAAGTGATCTAAAAATGTTGGATATACTATTCCAGTTAATGGTTTCATAATCATTCCTTTAAGAATGCAAGTATGATTTTAGGATCTAGATTATGTAAGCGAATATGTTCAAGGATTAAGATTTCAAGAAAAAATGAGAATGACTTAATATTTGATACATTGTTCCTTGCTATGAATATCAAAATCATAAGTTTTTATGGATAACAATAAGAACAAAGATCTCTCTGACAAAAAGAGTCAATTTGACTGAAAATAATAGAGATAAATTTCTTCAAGAGACTGAGGATTTGAAAATCCTAATTTTAGAGATAGAATCAGAGAAAGAAGTTCTCAATGAAAAAATTTCTTTTCTTGAAAGAGAGTTTCACAAAGTTCTAGATGACAAAGTTAGTATAATCAAGAAGGTTACAGAAGTAACCTTAGGAAAAGAATGAAAGAAAATAAATTCCTTGACATAACCGAAATTGTTCATGAGCTAAATTACCAAGGAAAGAATTATGGTAATAAGAAAGGAATTGATCCCTCCTCTCAAAAAGGCTATCATGTTGTTGAGAAGCTTAAAGCTGGAACATCATATCCTCCTGTAAATTAGAATACCTTGAATGCTAATGAGAAACCAGTTCATCCACCATTATATCAAACTTTTGTTTCTTCTGAGACTAATAGGGTTCCAATACCTCTTATAATCAAGAGAACCCATGTACATCATCCTATTAAGAGTAATCCTTCCTCTCATATTGTTCCCACCTGTTTTCAATGTGGGATGAAGGGTCGCACCAGACTAAAATGCCCTGCCTTTAGGAGAAACCGTTGCCAAGGTTCAATGAAGCAAAGGCAAATTTTCCAAGGAAACCTCCAAAGGCAAGTTGAAATCCTTGAAGAGAACTCTAAGAGTTTGAATGAGGAGGTGATGGAGATTGCTCACCTATATAGGAATAGTCATAGTTCGTACACTCTTACATACACAAGACATGGAGGAGAGAACAAGGTGTAACAAAGGGCTTCTAGGAATTTGCTCAGGAAGACGAAATTTGGACAAAAGATCAATCCTCCATATTCACTTGAAATGGTTAGAGACTAGAGGGTCACTTCTAATCTTAGAACTATTTGGATGAGGAGGGAAGACCTCTAGGACTCTGATTAGTCTATTTTTGCCATAGCCTAAGTTGTGCTTTAATTGCTATATCTGTACGTAGTGCTATTGCTTTTAAACTGCTTCAGTTTATTTTTGCACTTACTTTGCTTGCATCAAAAACACAAAAAAATATTCTTTTTATTTTAGTTAGGAGCATTATTTAGTTGTTTTTGCTTGAGTTATTAAAAAATCCAAAGACAGTAAAACTTGAGAAAATCCAAAACCAATAGACTACTGAAAAATTCCAAAAGAGTTTTTGTGTTGTTATATATCTCCTAGCATATTATACATGATTTCCATTCCTAGTATTCTATAATTGATTTATCATGTGTCTAAGGAAATTCATAATTTAGGATTGAGCTTTTAAGGATAATGCACTTTTTAAAGTCCTTTGGGTAATAAAAATTAGGCTATCTCACTAATCACAGTTAGAGTTTAGTAATTCATGATATGCCTTGTAATTTATGCACATGCACTTTGATGGACTCTGGTTAAAGATCTATATTCATATGTCGTAGGAAATTATGTTGTCTATCTTTGACCCCTTCGGTTGTCCAAATCTAGATTGACCAATGGTTAAATTCCCATTTACTTGTGTCCTCAATGGAAAAGAAAAAGAATGAGGCAATGAGAAGGGCTACTATTGGGATAATGTGAAAGCTATTATTGGATGCAAACAGTAAGTAATGGGTACCTATGTCCACAAGGTAGGTATCTATCTGAGTTGCTAGTGTGAAAACCCCTTATGCCAATAGAGAGGGTTACCTACCTTCTAGTGTGAAAGCCACCATTATAAAAAAAAATATATGAAAAAGAAAAATCAATGAAATTTTTTTACAATTTGGCTATGCTTTTCTAAAAAAAAAAAGAAAAAAAAATTGCATAAGATTAAAAAATGGAAAAAATGCACTTAAATTCAAAAACAACACATTCTGGATCTAACCAGGTTTGACTTCTAGTATTGTGATTCCTCGATTTTTCTTAGTGGTATAATTTCAAATCCTCATTAGGAATAGAAACTTGAGATTGGAGTCCAGTCAGAACCTTACTTCACACTTGGCTACTTTAAAAAAACTATGCATTAAATGTGACAAAGACCCTCTTTGTTTAGGTTAGGGGATTCGGTGGGTAGTGTTATTTGATAAATATGTCGTGTCACACGACTGAGATCAGGTTTTCTTGATAGATATGTCATGACACATGACTGAGATTAGGTGGGTAGTGTTATCTGATGATATGTCATGCCACATGACTGAGATCAGGTTTTCCTGATAGATATGTCGTGACACATTACTGAGATCATGTGAGTAGTGTTATCTGATAGATATGTCGTGTCACATGATTGAGATCAGGTTTTCCTGATAAATATGTCATGACACATGACTGAGATCAGGTGGCGAGTGTTATCTGATAGATATGTCGTGTCACATGACTTAGATCGGGTTTTCTTGATAGATATTTCATGACACATGATTGAGATCAGGTGAGTACTGTTATTTGATAGATATGTCGTGCCACATGACTGAGATCAGGTTTTCTTGACAGATATGTCGTGACAGATGACTGAGATCAGGTGGGTAGTGTTATCTCATAGATATGTCGTATCACATGATTGAGATCAGGTTTTCTTAATAGATATCTCGTGAGATATTACTGAGATTAGATGAGTAGTGTTATCTTATAGATATGTCATGCCACATGACTGAGATCAGGTTTTTCTGATAGATATGTGGTGACACATGACTGAGATCAGGTGGGTAGTGTTATCTGATAGATATGTCATGTCACATGACTGAGATCAGGTTTTCCTGATAGATATGTGATAAGTGCTTAATTTTGCTTGATTATCCTCATTTAAATTAGCATTATCAAACTTTTCTAGCATATATTTTTAAGTTTACACGTAAAGTGATGTATTCTCTTCTCACCATTGCGTTGTCCTCTTTTTTTTGATTTTTATGAAACAATTGCATGTGTTTATACGCGTCCGGAAAGGTCAAGTGCAAAGCTTTTTAAAGAGAGACTTATTACGTGTATTTATTGTTGTAAGAGTCTTAACCCAAACCACTCTCGGGATTCAAGAAAGCTAAAGTCCAAAAGCCCAAGTTCAAGTTTTACAAATAAAAATGTCAAAGTCTATACACATTTGTTAAAGCCCAAGTCCAAGAAGCCAAGTCTCAAGTCAAAGAGTCAAAGCCCAAGACCAAGTATAGAAAGATTCTACAACATCGGTGGAGGATCTTAGGAGGATATGGATGAATGTGATTTTGACATAAAAAGATGGAACTCTCTTGAATTAGAAAGAAGAAGTGTACTATATTGATGTTTCTATTTCAAAAAAAATGAGAAAGCCTATTTTGGTCACAGGATCTCTCTATTTTCGGTGGATTTTGAAATTCAAGTAAAGAGCTTAATGAAAGTCAACTAAATCTACAAGAAAAGTAAGAAATTTCGTGGATGGCTAGAGGAGTACTATTATTTAGCAACCAATCTCAAACAAAGAAGGAGGATTTCCTGCCTAATCTGGACAATATTTACTAATTTGGTCATAACTTTTGACTCAAGTCGGATTAAGGCAAGGCTAGATGTTTTGGAAAGAAGACTCAAATGGGAAAAAAATTGTATTTCACGAAGATCTCCTAATTTGGACGTTTAAGGGGTCAAAACAGTTCGTCATGTTGAGGAAAGCGCAATTTTGGTTGAAATTTTGTAATTAGAAGTTTCTTTTTTGCTTATTTTCTATTCTCTTCTTCCATTTAGTCTATATAAACCTAAAGTGAGAGAGATTCTGGAGCTCTCTGATCTTTTCTCATTTTCTTTTTCTTTTATTTGTTAGTTTTGCTTTGCTTTTATTTCTTCTTCTTTTTCTTTGAATTATTTGATTGTAATGTTTAGTAAACCATTAAGGAGGATGACAACTTCAATCATGGTTGGCTAAACAAATTTCTAAGGTTAGGGATTCAAAGCTTTTCCTGACTTATGTGGACGATGTGGATGGTTTGATTATTGATTTTAATTGAATAGTTTTCTTAATTTGGTTAATTGTTCCTCTCTATATGTTCATTGATTTCATATGATCTAATGATATATAGAATGCTTGGATCCCCTGTGAGTTGGATATAAAGTGCTTTTTAAATTACTGTAATTATTCAGTTGGATTAATAATCAATTGTTTTATCGTAGTATTTTCCATCTAGTTTAAATATTTATTTAATTCTAGATGCGTTTTCATCCAAATCTAAGCATAAGGAGTGATATGTGGATTTTCCTGAACCCTTAGACCTCTTTCTCTTGCTTTATATTCTCAGTGATTTTTGTTCTATTCTCATTGAGTGGAAAACCAATTTTATACTGTTTCTTTCTCTAATTCGTTTCCTTAATTCTTGTTGGACAACAATCAATCCCTGTGGATCCGACCCTGTGCTCACTAGATACATCAATTGTGTCACTTGTGCACTTGCAAGTATATTATTTTTACTCTTCATTTTATGTCCATTAATTTAGATTAAATTAAGTTGTAATAATATGTCGTGACACATGACTGAGATCAGGTTTTCCTGATAGATATGTCGTGACACATGACTGAGATCAAGTGGGTAGTGTTATTTGATAGATATGTCATCTCTCATGACTGAGATTAGGTTTTCCTCATGGATATGTCGTGACACATGACTGAGATCAGGTGGGTTAGTGTTATCTGATAGATATGTCATACCACATTACTAAGATCAAGTTTTCCTGATAGATATGTCATGACACATGACTGAGATCAAGTGAGTAGTGTTATTTATAGATATGTCGTGTCATATGACTGATATCAGGTTTTCCTGATAGATATGTCGTGATACATGACTGAGATTAGGTGGGTAGTGTTATCTGATAGATATGTCATGCCACATGATTGAGATCAGGTTTTCCTGATAGATATGTCGTGACACATGAATAAGATCAGGTGGTAGTGTTATCTGATAGATATGTCGTGCTACATGATTGAGATCAAGTGTTCCTGATAGATATGTCGTGACACATGATTGAGATCAGGTGGGTATATGTTATCTGATAGAAATGTCGTGAGGACCGATTCTCCATTGTGGCGGAGTCAGATGGTTATGTTGTCTGATGGAGAGGTTGTGAGGACAGGTTCCCCACATTGGCCGAGATCAGATGATTTACGTTGGTTCCAGCGGGTGAAGGCCCAGATTATGTATTGAGTCTATGGACTAAAGGTTATACGGAGTTTAAGGTCTCAAGATTTGATTTTATTAGGTGTTAGTCCGATTGATCTTGATAGTTATCATGGTGGCATGGGATGCCATGGTAACAGGCTATTTCGAGTATACGGGACTCTAAATTGGATACTGAGTTTAAGGACTCAAGGGTAAAGGTTGAACACGGGCGAAAGTCCAGTTGATCGAGTCTGCGCACTCAAGGATAGAGTATGAGCGGTTATCTGGAATGGTAACCTAGTGTTGTAGACGATGATTAGATTAACTTGGAAATTAGAGGTTGGGAACCTCGAAATAAGGTGAAATAGTCCTGAGTAACCTCGGGTCACGGATTACGATATTATTACTCTGCCTATTATTATATTATGAGAATTGAACTGTACTACTATATCATTATGAATGGATGTTACTATATGAAAATAGTCTAGATGAATTGTGGATTTTGCTGGGCTCTATAACTCACCCCTCATTTTATGTCTTCAGATTCTGAAGCGGTTGTCGATTGGTAAAGAGCTACACTTGATAGATTTTGGAAATGCGCCGATGCATTTATGGCACCAAAAGTTAAGGTTACTGTAGCCAATGAGGTAATGCGTCTGCTTATAATGAGTTATTGTGATGACCAGTTGTTATTACTTATGTAAGCTCTTGAATACAAGTTTGAAAATTCCTGTATTTTCGCAATCAAAGTCCTCTGCTTGTGTGATAATGACGAACGGGCACGCGTCTCAGAACATGATTCCTTAGGCGCGGGTTCGGGGCGTCGCAGTTGGTGTCAGAGCCAAAAGCAGAAACCATCATAACATATCGTATTCGATATGGGGTCTAATTATATATTTGACTCAATTAGGTTTGTCGTACACTGTCGGTTCAAATGAAATGATGAGTGAACGCTGGAGATATAGATCATCTTCAGGAGAGTGTAAGAGATAGTCTGATCGTGCCAGAAGAGGATTAAGCATGATTAAACTAATTAGGATAAGTACCCTCCACTATTGGGAGATACAAGTTGATCAAATTTCGAGGACAAAATTTGTATAAGGAGGGGGGATTGTAACATTCCAAATTTTCGAAAGAAAATCCTGAGGTCAGGATCACCTCTAATTGAGTATGATTAGTTAAAGATTGATATTAGGGTGTCACTTTCCCTAATCGGAATCCGTAGAACCTCGGGAAAGTGTTTGGAGTGTAATCGCAGGTTCTGGTTATCGGATTCGATGTCCGATTATTACTGGTAAAACTAAGAAATACCCATTCGATATTCTCGTATTGTGTGTCAGTCCACTACTTGGAGGACTATCTGTTAAATCGACTTCGTCATGCATTGATTCGAATAGCCGCGACACGTCTTGTACCCGAAACACGGGAAATCCGCATATTCTACGATTTCAGTCGGTACTCAATATTTACCGAGTTTTCCAATAGAAATCTTCAAAACTTGCACACAGTATACGGGTCAGTTATCAGGATGATCACCCGTCGTATTGGTTCCATTGCGCATCAATTTGCGAGACCGCGAGGGTCTTGTACGTAAGAAAACCAATAAAACTAGGACATCCACAGATTGTCAAATTTTAGTCGGGACTCAATATTTACCGGGTGCTCCAATAAAAATCTGCGAAACTCGCACCACTGCATGTCGGTTGACCATATGGATGACTGTCTGTCGTCTCGGCTATTCATCATCTCAAACGGTGAAATTGCAGCATGTTTTGTGTCCAAAATCAAGAAATTTGTAGGTTTTTCAGTTTTCTTTCGGGCTTACTTTTTAATGTCAAAACTCAAGGTTTTTCCTCGAACTTCGCATAGTAGGTGCTAGACTGTGCCTAGTTCAGTCACCTGAAGTTTCGTCACCATTGGACATCGTTTCGTAGGGTTACGGGGACTGTACATGTGAGAAAATGGGAAAATTGGTCAAACCGGTCAACAGTCACGTCGTCATGGCCATGTGCAAACACATGACCTTCACATGGCTGTGCCACATAGGCGCCTTCCTCCTCTATATAAGGAGGGGATCACCCTCTCATTCTCTGTTCAACTCTCAAAGAGCTAAAGCTCTGCCCGATTGGTTTCTAGAGAGAGAAAGAGGAGAGATAAAGGAAGAGAGAGAAAAAAGAGAGGAGGAAAAAGAGGGTCTACCTTCGGGTTTTTACGACGTTCTGAGCGCGATGGCGACCTCCATTTCAGAACTTGGAGCTCGATTGGCATGTAGATTGAGAAATTTAGAGAGAGAAAGTGGAAGCTAGAGAGAGAAGGTTCACCTAGAGGTTTTTCGATGTTCCCGTTGCGTTGGCGACGTTCGTTTTCCTCCCCGGTGCCTTGAAAAGCGTTTAGTTTCCCTCTTTTCTATTTTCCCTAATATAAATAGTTAACTTTAAACGGTTGTAATTTATCGCTTAACACACGGAATCGAATGATTTTTGAGCCATTGGAAAGGTATGGAAACCCTCTTCGATATTCATGTTGAACATTATTCCTGATTTTGAGTCTAAGTGAGATCAAATGGCCGAAAACCGATGGCTGGTTTGCTGTAATTCGTCCTAGGAATAGCTAACTTCAGGGAACCCTAGTTTTGTCACTCTTTATCGATATTGAATGATTCTCAAGCCGTTGGAAAGATATGAAAACCCTCTTCGATATTCATATTGAACATTTTTCTTGATTTTGAGACTAAGTTAAAATGCCCAAAAACCGAAGGTTGGTCTGTTGTAATTCATCCTAGGAACAACCAACTTTAGGGAACCCTAGTTTTGTCACTTTTTATCAGAATTGAATGATTTTCAGCCAATTGGAAAGACAAGGTAAGCCTCTTCAATGTTCATTGATCTTCGGTCAATCTTAAATTATTCCTTCTTAGTAATAATTCCGTAGAATAGTACTAGTAAGGGTATCGTTCCTCTGAGGACTGCGCTGGTTTCGTTGCTTTTTATTCAGATTAATTTTAAACTAATAATTGAGGCAATTGAATTTTGATTTGATTAAACTAAAACAATGAATTAAACTAATTTAAATGAAACTAAATTAAACTAAAAACAATTGGGTTTTTAAATCCTTTTGGAGAGAAAATCTAGGGTTTTCAAATCCACCACTAACCTAATAACTAATCCATATTTTAAATTTATTATAACCTTTTAAATTGTAAACATTCCAGTTAGAGTGACAGTACGTCCCCTCTCAACTGCTCAAGAAAAGTTCAAGGGATTATATCCTTAGAATATCGTATCTTCGGTTAACACGAATGATACACACTAATCTACGGTTGTGTAATCACTCATCTTCCCTTAGCATAAAATATCTTCAGATTTAATCTCTCGATATTTTAAAACCATTGCATAAAACCTATGTTTAAATTCTAAGGAAAATTAACACAAGTGATTTTAATCCCAATTTCATTATACCTAAGACAAGGTTGAGAATTCCATTGAAATTAAATATAATTCAAATAAATCCGGTTGTTTGAAAACAACCCCCTCATTATGCAATCAATGTCTTACAATGCAGAGAATTAAAATAAAAATAAAAATAAAATAAAGGACACAGTTACTTGGCTAGGGTTTCATCGAAACCCTAGAGTGGAAATTAGTTCATCGCGAGGGAGGTATGCAACATCTTCATAGACAAAGCTGCAGCACTTCTCTTCATGACTTCCTTGATCTCCAGAGCTTCTCTTCTTCAGATCCAAAATCTCTACAAATTTCTCTCTCTCTCTTTTTTGATAATGGCTAAGAATTCTCCTTTTTATAGAGAAAGATAGAAAGATAGAGTCCTTCTAGAATAAGGAGTTCTAATTGAGGTACAACTCTTCTTTTTCTCTCTCTAAACTCTCTTAGGGTTGAATGAGGATTAAAACATCATTTAGGAAGACAATAATAGAGTTGGAAAGTGTTTAGAAGTACTAAAACACTATTCACGAAACACTATTCACGGAATATTATTTCACCCTATTTACAGTTTTGCCACTGAACTTCAAATAATTCTAGAGAGCTCAATTTTAATTGGATTGACCCGAAATTTTAAACATAACTCCTTTAGGTCATTTAGAATCTACCCAAAAAGTTTCATAAATTTTGGATAAAGAAAAATTATCAAACTACCCCTCTATTGATAGAAGTGCGATTTTGGCCAATCGATTTATCAGGGTAGATTTCTGCGATTTCGCTCTCTTTTCTTCTTCTTTCTTTTACTCTTCTTTTTTTCTGAGATTTTTGGAGTCTTTGAACTTGTAAATCTTCCATTTTATCTTCTTTTCCTCGTATGAACCTGAAATAAGAATAAACAACCAAGTAGCATAAAATAATATAAATAATTACTCTAAATGATTAGCAAGTTAAGTTTGAGGCGCTTTTATGTATAACATTTAGCACCGATCACAACCCCAAACTTAGACATTGCTAGTCCTCGAGTAATGAAAAATATAATAAAACTTAACTAAACTAAACCTACATCCCCTTTCGTGGGATCCCCTGTTGCATTTTGCATATGCAACAAGCCTTTTAAACCTCTAGGTGGCCCTAGAGGACGAGTGAAGTCTCGTGAAGGTTTACAGTGATGACACCTACAAACATTTGTACTACCCTATAATTGTGCAATAGACTCAAGTAAAACATGCAAGATTCAAAACATTGATTGAACATATTCTAAAAAATTTTAAAATCACAATACATACAAGATAATCCAAAAATTATTCAAAAGGTTGAATTTTCAATTCTCCACATTCTCAATTTCACACTATTCTTACCCAGTTTGAAAAATTAGCTCATAAAATATTTGTCAGAATTTCTTTGATGTGTAATGTGACTAACAATCGAATGTGTGACATCCACCTTACTTTTCAACAGTTTTTCTGTCTTCTCATTTATCATTGAAGTTCCTTTTAATTTAAACTACCAACCCCAAGGCTTTCATTCAATACTTTTTCTTTTATAAGTGTGACTGTGCAGAATCTAAGTCCATTAAGCATTCTATATAACCCATGTAGCGAGTGTTAGGCCGGTAACTCCCAAACCAGATGGTTTTAGGGTACCAGGTGTTAAGACACCTCTAAGGGCTTATTAATTCAAGTTAAATAGGCTACGAACTTAAACTAGTCACACTAGGTTATTTTATCAATTCCAAAAATCACACGGTTTGACGCGAACTCTCTATGCTTAGTGAGACAAGAGGCCCGGTTACTAAGTGTAAAACTTTGTTCAGGTAACCCATTCTTCTATCAATTTATTTATTTATTATTTTATTTTTTTTGCCAAGGTTAGTGTTCAATTTCTAGGTTATTCAATTTTCTATGAGTTAACAAAATCACTAATCAATTAGTTTGGTTTCAAACCTCACTAGACAATGTATTAGAGTGCTTGTGCAAATTTCAAAGTGTATTCATGACATAAAAATAATTTCAGCTCTTATAATTCAATCAATGGTTAAAAACAGTGTCTATTTGGGATTATGTGATCTCAAATTCAGCCCTATCAATAAGATTTGGATTACCCTAAATGCATCACAATTTTTCAAATTTAAGAATAGAACAATCAATAAAAATTTCAATGTATTTGCATGTTCTACCCTATTCATGGTTGCACAATCACCCAAGATTAGTAAATAAAATAATAGCCTGACCTATTATTTCCCAACTTCAAACTTAAAGTTTACATTGTCCCCAATGTAAAAATAGAAATAGAGAACAAAAGAGATTAGAACAATAATACCTGACTCATGAAAAACAAATCATGGGGAAAGGGGTGAAAATAATTCAAGAATGTATACAAACCACCCCAAACTTCGTCCAAACAATACCTACAGGATTAGTACAAAAGAAAAAATATCCACACAAAAATAGATGCAATGAGATAATATGTCATAATGAAATCAAGTAGCATCACAAGTCATAATAGTGGATAACAGTAGGACAGACTGACTCAAAAAAAATTGGGGATCTCGAACTGACTCTCTAAAAAGAGTAGGAGTGATTAAAAAGACTCAAAAAAATAGGGGAACCCCAAACTGACTCTCTAAAAATAGTAGGGTGATTAAAAAGACTCAAAAAAAATAGGGGAACCCCAAACTGACTCTCTAAAAATAGTAGGGGTGATTAAAAATACTCAAAAAAGGTAAGGGAACCCCAAACTTAGAATCTAACTCTAAAAATAAAATAAAAGACACTACAAAATCAATGAGTTGCCTCCCACAAGCGCTAAGTTTTACGTCTTCAGCCAGACAATCTCAAAAATCATTCAACCGTCTAAGTAGACGGAATATTGGGCCTTAGCCTTGAGCACACGCCCATCCGAGTCAGAAAATAGAGATTTTCTACGCCTTTGCAAGTTTGCAATTTTATGCTTGACTCTCATTTTATGTTTTTCCAAGGGAAAACCTTTTAGATGAGTGAAATTAAGCAAAGAATAACCATACCCTATGGATTTTTCTATGATGGGATCCGGGAGTTTAAGATGAGTGAATGATGCCTCTAAAGGATTATCAATTAAAACATAAGGAGGGACATCCTCAAATATCTTATCAAGTTTATCAACTAGGAAACAATCTTCCCATTTCGATTGTTGTTCGGGAGTAGTGAAGACATTCAACCGAACTTTCATGTTACCAAATGACACTTTCATCACCCCAGTCCTACAGTTTATACATGCATTGGCAGTAGCCAGGAAGGGACGACCAAGGATGATTGGAATTTGGTTTTTTGAATTGCACACAGGTTCCATGTCAAGGACAAGAAAGTCGACAGGAAAGAAAAATTTATCAACTTTAATCAAAACATCTTCAACTATCCCACGAGGTTTTTTTTATGGATCTATCCGCTAATTGTAATACAACGGATGTGGGGCGAAGCTCTCCTAAGCCAAGTTTCTCATACACCGAGAAAGATAAAATATTAACACTAGCTCCTAAATCAAGGAGTGCCCGATCAATAGAGTGATCTCCAATGATACACGAAATAGTAGGAGCACCGGAGTCCTCAAATTTTGGAGGAGTGTTGTGTTGGATAATGGAGCTCACTTGCTCGGTCAGAAGGATTTTCTTGGACACATGAGTTCTTGATTTTCGTTTTTGAGTGCACATGTCCTTTAGAAATTTGGCATTCGCTGAGATTTGCTTTATGGCATCTATGAGGGAAGGTTGATTTTAACTTGTTTAAAAACCTCCATCATCTCATCAATTTTAGTTTCCTTTTTCCCAAAAGGAGAAGAATCTTTTAAGCACTGAGGGTAAGGAGCTTTGGGCATATAGGAATTCGGGGAAGATAGATTAGATAAAGATGGGGAAGAACCCTTGTCCTTTTCAGAGATACTCACCATTTCTCCTTGGAGATTTGTTGGGCTTACATTGGACTCTTTTTTCTCACTTTTCTTCTCCCTAACCTCATTTGCAACTACCTTCCCACTCCTTAGGGTGGAAATGGCAAGAACATGCTCACGATTAATTTCATTGTTTTGAGCATTATCAACCATATTTGCATCTTTAGGGTTGCTCACCGGTTGGCTTGAGAGTTTCCCTTCTTCTCTCTTGTAAACAACACTAGCTAATTGACCCAATTGAAACTCAATCCTTTGAATAGAATGAGAATGAGAATTTAGAAGTTGAGTATTAGCTTCTAAGCCTTTGAGAGCTTGCAACACTTTCTTCTCGAAAGATGGATTCCTTTGAGTAGGAGGAGGGTGTTGGAATTCCTGTTGTTGGGGAGGATGGTAGTTGGGCTGATTTTGAAAGGGCCTACTGAATGGCCTTTGAGGTGGGGGAAAATTATTCCCTTGAGTTTGTGGCTGCCATGAAAAATTAGGATGGTTCCTCCATCCCGGGTTATAAGTATTTGAATATGGATCATTACCCGGATGGATATAGGCAGCATTGGCATGCTCTTAGACAAAGTCCAGAAATTGAGCAGCAGATGGACACTCATGCACATAATGTGCAGGGCTAGAACAGATAAGACACACCTCCCTCTGATTAAGATTTGGTTGAGGGGGTGTGTAGGAAGATGACCCTGTAGCCATGAGTTGGTCTAATTTTCGAGACAATTCATCTACTTTAGATGAAACATCTATTGAATTGCCAACTTCATAGATGCCTCTCTTAGGATTTGCTGAAGATGAATATCTCTCAGAACGACTATTTGAAGCATGGTGGAGAGAGTTTTCACTAAGATTTTCAAAAAGCTCCCATGCCTGATTCTCATTTTTCATCATAAATGTTCCTTCACAAGAAACATCAACCAATTGACGGTTGAGTGCAGACAATCCATCATAGAAAGATTGGACTAACTGCCACTTTGAAATTTGGTGGTGGGGACACTTACGGAGAAGATCTTTGAATCTCTCCCAAGTTTCATGAAATAGCTCACCATCAACAGGAGCAAAGCTTGTGATGGTTCGCCTCATTAAATTTGTTTTTCCTATGAGAAAGAATTTCATAAGAAATTCTTGCTGCATTTGTGCCCAAGTGGTAATAGAATTTGGCTCTAAAGAATTAAGCCAATATTTGGCTTTGTCTTTCAAAGAAAATGGGAAGAGCCGCAATCTAAGGGCATCATCAGAAAATCCTTGCAACTTGAAAGTTGTGCAAATCTCATGAAATTCATCAAGATGTTTGTAGGGATCTTCATTATTAAGTCCGTGAAAAGATGGTATCATCTGAATAATACTGGACTTAATTTCATAATGGGCTGCTGTAGTATCCGGCAACCGGATGCATGAAGGGGATGAATATGTAGAAGGAGTAAAATACTCATTCAAGGATTTCATTGGGTCATGTTCTTCCGCCATGATAGGGAAAGGAATAACTTCTAGGTTTGCTTTAGGGATGGTAGAAGCTTTCGCTTCAGAATTAGATTCGAATAAGGCAGAAACCTTGAGAAACCTAGCAGTACGCTCTAACTCAGAATCAAGAGGGAATAAATCTGGATTACAAGACCTCCTACCGTGCATACACCCTAAAAGAAAAACTCTATGTTTGACAGACACCAAATTAAAATAAAATATCTACTTAAAAAGTAAATACTCACAGAACTCTCTTGCTTTCCACGATGTTGAATAAGCTTTTTCAATCCCTGCAGTTTGAGCGATTTGGTACCTGAAAACACAAATATTTTCAATTAAAATAAATAGAAAAATATTTTTGGATTTGTTTTTTTTTTTTTATGATTAATTTAAATTTAATATTTCAAATTAACAACTAGACCGTTCCAGCGATCCCCGGCAACGGCGCCAAAAATTGATCGTCAGTCAATCTTAAATTATTCCTTCTTAGTAATAATTCCGTAGAATAGTACTAGTAAGGGTATCGTTCATCTGAGGACTGCGCTGGTTTCGTTGCTTTTTATTCAGATTAATTTTAAACTAATAATTGAGGCAATTCAATTTTGATTTGATTAAACTAAAACAATGAATTAAACTAATTTAAATGAAACTAAATTAAACTAAAAACAATTGGGTTTTTAAATCCTTTTGAAGAGAAAATCTAGGGTTTTCAAATCCACCACTAACCTAATAACTAATCCATATTTTAAATTTATTATAACCTCTTAAATTGTAAACATTCCAGTTAGAGTGACAGCACGTCCCCTCTCAACTGCTCAAGAAAAGTTCAAGAGATTATATCCTTAGAATATCGTATCTTCGGTTAGCACGAATGATACACACTAATCTACGGTTGTGTAATCACTCGTCTTCCCTTAGCATAAAATATCTTCAGATTTAATCTCTCGATATTTTAAAACCATTGCATAAAACCTATGTTTAAATTCTAACGAAAATTAATACAAGTGATTTTAATCCCAATTTCATTATACCTAAGACAAGGTTGAGAATTCCATTGAAATTAAATATAATTCAAATAAATCCGGTTGTTTGAAAACAACCCTCTCATTATGTAATCAATGTCTTACAATGCAGAGAATTAAAATAAAAATAAAATAAAGGACACAATTACTTGGCTAGGGTTTCATCGAAACCCTAGAGTGGAAATTAGTTCATCGCGAGGGAGGTATGCAACATCTTCATAGACAAAGCTGCAGCACTTCTCTTCATGACTTTCTTGATCTCCAGAGCTTCTCTTCTTCAGATCCAAAATCTCTACAAATTTTTTTTTTTTTTTTTTTTGATAATGGCTAAGAATTCTCCTTTTTATAGAGAAAGATAGAAAGATAGAGTCCTTCTAGAATAAGGAGTTATAATTGAGGTACAACTCTTCTTTTTCTCTCTCTAAACTCTCTTAGGGTTGAATGAGGATTAAAACATCATTTAGGAAGACAATAATAGAGTTGGAAAGTGTTTAGAAGTACTAAAACACTATTCACGAAACACTATTCACGGAATATTATTTCACCCTATTTACAGTTTTGCCACTGAACTTCAAATAATTCTAGAGAGCTCAAGTTTAATCGGATTGACCCGAAATTTTAAACATAGCTCCTTTAGGTCATCTAGAATCTACCCAAAAAGTTTCATAAATTTTGGATAAATAAAAATTACCAAACTACCCCTCTATTGATAGAAGTGCGATTTTGGCCAATCGATTTATCAGGGTAGATTTCTGCGATTTCGCTCTCTTTTCTTCTTCTTTCTTTTACTCTTCTTTTTTTCTGAGATTTTTGGAGTCTTTGAAGCTTGTAAATCTTCCATTTTATCTTCTTTTCCTCGTATGAACCTGAAATAAGAATAAACAACCAAGTAGCATAAAATAATATAAATAATTACTCTAAATGATTAGCAAGTTAAGTTTGAGGCGCTTTTATGTATAACATTTAGCACCGGTCATTCATGTTGAACATTTTTCCCGATTTTGAGTTTAAGTGAGGTCAAATAGTCGAAAACCGAAGACTGGTTTGTTGTAATTCGTTCCAGGAACAATAAACTTTAGGGAACCCTAGTTTTGTCATCTTTTATAAGAATTGAATGATTATAGGGCCGTTGGAAAGATATGGAAGCCCTTTTCGATGTTCATGCTGAATATTATTCTTTATTTTGAGTCTAAGTGAGGTCAAATGGACAAAAACCGAAGGCTAGTTTACTGTAATTTATCACAAGGACAATCAAATTTAGGGAACCCAAGTTTTGTCACCCTTTATCAGAATTGAAAGATTCTTGAACCGTTGGATAGATATGGAAACCCTCTTCGATGATCATGTTGAATATTTTTCCAGATTTTGAGCCTAACATAGATTAAAATATCAAAATATAGAAAGTTGCCAAACTGTTTTGGGATCCTTATGTGTTTAGTGTTTTGTAATTGTGTGAATGTGTGATGTATGGATGAAAGAGTTGGAGACTTGGTAGATTGTGTATGGAAGGGGTTGGATTGTGTGTGGATTGAGCAGAGGGAGGTAGCCCTTGGTTCTGGGCTATAAAAACTTGAAATTTTGGCTTAGATGGACTGGGTGATTGATCGCTCAACACTGGCGATCAATCACCAGTGCACAAAATTGGTGATTTTGCCCCTGATGGTGTTTGGATCCTTTGGGAAGCTCGATTTGGCTCCCCCATGTGTTGTAATGTCACCCTTGGGTGACAAAATGATGATTTTGTGTCTATTGAGGGTGATGGATGGATCCATTGGTCTGGATATGTCCCTAAGGGGACGATCTTGTATGATGTGATGATGTTTGAATATTATAGGGCAATGGACGGACCCATTGGCCCGGATATGTTCCCTAGCGGGACAATCTTATATGATGTGATATTGTTTGGATGTGGTGAGGCGATGAAAAAGGTTCATCGGCCGGTTAATGTTCCACATCGGGACTGTGTACTCTCGGACTTGATCCATGGGCGCGAGGCCCAATGTAATCAATTTAATCAAGCTAGACTTGGATTAATTGAGGATTTTCAACGGTTAGAAAACCTAACCTGGGTTAAATTCTATTTGCGGTCCCTCTTTGACTAGGTTTAGAAATACGGTATGTATGAATTAAGAGTCAAAGTTCTTCTGTGACTGATAGTCGGGAGAGTTAGGATGACATCAGGTCTATGGGCCCAAGGTTGTATTGAGTTTATGGATCCAGGGTGGTATTGAGTTTACAAACTCAAAGATGTTACCCTGAAGGGGCAATGATCTGTATGGGCAGGTACACACCCAATAGAGGCTGTGATGGACATTGATGGTGGTGTCGTTTAGTCCTTCGTGACTGATAGTCGGGAGTGGGTGGTAATATCCATAAATCCTCTTTGACTAGGTCTAGAGTGTGATGTTGTTCAGTCCTCCGTGACCGATAGTCGGGAGTAGGTGAAATGTTATCCATAGACCATCTTTGTCTAGGTTAGGGGAGGCGGTGGGTAGTGTTAATTGATGAATATGTTGTGTCACATAACTGAGATCAGGTTTCCCTGATTGATATGTCGTGACACATGACTGCGATCAGCTGGGTAGTACTATCTGATAGATATGTCATGCCACATGACTGAGATCAGGTTTTCCTAATAGATATGTCGTGACACATTACTGAGATCAGGTGGGTAGTGTTATCTGATAGATATGTCGTGTTACATGATTGAGATCCGGTTTTCATGATAGATATGTCGTGACACATGACTGAGATCAGGTGGGGAGTGTTATCGGATAGATATGTCGTGTCACATGACTAAGATCAGGTTTTCCTGATAGATATGTCATGACACATGACTGAGATCAGGTTTTCCTGATAGATATGTCGTGACACATGATTGAGATCAGGTGGGGAGTGTTATCAGATAGATATGTCATGTCATATGACTGAGATCAGGTTTTCCTGATAGATTTGTCGTGACACATAACTGAGATCAGGTGGGTAGTGTTATCTGATAGATATGTCGTGCCACATGACTGAGATCAGGTTTTCTTGATAGATATGTTGTGACACATAACTGAGATCAGGTGGGTAGTGTATCTGATAGATATGTTGTGTCACATGACTGAGATCAGGTTTTCCTGATAGATATGTCGTGACAGATGACTAAGATCAGGTGGGTAGTGTTATCTGATAGATATGTCATGCTACATGACTGAGATCGGGTTTTCTTGATAGATATGTCATGACACATGACTGAGATTAGGTGGGTAATGTTATCTGATAGATATGTTGTTTCACATGACTGAGATAAGGTTTTCTTGATCAATATGTCATGACACATGACTGAGATCGGGTGGGTAGTGTTATCTGATAGATATATCGTGCCATATGATTGAGATTAGGTTCTCTTGATGGATATGTCGTCACACATGACTGGGATCAGGTGGGTAGTGTTATCTGATAAATATGTCATGCTTCATGACTGAGATTAGGTTTTTTTGATAGATATGTTGTGACACATGACTGAGATCAGGTGGGTAGTGTTATCTGATAGATATATCGTGTCACATGACTGAGATGAGGTTTTCCTAATAGATATGTGTGACACATGACTGAGGCTAGGTGTGTAGTGTTATCTCATAGATATGTCTTACCACATGATGGAGATCAAGTTTTCCTGATAGATATGTCGTGACACATGATTGGGATCAGTTGGGTAGTGTTATTTGATAGATATATCGTGTCACATGACTGAGATCAGGTTTTTCAAATAGATATGTCGTGACACATGACTGAGATCAGGTGGTAGTGTTATCTGATACATATGTAGTGCCACATGATTGAGATCAGGTTTTTCTGATAGATATATCGTGACAGATAACTGAGATCAGGTGGGTACGTATTATCTGATAGAAATACTGTGAGGACGGGTTCCTTACCGTGGCTGAGTCAAAAGGTTATGTTGTCTGACGGAGAGGCCGTGAGGACAGGTTCCCCGCATTGGCCGAAATCAGATGATTTGTGTTGGTTCTAGCGGGTGAAGGCCCAGATTATGCATTGAGTCTATGGACTCAAGGTTGTATACAGTCTAAGGACTCAAGGTTTGATTTTATTAGGTTTAAGCTTAGTTAATCTCGATAGCTATCATGGTTGTATGGGACGCCATGGTAACAGAGTGTTTTGAGTACAGACTCTAAAGTAGATACTGAGTCTAAGGACTCAAGGGTAAAGGTTGAACACGGGCGAAAGCCCAATTGATCGTGTCTGTGGACTCAAGGATAGAGTGTGAGCAGTTTTTTGGAACGATAACCTAGTGTTGTAGACGATGATTGGATGAACTTTGAAATTAGAGGTTGGGAACCTCGAAATATGGTGAAATAGTCCTGAGTGACCTCAGGTCACAGATTACGATATTATTATCTTACTATGAGAATTGAACTGTACTACGATATCATTATGAATGGATGTTATTATGTGGAATATAGTGTAGATGGATTGTGGATTTTGCTGGGCTCTATAGCTCACCCCTCATTTTATGTCTTCAGATTTTGAAGTGGTTGTCGATTTGGTAAGGAGCTACGCTTGATAGATTTTGGAAAGTTTACCGTGCATTTATGGCACTAAAAGTAAAGGCTACTGTAGCCAGTGAGGTAACGCGTCTGCTTATGATGGGTTATTGTGATGACCAGTTGTTATTGCTTATGTAAGCTCTTGAATAAAGGTTTGAAAATTCTTGTATTTTCACGGGCAAAGTCTTCTGCTTACGTGGTAATGATGAACGTGCACGTATCTCGGAACATGATTCATTAGGCACGGGTTTGGGGCGTCACATTGTGTCTCCGGCCACAATATGCACACTCCTCGAATGACGAAGAGGACGTAGGCGGTACATATTATGTAGCTTGCATGGTAGTCGGACGAAAGGATTGTGGAGCCATAGGGTGAGGAGCTTGTGTTGAAAAAGAAGACCTTTGAGCTTGAGGTACAAAAGGAGGCCTCTGCAACTATGCTGGCCTAGAAGTATGATATGGGCAGTTCTAACCGTCTTCTCGGGGTGTGCTGAGCTACTGGATTTGCCTCTAACCATATCCCCTCTCTTGAAGAAGTCCTCCGAGTTAGTCTCAGCTAACTGGGACTTGTTGTTCACCTCTGCATATGTCTCGTGTTGAAACATCGAGACCCTCTCTCTCAAATAGTCCTTTAAGCCCCTTTCGGGCTTTCATAGTCTCTGTGGCTATCATGTGGGGAGCAAAATGAGACAACCCGAGAACTTGGCCTCATAGTCGGTCACAAACATATTACCTTACTCCAAGGTAATAAATTCCATCTCCTTCTTCTCTCTTACTCCGAATGGGAAGTATTTCTTGTAAAATACATCAAGAAATTCCCCCTATGACCACTCTTGACCCACTCGAGTCAAGTCTCTCATCCTCATGGTGGATCGCCACCAGTGGTCCGTCTCACCTTCCATCACAAAGGCTGCCCATGAAACTCTCTCTGCCTCACTAGGCATCAAAACAGAGAATCGCTTCTCCAGCTGCTTTACCTATGCTTTTGCTACCAACGGGTCAATGCTAGTTAGAACATGGGAGACCGCATTCTCCGAAAACCCTCGATTCCTGCCTGTGCTCTGTGTGGAGGCGGTGGCTGTACAACAACAGGCATGGGAGCCGACTGCCTAACTGCGAGCAAGGCCAAAGTCTCTGCGATAGACGCAAAGGCTTGAGCAAAGTCAGGCTGCTCATTTTCCAAAGGAGCATCACTTCCATTCCCCCGAATCTGGTATCCTCAACCTCGGTTATCGTGTCTCATGGTGTATCATGAGAACAATAGTACGTCACGAGTCTAACTTGGAAACCAGATGGTATTAACATTTCATTATTGCAGTTGATACGATATATATACACACATAATAGCATCTTAGTATAGGTGATATGCCTAACGAAGCTAAGAACTAGGTTCTGTTGACTTATCAATTGATTATCAATGAAGACTGACTGGTAGTCTCTATTTGGAATACGACTCCCTATACGACCTAATGCCTTATGCTCTGATACCAACTTTGTCGCGCCACAAAATCCCACCTAGGAGTTAAGCGGGACTTTGTGTGTAACTATCTTGACTTAACAAACCATCCTGTACAATCAACAAGGCATGCTACAATGGAAGCTTAAATTTTCTATCTTATAACATAATCATATTCCAAAAGGTTATACAACAAAATGAAAACCAATGTAAGAGTGAACACATTCACTCATCAAAATACAGATACATATCACTCACTCTCATTCGCTCAATAGTATGCCTCATAAGACCATCTGTCTAAGTCATTTCCCTCTTCGGGATAGCTGCTTATCGACTCCTCAACGTACTCCTCTTCGATCCACGACACTGGATTGCAGATGTCGAATGGACCTGTCGACATCAAAATGTACGATTGAGTATTGAAACACTCAACGGGTACCAACCACTAGCTAACAATGTTATAAAGCAATAACATGCATACAATTCATAAAAATCTTAAAGCATAGTGCATAGAGCATAAATCAAATGTGCATAATTTTCCAAACGTTTTTCATATGAGCTTTTGTATAAAAATAATAATTTATGAGGTCTTGTGAGAATAAATGGCTTAAGAGTTCGTATGAGTGCTTATGAGTTCTTATGAGCATGGCGCACTTATGAGATTTATGAGATCCGTAGAGCATGGGAGATCCTTAGAGCTTTATGAGATCTTAGACCTATGAGATCCTTATGAGCATGAAGAACTGATCTCAGAAACCAATCCTACATTTGGCATAATCACTTATGAATTCTTATGAACTTTACTTATGAATTGTTCGTATGAGAAATCCAATCATGCGAGACTTGTGCACATGTGAGCATCATCATAAACTTAGAAATGCTTAAACATAGTTACATAGCTCTTGAGAGCATAGAATACTTTGAACATCAAGATATATCCATAGAATAACATACATCATAGAAAACTTAGATTTTTCTTAAGCTTGGAGCATAGAAACATCCCTTATCTCAAGAAAGTTAACAAAGGAAACTAGTAGAAGATATCTACCTTACAAGACCAATTCCCTTAGGTCTAAAGCTTGAGAAAAACGCCGTGGTAGCAAGAGAAAGCTTTGAGAAAGCTTGATCCAAGCTTGAAAGGCGAAGATCGAACTTTACTTTTGATCTCGGGACAAACTCTAGCCAAACCCTAACTCTACTCTTTTTTCTCTCTCAAAAACTCTAAAAATATCTTCTAAGGGTTCTTGTAACCCTTCCCACGAAATGGAGGAGTATATATAGGTCAAGGGGTTGGCCAATTACCTAAAGACCCTTAAAATATCCCAAATATCTCAAAAAGGAAAAATTTAAAGAGTCGGTCGACCGGATGTTGCACCCCGATCGACCGGGCAAAAATCCCCTCACTGTCTGTTTCACCCCGGTCGACCGGGCAAAAATTCCCTCATTGTTTGTTTTTCTCATACAAATTTTGGAGGGAGTCGGTCGACTGGATTTGGGGTCGATCAACCAGATTGGTCCCCATTTTTCCTATTTTTCCCGCTTTGATGATAGGTGATTCAACTTGCGTTGGAATTAAAATTCAAAGGGGAACAAATTTGCATCTAATAGACAAATCCAAATTCTGAATTCTTAATGGTATAAATGGGCCTTAAAGTGGAGGGTATTATTTTCCCATTTTGTTTAACTTAGAGTATTTCTACTCTTAACACCTTGACACCCAATTGCACACACACCACTCTTAGGGTAGTTTATACCCCTTGTCTTAAACACACAACCACTCACACACATAAACCATAACCTCATTTCATTAACATAAAATCATAAAATTACATGAAGGCTTTTAGGTCTTCAAATGCACTATTCACAACACTATTCACAACACTATTTACAGACTATGCAAATGAGATCCGGGGTTCTACACTGCCACCCAGCTTTGCCTTTGCTCCAAGGCCATGCCCACATTATACTATACAAAAAAAAATAAAAAAATTCCAAAGTTGAGGGGGCCTTCAGCCCCCTGGCCCCATGTGGCTCCGCCCTTGGTCCCACCTTATATCTTACCATCCTTTTGATTAATTTCTAAAAAGTAAATAGCTGTGAAAAGAGGATTTCTTTAGCAAAGTAGTGTGTCTAAAACTTGCTATGAGAGTAGACGGTGAAGTGGCGAACTCATCAATCCCTTCTAGTGTCACCTAAGGTGCCATGCATGAAAAATCCGCTCCTCTAGAACTTGTCGTTGGTTGATCTGGTTTAGCCTATAAGTACGTGTATTATACATAAGTATATTTTCATCAATGAGGTTTTTCTTATTTTTGTTCTTAGTTTCAGGACTCGTAATCCTCTCCAATTGTAACCGGACTCAGGGGAGTTCGGTTACACCCTTGAGGTCGCCACATGTCCCTTTTGACACTCAGTAACCATGGTTAAGATTCATCCACCCCTAGGGTTCACCCACCTATCCTTGGTTTTTAGAAAAAATATAAAAAAATTTAGGGATTTTGAATCTTAACCACAACTAAGGGGTGTCGAAAGGGACACATGGCAACCTCAGGGGCGTAACCGTACTCCCCCGAGTCCAGTTACAACTGAAGAGGATTTCGAGTCTACTTTCAGAGGAAGAGATACCCACTAAAAATGCATAGACATTAAAATAAAGATTATATTAGAGTGGAAGGTGGACGAAAAATCTTTATAGGGGCCATGAAATGTTGTTGATTGAAAGGTCACAAATGTCCACATAATTCATTTGTAGTTCCAATGATAGGAAGTGTTTCCCCAAGAGGGAGGATTCCAAATTGAGTCTCTTAGTAGTGAGACAATTGGAAAGCCCTCCATGAGGGAGAACTCGAGTTTCATAATGGCGAGGCAGTTGAAAAGTTTCATGATTTACTAACATACTTACAAGTGTGGAGTCAATTAACATATGTAAAACACTGGCTCATGATTGGTCTCAGTGGCAGTGTATATCCCTTGCTTGGGTGGACTATTATCGATTCCCATGTATGGTATGGTGGTCAAAAAGCCCACTATTAATTAACACGCTAAAAAAAGGGGTAAATTATATTGATCTTCCGTGAGGTTTGATGAAATTATAGAAACTGTTGCCTAAGGTTTGGACCCTAGGAGGGGGGGGGGGGTGAATAAGGTCTAAGACAAATTAAAATTTTATTCTATTTCTTTAAGCGGAATTTTAATTTTAACAAATTACAAGGAAATTGAATTTAGCAATTCTACACAAGAAATCAAAACAATAAAGTAAATGAGAAGGGTAAGAGAATGCAAACACAAGAAGTTTGTTCACGAGGTTCGGCAACCTGCCTATGTCTCTGCCTCAAGCTATACCCGCTAAAAGATTCACTACGATTTTACTCGCATAAACTTCTTCACGGGTGAAGTTCAAACCTTTTACAATCTCTCTTACAGGTCGATATCAAACCTTGCAAGAGAACAATCCTCCCTAGACTTAGTCTACTTTACAGGTAGTGAGCAGACCTTGCAAAGCTCCCCGGCTTTACGGGTAGTGACCAGACCTTACAAAGCTCCCCGCTACAAGGACAAGACTCTCAAGGGCATCTTGATTTCACACTTGTATAGAAATGTTTTACAATCACTTTTTGCTCCTTAATACGAGCTGAATGATCTCTTTAAAGCTACTGAAAATCTCCCAATGTATGAAGTTGAATAGCTCAAAAACTTTGATTTGGGGATTCTAGGTTAAATTCTATAAATTTGGAAATCTAAGCTTGGAGTGAATGATTTTAATGATTGAAAGTATTGAAGTTCTTAATTTAATTAATAAATCATTCATATTTATAGTTCTTGTTCAATTATAGCCATTGGAGGCATCATCCAAAACAAAAGAGCCGTTGAAATATAGCCATTACAGGTATTTCAGGCTTTTCCCGCATGAATTTGTCGACGAGTTCAAGATGCCTCTGGGCACTCATTGACGAGTCCTCTGTTTTCTCACAAAAAACTCATCTTTACTTAACTAATTTGATGTGTATGATTTACATGGTCTTTTCCTTTATCTTTATCATGATTCTTATCATGTTTGAGGTCCTTAGAATGATACCAATGGTTCTTAAGGCACATATGGTCAATCTAAGTGATGAGCATTCAATCAACCAAACTTTGATGATTTCTTACATAAATTCATAAGCACTCTTTAAGACTAAAAAAATAAACTAATAAACCTTCTTGAGAGTCTTCAAATTCTTTTAGCTTGATCTTGAGAGGATTTCACTTTAGCTTTAAGATTCGACTTGGACTTTGGGTATGATCTAAAATATCTTCAATATGATCCAATTTGACTTGCTTTGACTTGAGTATGATCCTTCTTTGAAGATGGTGTCATTTTCATACTTTTTGCTTGAATGACTTGCTAATGCTCTTTATAAACTGAATTACATTTAAACTCAATGAAAACATTAGTAACACAGATCTCATTTTATTATTGTGTTATCATCAAAATTAATGAAGTTATCTTAAGTTGAAAACCTAAAGGCTAACAGAAACATCTTCCCTAGTTTTTTAAATTACACTAACCTCCCCTCTTATTTATGAAATTACACTGATCTCCCCTGATGTTTGGTGAAATTGCAAAAACCTCCCATTTTATTTCTAAAATGACGCTGTCCTCCTCTACCAAACTCGTCTAGTTGACACCGTTAACAGACGATGTTCTTTTATAATTTTATCCTCATTGATTTACTCGAGGAAATGATGTCGTATAATCAAATTGATTGGCTTCAAGAAGGGCATGACAAAATCAAAATGAAAAATATTGCTTAATGGATTACAGACCACGCATTCCGCTATGTAGTGAAATGTCGATCCTCACCTCTTTTAACACCCACTAATTGTTGTTAAGATTCACTCACCCCTAGGGTTCATCTATCCAACCTTGATTTTTTTTAGAAAATATTAATTAATCTCAATTTAGTTAAGCCTAATCATAGTTAAAAGAGATATGCGGACACAACGGTCCATCAGATAGACAACCACGGGGTCTTCTAACCTCTACACAATCAAAATACATCTATTTCAGTAATGACATATTAACGGAAAGGACTGACAACTGAAGTAGAAGGGAGGACAATGTAATTTCATAAACAAAAGGGATGATTTATTTAATTTCACCAAATCTCAAGGGAAGTCAATGTAAACAAGAGGAAGGTTTCTACAATTTTACCAAACCTCAAGGCAGGTTAGTGTAATTTAAAAACTAGAGGGGAGGATATACAATTTCACCGAACCTCAGGGAGTTCAATGTAATTTATATATAAAAAAAAGAGAGCTAAATGATGCCCTGATCATAAAAATTGAAAATAAAAACTTGTCCAAGTCAAACTTAAAAAAGAAAAAAAGTGTTCAGAGAACCCATACAATGCACTGGGATTGTCGGGTTTCATGTGGGCTCCAATTCCAGCATGCACTTAAATGTGTGAGCTCCACAATATCTTATTGCCATGCAATTGTATATTATTATTCTAAACCAGAAATAATTTATTGAGATTCATTGAATTGGATTATTAAGTTTTGGATTTTGCTAGCCCCACTTTCTCTTAATGTACTCTCTCCTTTTTGGTCAAGAACACCAATATTTTATAATGGGCCCACAACTATATGGACACAAAATCCTCGTCTTCTACCCAAAAGGGGAGAGTGGAACAGGAGGAGAGTGGGACTAACACTTGCCCAATAAGTTTTGGAAGGTGGATACCGTGGATTAGACCCTCCCCCTAAGGATGGTGAAGGTGTAAGTGTGCTCCTCAGTGGAAGTCCTGGGTTTAATTCCAGTATGTGGGAAATTGCAAAGGATGGGTAGAAAATTGCCTTGGGTGAGTGACAGAAGGACCCAATATCCTACTTACATTAGATATTGGATCACAGTCAATTGCGATTTCAATCGCACCATATGTTAACACACGTCTCTTTTAATCCCTATTAATTGTGGTTAAGATTCACTAACCCTTGAGATTCAACGATATAACCTTGTTTTCAGAAAAAAATATTAATCTTAAGGGTTAAAAATTCTTAATTAGGGTTTAAATATTTTTAATATTTCTTTCTAAAAACTAAGGTTATATTATTGAACCCCAACGGTTAGTAAATCTTAACCACAATTAATAAGTATTAAAGGAGACACCTGTTGACTAGTGGATGTGATTGAACTCAGAGAGAGTTCAATCGCAATTAACTCTATCTATTCTCCTTACATTAATAACTCCTTGTAAAACTATGCCAAAAAACAGATTGCCAAGGTTAACCATGGTGCTTGGCAGGGGCGGAGCCAGGATTTTTTTTTTTGGGGGGAGGGGGGATGATTTTTTTTAGGGCCAAGTTTGTAGGCCATCTCGTGTATTTGTCCGTTGGTAAACTAGTTAAGCTTAACTAAATTTAAATTTAAATTTTTGTTTTTTTTTTTTTTTAAAACACAAGATTGGATTGCTCAACTCTAGGGGTGAGTGAATCTTAACCACAATTGGTGAGTGTTAAAAATGAGGACTGACAATTTTATTACATGATGGAAACCGCCGGTAAGTTAAGCATTTTCTATATATTTTTACAATTAGGGGCAGCTGTTCATTTGCTAATGGTTATGTCATCTTAAATTAAATATTATAATACAAAACTTAATTTTTTGTTTTAGTTGAGGGGGTAACTGCTGCCTTCCTATGCATACGCCCTCTTAAATTAAATAATATAAGCATAATTTTTTTTTTCTTCTCAAAAGTTCCGTGTGGGGGGGGGGGGGGGGGGGGGGGGGGGGGGGGCGGGCTTGCTTGGAGCCCCTACTGCTACCCGGACCCTTGCTCCCTGGCTGACTACGTAGACAATATATCAAATAAAAAATTTCCCAAAAGTTGAAAGAAGGGGGGTGGGGGCTTCAGCCCCCCATATAGCCCTTGGTGCTTGGACCATTTGTTAATCTGCCCTTCAAGGAGAGAGAGAAGAGAGAGACTAATACCAAATCATTTCTAGGATCAAATCTTCAGTTTTGCATGTACTAAATAAGAATTTCACTACACCCCCGCCTCTTGGGTGAGTGGTAGGGGTGTGTCCTTCCAAGGGTGGAGGTCTGGGGATCTAATCTCCCAAGGGGTAAGGGTTGCAAGAGCCTCAATGCCCCAACTAACTTCTGACCAGCTTACTCTATTGACTTCGATAAATGATTACTAGGTCCTATGCGCCTCCCAAAAAAAAAAAGAATTTTACTAATTTTGCAATGAGAATTAGTCTCAATGAGCACTTTTGTTTTTGGTTTGTTATCCTTAATAGCATCACACTAATCATAGCTTAAAGATGTTACACTCAGGCAGAAGAGTAAGTCAAGATCGAATCGTCGTAAATTTGGTACCAATCTTTTTTGATCTTCCATCCTTAACCAGTGATGTCACTATTGCTACCCATATTCCCCAACCACTGGACTACGACTCTTGGACCTTGATGGTTTACCATCTTTCATGTCTGGAATCTAGACATGCCAGTATGGGGGCTCCTGTCGCCTTCATGAAAATTCATATCTAGAATAGATACTCTAGTTTTTCACACTACTTGTCATATAAACAAAGATTTTACTTTTTATATATATATACATACTCAGTATAGGGATATTTTTTATTTTCCCCCCTGTTTTCACACCCCATCCAAACCGCTCTTTTAAGAAAATTAATAGTATGAAAAATACAGAGGTGATATTCTTTGTAGAAATAGTTAATTTTAAAATTAACATTATTTAAAATTAGAACACACACGTCATCATCTCTTTCCTAATTTTTTTTTCTCGCTTAATCGAAAAATTGTGTTCTCATCTCCCTTGACGTATCCTGATAGGTTCTTTTCGAGATTTTGTTGATTTGATAGTTTTGAAGTAACATGCACCTAATCTTGTAAGTACTCCAACATGAGAGAATTGAATATGAGATACCTCAATGTTAAATCTTCAAAACCTTAATTAGACTATTGCTTTAAAAAAAAAAAAAAAGTGAATTGGACTATTGCTTATATCTTGCTTTATGAAATAAATGTATGAGAGAGATAGAGAGTAGGGGATGAGATTAGAACATACGTGTGTTTTAATTTTAAATGAAAGTTAATTTTGGAATTAGCTATTTCTATAAAGGGACCTATGCATTTTTTAGACTATTTATTTTCTTAAAAGAGCGGTTTAGATGTGATGTAAAAATAAGGAGTAAGAATAGGTAGTACCCTTAGAGCATCTTCAACCCACTCCCTACCCCAAATTAGCTAGCCGGAGGGAAAAAAGTGGTCTCCAACCCACTCATCAAATGGGCTCCCTATAATAGGGGAGGTGATTTGGGTCGCCTGACTTGACGAGCCCTTTCTCCTCCCAAAAGATTATCAAATGCTTTTTTTTTGAAAACCTTTGAACCATCAACTATAGCCCATTGCGATTGAACTAATAGGGGAGAGTTCAATCGCACTCAAAGGCCAACTTGTACCCCTTTTAACTTTTACAAACCGTGTTTAAAATTCACTAGCCTCTTAGTTTAATTAAATATATATATATATATTAAAAAATATTGACTCTAGTTAATAATTTTTAACTCTTGTAGTTACTTTTTTTGAAAACTAAAGTTATATTGTTGAACCCTACGGTTTAGAGAAATTTAGTGATATTTAATAAGTGTCGAAAGAGACATGTGTTGGCCTGTGGGTGCGATTGAATTTTCAATGGTTGCAATGATGTTAAAATAGAAAATAAAATAAAATATGAGTATTTTAATAGAAATAAAGAAGAAATAAGGAGTAGGGTTAGAGTTACAAGTAGAAAAAGTGACTCTCTATTTTAGAGTAAAAATAAGGAAATTTTTAGAAATAGGGTTGAAGATGCTCTTAAATTATAATTATATATATATATATATAATTGCTTTAATTGTGAGGAATGGGTGTTCGGATGGCCTGTTTGTGCCTACAACAATCATGGGACCCATCATTTTTGATGAGAGGTATACCTTTTCGATGTAGGATCCACCATTGTTTTAGGCACAAACGGGTAACAACACACGGCGCAACCGTATGTATTATTGCCCATCCGAGCTCGAGGGTGCACTATTGCCCATCCGAACTTGAGGAATATATGTTGGCACAAATTTTGCAAGGCTATTACGAGTGTTATGGAGATATTTTGGGGTGTATCCAAGCCGAGCTATCTCGTTGGCTGGGATCAAGCCGAGTTCAAATTCAATTTTTTGGTTTGAATGAGTCGAGCTTGAAACTAAGTCATTTGGAGACTTAAAACGAGAATTCTAAATGAGTTTTTTTTTTAATTGGACTCGCTATAAAATGAGGCATTTTTTTTTAAAAATAGAGTCTTTTTTATGATTTCTTTTAACTAAATTAGGTTCATAAAGCCAACAAAACCCACACTTTGGGGCTTTCATTTTTTTGGGGCCTAAAGCGTGGCTTTGATGGCTTAATAGACGGGCCGGCCTTGCGTTCAAGCCAAGGCCAAGCCATACCTCATTTGATTTTGTTTGGCTCGAAGCTCGGATTCATTTATGCTATGTTTGGTTGCCGAGAAAATTGATGAAAACATGGAAAAGAAAAGAAAATTTTGGATTTTTAATACAATTTTTATTTGTGTTTTGTCAAATTTTCTTTTCTTTTCCATGTTTTTACTTATTTTCTCGACAACCAAACATAGGGTAAAGCTCAGTTAGGCTTAAATATTATATATATATATATATATATATATATTAAAATGATAATAATAATAAACATTACTGATAATAAATAATAATAATAATATCACTATTATGAAAATAATTTTTAAAATATAAAAATAAAATTTTAGTGAATCAAGCTCGATCAAAGTTGAGTTCAGCTTGAACTTGAATCAATTCGAGCTCGAGCAAAGTCATTATTTTGAGTCGAACTTCAAACCTAATTTTTTGAGTTGGAATCGAGCTCGAGTACTTGAGCTTAACTCAGCTCGGCTTGAATACACCCCTAACCATGTCATATCGAACCGAAATGCAAACCGGGTTCCATCCTAACATATCTAACAAATGATAAGCTCGACTTAGAACCGCCTCGTCGTAAATCACCATACAAATACGTGGTCCAAGTGTCGACCACTAACTAAAAAAACACTCACCTTTCCATCCTTACATGGTGTCCAGAGAAACTCAAATTATTTCGGGAATTGACAACAGCATATCCATCCAGTTTAAGTTAAAAACCAAAAGCTTTTGGTCTCATTCAATTATATTATATGAAGTTTCTCCCAAAAAAATCACACCAGAATGCTGGCTGGACTTTTCCTTGGTTATCTTACCTCTCAAGGTTTCTTTTCCTAAACTTAGAAGCAGTGTCACAGTCTCTTCAAAACACCTCCCATATGCAACATATGCAACATGGTATGTCTTCTTCATCTAAAGTAAAAATGTCTTAATTTAGCAAATTTTATCGAACATCCTTTTGATTATTGTTTCCGTTTGTGTGATTTCTGCGTCGTGGCCGTGTTGTAATGTTTTCTATGAGGGAGACGTGAAAGTTGAGATAATTAGCAGTATTAAAACGTGATTTACATTAAGAAAACAATTGGACCCATGGTTGAAACCAGGGTTACCAAGTTTGCTACATGCTATAGCGAACTGTGAACCAAACGAACCCGAATTGGTTCGTGGTTCGGTTCGTGAAATTGAGCGAACCTTATAGTGGTTTTAAAATAATCTTAGTTTGTCAAATTTTTTATTTAAATTTATTGATATTTTTCATTAGATTTGGCAAATTTATACTTTTGAATTCACAAACCCTTCATAAAAAGGCAATTTTTTTTCTAACTAAGTATTTGTAATATATTGTTTACATATTTAAAATATATTTATTTTTATAATATAATATAAATTATATATTTTGTTTTATATGCTTAAGTAGCGAACCAAGCTAAAGAACCTAAGCCAACCGAAAAAACGAATTATCTCATCCTACCCCAAGCAAACCGAGTTCACTCTATAATGGTGAAGCAAACTACGAACCCGAATTCAAACCAGATAACATTGGTTGAAACACAAATAAAACACCCACCTACTATACTCACAAATGGCACACCCAACACACACACGCCTAGGCCACAAAGCCATTGCACCCACACACCCACTCAAAAAATCGAGAGGGCGGTAGAGCTATAAGGGCTCACCAACGAAGTTGAAGCCCACCCACCAATGTGGGACTAAACTATTACCTTTTATTTATTTTTGGTTGAAACCTCCACCCCGAAGAAGTCAGGGCTTCACACACCGACTATATACAGTGACACACACGCCCTAGGCCACAAGGCCATTGACCCATGGCAGAGATTGTATTCCTCGTATTTATACACCTTTTTACTTGCATAAAATAATAAGAGTTTGAATCCTCTCATCCACGTGCTCAATAGATCTCACACTCAAACGTGTATGAGATTTTCAATTCTTTTTAAAGATTTTCTTAAAATTTTAATGAGTGCTAGCTACAATTTCGCAATTCAAATAGTTGTCCGAAGTCTCACTGTGGTAGCAATGTATGGCATTTCTACCCCTTCAGGTTAAAAAGTGAAAATTTCAAATGAAAGAAAGTTATGATTTGCACCGGTTCTTAAGGTAACCATGTGATATAGTGACACCTGTTGCTACCAACTTGAGATTTTGATAGATTGAGATTGGAGCTAGTATTTCTCAATTTTAATTGGGTTAGTATTAATTCTTAGCAACTCACAGACTAATGCTAACCCTACAAGAGTTAGTGGAACATATCACGCAATAGCAAGGTTTGAAATTTGATTTCGGATCGGAATCTCGAAAAATTGTGGTATCTCAGCGAAATTTTGGATTCCGATTTATTAATATTTTATTATATATATATATATATATATATATATATATAATATTTTATTAAAATTTCATATATTTATATAAATTTTATTATTTTATTTTTAAAATTAATATATAATTTCCCAAAATTCACGAAATTTCAATAAAAATATTGAAATATTTTAGAATTTTAATAATAAAACAAAAAAAACTATTTTAAAATAATTTCTGAAATATCGTTGAAATTCCGAAATCCGAAATTTGACATGAAATTTTGGCCGAAATCGTGTTTTTCGAAATCCACTTTGCATCGATGTCCTTGGGATTGGACGAAACCGAAATTTCAATAAAATTTAAAACCTTGCACGATAGTGTGATTGTCTTGATATCTTCTCAATGCATGTGCATGAAAGTTCCTGGTTCAATTGAATTATGATTATTGTGTTAAAAATAATTTTAAAACCATAAAATTATAACAAATAACAAATTATCATAACCAAAATTGTTTTTATTGAAGTGCACTAGGCCTGTCTTCTTGTCCCAATGGCAGTATGTATCCCTACATGGAGGGTGATTAGGGTTCACTCTCATTAGGTGTGACGATCGAAATGCCTACCGTTTAGCCTAGCTTTTAATGCTAATCTTCTAACCCTCTAACCAATAACCAATAAATATAATTTACCACCACTAACTAGTGTACCGTTTAGCCTAGCTTTCAAGAATCATCACTGTGTACATAATTTGTGGACCATGGTCTATTTACCACAACCCTTTCTCTTATTACAATACACAATGCATACAATGCACAATGCATACATCTTTGTAGGAATCGCCCATCTCTCAGACTCTAACAAATATGGGCAGTGATTTTTGGACATCCCCTATTTGTTAGAGGAAATACACTGGTTAGTTATAGAATTCTTTTACACAGTGATGATTCTTGAAAATGTAACTATGATTAATAAACATATTTGTAGTAGTGAAATAATCATGATTATTGTTATAATCGTGATCGTATGATTTTTATTTTTATTTTATATTTTAAGACATCTTCTATAAAAATTGTCATTACATAAACACATGAATTCTTATGTATTACTTCCATTAGAAGAGACATCTCATTTTCTTACTTCTTCATCTTCTTCCACATTGTCCAAACCAACCTTGCTAAAAAATTAAGTAATCTTTGCATGCTTCCCTGTATCAATTTCCTTCATGATCATGCTTTGAAGTTGAAAATGCGGAAGAACCTTCATATTCTCTAGGGGAGAATCGATAATGACACTAGAAGACATGTTAATGTTTGAAGGTTTTTTGTTTTACAAAAATCAGAGACTAGAAGAAATTGAAGAAAATAAAGGTGTGATGCTTCCAATAGAAGAGACATTTAATTCTAATATTTCTTCTTTTCCCACAAAACCCAAGGAGTGGTCTGAACCAACCTTAAGGAGTTTAAACGAAGAGTCACCAATGAGTGGTTCTTGATGACAGTGAGGATGAGGTTCGAACCAACACGCTAAAGACACTTTTCTTTCTGTTGCGGAATTTTTCGCTACACAAACCAAATTTTTTCTCTCCAGAAGTTTACTTATACTCCATAATAAGAAACTTGTCGCTTAAACTTCCGTAAGAGAATGAAAAAACTTGTTTAGTAACTGTATTAATAAAACGACTAGGAAAATTAGAAAAGAAGGGAGAAGAAGTGAGAATAACTCTCAAGAATTGCACTTGCATACACAGAATATACAATTACAATTTTTTTTCTAACTATGATAAAAAATCAAATTAATTTAAATTAATTTTTTTATCAATATAAGATCACGATCAAATTAATAACAGTGATCTATAGACGCAACAATTTTTTTTTTTTTTCAGATCATGGTTGTTAGCACCCAATTTTTACACCCCTTTTTGACCCTTAACTTTAGTTAATCCTAAGTCAAACCCTAGTCTAACCTTAGGTAAACCCTAGTTCAACCCTAGTTGAACCCTAACTAAACCCTAGACAACCCTAGGTTAGCCCTCAAGTCAAACCCTAATCTAACCATAGGTAAACCCTAGGTCAACCCTAGTTCAACCTTAGGCCAAACCCTAGTTAAACCCTAGGTCAACCCTAGTTAAATCCTAGGTCAAAACCCTAAACCATAGGTCAAACCCTAGTCAACCTTAGGTCAAACCCTAGTTAAGTCCTAGGTCAAAACCCTAAACTCTAGCTAAACCTAAGGTCAAACCCTAGTTAAACCCTAGGTCAAAACCCTAAATCCTAGGACAAACCCTAGGTCAACCCTAGGTCCACCCCAAGTTAACCATAGGTCTAGCCCTAGCCTAGCCATACAAACCTAGGGCATGGGCCCAAGGCCCATGCAAAACCCAAGCCAAGGCCCCTAGGGCCTAAACCCTTGGCCTGGGCCCAAAAATTCAAACCCCTCAGCTGTACCACGTGCAAGTAGGGCCAGACCCATTTTTGGTAAAATCCGTTAATGGCGGTAGAGTTTCTACCGCCATTTTTAGCCCTGCAAGGGAATGACAGTATTGGAATTACTGTCATTCCCTGTTTGCATGTTTTGCAGCTCACTTACCCTCCCCAGTGCACAGGCACGCCTTCTAGCCACCCCACTCCTCCAATACTGTCATTCCCTGTTTGCATGTTTTGTACCTCACTTGCCCTCCCCAGTGCACAGGCACGCCTCCTAGCCACCCCACTCCTTCCTACGGACTTCGTCTACCCCTGTACTAATGCCCCTTGTGTCCCCAACTCCCCTCCTATAAATCCAAACCTCCCTCCACCTTTCTTCTTTATGCCATTTCCTATCTGAAGTTCTGAGGGAATTTAGAGAAAATCTCTACTTCCCTGAGTGCCAGCCCCCTTCTCCACCAGAGAGAAGACTCCCCGAAGCAGCCACCATCACTTCAGCCACCGCCACTGCAGCCGCCCATCGTAGCATCTATCTGAGGCAAACTGGCAGGGTAGGGTCCTCCTTTACCCCCTTCTCTTTCTGTAAAACAATGTGAGCCCCTGATCCAAAGTCCAGGGGACTATTTTCGTTCTTAAGTTTCTGTACCTCATAGGCAAAGGGACCCCCTAGGCGGTTCCATGGACACCCACACCTCCACACACAATGCACAAGCCTTCTCCACATCCCCAGACCTTCCAGGGGACCCTTAGCCCATGAGGGATCCCCTAGAAGTGGCATCATGCAACACCAAGGGGCACAAATAGAATCCTAAAAAATTTCCAGAATGGCGGTAAACACAGTACCGCCATTCTAGGTGTTTCCATTCCAGCAATTGTAGACCCTTTATGGTTGAGCCCTGGTCCATTCCAGGGCATAGACTTAATCCCTAGGACCTCCCTCTGCATACCTTGGTCCTTCTAGGCTCTCCCCAGTAGCTTAATCATGGTTAAAATACATGAAGATGAAAATTGCCCAGAATCTCGGTTAACTATCTACCGACATTCTGGATTTCTTGGTATAGTGTAAACATGGCCACTGTGTGTCCATTTCAAACCAAACCTAGGGCCCACAGCAGGCCCAGGACACGTGGTAGAACCCCCTAATCACCTTCATGGGCCCAGTAGCCCCTGAGATTCAACCATGACCCTTCTCATTAGCTGCAAAGCCACTGTTCCTGAAAAATCAGGAATGACGGTAGTTATCCTACTGACTTTTTCAATTTGTGTAAGATTGGAAATAATGGTAGAATAATTACCGCAATTTCCAGTTTTCTTGAAACAGTGGGTCTTGCAGAGCCCAAATCAAGTATGAGGCCATTCTAGGCCCTACCATGCTACTTGGGTCCACCTCTGACTTGCCCAGACCCTTAACTGGGGTTAACTCAATCCCTATTAACTTTTAACCACGGTTAAACTCAATTAGCCATTGGAAAAATCCTGAAAAAATTTTAAAAACATCTAAAAATGCAAAAATACCAAAAATTGACTTTGGAATTTGTTAATCATGATTAGCAACCCTAACCATGGTTAACTCTTCCCTTAACTCCGGTTAAGAAACCCTTTGGCCTACCGAACCCGATCTTAGCCTACCGGGTCCAACCTTAGTCTACCGGACTAAACCCTTAGCCTACCGGGCTTACTCTTGGCCTACCGGGCCCAACCTTGACTTACCAAGCCTAACCTTAGTCTACCGGACTAAATTCTTAGCCTACCAGGCTTACCCTTGGCCTCTGAGTTCAAACCATACACTTGACCAACCCAGTCAATCACCCCTAGCCCTCGGGCTAGACCCTTAGCCACTCCGGTGCACACACACACTTCCCCTAGCCCTGGTACGGGCTCATGTGCCAGAACTACGCTCGGTCTGATCTCACCCCATGTGAGTACGTAAGTAACCTAACTTGGGTTCAATTCTAGTTAGCTTTTCTCTTTTTGGATTAGTCTAATATAAAAACTAAGGCATTGGAATAAAACTTGACATTAATTTGGCTTATACCTATGGAGTAAGTAACCATTGCAAAATGGGGGCCTAGGGTGCCTAACACCTTTCCTGAGACTTAATCAAACCTCTTACCTAGAACTCTAATGCAGACAATAAGACCTTATCCATAATCTTGAGACTTATCCCTTCAAAATTAATAAGTGGTGACTCTTAATCTCAAACCCAGTGAGTAAAATCCGTACTCACAATGGTTACTTAATAACCATGATTTAATAGATCCCATGAATTTTTTTGATTACGATTCATTTTACATCAATGATCTAAAATTACAGCAAAAATTTTGCGCTATCTCAATTATGATTCATAATGCATTGTACCATGGTTTTGAAACTACTATTAATCCCATGTGTGTGTTAGTTAATTGAAACTACTATTAATTTAAATAATTCTATTAATTGAAACTATTGAAACAAGTAGTCAGATAAGAAAATTTATATTGCACATCTTTATAAGGTCCTTAGACATCATATCGCCGTACCCATATTGTATCGCCGTATCGTATTGCTGAAATTTATATTATTTATTTTAGTAATTTTAAAAATACTAAAATAAATAATCTTCAATATAAAGATAATCATATTCTCCTTATATCAAGTGCACATACCAATTTCTTTATGATCCCAAAATTGAGTTGTTTGTTTAATCATTTTCTTTATATTATCAAATAATTTTTGAAAGGGATTCAGCAAAAATGGTCGAAATCAACTCCAGAAGTTAAACCATTTTTTTCATAAAATTCTTGAGGGAGTTGGGGCAGTTCATCTCACCGAGCATTTGAATAATTTGTATACTTTGAACATTAATAGTATTCAATGGTTATGTATTGAATAGTTTTATTTATGGAATATTTGGTAATGTTAGTTTTATGGTTTAATTATGATTGTGTTACGAAATACTAAGTACTAAAAAAAAGTTATAAAATAATTTTTTTTATTTAAACATTTAGCGGCGGTTTCGCTAATAACTGAAATAAAAATAAATTTATTTATTTTTTTTATTAAAAAAATTAGTGGGGGTGTAAAACTGCCGCTCAATTATTATGAACCACCACCGTACATTATATTGAATTGACGACGATGCCCTCAACCAACTCTCGGTAAAAGAACATTGAACCACTACTAAATCTTTAGCCCTTTACCGGCAGTTTTGTCTAACCACCACTTTAACTGCCGCTAAATCCTTCTACGAAGACGATTTTACAAGCGGTCCACTGAATCGTCGTTGAAGGGTTTAGCAGTTGTTTTCAGCGCTTTAACGAAGGTTTTGAACCTCCGCAAAAGGCGCATAATTTCGTTGTGAAATAGGCATTTTTCACCCTCTAACGTTTTATTGTCTTTTGAAGCCCCGTCGACGGTGTGAACTTTCCAAGTGTTCAGTATAATAATAAGTGTTCCTCATATTTGGTATTAATATCATCATTATCATCATCAATGGCTTATCTAAAATATATTGAGGGTCAGTAACATGGATCACATTTCACCATTCGTCTATATTCTTCTTTGATACTAATATGTGATCTCTAATTAATCTAATTAATAAAGCTCTAGGTACAGCGTGATGGCGGGACCTGAAATAGTTGTAATAAGGTTTAGAAGACGTGGATGATGAATTTCGATTAACACCCTTGCTATGAAAGGACAGTGCTGCACATTTCCAAAACAATATCTTATTTTAGTTTAAGTTTCCTCCAGCTTAACTTAGGTGGTAACTCGCATAATCACAATGACCATTCAATGTTAGTGGCATGTTTGGACATGAAATTTTGATTTTGTCACAAATGGAGGTTTTTCGAATGACTTTTGAGCTTTAATGCACAATGGAATTTGTCGCTTCCTAGTTCTGTTGGTTTGCTTCCAATCCATGGTCCATGGAGAAAGATGTGGTTGAAAAGAAATAGAGCACATATAGGCCTCTAATGGGCCAAAATGAAAGGACCACTATGGGTCTAACTATAATGTGGCTTGAAAAGCAATGGCTCTATGGACTTGAAAAGGGTCATAATAGGGTGAAACTTAGCCTGAATAGTCTTCAAGTGGGCCTTATGGTCATGGAAAATAGAGCACATTTAGGCCTCTAATCACCGGGTTGAAGTTCAGAACCGAAAGGTGGCAATGGGCATGGACAATAGAGCACATTAAAGATGATCAAAATAAGAATAAGTCGGATGTAGCTGCTTTGATACAATGAAAAAACCAATTTATTTTTATTTTTTATTTTTATAATCGCTGTATGATTACAATAACACTAACTAGATAGATAGGACAACTAATGATATTCTCTAACAATAATATTTTTCCAATACAACCTTGTTTGTCTTGGGTTTCACTCACAAAGCAATACTTTCATACAGCATTGAGTTTATATGCTCCTCAAGGGATGGAAGGCATTGATTGTCGTCATAATTGTACATCACAGGAACCATCCTTGCTACATTTAGTGAGGCATTTCTGAAAGATGGTGAGAAAGGATTTGGTGAGAGGCAATCCTCGTTGAGTCGTTTCCATGCATCTGAAATCATGCCAAAAACTTGCTCTCGTGCGCTTTCATAAGAAACGTCTCGGTGTTCCTTCATGTAGCACTCTATATATGATCCATCGTAACCTTCTTGGTTCTCATCCTGTCAATCCAATAATCACAATTTTAACAGGTGAGCCAACCACTGCAAAAAATAAACAAATCCCACCACACATATAGATAACATAGAAGAGTTTCCTATAGGAACTTGACAATTGGCATGATTTTTGAGAAGCTGATTGTTAGATTTAAAGAAGCGATTTTGGAGACATGTGACAAAAAATTGTCCGAATAGGCATTTTTAGACTATTTAATTATATTCTAATTTTTTTTGTTAGATGTCTCTCCAACAACCTTCCACGTGCTGAGTTTTTAAGGGGGTGATCCCTATTGGTTCCAGTAAGCATGGCCACTAGGACGGCACCCCCTATATAACAGTCTAATCGAGATACTGAACAAACAAAACATGACAAGGTCCTCTTACCTTGGCACTTCCTAAGTCATCCCAAAGACGAAGAATGGTTGCTGGGAGAGAGATGAGGTTTGGAATGTCATCCACAAGATCTACGCTATCTTTTGTTATACCATGGCCCAATAGAAAGGACATGTGTACTAAAACCACATGCACTCCTGAGCTAATCACTGCATTCTTCAAGTACTCCTCTGCCTTTGGAAGGTTCCCAGAAGCAAACCATTTTGCTTCTACTAGAAATGCATTGAACAGATTCACCCACTGCATCAGTCAGGTATAAACCTAATTGTTAGACTTTGTAATGTAATGAGAAAATTCCAATAAAATTCACCATCTATATGCATGAAATCATGATTAGATGTCATGAGTATTGATATACCGTCTTTCGTAGGGAGTTTATAGGGTTCCATCCATGTTCTTGAAAGACCTTATAGGCAATTTCATTGGTGATTTCATAAATAGCCTTGAAACATATCTTCATGTAGTTGGGTAGTTGTTCGCCAGCAGCGATATCCCATCTGCATCCAAGTAAAATTCATTGAATCGTTGGCATAGAAGTAATCAGTAGGAAAATAGATTGGATCTCATAAGTATTCAAATAAGCGGGTATGTCTAACCTATTGATTGCTTCTGTGAAGAGAACAAGTTCGTCAAGTCTCCCGTAAACATCGAATATGTCATCAATTATGTAGATAAGTGAAATAGGTTTTGTGAGCTCAATCCTTTGTTCTGAGAACCTTGGATCTGTTAGGGCTGCCAAGGGCCACACGTACCATTTAAGCGGTTGGTCTCTAGCAAACTTCAACTCCTGTGCCAAACCTAGTTCTTTCCACCACCTAGCATTGTGAACAAATGTTAGTATTAGTCAATCGGAACAAATAATAAATAAACTTTTGTGTCTCATATCGACGTACTTGGAAATATGAACGAGTTCTCGTTGATGTAGGCGTTGAACTATGTTAAAATCCATTTTCGCAAAATCTTGTAAAAGTTGTATCCATTCATGTTGGGTTTGGAAACTCTTGATGTAGTATTTAGTTCTGAACCTTGCCAAGCTCTTGTGAAATGGATGCTCCAAGGTATTCTGTACAATTCTAGCCAGATCTTTGTCCATAAGCATAATCATAGAAGCATTAAGGCTCTTTCCAGAAAAATCTTTGGCTTCATCCAGTATATGCTCTCCTTCTACAGCTAGGTGTGAAGCTTCATATAAACCCATCATTCCACTTATGTCTTCACATAAATGAATTTTAAATTTCCCCTCCTTATCCTTGAAGTTGTTAAACACATCTGTTCCATACTCAATTAGTAAGTGTCTCCCTACTTTAAGAAAAATTGGAATAAATTTGGATAATAACACTACTCACCTGCTGGCACATGGTACCCATCCTGCCTCAGTAGTCGAAAGCTAAGCGCGACCTCATACAGACTGCCATCACTGCTTGCACGAAAGTTTTCATACTGTATACTTAAACTTGTTATAATCTCTTCTTGGAAATGGTAATCAATGCCAAGGCGTTGGAGTGCATCGATCATGATCAAGCTCTCTAATGGGTCTTCTACTTTGCCAAGAATAAGCTTAATTTCCTCAAGTTTGTGCTTGTGTTCCATACCAAACAAATCCTGCATGCAGAAGTAAGCATCAGCAATGGAAACTCCCAAATATTAGAGTCTGCATAACTCAAAATCTAGTTATGATCTCCATGTAAAGAGTGATAGTGCTTACCATATAGTCTTGGGAGGGGTTAGAGTCCAAGTTGCGGGATTGATTGATGCTTCCATGGTTGGCAGCAGACATATAAGTGAAGCCATTGGAAAAAGCCATTAAGAATTAGCTACAGATTTGGGTGTTGTATATGTGCGAGAGAGAGAGAGAGAGAGAGAGAGAGTGAGTGTGAGTGAGTGAGTGAGTGAGTGAGTGAGTGTTTTGAAGCACCAAGGGAATCAATTTATAGAATCTTAGCCCGCTATCACACCAAGCAACGTTAATGGATTGAAGAATTCATTAGCGTTTGGGACTTTGCTACTAGACCGCAAAGGTCGAGACCACAGTGCTTGTGATGTACGGGTTTTAAAATTTTATTAAATTTGTTTTTGAAAATTTGAGATCCATGCATGTATAATGAAAAATTTGAGATCGATGCATTACATGTATGGTCTCGGTGGGCTCAGGATTACCTCTGGTAGCTACCTGAGCTAAGCGCTCGGGCATCCACAAAACATAAGACATGTGGCCATTTTAAAGGGAAAAGTTGTCAGTGGGGCAGAAGTCAAAATGATGAGAACAGGTGAAATGACTTCTGCCCACTGACATCTGTCACATGCCCATTGTTTTGTGGATGCCTGAGCGCTAGGCTCGGGTAACTACCAGAGGTAATCCTGAGCCGTCTCGGTGTCATCTCAGCCTCTCACCAGCTTTTTCCTAATGTTTAAGTGATTTATTTCGTTGAAAATTTGAGATCAGTGTGGTTTCGGCCCTTTATAGTCTGAGTAGCATTTTCCTAACGTTTAAGTGATTTATTTCGTTGACATCATTTTCAACCAGAGGACGACTATGATTTTGGGCTTGGAGATCTCGAAGAGCCGTCATGAATACTAGAACCGCGCGTCATAAACACTTCTTCTTCATTGATTCCCGTTGTGGCGTGTGAAAATCGGGAAAGCCCCCTAAGTCAGGTGAAAATCGATTTTCCGTTGCAATCTCCACGATGGGAATTGTGTGTTTGTGTTGACCGAATGGTTAGCAAGGACTTTGCTACTGAGACCGCAAAAGGCCGAGATCACATCAAGACCACTCATGTGATGAGCGGATCTTAAAATTTTCATAAATCTAATTTTATTTTTTTGAGATATGCTCATCCCATGTGTGGTCTCCGTCCTTTGCGGTCTCAATAGTATTTTCCTTTTTTTAAAGAGTTTTTTTGTTGAAGTGGGTTTTAGGCCCAGCCATCCACGAAGAGAGGACAATGCTTGTCGGATAATGTTAGCAACACTTAAAACACGTGTCTTTCTCTTATAATAACACGAGTCGCACTTCCATACCCCTAGGGTATTTAACCGTTCAATACCTAAGAATCGTGGCCGTTCATCAGGCCATGATTTCTCCACATTTTTTTCTCCAACAAGTTACTAGTTGACCTAAAACACTTATAAATAAGTAACTAGCATTTAACTAAGTGTAAGAACGCATCTAAACCGTCTATCTTTAGAATAGACCGTTCAAATCTATGGGTATTGAATGATTGGATACCTTATGGGTATTGAAAAAAAATCCAAATAACAAATCTCTTTCAATCGAAAACAGTGAGCTTTAAGTGGAGCTAGCATTACCGAATGGCCGGGTCTATCCAGCAGATAGGATTGATACACCCACATGGAAAATATTCAGGGCCCTTTTCTGCTTGGCCTTCAACTATGGCTAAGAATAATTCACTCTAAAGTTTTACCCATCTATCCTTAATTTTTAGAAAATAATAATAATAAAAATTAAGTACAAGTGCTACAAAATTTAACTAGATTCATGGCATTTAAAGGGGTTTCGTGACGCGTGGAGCAATACTTCACTCTTGCTCCTCGCTTGAGTAGCGAACTATTGCTCCCCGCACATTTAACCAATGGATCCGGAATCTAGCTAAAAGTCATGAGAGTGATTAGTAAGGGCACCCATTGTCGGCAAGGGGGTACAACATTCATGCTATTGGACACATCGATAAAAGAAAATCCGAAAGCAAGGACACTGCATTATGTTTCTTTAAAAAACATTTAAATATTTATTTTTTTGATAATTTTATTTAGGTGAGCCAATAGCATGTCTACCCCTTTGGGCTATAACAAGCTGTTTATAATCCATATTCGAAGTCATAATTGAGGCCATAAATGTGTACATCTTCCTGGCCCTGGTCATAAGCATGGAGGAGGCGAACAAAGAATATTTTGCCATTCCATCATATTCTTCTTATATACTAATATGTGATCTCTATATTATTTTATTTTATTTTTGGTTTAATGATCTCTATATAATTATTAGTATCGTTTAGTGACATTTACTTAGGGATAGCATATGATTGCTCTATTAATAGTTTTGATGTATCCAACTATTTTGAAAAAGTTATTGTTGCGCCCTAATATTCCATCTAGGCTAAAATGGAACTTTGACATGTGACATTGTTTATCTTGAACTTATCTTAAAAGTATATAAGACATACTAAAATGAGAACTCAAAAATTTCTTAATTAATATGCCATCAATTCTAGAAATTCATAACTGATAACAGAAATCATAAATATTTGAATCATATTCTTAACCATAAATGTAAACCTGAACATCATCATCATAAAATCTAATTACAACCTCTTAAATAATCAAGTCTAATAAAACTAGGAGTTTTGTAATATAGATATCGATTCAAATCTTTCTCCTCTTCAACGTAATCACCTTCATGTTCTATATATTCTTCATATTCTCACGGTTCAGCTACAATTTCAAACTCTGAACTTGCCGAAAGAAACATATCGGCTGAGCAACAAGCGACTCAATAGACATAAAATCTTAGCTAACGATATCATAAATATTAACATAAAACATACTTACATGGCTTAACTTAACATGCATAGATACATAAATTAAAGTGTGGAACATGTGAGCATCTTATCTCACTTCTCTTACCTGTCTTACTTATCTTACTTTCATCGTGAATATCGTCAAGTTGCATACATTTGTGCACTAACTTAAAATAACTCTTCACCATACATGTGAAGAGGCTTCAATATATATATACATTATTCTTATCGAGTAACCAACCTTAGCACTCGCTAGTGCGCAAATATTTCTTATGATTCACTTTCTTAGGTACACATACCCTTATGATCTTAGAATGATGGGACTCGGACATTGTGAAACTCAAATATGCAATCTTACATACATACTTACTTACTTGAGGCTTACTTATTATCGTGATCGTATCTTACTTGTGTGCTCAACATAATCGTGAGTGCAAAGTGATAAACCCTCGACTAAATTACACTTTAGATTACTAATTGAGCGTCATCGAAAATCCATCATAGCGTCTCATACCACTATGATAAAAGACTTAAGCAATAAGACTGCAATTCAAGACTCGTTTACTCGAAAGTAAATCACAACATATATAATTCATACATCATACAATATGACACATCATTCTACATAATTCATAGGATGAACATGCATATGCATGGTTCTTAAAAATAACCCTAACATCATAGATCATTCATCATACATTAATCTTACCCATAAAACATAGAGATAATATATCTAAAATCCTTATTTGCACAGAATTCTGATAATCTCGCATCAAAACACCAAATCATTCAATCAAAACTCTGGAATACATCTCTTCCTCCATATTCAATCATACAAAACTTTAAATCATAATCTTATCCTACATTAATATTCATGATAAGATTTACATAAGAGGAGATCTCTACAATAAAAATTCATGTTTACTCTTATTCTTGTTCGAAATCTTAATCTTTATTCTTAATTAATATCAATGATCATGATATTGATAGTGAGGAATCTATATTTACCTTTCTTGATCGCTTCCGTATGATTACAAGCTTGCAAATGGTCTTGATATTGATCTCCAAGGCTTTTCTCATCTCTAAACATGAATCCTCTCAAAATCTTAGGTTTTTCCTTTCTTTTGAGTTTTAGGGCTCTTAGAATAGATAAGAAGCCCTTATCCCATGTTTAAGGGTCTATTTATAGGGACCTTGGCGAATTCCTATTTTTTCACGAAACTGGGCATTTTTAGCCCTTTTATGCACGTGCGTGGCTGTTCGAACGCCAACTTCCTGTAAAGGTCGTTTGAATGCCTTTTCCATCCGTTCGAATGCTTAATCTTCTGTGGAGGTCATTCGAACACCCTTAGCGTCCATTTGAATGTCTAACTTTTTTGCTACTCTTTAGTGAACTTTAATATTATACAATCAGATCATAAAAATGACTAAAAACAAAGAAAATATTTGGGTTTTTTTCAGTTTGTATTATATTAAAAAACATCGAATGGAATTACTTGGAGAGTCTTATTCTTATTGCAAATATGAGATCTTGAAAAATTCCAATTTTTTTTTTAAGTTTGGAAAATTATATTCTGCCATGTGCCCTTTGTCTGTCCTCTTAATCGTGTGGTTAAGATTAACTAACTTAAGGTTAATATTTTTTTTTCTTCTAAAAACCAAGGTTAGATGGATAAACCCTAGGGGTGAGTGAATGTTAGCCACAGTTAATGATTATTAACTAACCTAAGGCTTATATATTTTTTTTCCTAAAAGCGAAGGTTAGATGGATGAACCCTAGGGGTGAGTGAATCTTAACTATGGCTAATGATTGTTAACTAACCTGAGATTCATACTTTTTATTTTTTTGAGAATACCAAGGTTAGATGGATGAACCCAAGGGGTTGAGGGAATTTTAACCAGAGTTAATGAGTGTTAATTAAAAGAGTGCTTTCTTCCTTAGAAACTAAAATGCTAAAGCACTTGAACACATTTATTAGTACCTTAAGTTTCATTTTATTATTGTGCCATTATCAAAATTAGTAGGGGTACCTTGGGGTACCCAAGGTTGTAACCTTGAGGCTACCAATCTCCCCTTTTTTGATGATAACATAATAATGTAATGAAATGAGATTGAGCTCCCCCTCAGAATATGAATTAAGTAAAGACATGAGGTAAGCTCCCCCTAAACATATGTATATACAAAATTGAAGCATTTTTAAAAAAACTTATATGCACATTTTCAGATAGGTTTAATAGGCATATCATTATGGAATAATACCAAGAGAAGTTCCACAAAGATAATTTTATCTTTTCAATTTTGGCAGCTAGGGAAGGCTTCTACTGGGCGGCACGCGGACACGCAAATAAGTATTTCCTTTATATTTATTATAATTTTTAATTTAAGATTATTTATTAAGAAACTAATTTTGAATAATATATATGTATATATTTATTTATATTTTGTTAAAGTAACTTTCATAGTACGTGATCAATGTATGCATGTAATACGAAAGATTGTGTTGATGATGGAAAATGATAAGTTGACACGTGGAAGTTATTTCCTAGTCAGATCGGAATCTAACCTAGTCAGAAGCCACGTGGATAAAGTTATGATGATCCAAAATGTTCTGTTGCTTTAAAATATTTAAGATTAATAGTGTATCAAATATTCATTTACACTATTTTATGGTTTTTCACTTTTTAGAACCGTAGTAAACCTTCAGAGCTTTATTGCTAAAACGCCTTTTCTAGCCTAAAGTAATATTTTATAAATACTGTGATAAGCTTTTAGATTCTAATGAAAAGCTTAATTGGTTCATTACTTTAAAATATGTTATGTTTAAAAGATATACTTTGTCTATAAACGTATCAGATGCTTATTTATACTATTTTTATGATTTAACACTTTTGAGTGTGATAAGCTTTCAGATACCTTGAAGTATGCCATATTTGAGAATAAGATCCGAACTCTAAACATGTTGATCAACTCACTATGCCTTTAGGGCTTGAAGTAGTTCGAGTATTTCATAAATGATATGATCAAAGGAGCAGGTTTTGATCAACTAATAAGCTTTCAAAAATCAGATGGAAAGCTCAAAGGCGGTACACTCCATCAGGACTAAATTCGTCTTTGGTAAGATTTCAGTATAATCAGAATACTGAATGTATTCTAATGCCATTATGATATCTTATTCTTCAAGACATGTCTTGAATCAATGGCGTTGCGAGCTGATGCTGATCAGAAGCTCGAAGGAGTCATACTCTGTTGAGACAAAAAGGCGGTTACCAGTTCCACCTCGTCTTCATAGGGATTTGATGGAACCATATCACCATGTACCCTATTACTTTGTCAGGAGGTAAAGGCATTGATTGCCTTCCTCGTGGGAATGGGCGTGTGTGTTCCCCCTATATCCTATTCCAGTAAAGTATTGATTACTTCCTGGGCTGACAGTCAGGAGGGAATGCTGAGGATGTATTTTGCCCCCATTTCGTCCCTGTGGGCTATTGGAGGAAAACGAGGCCTCCATAGTCCCATTCTCTTGTACTAGATGATTGAGGCCTAACGGTGGATACGATATCCACCCTGAGAATGGTACCCTTGTCCAACACTTATGATTTCTCTAGACAAGGTATTCCAAAGGCTTATGACCCGCCTTTGGTGTACGGTGATTTATATACATATATTATATATCTGGGGGAAGGATGATGAGATGTGGTTTGGAGGGCTAGGAGAGAACTTGTTAAATTAGATAAACTCTTTTCTAAAAGAAGTTTACTCTTTTAACCTTTGAAGAATATATCTGAAAGCCTGTTTGGGTCATAACAGTTTAAAAGATTAAGCTATAACAGAAAGTTGGTTATGCTGGTTTGATGAGCTGACATCTCCTTTCTAAAAGGACATGTGATGTTTAATAGATAGACTCCATTTAACGGATGCAAGCTATTTTTAACAGAATATAAGTTAGTTATTGACAGAATGGCTCCACTTAACGGAAATACAACTGTCATATGTCAGAGTCGGTTGAATGTCATATCAAAGAATATTATTATTATTAATTAAAATAATAAGTTTTCTCTATAAATAGACAAAGGATAACAAGATCAGAAAAGGATTTTTGGGGGGGGATCAATAATTGACAGTATTTTGGAATGAGAAATTCTCATTCTCTCAGATTTTGGAGGTATTCTTGAATGTTCTAAAGAAGGAAAACTGCCAGTCCATCGATATTCTTCATTGTCCTTCTTCTCTCCCTTCAGATCACATCTCATTATCCCTCATTTTCTCTCTTATTTCACTCTTTCAGGAATCCTGGAGAAGCTCGAGCTGTTGTAGTGTAGCTGAACTCCTTCCAGGCTTGCAAAATAACCCAGAAATACTGAAGGAGGTTGCTGATGGTGATTTTCTGACCTCATGCGATAGATCTGCAACCATAGGTGACAATCTGAGTCTACATCAGCAATCCAAATCCTTGGATTCAACAGGTTGCTATGGTTAACTCTTTAGTGTTTTGATTCAATCTCAACCCATTGGGTTCCACCTCGATTGTTGTGTGGTATGTGTGGACTACACTTATCTACTACTGTCAAATGGACTTCTATTTTCAAGGCTTGTTCGAAAGATTTTCCTATTCGGTTGTGGCGGTTGTGGTATGGACAAGGCTTGTTGTCTGAAACCTAGCTATATTCATTCAGCTTCAGACTTGGGTATTAGCTATGTGGGTATTAGCTTAGGATTTCTAATTAAAGGGTTTTAAGTCATTTTGGCGGTTTAGGAAATTGAAACCATCTACCCTATAGAAAGTCTTCATCATCCAATTCATCATCCTTACTTTATATCTTAAGAAAATACTTTAGTTACATATTTCCCAATCAAAATTGAAGGCCCTGCCCACTGTTCATGTTCATTGTTTCAGGATCTTCTCTATGCATTAACTACATGTTACAAGTTTGTCTTGAAAAGTGCAGTAACAATGCGCAATTTCAAATAGTAAGATACGTAAATTTATAATGTGTATAATATATGCATCTTGGAAATTATACTCTATAATCTCTACTATTATAATGAGAGAGGGAGGTGTAGGTGGCGTTGATTTATTTTATTTACTATAACAAAAAGTTAAATATTAAATTATCTTAATATTATTCAGTGAAGATATATTTAAGGAGTATTCAAGTCTTCTCAAATCTATTAACTTCAATCCCCTTAGAAAGGGTTGATTACCTCAACTATCAACTCTAATTCTCTCTCTCACTCTCTCACTCACTATGTGTTTTAAACCGTTGCACAACTCACTATTTCTAAAACAATTTATCTCTTTTATGTCTTCCTCTTACACACGTGCATCATGTGGATCTCACTAGGGTCCCTGTTTCCACTATGTCTCCCCCTTTCCTCTCTCACTATGTGTTGTCAACTGCTGCAAAACTCACTGTTTCTAAGACAATTTCTCTCTCCTACGTCTTCCTCTAACACACGTGCATCATGTGGATCTCGCCAAGGTCCTTGTTTCCACTCTGTCTCCCCCTTCCCTCTCTCACGTGCATTGCACCATATCATGGAGGGAAATTCCTTCCATGAGACTTGATCTATGGCCACCATTAAATGAGGAGCACACTATAGCCATTTGAATTAGAGAGGTATGCATGATCAGATTAGTGACTTACTATATTTTTTTTCTTTAAACTTAATAATAATGCTAAATTATTTACTTCTGTATTATATTAAAACGACTACAATTCATTGTTCTTTATGCAATTGCAGCTGTGGGGATAGATTGCTAGATTTGTAAATTAGATTGATACTATTAATAAGGTAGATAAGATACAATGTATCATTACCCTGTTTATCATCACAACCTACCAATAGTATCAGATTAGTATCAATTAGATACAAGCCCTCCTGTTTCTTTCCTGCTTATATCAATTATGCTGGATGAAAATGGTTGTTGAGATTTTAGCCTTGTCGAAGAGTACTGCTTACCTGATTCGATAAAGATTGCCATCAGTTCCACATATTTTTCTATATCTGAATCTAATGATTCATTCTTCTGGAAGTTATCTTCAAAAGGTAATTTTTCTATCAAATCAGCATGGAATTATTTTCACCTGTCTGCTAACTAGAAAGATTGGAGTAAATATTCTTGGAACCCTATGATACCAAGAAAGATACAGGTGTTCTATTGGAAAATTATGTATGAAGTGTTCCCATTAATTCTAGATTCAATCTACTGTTATTCCTCTTGCTAGTTGTTGCTCTTGTTGCAGTAGAGGTAACTCGAAAACTTTAGATCACCTTTTAGGGATATAGGATGCCCTCTCTGATTTTTTTGGTAGTTTATGCTCTATTATGCCTTTACCTATTGACAATATTCATTGTCTTCTGATGAGATGGTTTAGACTCTCTGATAGATGTCACAATGAATTCTTTGTCGTGCTCCCAGCTATTATAATCTGAAAAATCTGGAAAGAAAGATGTAATCGGAGATTCAACACTGTGTTCAAACCTGTGAACATTATTATAGAGAATATTAAAAGATAGTTATATGAGTTTGCAAACTTCTCCAGCGGAAAATGTTTTGATATCTCTTCTATAAATATTGTGGTTCCTCATTCTCAGATAAATTCTCAAGTCTTGCATGTTAAGTGGTTTCGTCCGCCTTAAGGTAGACTTAAACTAAATGGAAATGGTGCCTCTAGGCACTGCAAAATTAAAGATTTTTAGCGGCAGTTCCAAGCCGCCGCTAAATTGTTCTGTGGCGATTTAGAAAACTGCATGTAAAACTGTTAGGGAAGGAATTAGTAGTAGTTTTCATGAGGGTCCGTCAAAACTGCCATTGAAAGTCTATGGAAATACCGACGGTTAAATTTCCATTCCCTGGCAGTTCATTAAGGACAGTACCGTCATTTCGGCTAATAATCAGTGGTGGTTTAAATTGGCTCTAAAATCTGAAAATTATACGAAAAATATTTTAATTAACTTATTAGCGGAGGTTACAAACCGACGCTAAATTTAAAAATTGTTATTTTTAATTTAATTAATAGCGGCGGTGTGAACCAAAGCTAAATATGATTAATTGAAATTTTAATTAAGTGAATGGTGGAGGTTCAAGAACCTCGTTAGCCCGATTTGGGCAACGGGGTTCATGAATTCCTAAGTTTCAAACATAGAAAAATAGGAACCTAGACATACGCACAAAATTTCAAACTTCAAACGGGACTCCTTTTTCAACGTGGTCTATTTCGGTGCTTTTGTTCCAATTTATCCTAACTTTTAGAATTTGTTTCGTTTAATTTAGACCTTGTTTGCCTGATTTGGGCAATGAAGTTCTTTAATTGCCTAAGTTTCAAACTTAGAAAAATAGAAACCTAGACCTTCCCACGTAATCCCGATTGAGACTCCATTTTCGACGCAGTCTATTCCGATGCTTTTGTTTCAATATATCCTTACTTTTACAATTGGTTTCGTTCAGTTTTGACCTAGATTGCCTAATTTGGACAACGGGATTCATTAATTGCCTAAGTTTTAAACCTAGAAAAATATATACCTAGACCTGTGCATAGATTCCCTCCTTTTTGATGCGCTCTGTTCCAATGCTTTTTTTTCAATGAATCCTAATTTTTAGAATTAGTTTAATGTGTTCATTTTTGACCTCGTTTGCTCAATTTGAACAATGGAGTACATTAATTGCCTAAGTTTCAAACTTATTTTAAAAAAAATAGAAACCTAGACCTGTGCACAGAATCCTAATCAGGACTCATTTTTTTGATGCGGTCTGTTCTGACGCTTTTGTTTCAATGTATCCTAACTTTTAGAATTAGTTTCGTTCAATTTAAACCTCATTTGCCCAATTTAGGCAACAATGAGCCCGAATTACCTCTTTTACAAAAACAATTAAGCCTAACCTAACATTGAGCATCAAATCCTAACTGGAATTTAGTTTTTGATGCGGTATCTTCTAACACTAATATTTCAATATGACTTATGTGTTGGAATTGGTTTCAAGGTATTCGGTGCTCGTTTGGCCAATTTGGGCACCGAGGAGTTCAAATTTTCTTTTTTGCATGCAAAAACAATTAAGCCCAAACCTAACATTGCATGTTAAATCCCAACCGAGAGTCAATTTTTGATGCGTTCGTATTTAAATATAACCTAAGTGTTGGAATTGGTTTCGAGGTATTCAGAGCTTGTTTACTTGACTTGAGCACTAAAGATTCTGTAGTGTATCTTTTGCTAAAACAATTAGCCTAAACCCAACATTGAGCGTCAAATCCCAGTAGGGAAAAAGTAAAAATTTGAGCAAGACGAAAGGTAATATGGTCCCTTCCCTTGGGTGTCTGCTCATTAGTTATCCATTGAGTTCATTATAAATTAAAATTTAATATATTATTTAATTACAACTATAACTAAAATCTATTTTTAAAATATTATTTACCTCATCGGGCGTGTGTGGTGCTGGAGAAGCATGACTTGTAATTAGCTACGAGAAATTATAGTAGATAATTGAATAAATATTTAACTTTTAAAAATGAATAATTAATACTTGTTTCAAATTTGAAATATAACACAAAATGTAATTGTCAGATTATATACATGTCTCTGCATAAGCTCTTGGAGCATATGCTCCATGGCCTGGATCGAGATCCCTGTTCAAGGAACATGGCATCTTTCACAGCATTTGCTTCCTCAGAGCCCTCATTGTCACGCCCAAAAATCTCATTGTTGGTCAAATGAGACCTTGTACTTGTGACACTGCATATCCATCATAACTTAACAACATGCATGACAAACTAAATATGAGTCTGAAAATTTCTTCAATAATATAAACCTCAATATATAATAGAATAATCTGAATAATTCAACATTGTGTCCAACCTGAACATAATTAATCTGATCATTCATATGATCTCAATTACAAAATTAAACCTAAGCAATATCAACTTTAAAATTATCTTCATTACAACTCTTTCAATCTGAAATAAAAACAACTACTATCTAATGGATCGATAATATGGATAGTGATCCAAATCGATCTCTCCATCCTGGTAGTCACTTTTGAGCTCTTCTAGGTATTCTTCATCTATCCAAGGCCTTGGTGCATAGATGTCAAATCCTCTTGAACCTACCTACAGTAATAATTCGGCTAAACATTGAAAACGCTCAATGTATATAAATTATAGTTAACAATATATCATATGATCATATCATGCAGTTCCAGTCGTATTATACATATCATACTTTACATAATCAGAGTGCGAAAAACATGTGAGTATATCAATATCATCATTCTGTGCAGACTTGTGATACATGTGCATATGCATGTAAAATTATAACAGTTGTCGCGTCTCAAAATCCCACCTAAAGGAGAGACTTTGTGCATGACTATCTTATCATATCAAACCATCTTACATAAAATACATATCGCTTGTGTTTGCTCTCTTTCTTTCTTCTCTTTATTTGTTATTGCATTAATTATAGAATTGCTAGATTTTCATTCCCTTATTATTAGATTAACTAAATTTCTGCAAAAGGGATTAGGAAGAAAATTTGAATTTGCTAAGACCATATTCGCCCCACCTCTAGGGTCCAATCTTTGGGCAACAAGTGCCCTTGAAAACGACTTGAAGTTGGGTATGTAACTACCCTTCATTGAACATGCTTGAAACTGAGCCACTAACATCCTTGACCAACCCCTCTGTTTGGCATTATCACTTGCAACTTGTCTTTGCTTGAAGCCGGATATGACATATCTTTAGATATGCCCTATCTTTGACCAACCCTCAGTTTGGCTTTATCATTTGTACTTGTGGAATCATAACTTGACTCTTTTGTATTTATTGTGAACTTGTAAACTATCGGATACCCATACTTAAAGAAAACTCAGTCATGAAAGACATACGTGTGCATAGGTTACTTGTGAACATCATGGTAGACCTAGAAAGCCTTTAAACATCTTTACATAACCATAGAATTTCATTCATAACGATAGCTTGCATATACATGGTTAATACATCTTAATCCCTTTAATTTTTCATCAATAACACATGCTTTACATCTTGCTTTTCATAATTTGATACAACAAATAGAAAATATCTACTTTTCTAAGACAGAATCCCTACAATTGAGAGCTTGAGAAAACTTGTGGAAGTGAAGATCGAACTTCGATTGTTTCAGGATGAGAGTTGTTTTTATCTTCCGACAACGGTTACCCCCTCCCCCCCATCTCGAAGGCCAAACAAAAACAATTGGTATAAGCGAGTGAGTCAAAAGGGGTTTTCTGCGTTGGAGGGCTGAAATGACCGGTAGATTATTTTAAAAAATTACCTTACATGAGAGGTATGGATAAATGAAAATTTTACTATACCCTATAAGATAAGGGTAAATCAAGTAATAAATCATAAATTACGTAAGGTGGCCCTAATTGGACTGGTTATTTTTAGATTAAACTATCAATTGCTTAAAAGGGACCAAACCTTTGAAATTCGGTAACTACTTTAAATTATTAATGATTATACTTTCTTTTATAAACTTAGATATAATTTCCTAAAAATATATATATAACAAATTTTCCATGCAACACACGTCCAATTTTACTAGTATATATATATATATATATATAATCAATACTTTCATTGATCATTGAGGGATTCCCATCAATTAAAGATGATCAAAATAAGACTAAAGAAGATCGAATTAAGGTTAGATGGAGCTGCTATGACGCCATAGGCTAAACTGGTTTATTGATAATCCTTTGATGATTACAATAACCCTAACTAGATTTTAAATAGATAGGACAACTGCTGATATTCTCTTACAATTATATTTTCCAAACACAATCTTGGAGAGTTTTCCTCACTACAAATCAATACTTTCGTAGAGCATTGAGTTGATATGCTCCTCAAGGGATGGAAGGCACTGATTGTCGTCATAACTGTACATCACTGGAACCATCCTTGCTACATTTAGTGAGGCCTTTCTAAAAACTGGTGGGAAAGGATTTGGTGAGAGACAATCCTCATTGAGTTGTTCCCAAGCATCTGAAATCATCCCAAAAACGTGCTTTCGTGCGCTTTCATAAGAAATGTTTCGGTGTTCCTTTAAGTAGCACTCTATATATGATCCATCGTAACCTTCTTGGTTTTCATCCTGTCAATCCAATCACAATTTTAACAGATGAATCGCCTATGGATGGGCCATAATAAAAAGTAAACAAAAGACATCACATAGATAACATGCAAAATTAAACAAAAGACATCACATATATTGATAGGCCTTGGATTGTCTCTGGCGAAGTCTTACCTCTCTCCGGGTTCCATACATTGTGCGACAGTTGGCATAAAAATGGGGAATAAGTCTTTTTATTTTTTCCCATGATTTTGACTTCTCCCCATTTGATATCTCTTCCCCTTATTCTTACACACTTATCGCCACATGTCTTATTATGCGTTGGAAGTCAAAATCATGGGTCCCATATGATTTTGACTTTTCCACCACTTATCCCTTATTCCATGGAATCCCGAGACAAGCCCTTTATGACTTTGTCAGAGACAATCCAAAGCCATATAGATAACATAGAAGAGTTACCTATTGAAACTTTGCTTATTGAGAAGCTGGTCGTTAGATGTTAAGATGGGTCTTTCAAACACGTGGTAAAAAAAATTTGCCTTTTTTTTGGACCGTTTAATTAAGTTAAACTTGGTCAGCAAAAAAAAAAACTTGGTCAGCATTAATTTCAATTCGACTGGTCCTCGAAATGCCAAATCATACTTTTTTTTGTCACGTTTCTCTACTGGAAACAACTTGACATCCGCTTGTTGGAATAAAAAAATAATTAGCGTTCCACATGTTGAGTTCTTAAAGGTGATAACTACATGTTCTAGTAATCATGGCCACCCACTACACTACATGTTCTATTAATGCAATCGAAGTTCGTCCCACTAGAACGATACCCCACATCATATAACAGTCTAATCAAGATGACAAGTTCCTCTTACCTTGGCACTTCCTAGATCATCCCAAAGACGAAGAATGGTTGCTGGGAGAGAGATGAGGTTTGGAATGTCATCCACAAGATCTACGCTATCTTTTGTTATACCATGGCCCAATAGAAAGAACATGTGTACTAAAACCACATGCACTCCTGAGCTAATCACTGCATTCTTCAAGTACTCCTCTGCCTTTGGAAGATTCCCAGAAGCAAACCATTTTGCTTCTACTAGAAATGCATTGAACAGACTCACCCACTGCATCAGTCAGGTTTAAACCTAATTGTTAGACTTTGTAATGTAATGAGAAAATTCCAATAATATTCACCAGATCTATATGCATGAAATCATGATTAGATGTCATGAGTATTAATATACCGTCTTTCGTAGAGAGTTTATAGGGTTCCATCCATGTTCTTGGAAGACCTTATAGCCAATTTCATTCGTGATTTCATAAATAGCCTTGAAACATATCTTCATGTAGTTGGGTAGTTGGTCGCCAGCAGCGATTTCCCATCTGCATCCATGTAAAATTCATTGAATCGTTAGTATAAATTAAAGTAATCAGTAGGCAAGATAGATTGGATCTTAGAAGTATTCAAATAATTAGCGGGTATGTCTAAGTACCTATTGATTGCTTCTGTGAAGAGAACGAGTTCATCAAGTCTCCCGTAAACATCGAATATGTCATCAATTATGTAGATAAGTGAAATAGGTTTTGTGAGCTCAATCCTTTGTTCTGAGAACCTTGGATCTGTTAGGGCTGCCAAGGGCCACACGTACCATTTAAGCGGTTGGTCTCTAGCAAACTTCAACTCCTGTGCCAAACCTAGTTCTTTCCACCACCTAGCATTGTGAACAAATGTTAGTATTAGTCAATCGGAACAAATAATAAATAAACTTTTGTGTCTCATATCGACGTACTTGGAAATATGAACGAGCTCTCGTTGATGTAGGCGTTGAACTATGTTAAAATCCATTTTCGCAAAATCTTGTAAAAGTTGTATCCATTCATGTTGGGTTTGGAAACTCTTGATGTAGTATTTAGTTCTGAACCTTGCCAAGCTCTTGTGAAATGGATGCTCCAAGGTATTCTGTACAATTCTAGCCAGATCTTTGTCCATAAGCATAATCATAGAAGCATTAAGGCTCTTTCCAGAAAAATCTTTGGCTTCATCCAGTATATGCTCTCCTTCTACAGCTAGGTGTGAAGCTTCATATAAACCCATCATTCCACTTATGTCTTCACATAAATGAAGTTTAAATTTCCCCTCCTTATCCTTGAAGTTGTTAAACACATCTGTTCCATACTCAATTAGTAAGTGTCTCCCTACTTTAAGAAAAATTGGAATAAATTTGGATAATAACACTACTCACCTGCTGGCACATGGTACCCATCCTGCCTCAGTAGTCGAAAGCTAAGCGCGATCTCATACAGAATGCCATCACCGCTTGCATGAAAATTTCCATACTGTCTACTTAAACTTGTTTTGATCTCTTCTTGGAAGTGGTAATCAATGCCTAGGCGTTGGAGTGCATCGATCATGATCAAGCTCTCTAATGGGTCTTCTATTTTGCCAAAAATAAGCTTAATTTCCTCAAGTTTGTGCTTGTGTTCGATGCCAAACAAATCCTGCATAAGTAAAAGCATCAGCAGTGGAAACTCTGAAATATTAGAGTCTGCATAACTCAAAATCTAGTTATGATCTCCATGTAAAGAGTGATAGTGCTTGCCATATAGTCTTGAGAGGGTTCAGAGACAAAGTTGTGGGATTGATTGATGCTTCCACGGTTGGCAACAGACATGGAAGTGAAGCCATTGGAGAAATCCATGAGAGAGAGAGAGAGAGAGTTTTGAGTGTTTTGATGCAGCAAGGGAGTCAATTTATAGAATCTTAGTCCCCTCTCCTACCAGCCAAAGGTATCGTCATGGATTGAAGAGTTACACGTTTTTTGGTTAAGGTCATCTTCAATTACATGCCCTTCACGAGTTTGTGAAATTTCTATGACTTTGGGCTTGGAAACTTCTAAGAACCGTGTCCTGAACACTAGAACCGTTTCATAAATTCTTATATTTGCCTTTCAGAGGATATATAATTACGAGTTGGTGGCGTAGAGGCTTGGAAAGACGGATAACTCCTGGAACGTGAAAATCATTGTTCTCTAGCTCTCTCCACGGGAAGTGTGTGTTTATGATGGATTGTTGACCAAATTTCATGGTTCAGGAAAAACTGTGTTAATATCACAAACTTTCTAAAGGTAATGTATATATATGTTGCAGTCGGAAAAAGATTAGCTCTGGTGGCTGCCGAGCCCCGCACTCGAGCACCTACAAAACATAGGACGTGTGGCAGATGTCAGTCCACAGAAGTCATTTCACCTGTCCCATCATTTTGACTTTTCCTAACAGAGACTTATTTCCTTTAAAATCGCTAGGTGTCTTATGGTTTGTGGATGCCCGAGCGCCCAGCTCGGGCAGCCACCAAAGCTAATTTTTTTCCGTCACAACCACGGTGAGAGGTGGGAATTTGGTTCTTTAGGTCTCAAATTTATAGCGCAATGATATGTTCACTTTCCGATTGTCCACGACATTATTTCTTAATTTTAAACAAAAGACAATAAAAGTGATGGATCCTACAAAAGTGTCATACTTTATATTTTGGGCAATATTAGCACACCAAGCATTAGATTATATAGTCTAATGTCATGGCCATGTCCCTTTTGACACTCCTTTTATGATTAAGTTTAAGAAAATTAAAGTTAATATTTTTGTTTTCTTATTTCTTAGAAATGAAGATTAGATTACTTAACCTTAGGAATCAGTGAATCTTAATTATAATGGATGTGTGGTAAAAAGGGGGGCTACCAATGAGGACATGGCATTAGACTACATAACCTAACTTAAGTATTTCTCTACTATTTTTGCCTTTCTTGTATAAAATAGGAGAGAGTGGACAACTAGAAAGCGGACATAGAATTGCTCAAATTTTTAACTATATTAACAAGGGTAATGCTTCACAAACCGACCTAGATGGATGGATAAAAAAAGAAATGAAAAAAGAAAATGGATTTCAAAAAAATATTGAATCTCATCTCAGGGTGGTCCCTACCGTGGGCGCTCTGAGAAGCATTACCCATATTAACAAGGACTTTGCTACTGAGACCTTCTTAGGGTTGAGACCACCGAGACCATGCTCTAAGAGCATATGATTTCAGGTGCGGCCCATTTCACATGGTAGGCTCCACTTGAAATCCCGTGCTCTTAGAGCAGGTCTCGATGGTCTCGGCCCTAAGAGGGTCTCACAAGCTTTAGTGTAATAACAATTTGATGAAGAAAAAAAAGAAAACCCATCAGTGTGACTGCACAAATCACGAAAAATCCAAACGAGAATATCAGGTCGTAATGTGTAACTAAGCCCAGGCTGTCCATGAAGATACATAATGGCCGGGCCTAACCATATAGGACTGACATTGACCCATTTAACCAATGGATAGGAGTTTCAAATGGAATTGCCTCCCTACGAGTCCATTTGGCATGTGCAACATGGCATGTGGGCATGTGGTAAAAACATAAGTTTTGAATGACAAATTTATTTTATGTGTTTTTACCGATATATCCATAAATTATATACGTGATACTCGAATCAATGGGGGGCACGGCACACGCGAATCTGGGTGCCATGTTGCACATGCCAAATGGACTATGTTCCGTAGGAAGGTCCTTTGAGTGTCGTGGTTGGGTGCTCAATGTTGAATTGAGAAATCTAGCTAAAATTCATAGAGTGGAATTGTAAGCACCCTATTTTTGCACCCCCTAACCTTCTTCCTGTTTCTTCAAATGCTTCAAGGTTTACCCAAGCCTATTTAGCCAAACTTATACCCAAACAGCTCAATCAAGCCCAATTACTTAATTCTATTACCCAAGCCCAATTACTTAATTCTATTACTCAATTGTCTTAGCCAAAACTCAATTGCTTTAGTGAAAGCCTAATTACCATAGCCTAAGCCCAATTGTCATAGCTAAAGTCCAATAACCATAACTCATGACCCATCTACTAACAACTCATGATCCATAAGATCTAGTCCACATACCCACATCCATTCAACCCATATCGAAGACCCACAAACCCAAGTCCACTTTCCATTTTCCTACAAAAGACCTTTTATATTTTCTTCAAACCCCAAATAGCCCCATTTTTATGTTTACACACATTTTTGACCACCCAATCATCTCTCACCAAGTACACACCTTTTTGACTAACCAATCACCTCCCTTACTCTCTTACACTTCTTACAACTCATTCTTACACATCTTACAAAACAATTAATTCTCTTACACTCCTTTTGACCACCAATCACCTCTCATCAAGTACATACCTTTTTGATTACCCAATCATTAACCATATCAATTTTGACCAACCAATCATCTCTCTTCTTCTCACCCAACCCTCTATTAATCACCAAATTGCCACAACCCCTTGAAACCTCTATAAATACAAGATCCTCATAAGCCATTTCTTCCACCTCCAAAATCCCAAGTGGAAACTCTAGCCCTTCCTCCTCTCACCCCTTTTATTTCTTTTTAGCCTTGAAGAAAGTTAGAAGAAGCCAAGGTTTAAAGTGCGTAGAGAATTCTAGAACTAAAAGCCTAGAGTTCTTCACTAACTCTCTTCCTTTGTGGACTCTAAAAACCCATCACCTCTTGGAGCATTGGAAAAGAAGTCTTGGAGGAGTAGGCACTCTTCCCTTTATTCTTCATCTTCTTCTTTGCTTCATATCTATTTTTTTTATTTGTAGTCCTCTTGTAGAATAATTTGGGAAGACCTTTCTTTTTTCAAGTTTAGTTGGGTCTCTCTACACCAATCTAATGGTGTAGAGGGACCCCACCTCAAAAGAAATGAGATGTTTTTTTTTTTTCTTTCTCTCGTGTAAATATTTTTCTTTTCTATGTACCCACTAGTGTGTAGGCCCATAGAGAGTGGAAGCTAAAGCTATATCTCTATTTTTATTTTGTTTCTTCATTTTGATTCTAGTCCTTCATCTAGAATCTTTTGGGAAACTCATCATCCCTCAAATTTTCATATTTAGGGTTCCATTATATCATTCATAATGGTGTAAAGGGACTACATTAGAGAGGAGATGATGAGTTTTCATTTTCTTCACTTGTCACTTGTTTCATTTCTTTCTTTTTCCTTCATGATTCTATTTTGAATGAGTAAATGATGATTTATGGACTTAAATAGAACATTATCCAAAATGTCTCATACCAAGGACAATGGTATTTGAGCTATTATCAACACCAATCCAACAAAATATGTATTGACAATAGACCATTTACTATTCATAATGCACACTCCTCTTTATGTCATAAATATAATCTTTTAGCCTAACTTTTCCTTAATCTTTCTCTTGGATTAAATTTGACTTTAGTTGAGTTTGCCAAAATCCTACCTATATGAAAATCCAAAAAACATGATAAAATCTCAAAATATAAAAAATATTATAAAATCTCAAAATATCAAAAAAATGTAAAAATACAAAAAGACCAAAAACATGATTGCCAGGCTTTCTTGACCTTGGTTAGCTAACCTAATCATGATTAACACCCTTCTAACCGCGGTTAGACCTAAACCTTGCACTTGACCAACCCGGTCAACTAAACCCTAGCCCTTGGCTAGACTCTTGATCACCTTATGCACACACACATGCACCCTTAGCCTTGGCACGGGCTCATGTGCCAGAACTACGCTCGGTTTGATCTCACCGCAATGTGAGTACGTAGGCAACCCTACTTGGGTTCGACCCTAGCCCACCTAGTTTTCTTTTTTCTTGGATTAGCACTTGATTAAACAACTTAGACATTTGAATTAAATCTTGAGATTAAAATTGGCTTAAATTTAGGGAGTAGGTAACCATTGTAAAATGGGGGTCCTGGGGTGCCTAACACCTTCCCCAGGGCTTAATCGAACCGCTTACCCTAATCTCTGTTTAGACCATTTGCCTTATCCGACCAAATCCCGGGACCTATCCCTTAGAATGAATAGGTGGCGACTCTTAGTCAAAACACCAATGTGAAAGTGGGTAGGAAAAATCCCATGCTCATAGGAATAACAACAAACCCTGTTGTTTCCCAAAGGGCTACAACAGGCATGCATGCTATTGGTCGGCGTTAATTAAAAAAAATTCAAAAGCAATGATTTTTCCCACTTTTCCTTGGGGCTGTATCCAACGCCTTGAGCAGAGCTACCCTTCTTAACGTGTAAATTGTGGCAGTCTTGTAATTATTGAGAGAAGAGTTTGAGTTGGGTTTTACACCTCAAGCCGAACTAAATGGCTGAGCTCGTTTGCTAATTGAGCCCAACACAGGACATAAGCAACAAGTTTTTGGCCCAGTTTAGCTCCATTCATTTTACTATATTACCTATAAAGCCCTTAATAGTATTAGTTTTTACTTAAAATTTAAGAAACTTAAATATAAATTTATTGTTGAGGTAAAACTAAAAAGGGTAACTTCACCCTCTTATAATTCTCCTATATCTTCTTTGTTTTAAAAACCCTAACTTACAACAATTAAGAACTCTCTTAAATAGAACTTTCGAATAAGAGCCGCTTTGAAGATTCATTATCAAGTTTGAATGATGAACAACCTTGGGAAATAGCATCCTTGTTAATATCAGAAACTGGTAGCTCGGCCTCAAGGCAATAGAAATAATAGCTCGCGAGCCTGCTTGATCACAAATATTTATAGACAAGTTGAGCTTGAGATAGCATTCACGACCTTGAATCAAGCTCAAGTCGAGCTCGAACGAGCATATATATGTCACAAGTCGAGCTCGAACGAGCTTATATATGTCACGAGCCAAGCTTGAACAATATCCAGTTCGGCTCAAGCTCGTTTACAACCCTACTAACAAGCAATTGTAGGCATCTGTGTAGGTAGATGACTCTCATGTGTTCTTTTTTATTGAGTATAACAATCCTATGCTTATTGAGATGGCTAATCTCCTTAAAACTCTTTTAATTAATTTCTTCCCCCATAAATTTATCTAAATCTTAAACACCTAATCTCATATAAAAATAACTGGGTATGTTACTTTTCACCTCGCGTAATTAAGCATAGCATTGTCCTCGAGGCTACGAACTATTAATTTTTTGGTGTATTTTCTAGAAAATCTTAGTTTTATTTCTTTTTATTTTTATTTTGAGGGGTGTAGTGAGGTTAATTATGTAATTTTGAGTTGAGAGTATTTTTGTCATTTTGTACATGGGCTCCACTTGCACATGTTTGACATGTGTCATCATCTCTCTCTCATTCTCTCCCTCACACATCACCGCTCTTTCATATTCCTATGAGAATTTTACTTTCATTTAAACTCACCAAGCACCCACATTCAACTACCTCATTAATTTCCTTACAACTACCACCATACAACCGTCTCATTTATTCCCTCAACTTGCTCACATCCTAGAATCTTCTACCTTCACCTTTAAATAGAGTAGTGGTTCTTCTCTACAAGCATTCAAGCCTCAAAGCCATAAATCTTAAGTCTCGTCTCCATAAGTTCTTCAAGAGAGAGTAGCTATTCATAACATCAAGTTTTCATATCTTGTGCAAGTAGTGGTTCAAATCTCATCTTGTAAGTTTTATTTCTTGAATGAATTTATAGTTTCCCTCTTTTCTTATTTTCTCGATTGCTTCTTCTTTTGGTGGTGAGTCTTGAGCTAGTGTAATTCTACACTATTTTGATAAGCGGAGTTCCAGTAATTGGATTTCATCTTTCTCCACATCGTATCAGAGTCACAAGGGTGGTTGTAATATAGTCTTGAGCTCCGTTGGTGAAGAAGTTTGATCAGTGCATTGGAAATGCATTTGGGTGGAAGGTTCAATGGTTTTGGTATAGATTTTCTTACTCAATCCAATTATAAGATATAGAGGTCATGTATAGAATCTTACCTTGTTGGTGAAGACTTATGGGATGTTGTTGGTGGAAATAGACTTACGGGATGTTGCTGGTGGAAATCATATGAAGGCTCCTCCAAATACTCCGAAGAATGTTGAAATTTTGAAGAAATGGTGAATAACTAATGCAAATGCGGAGTCTATCTTAAAGCGATCTGTCTCTCATGGTTTATTTGATCATACCATGAGTTGTAATCTGTTCGCGATATATGGATTACTTTTAATGGGTTATTTAATAGAAAGGACGTGGCTCATTTGCAATTGTTGGAGAGTGAATTAGCTAACATAAGCCAAGGTGAGCTCTCTATTTCACAATTTTTCTTTATGATTAAAAATCTATGTTCGGAAATTTCTATTCTTGATCTGTAAGAACCCATCTCGAAAACACGAATGAAGTGACACATCTTTCGTGGATTAAAGAGGGAGTATATCCCTTATGTTACATCTATTCAAGGGTGGGCTACACAACCATCCTTGGTGGAGCTTGAGAACCTTCTTACTTCTCAAGAATCTTTGGCTCGACAAATGGATGGATGTTCACTTTCCAATGATGATGGATTGACGGCAATTAATTTTGAGAATGATTGGATCATTGATTCCGGTTGTGGGCATTATCGCACCGGTGATGATTCCAAGGTCTCAAGCTTCTAGGACTACAACAACAATGATACTATTATTATCACAGCAGACAACTCCATTCATCCGGTGGAGAAGGAAGGAGTCGTTACAATCAAAGGTGATGGAGATGAGCAAATCACACTTAAAAAGTGTGTTTCAAGTACCGGACATGAAAAATAATTGTTTCTCCATTGCAAATGTTGTGGATTCAGACCACTATGTCTTGTTCGGACCTTAAGATGTAAAGTTTATCCGGAACATTTCAAATTTGAAGGTGGACATCATCCATCCCGGTAAGAGAGTTAAAGATTTATTTGCTTTTATCATCTACTACCTCATATATTGATAGAATGAGTATAAATGATGGAGCTTCAATTTGGCATGCTAGATTGGGGCATCGTAGCATGGATAAATTGAAAGTTATGGTATTAAAAGATTTGGTGAATGGATTACCTAAGTTGATTATTTTTTGTAATGATCAAGTGTGTGAGGGTTGTCAATATGTAAGGCACATTGCCTTCCATTTGATAAATCTTATTCTAAGTGCAAGACCCCATTGGAGCTTATCCATAGTGATTTGATGGGACCTTGTGTTGCACCTTATATATTGTTGTTTGTGGATGATTTTACACTATATACATGAGTTTATTTTTTAAAAGAGAAGTCAGATACATTTTCAAAGTTTAAGGAGTTTAAAGTAACGGTTGAAGCTGTCCCTAACAAGAAAATCAAGAATTTGAGGACGAATAATGGGGAGAGTTCACTTCTAAGGACTTCTTCTCATTTTGTCAAGAACATGGAATTAAAAGAGAGCGATCTTGTGCCTAGCTATACACCACAACAAAATGGTATAGCCGAAAGAAAGATTAGGCACATTGTAGAGACATGTAAAAATTGGCTACATGGAAAGAATTTACCTAAGGCCTTATGGGTGGAGGGTATGACATGTGCAAATTATGTGATTAAGCGGGTGCCCCTTAGCCCGATTAATATGAGATAACCCTGAGTTAATGTTTAGAAAAAAGCCTTGTGGAAAATCATTTTAAAGTCTTTGGTTCTATTTTCTATGTTCACGTGTCAGATGAAAAGAGATTAAAATTTGAAGCTAAAGCAAAGAAATGAACTTCTTTGGTTATGATGAAAGAGAGAAAGGGTGGAAGTGTATCGATCCCAAAATCCATAACTTTATTGTTTCTCGGTATGTTGTATTTGATGAAGTTCTATCGTATTATGGAGTAGATGGTGCTACCATAGGGAGTGTAGATAGTAACACTCATGTTCATATTGAGTCACAAAAAGAATCAAGCCTACCAATGACTCCAAGTGCCCCTATGGTGTCTAGTGGTTCCTCTTCATCATTTATGGGGGAGCAATGTGATAGGGGAATGGAGTTGGTTTCCATGAGCTATATGGGTAGCAAGATATTATTGAAGAAGTGTAGAGTGCTCCTCCTCTTAGAAGGTTTAAGAGGCAAATTATTTTGCACACCCAGTATAGAGATGGACATTTTGTTAGTGTGCACTCTTATTTTCTTACTAGCCGTATAGATGATGATCCTTCTTGTTTTGATGAAGCAAAAGGTATTAAAGAATGGGATTATGCCATAGATGAGGAGATTCATGCTCTTATTAAAATCAAACTTGGGATCTTGTGCCAAAGCCCAAGGATGTGAAGCCTATCACATTTAAGTGGGTCTACAAAATAAAACATAAGACAAATGGGAGTGTGGATAGATATTGTGAGCGCGGGATTTTACCGCCTTTCTTTTCGGGTCGGGCCCTTGCAGAGGAACGACGCTAAAATGGTCTTTTAGGGGCTCACTGGTTGACTAAGAGTCACTACCTATTTTATTTGGGGTAAATAGGACTTGGATGGTTAGATAGGGACCTAGAGTCTTGATTAGAGTCTAGGTAAGTGATTCGATTAAGTCTCAAGGAAGGTGTTAGACACCCCAAGACCCGGTTTAAGACGGTTACCTACTCCCCAGGTATAATCCAAATAGATTATGATTAATAAAAATGCTTTAGGGTTTAAATTATGCTAACCCAAGAAAGAGAAAAACCTATTCCTGAATGGAAATGAGAGAACATCTCCATGGACTTCGTAATTGTATTGCCAATGACGGTAAGGAACTCTGATGCTATTTGGGTTGTAGTTGACCTTTTGACGAAGTCTTCTCATTTTCTTCCCTATTGGACTACGTTCAACTCGAACCAACTTGCTAGTTTGTATATCAAGGAAGTGGTTCGATTACATGGGATGCCAGTTAGTATTATTTCTGATTGAGATCCGAGGTTCAATTTAAGGTTCTGGAAGAGCTTTCAGAGCGCTATGAGTTCTCTTTTGGATTTTAGCACCGTCTTTCATCCTCAAATTGATGGGTAGAACGAGAGGGTGAACCAAATTATAGAGGATATGCTCCGAGCTTGCATGCTAGACTTCCAGGGCAGTCCGGAGGATCACTTGTCGTTGGTTAGTTCGCTTACAATAACAGTTATCAAGCGAGCATCCAGATGGAACCTTTCCAGGACTTGTATGGGAGAAGTTGTAGATTTCCTCTATATTGGGACGAGGTTGGGGAAAAGAAAGTTTTGGGACTTGAGTTGATCAAGCAGACCGTAAATAGGGTAAAGATCATCAGGGTGAGGTTGAAAACTGCTTAGAGCCGACAAAAGAGCTATGCGGACACTCGTCGTAGGGACTTGGAATTCCAAGTTGGAAATCAAGTCTTTGTGAAGATTTCTCCTAGCTGGGGAATCATGAGGTTCAGTAAAAGGGGTAAGCAAAGCCCGAGGTATGTGAGACCTTTCAAGGTGATCACTCGCGTGGGGGAAGTCGCTTATTGGGTAGCCCTACCTACTCATATGGCGGCAGTCCACAATGTGTTTCATGTTTCCATGCTCCGAAAATATGTCTCAGATCCGTTACATGTTATTGATCTTGATCCGTTAGAGATCCAGGAAGATCTCACATTGGTGGAACAACCATCTCAGATCTTGGACATAAGAGATCAAGTCTTGCACATCAAGACTATTCCATTGGTTCTCTTACGTTGGCAACACCATTCTGTTGAAGAAGCCACGTGAGAGCGCGAAGATGAAGTGTGGGAAAAATACCCTCACCTATTCTTGTAATTCTTTTCTTTTCGTTGATGTATTTTGTATTGTCCTAATTTCGAGAATGAAATTTCTGTAAGGGGGGGAGGATGTAGAACCCCAAATCCTCCATGTATTATTATTCGTGTTTTGTTTAAATGAAAATGAGGATGTTGTGTTCTAAGCTATGTGTTGTGTATGTATTTTGTTCAATAAAGGAAAAGGGAAAACATTATATGTGTCAATGTGTGTGTGTTGAGTGTTAAGCAAAGAGTATAAAAATACTCTAAGTGTTTAAGTGTGGAAAATAACCAAAATAGGTAAAAATGGAGCAGACCGGTCGATCACTCCCCAAGACCGATCGACCCCTAGGCAAGCAGTCGATCCCTCCAAGGACTGGTTGATCACTAGTGCGATTTTTCTGTATGGGGTTTTTTTCCAGAAACCCTTCACTTAATCGGTCGACTGCTCAAACTTGCGATCGACCACTAAGCCATTGGTCGACCGCTATGCACACCGGTCGACCACTCACGTGCTCTTTTGTGCCTAGCTGACCTTCCAAGATATTTTAAAGGGGTATAAGGGGTTTTGCCAACCCCTTGGCCTATATAAGGCCTCAAATCCAAGGGTTTGAGTTACTCGAACCCTAAGAGAGTTCTAAGAGCTGACATTTTGAGAGAGAAAGGTAGGGTTTCCTTCTATAGTTGTCTTGAGATTAAAGTTGGAATCCGGTTTTCAATTCTCCAACCTTTCTAAAGCACTAGACCGCAAGGAATCGGTTTCGAAAGGTAGATACACTATATTATCTACCCTTGTTATAAATTCTTTAAGAAAAGTATGATGATCAATGGCTTGTGTTGTGATGAACTCTATGTGCAAAGCCTAAGTCTTTAAGGTATTTGCTATGAATGAAACTCCATGATTAAGCCTTGATGTTTAAAGGTTTTCTATGTCTACCATGATGCTCACAAGCACTATATGAACACATATGTCTTGCATGATCAGTTTTTTCATAAGTACTAGAAATTGAAAGTTCACAAGCAACTCATATGAAATCTACAAGTTCACAGGCTCATAAGCATTGATAAAGTCAAATTGAGGTTTGGTCAAAGAGAGGGAATATCCAAGGATATGCCATATCCGGCTCAAAGTGTGATCTCATCTCAAAGTGTGATCTCATAAGAAAGTTGATAATGTCAACGTGAAGGTTGGTCAAGGATATTGGCAGCTCATTCCGATATTTTTGATGAGGGTATTTACATACCCAGTTCTAAGTCCTTTCAAGGGTACTAATGTCTGGCTCAAAGTATGTTCTCATAAGACTCATAAAGATCTCATAAGGCTCATAAGAACTCAAAGATCTCATAAGAAACTCATAAGCCTGATTCTCATAAGTAAATATCTCATAAGAACTTTGATTCTCACAAGAACTCATAAGATAAGTTTCGGCATTCTCATAAGGACTCATAAGGTTTGATTTTCAACGAAAGCTCATAAGACAATATTTTAAAAAATTATGCACTTTTTAAGATAAGATTTGAAGTATGGTTTCCGCTTTCAGATTTAAAGCATGTATTGAGAACATGTTTATGTTTCTACGTATAAGCATGTTATTATTGATATTATAAAAATTTTAGCTAGTAGTTTGTATACGCAGAGCTCTTCAATGCTCAGCCAAACATTTATTTTCAGCAAATCCATTTGATATATGTACTCCGGGACCATGGGTCGAGGAGGAATATGTTGAGGAGGAAACTGCTCAAGATCATCTGGTGGAGGATAGGACCCTTGATAGGTGGCCCTATAAATGATGCTTACTATTGAGGGATGTGGGGGAGAGATTGTATTTTGTTGAGTGAAAATGTTCACTCTTTTATCTTTGATATTGTAATCACTTGGAATACGGTTATGTATAAATGAAATTTTTAGCTTATGCTTTTATCATGTTTTATATGCTCTTTCACATGATGGTTTGAGGTATAAGTCACGAGCCAAAGTCTCATAACACCTAGGTGGGATTTTGGGTCGCGACACCAAGACTTGAAAAGTTTTGAGTAGATTGGTTGGGTGCATATAAACCACTAGTTGACTACTATATGACCTAGCTAGCCAAGCCAAGCCAAGCCAAGCCTAGGCCTACCCTACCTTATGTGCAACATAACAAATTGGGGAATCAGGTTATTATCATTAGAAAATAGTGGAAGGATCTCCTTTTGGGGGTAAAGATATCAATTATCTACTATTTATAAATCATAGGGTTAGTAAAAGATGAGATATCCTTATGCAGACAAGCAAAGCTCTACACTTTACAAGTTTGGAGACTTTAAGGGCCTAATTTTGTAAGTCTCTTTTATTCTTTTATAATTCTCTTAAGACTTTAAAAGCCATAAAATGAGACATTTCAAGTCTCATTAAAAAAAAAAAAAAAAGACTTAAAGTCTCATGATGGTAGAAATTCTGATTTACTCGAATCTTGTGCTAAAAAATCAAAAGAATAAAAAAACTTGCAAAACGAGACACGAAAAGTCTCAAATGCTTTGCATAGCCCACTACCCATAGAGCAGATACTAACTTTTTTTTTTTTTGGTTACTAGAGCAGACACTAACTTAATTAACCCCAAAGTTGAGATGACCAAATAAAATGTGAGAGCAGCATACGAGTGGCTTAAGTTTTCCACCTATGAGTAGTCTAACTTTCTTTATCTCTTGCATGGTTTGGACCCGATAATGTATAAAGGAGTCATGCTCATGGTGAAAAAGCACTCCTATCCAACGGCTGTAAACAGGGCCAAAAGAAATTAAGAAGTGGAAGTAGTCAGCGGTCGATGCAATAGATAGTAACACTACCGAAGTTAGCAATGGTAATCAACATGTCAATTAAAAAAGATCAACTTAAATGAGACTAAAGAAGATCGAATGGAGGTCAGATGGAGCTGCTTTGATACCATAGACTAAACTGGATTATTGATAATCCTTGGATGATTACAATAGCCCCAACTATATTTTAAATATATAGGACAACTGGTAATATTATCTTAATTAAGCAATACTTTCGTAGAGCATTGAGGTGATATGCTCCTCAAGGGATGGAAGGCATTGATTGTCGTCATAATTATACATCACGGGAACCATCCTTGCTACATTTAGTGAGGCCTTTCTGAAAGATGATGAGAAAGGATTTAGTGAGAGGCATTCCTCATTGAGTCGTTTCCATGCATCTGAAATCATGCCAAAAACTTGCTCTCGTGCGCTTCCATAAGAAACGTCTTGGTGTTCCTTCATGTAGCACTCTATATATGATCCATCGTAACCTTCTTGGTTCTCATCCTGCCAATCCAGTCACAATTTTAACAGGTGAACCAACTGTGTCTGGGTCACAATACAATTACTAAACAAAACCCATCACACACACACATATATATATATATAACATTGGAGAGTTTAATATAGAAACCTTGAAATATGGCATGCTTTTTGAGAAACAGATCATTAGATGTTAAGACGAGTCCTTTGAGACATCAGACGTGGCAGAAAACTGCCCAAATGGGTATTTTTAGCCCATTTAATTATATTCTACTTGGTCTAACATTAATCTTCATTCGAATGGTCTGGAAATGTCAAATCGGACTTTTTTTTTTGTCACATTTCTCTCAAAGGACCCACTAGTTGGAATTAAAAACAAACTTCCACGTGTCAAATTTTCAAGGGGTGGTGGGTACAACATGTTGTAGTAACCATGGCCACTAGAACGACACTTAGTAACCCAAACCATGGGGATACCCTGCTGCTCCCGCTCTCACTCATGGTTTGAGAGCAAATTCGCCGCCAAAGCATAGTTTTGGATATCGTAGAATGTGGTTTCAAATTCTGTGGATCGCGGATTTAGGTTTCAAAGACGGTTTTGCCTTCAAAAAAGCTGTAGTCGTTTTCAAAAAGGAAAATCCTAGTGAGACTGCAAAGGGCCGAGACCACACCGAGACCAAGTATGTGATGAGCATATCTCAAAAAAATAAAACCATATTTATGAAAATTTTGAGATCCACTCATCACATGTGCGGTCTCGATGTGGTCTCGGCCCTTTGCGGTCTCAGTTGCAAAGTCCTTTCAAAAATGATTGTTTTGGTTATGTTCCACTCCTTAAAGATGGTTGATAGTGAACAAACAAAACATAACCAGGTCCTCTTACTTTGGCACTTCCTAAGTCATCCCAAAGACGAAGAATGGTTGCTGGGAGAGAGATGAGGTTTGGAATGTCATCCACAAGATCTACGCTATCTTTTGTTATACCATGGCCCAATAGAAAGAACATGTGTACTAAAACCACATGCACTCCTGAGCTAATCACTGCATTCTTCAAGTACTCCTCTGCCTTTGGAAGATTCCCAGAAGCAAACCATTTTGCTTCTACTAGAAATGCATTGAACAGATTCACCCACTGCATCAGTCATGTATAAACCTAATTGTTAGACTTTGTAATGTAATGAGAAAATTCCAATAAAATTCACCATCTATATGCATGAAATCATGATTAGATGTCATGAGTATCAATATACCGTCTTTCGTAGGGAATTTGTAGGGTTCCATCCATGTTCTCGAAAGACCTTGTAGGCAATTTCATTGGTGATTTCATAAACAGCCTTGAAACATATCTTCATGTAGTTGGGTAGTTGTTCGCCAGCAGCGATATCCCATCTGCATCCAAGTAAAATTCATTGAATCGTTGGCATAGAAGTAATCAGTAGGCAAAATAGATTGGATCTCATAAGTTTTCAAATAAGCGGGTATGTCTTAACCTATTGATTGCTTCTGTGAAGAGAACAAGTTCGTCAAGTTTCCCGTAAACATCGAATATGTCATCAATTATGTAGATAAGTGAAATAGGTTTTGTGAGCTCAATCCTTTGTTCTGAGAACCTTGGATCTGTTAGGGCTGCCATGGGCCACAAGTACCATTTAAGCAGTTGGTCTCTAGCAAACTTCATCTCTTGTGCCAAACCTAGGTCTTTCCACCACCTAACAAGGCAAACAATGTCATTACTCATTAGAGTCCATAGTCTATCGGAAGAAATACAAAATAAGTAAATTACGGTGTCTCATATCGACTTACTTTGAAATATGAAGGAGCTCTTGTTGATGTAGGCCTTGAACTATGTTAAAATCCATTTTTGCAAAATCTTGTAAGATTTGTATCCATTCGTGTTGGGTTTGGAAACTCTTGATGTAGTATTTAGTTCTGAACCTTGCCAGGCTCTTGTGAAATGGATGCTCTAAGGTATTCCGTACAATTCTAGCCAGATCTTTGTCGATAAGGGTAATCATAGAAACTTTAAAGTGCTTTTCAGCAAAGTCTTTGGCTTCATCCAGTATATGCTCTCCTTCTACAGCTAAGTGTGAAGCTTCGTAGAAACCCATCATTCCCCTTATGTCTTCACATAAGGCTAGTTTAAATTTCCCGTCCTTACCCTTGAAGTTGTTAAACACATCTGTTCCATACGCAAATAGTAAGTCTCTCCTCACATTAAGAAAATTGTAATGAATTTTGATAATAGAAGAAAATACATTTACACCCCCGAGGTTTGATGAAAATACACATAGAACCCCTCAAGTTTCAGACAATACATTAGGTACCCCTACTTTTCAAAATATTGACACTTAAACTTCTTCCATCAGTCTGACCGCTAGTCAACTGGTAGAACGGTGATGTCATGTGATAAAGCAGTATGAACTACCAAAAATACCATCTACTAAAGTTGTCATTTTCCATTTTTCTCATATACGAAATTGCCACCTCATTTTTAAATGGAGCCAAATCCTCTAGGGGTGGCCACGTGTCCTTTTTGACAACCCTTAAGGTGGTCACGTGTCCTTTTTGACACCTCTTAAATGGGGTTAGATTCACCCACCCCTAAGGATCACCCGCCCATCCTTGGTTTTTTTTTCTTTCTAAATATTAATTCTTTTTTTAAAATTTAAAAATTGTTTTTAAGGCCTTTTAATATTAAAATATTTAAAGAAAGAATTAATATTTAAAAAAAAAACAAGGATGGGCGGGTGAACCCTAGGTGTGGCTGGATCTAACCCCATGTAAGGGGTTTCAAAAAAGACACGTGGCTACCTCAAAGGGTGTCAAAAAGGACACGTGGTCACCTCAAGGATTCACTTGTCCATCCTTGGTTTTTTTTTTATTAATTCTTTTTTAAAATATTTTAATATTAAAAAATCTTTAAAAATAGTTTTAAAATTTTTTTTAAAAAGAATTAATATTAAAAAAAAAAAAAACAAGGATGGGTAGTGAACCCTAGGGGTGGGTGAATCTTAACCACGGTTAACGAGTGTCAATAGGGACACGTGGCTACTTCAAAAGGGTGTCAAAAAGGACATGTTGACACCCCTTGGGTTCACCCGCCCATCCTTGGTTTTTTTAAAAAAGAATATTAATTCTTTTTTTTTAATATTAAAAAAGTCTTTAAAACAATTTTAAATTTTAAAAAAATTATTAATATTTAGAAAAAAAAAAAACCAAGGATGGGTGGGTGAACCCTAGGGGTAGGTGAATCTAACCCCATTTAAGGGGTGTCAAAAAGGACCCGTGGCTACCTCAAGGGGTGTCAAGAAAGACACGTGGCTACCTCAAGGTGTCAAACAGGACACGTGGCCACCACTAGAGGATTTGACTTTATTTAAAAATAAGGGGACAATTTCGTATACGAGAAAAGTGAAAAATGACAAATTTAATAGAGATGACATTTTTGATAGTCCATACCATTTTTTCACATGACATCATCATTCTGTTTAGTTGACTAACGGTCAACTGATGGAAATGGTGTAAGTGTTAATATTTTGAAAAGTAGGGGTATCTAATGTATTTTTTGAAACCTCGGGGTCCATGTGTATTTTCGTCAAACCTTATAGTTGTAAATGTGTTTTCTCCTTGATAATAACACTACTCACCTGCTGGCACATGGTACCCATCTTGCCTCAGTAGTCGAAAGCTAAGCGCGACCTCATACAGACTACCATCCCCGCTTGTACGAAAGTTTTCATAGCTCCTACTTAAACTTCTTTTGATCTCCTCTTGGAAGTGGTAATCAATGCCAAGGCGTTGGAGTGCATCGATCATGATCAAGCTCTCTAATGGGTCTTCTACTTTGCCAAAAATAAGCTTAATTTCCTCAAGTTCGTGCTTGTGTTCAATACCAAACAAATCCTGCATGCAGAAGTAAGCATCAGCAATTGAAACTCCCAAATATTAGAGTCATAACTCAAAATCTAGTTATGATCTCCATGTAAAGAGTGATAGTGCTTACCATATAGTCTTGAGAGGGCTTAGAGACCAAGTTGTGGGATTGATTGATGCTCCCATGGTTAGCAGCAGACATGTAAGTAGCGTTGCTGAAGCAAAATTCTTGGGTTTTGTTTGGAGATTTTGGAAAATGGGATGCGGAAGTCAAGCCACTGGAGAAAGCCATAGAGAATGAGTCCCACAAAGATGAGAGAGAGAGAGAGAGTTTTGAATGTTTTTATGCACCAACGGACTCAATTTATAGAATCTATATGGGGGACTTTTATGACTTTGGCTTTGGATTATCTTATCTCTAGCGGACGCCTAAGGTGAGTGCTCGGGCATCCACACATCATCCTATTGGAGATAATTTAGAGAAGACAAAGTGATGTAATAAGGTGAGATGAGATACACCGTACCTCATCTCATCTTTAGGTAGATTTGAATTTAAAATAGAATAGTATCAAATATTAGATTTGATTATAATGGGATTATGTTTTTATGTTGAGACACATATGACTTTTATATAATCCCCAAATGAGAAGTCATTGTAATCACTCAAGAATTCTCAATATACAAATGAGAATTTTTATACATCCAAGATGTGGTGATAAAAAAAAGTGAGAGATATCAAGTGGGGAGAAGTCAAATCATGGGGAGAAAATGAAATGACTTCTCCTCCTTTTCATCGCTACATATAGGATGATGTGTGGATGCCCAAGCCCCGGTCCACCAAAGACAATCCGAAGCTCTATGACTTTGGGTTGAAGGTACAGGACCTCCACGTTTTTCGAAAGTTCTATGACTTAGGGTATGGAAACCTCGAAGAGCCGGGTCCTGAGCACTAGAATCGTGTCATAAACACTTCCATTCATTCTTTCATGTGAGGCCAGGTTGTTTTTCATCCAAAAACAACCCAGGTTTTTTTCGGAGGATATATTATTACGAGTTAGTGGAGTAGTAGCTCTGCTTTAAAAGACGGAAACGGTGAAAATCATTGTTCTGTATATATCTCCACGTGAAGTGGGTATTCATGTTGGATTGTTGGAGAAATGTCATGGTCATTATCACAAAAACTGAGGCTAACAATTTAAGAGTCAATATGGCGTGTGCAACATGACACATATATTCATGAAACGATTCTCAAAAAAAAAAACTGTACTCCGAAATTCAAAACAGTGAGTTCACTGACCCATTTAACCAACGGACCCTAAAATCTAAGTTAAAAGTCATAAAGTGTGGATTAGCAAGAGCCCCTGTTGTGGCCCAAAGGGCTACAACACCCAGGTCCCGTCAATACAAAAATTCAAAAGCAATAACGTTTCCCACTTTTTTAGGGGTGTATCCGAGCTGAGCTAGCTTGTTGGCTCGGCTTGGCTTGGTTCAGCTCGATCAAGCCAAGCTCAAGCAATCCGAGCTTTTTTGAAACGAACCGAGCTCGAGCTGGTTCCTATTTCATTCGGCTTATCTCGAAGCTCTACATATTTAAAGCTTGATTAGACTTGAGATCGGCTCAGCTTGATTTATGATGATATAAAATAAATATTATATATCAAGTATGATATATATGTTATACACTAATGTACTCAATCGATATAATTTGATTATGAAATTTCTCTCTTACAATAAGAAATTTGATGTCTATATGTTTGGAACCTCTTCTAGTCTTGTTATTCTTTAAGAAAAAAAATATTGCAGCGGAATTATCACACTTTATTCTTAGTGGCTTAGAAATGTTGTCAACGATACAAAGCCCTAAGCTAAAACTTGTTAATCATGCTGCATGACATGTCGCCTCATAACATGCAACGAACTCTGCTTTCATAGTGGAAGAGGTTGTCAACGATTGCTTGACACTCTTCCATGACACAGTTCCTCCTGCAAGCATAAAGATATAACCTGATGTGAGCATGTACTCTTTTATCCCTTGTAAATAGCAAAAAACTTTCTTAGCTACTTTCCAATGATCTAAGCCTAGATTGCTTTAATACCTACCAAGCATGTCAACTATATATGCTATATCAGGTCGAGTACAGACTTATGCATACAAGAGACTCCCCATTGCATATGCATAAGGAATTGTCTTCATTTATCTCATTTCCAGATCGTTTCTAGGACCTTGAAGCAAACTGAATCTATCCCTCTTTACCACAGGGGCAATACTAGCAGAGCAATTATACATATTAAATATTTTGAGAACCTTATCATTATAGGCTTTTTGAAACAATCCTAATAGGCTACGCAGTTTGTCTCAGTAAATCTCAATTCCTATCACATAGAATGCTTCACCTAGATATTTCATGTGAAAATTCTTCGAGAGAAATTGTTTTCTCATATAACATGCCTAAATTTCAACTGTCAAGTAGTATATCATCAATATACAATACAAGAACGATGAATTTACTCTCATTGATCTTAAGGTATATGTGAGCATGGGATTTACCACCCTTCCTTTCGGGTTGGGCCCTGTGGAAGAATGACGTTAAACGCCTTTTCACAATGACTTAGAGTCACCACCAACATTATTAAGAGGGAAATAGGGCCCGAGTAAGAATGGATAAGGGCCTATGGTCAGGGTCAAAGTCTAGGTAAGAGATTTTTTTAAGCCCCATGGAAGGTGTTAAGCACCCCGAGACCCCGTCCTAAGAAAGTTACCTACTTCCTAGGTATAAGTCAAATAAGAGTAAAATGCAAGGGAAATGCTTAAGTGGTCTAGGTATGCTAACTCACTAGAAGGGAAAATTTTATCCTAGGGGTCGAACCCGCTCCCTACATAACCAGCTAGGTAGGATCAGACCGGTGTAGTTTTCCGCGGGAGATTACCGTATAGCTTATACTCGTAGTGGAGTGGGTAAGAGCCAGGGGACGAGCGGATCTTACCCCCGAACCCCATTGTTACCTCCTTGCAAGAGAATCCTAGCTCTATCCCTGCCTACATGCGTGTAGACCCATTGTAGTGTTCCCGCAGTCTCATCAAACCTCTGGAGACCCTCATTCAACACAAACCCATGCATTTTAGGGACTATATCTTGCTTCACTACAACACGTAACGTTTTAACTCCCTTTTGGTGGAGCTTGTCTCCAAAATCGATGTTCCGGACCATGGGTGCACCAAAGGATGATGGGAAGATTGAAGAGAGGCTACGGTTTCATAGGCGTTGAGGAGAGCCAAGGCACCACCTAGGCTATGGACAGTGATGATAAGGCTCACTTCTTCATCATTTTGTCTGTACAAGCTAAGTAGCCTGGTTACTTCTTTCATGACTTGCTCTGAGGCACTTGACTTGTTATACCTAGTAGAGTCACTTTCAGATGTGTAGATGCTAAGGAACCCATGTTCAACCTTAAAATGTCCATCCCCAATGGGCTCTAGGTTTCCCTGTATATCGTTAAACCATTCTAAGGGTGCCATGGTCCCACACCTTATGTTTGGTTGCCGAGAAAATGGGTAAAAACATGGAAAAGAAAAGAGATTAATTTTCATGCAGAGCTCCGCACATGATAATTACACATTTACCCCTGGACAGTATAAAAAGGGAGCTCCGCACATGCAGAGCTCCGCATGGTATTTAAACTGAAAAGAAAAGAAAATTTTAGATTTCTATTACAAATCTTAATTGTGTTTTGTCCAATTTTCTTTTCATTCATTTTCTCAGCAACCAAATATAGGATAAGTGTTTTTTGTATTGATTAAGTCAAATCGGGATCCAGACCTCTCATCGGTTTTGTTTGAACCCTCTATCTCGAAGTGTCAATCGGGTTGTATCATCTTCTTTATTGGAAAGAAATCCACACAAAGCATTCAAGCTATTGTGATAATATTAAATATTTACAGTTAATGGTTAATCTATGTTTTTCTTCAATGTGGGAGGTCACCAATAAGCTGTGCATGAGTGATTGTCTTTATGATTTAAAAAGCTATTCTTAAGTTGTTTCTACATCCTTGAATTATCTTACCTCTCCACCATTTTATTCATTTTTAGGCATTCATCTCAAGGGTTGCTTCTTATTTATTTGACTTCTCTTTTCTTTTCTTTTTTTCAATTTATAGCTTTAGTTCTTTTCTACTGATTGGATCACCTTCTACGGAATTGTTTCGGAGCATGAAATTTGAGATGTGCAGCTGTTTTATATTATTTGTGGTTCATTTTCCTTTCTCATTTCCCTTTTTGTTCAGGGTATCACACTACTGTTTGGACGGTTCTGACCGATCATCAGGAACTGGTGTGGTCTCCCATTCAAGGAGATGAGTCATACAATTGACGAGAGTGAAGTTGGAGAATTTTTTCGATGTCAGATCCTAATCTCGGAGTACATGAATATGCTCTGTTAGTCTTCTAATTCCTGACAATCAGTGGTCCCATTCCAGATGCAGTTCATCCCCTCACTAGCATTTTCCTTTTAATAGAAGCCAAATCCTCTACTCAGGTATCACCCCTTGAGGTAGCCACGTGTTCCTTTGATACCTTTTAACTGTGGTTAATATTCACCCACCCTTAGGGTTCACCCAGCCATCCTTGGTTTTTTATAAAAAATATTAATTCTTTTTTTAAAATTAAAAATTTATTTTTGTAGGTTTTTTTAATTTTAAAATATTTTTAAAAAAAGAATTAATATTTAAAAAAAAAACCAAGAATGGGGTGGGTGAATCTTAACTTCAGTTAAGGGGGGGGGGGGGGTGTCAAAAGGGACATTTAAGTAACTGAAGATTAGGCTTCTTTTAAAATCTTGGAATTTGTTGAGCATGTGTATCATGCGTGCATGATTAATTAACACTGTTAAACTAATCATTGACCATCGAGTACAACGTTGTACACGTGAATACAACCAGCTGATTTATGTGGATATGGCACAGCCGGCGTCAATCAACACTTGTCAACAACTGCATAAGTCCTAGGACCCATGTGGATAGGAGAATCTTTTCCCTGTCAGTTCCTAATCTTATGAGAGAATTCTCATACTACCCTTATACACAAACAAAGTTATGATTTAATGTTATGTTTTAAAACCCAAACTACCCTTGCCTTCTATTCAATTCCCAAACTATCCCTTGTTCTTCTATCTATTTAGAATCACAGCCACGTGATTGAACTCGGGGAGAGTTCTATCGCACCCGTGGGTTAACACGTGTCCCTTTTAACTCTTATTAACTATGGTTAATTCTTCTCCTCGCTCTCATGTGCATCAAACGCGCCACTAGCGAGTTCAATCGCACTCACGAGTTAACACATGTCTCCTTAAATCCTATTAATTGTGGTTAACTCCTTCCCCTCGTTCTCATGTGCCACCCGCTAGTTACAATAATAGGCTTAGGTGACATTTGGTAACTTTAAATAATAAGAACTTATTTGAGTTTTAGAATGTTTGATAACAGGTTTATTAGACCTCTAGAAACTTTAAAAGTAAAGGAAAATTTTCTAAACAAATAAGTAGCACGGGATAACTTATATTTTGGATCTAAAACTTTAGAACTTATTCTTTGAAGTTTATTTTTAAGAGCTTATTATTATATGTGAGTAGAGTTTGTCTTCTAATTTGTGACACATGCATGGTATGCTTCCATGGAGCATGTGTATCATGCGTGCATGATTAATTAACACTGTTAAACTAATCATTGACCATCGAGTACAACGTTGTACACGTGAATACAACCAGCTGATTTATGTGGATATGGCACGGCCAGCGTCAATCAACACTTGTCAACAACTGCATAAGTCCCAGGACCCAGGTGGATAGGAGAATCTTTTCCCTGTCAGTTCCTGATCTTATGGGAGAAGCAGTGATTTTTCTGAAATTCTCGTACTACCCTTATACACAAACAAAATTATGATTTAATGTTATGTTTTAAAACCCAAACTACCCTTGCCTTCTATTCAATTTCCAAACTACCCCTTGTTCTTCTATCTATTTAGAATCACAGCCACGTGATTGAACTCGGGGAGAGTTCAATCGCACCCGTGGGTTAACACGTGTCCCTTTTAACTCTTATTAACTGTGGTTAATTCTTCTCCTCGCTCTCACGTGCATCAAACGCCCCACTAGCGAGTTCAATCGCACTCACGAGTTAACACATGTCTCCTTAAATCCTATTAATTGTGGTTAACTCCTTCCCCTCGTTCTCATGTGCCACCCGCTAGTTACAATAATAGGCTTAGGTGACATTTGGTAACTTTAAATAATAAGAACTTATTTGAGTTTTAGAATGTTTGATAACAGGCTTATTAGACCTCTAGAAACTTTAAAAGTAGAGGAAAAATTTCTAAACAAATAAGTAGCACGGGATAACTTATATTTTGGGTCTAAAACTTTAGAACTTATTCTTTAAAGTTTATTTTTAAGAGCTTATTATTATATGTGAGTAGAGTTTGTCTTCTAATTTGTGACACATGCATGGTATGCTTCCATGGTGCATTCGTTGTCCCCCCCAGCTAAGCTTCTAATGCTAATGCTAGACCTTCACTGGCCTAATAATAGTGACAATTTACTTGTACCAAAAACAAATTTTGCCCTCTAATACTTACAAATTTATGTATTATATTTCTTTTTTAGGAATGCTAGCATTAGACGTACTAAGTTACTGACGCAGTATAGGTGCAACATGTGGTGTTGCTACTCAATAACAACGAGATGATGACACTTGTTGTCACTACCTTGCGTATGGGGAAGCCTGTGACTAGGGCTAGAATTTATGTTCTTTTTCTGGGTAAAGAACATAGGCAGAATTTCACGTGTCAATGCCCCTGTTAGAGTGGGTCAATTTTCTAAACAAATAATCACTTTAAATTAATTATTAAATAAATTTATATAAAAAAAGGTCACTCAGAAGGAGTGGGGCCGGGGTTTGACAGACCCCTACCAGTTTATTAATAAAAAAAAATGGGAAGACATAAAACCATACCCCTATAGGACAACCAAAAAGAAAATAAAAAGAAAAGACACGACAAAAATTTAACAATGCCTAATCGTACCTTATTTAAGAATATAAGAGAGTTAGAAGGATAATCTTGATTTGAGTGGAAAGCACTAAAACGGAGCATATCACATCTATAGTTAGCAAGAGAATCTTCAACCATATTAGTTTCTTTATTATTATGACAAATAAATGAATAAAGATTCTTAAGATCGTTAATTTGTTTGTTCCAATACTAGACTTTTCAAAAATTGGAGCATTTCTTATTCCAAGCGTCAACGAGAGATTTTAAATCCAATTCCACATCTACTACAAGACCGCCAAGAGTTTTGCAAAGCTTAAAGCCATTAAGGAGAACACGAGATTCTGCAGTATAATTGGAGCAAACTCCATAAGAACAGAAAAATTCAGCAATCATATTATCTCTGTGATCACGAATGACACCACCACCACCAGCATTCCCCAGGTTCCCTCTAGATGCACCATGCACATTTAACTTGAGTCTTCCATGAGGGGGGATGAAGTCAGTCTACATGAATAACACAGGAATTTCTTTGAGGATGGATAATTAAAGAATCACTAGCTAAGAATCACTACAATGATTTTTTCTTGAAAATAGTCTACAGAAAAATGGTAATACTATATTTAGAATTAAATTTAGAACGAATTGTCTCCGGTCAATTCTTACTAGTTGTACAATTCAACGAATGATCGGTACTAAACATCTTTTAGAATACCCTGAAAAATGTTAAACTTAATAAATCACAACTTTCACAAACAATGTCTATCATTCTATATATAAATAATATCTGAATACACTACATATATACATAACAATTTTTAAGAAATCAAAAGAAATAGGGGGAATCCACCACATCATCGTCGTTGGGTATGATCGAGAGACTAGGTAGTGTCGAAATCTACCGGCTGAGACTAAGATGGCATCATATTGTCTAAGCAGCTCTCAAAGCTCTGACATGGGTTTAAGCACATAGCATGGTCTCAAGCAAGCCCCCCACACACCTGGTTTCAACACTTTCCTTCTCAAACATGGGGTTAAACACAAAGACGTCAATTCATCTATGTTCACTCCCAATAGCTCCAAGGGAATGTTCATTTTTCTCTTTTACGTGAATGACATTATACTCACAGTTGCCTTACTCTAGTTATTTGTTTCAGTCTTATCCTCTACGTTGAACATGGAGGACATTTGAAACATCCATTATTTCCTTGGTATGGAGGTTAACCGCAAACTTCGTCTCACACAAACCAAGTATTCTATCGAAAACCTTGTTCAACACCCTTCTTAACAAAGCTTGGCTTTGCTCACTTCAGCCTTTTTACCAAGCTTTAGTAGAGCTCAAGCTGAGCTTAACCCTAATGAAAAAACCACTAACAACATAAGCTCAGGCCAGTGAAGAAACCCTAATTGATTACCAAGATTCAAAGAATATAACTAAGAAAATCACAAAAATCCTCATTAGAAGAAACCCCACCATTACCAGCATAGTTACCAAGTCAGGGTTCGGGAATTTTTTGTCTAGAGATTGGTTCGGAAAAAATCAGAAATTTCGAAAATTTTGGGAATAAATCAGGAAAATGTCTGACGATATATGAAAAAATATATAATAAGATTACTAATTATGAAAATTATAAACAAAAATTATTCATGTATTAGATAATTATTCAGGACTTTTCGAAATTGTGTAAATAAATCCTGTTTAATTTGCGAGATTCGTAACTTTTTGAAAAAGCCGTTATTTTTTTTCCAAAAGTCACAAATACTTCGTGAATTAATCGTTCGAAAAAACCGGAGAACTTGGTAACTATGATTACCAATAGTGAAATCAGAATCCATGATACTTTTGAGGATAAAAGAGACAACAACCAAAATAAAACCATGCATAATCCTCATGAACAATTGAACATGCCTCGATTAGGCTTCCGTTCTAAAATGTATTTTGGGTTTATGAGCACATTATGATCGAGATACTTCACAATACTGATAAGAAGAGCCTTCTTAGATGAATCTTTACTCTTCTTCTAGTCTGACTTTAGCGTTTGGTTTCGTTTGTGGAACTGCTTTCTAGGGTTTCGGAAGTGACCACCTTCTTCATGTTGTGCTTTGCAAGCCTAACCAGGTGAGGCTACAATGCATTTAGTGTAGTTTTCGTGCTTCCTCTGAAGGTTTCGAACAATGAAAGAATGGTCTCTTCCCACCCAAAACAACACAATTTCATAACCTATATATAGCACTAGGACTATTTAAGTTCTATTTTAACATTTTATATAGCTATTAACGAGTAGAACTCTTAAATCTTAACGGAAAATGAGTGTGAGAACCCGATCATAGGGCAACTAGAGACCAGATGCAAGGATGCAGGATTGTAGAGCGTCCCAAACATAGGCTAACCAGAGACCAGATGCAAGGATGCAAGGATGCAAGATTGTAAGACGTCCAATTTTGTGGGTGCCCTAATGTCTCCGCTACTTGCTGATCCCATAAAAACTGATTCACATTATTTTAATTGAATCAAATGGGGCATTTGGATTTTTTTGGCCAAAAATCAATTATGGTAAAATTGATTGTGTAGATATTAATGGTCAAATTATCATTTTTTTCAAATAATAGTGTTCGGAGAATACGTAGATGAGTCTCTCAACTTCGTATTCTCCAAACACTATTATTTGATCATGAATTTCTACATAATCAATTTTATCGATTTTTTGGCCAAAAAAATCCAATCCAAAGCCACTATTGCTTGAATCAAGTGAACCATACAAATTCACTGATCCGAGTAAAATCACATAAATCCCATTATTTTGCTTTTATCAAGTTACTTTAGTGAACCATACAAATTCACTCATCCAAGTAAAATAACCTAAATCACGTTACTTTGCTCGAATCAAGTTACTTAAGTGAACCTTACAAATTAAACTGATACAAGTAAAATAACCTTAATTATATTATTTAACTTGGGTCACATAATTCTACTGAAGACATTAAAGCCTTTCATAGGATCAGTAAGTAGCCAGGATGTTGGGGCATCTCAAATTTTTAGACACCCTAAAATCCCACCAAAACACCAACGGTCTCGAGTTGCCCAGTAGCAAAGTCCAATCTTAATAGGGTATTTTAGGACACTTAATCTACTTGTCATAGAACTAAATAGCGGGGTAGTGTTTAAACTAGCACATGCCTTCTCAAGCTCAGCTCGTCAACCAGTCAAGCTCAAGCTCGAGCTCCGCTCAGCTGTTAAATAATTGAGCTTGAATGAGATTTTAATAAGTCGAGAGTTGTTCGCAAGCAGATTAATTCATCAATCAACCCTAAGAGTATGATTATCGAAATAAAAGATAATCTAAATTAATACTCTCTACATTCAATTTTAAATTGTTAAGATAGTTTAGGAAACTATACAATCCTGTTAAGAATTATAGTTACATCTTTTGCATAACTACTGTAGTATCTATAGGATTTTGTCATTAGAGATCATTATCTAGAGGAGGTGGTTGGCTAGTCTCCCAACCTGACTACAAGATAGGATCTATTTCCGAATCGGACTATTGGATATCAATGTGAGTCCCTTAAGAGACATGCAAAAAACCTAACACATCGGAGGTATCTATACTATCTGATTAGATATTGAAATATTAAAAAAAAAATTAGCCTAGGTAGGATCTAGTGAACCCTAAAGGTTAATGCTGTCAAAAAAAAAAGGTCTAGTGGGATGATCTAGACTCTAGAAATATCCATTAGTACTAATTTTTTACATGGCCATCAATTGACGGTAGAACTGAATATAGCTTATAGTTAGGTAGGCTGTCTGTCACCTCTTCTAATTATCTATTTACACACAACAAAGGCACTCAGAGTAGAGAGCCATGCTTCCTCTTCAAACCAATACCATGTTGTTACAGTAATCTTTGCTTAACGATGTTTGATTTTGCAACCCATATTGATATTTCTATCAAATTTCATGTTTTAGTGCATTGTTTGATAGTTGCTATCCATCCGAAACACAAAACTTGTGCATTAATATGATGTCTGTTGTTTGTTTGTTTGGTAGGGGTCCTTTGCTGGTTTTTGTTAAATGTTTCTTGGTTTTTGAGGTAAGGTGTTTTATGTCCCTCTCTTGATTGTATCTTCTTTTTTATTTAATATTTAATAAAATCCGGTAGGGTTCTATAAAATATATATTTCGAAAAAACATTAATAGGATTATTGTAATATATCCTTGTTTTAGATTGTGGATAAAGATTTTTTTTTTTTTTTTGGGTTTGAATGATTTTATGTAACTAACACACACTCTCTCTCCAAGGGTTTGGTGCAAGTGGCCACTAATTGTATCTCCCTTGAATGACCTGTTTTATAAAAATAAATATGTAAAAAAATAAAAATAGTTAATTGAAAATTTGCTTTATACCATGATGGTGGAGGTATGAACTTGGGACCTGATGAATCTTAGCCGGATTGATCTCAGTATAAACCCACATTATGATTACCAGATTATGCTTAAAGTCAAAGCTTATTAACCCTTAATCATCAGCTTAATAAATAAGCTACTTGTCATAGTCAATCAATGTGTGACAAGAAACATCAAAATATACCATGTGTACAAACTAGTTTTCACAACCCCTAATTGTTGAAAGATTAACCTTAATATAATCGAATTGGTAAATGAGATATACTTGGCGAAGTCATTGGGCAAATTTCTCTCTTCTGACATGCTATGATATTATACATCCATTGATCTAATCAAGGTTTCAGCACCAAACCCTAGTGGGGCAGATTATCAAACCTCTTACTTATCACTTCCCACTGTAATTAGATAGGTGTACCAAGGCTACTTTTATTACAATAATATCCGAAAGAATGGAAAAGTAATAGGAATAATCCTTGATAATCTCCCTCAGTGATGGGGGAGGATCAACAAAGAGAACCTAATTTTGCTAAATAATTGCATCCCAAGATGATCACCAATTGATTTTTTCTCTTTTTTCATAAGATAGTCTAATGATTTCGTAGAGCTGCCCTTCTTTTCGGTGATTGGGATATGTTTGAATTATCATTAATTTATAGATTGAATATCCACCAACACTCCTAGTTATTGACTTGGATAAAGAATAGATGGTGAGACTGACATATACAAGTGCTGAGATACCCAATGCCCTATAAAAATGGAGATAAAAAGATCTGCATAGTACAAACAATTATATGAGTTACAGAGGAAACATTTTCATTGATACGTGACTTCATTATAAATATGCTTCAAACTGCATCTCCCCTGCTCAATGGTTATCCAAGCTGTAGAGATTTAGCTGCATGGGAAAAAACATGTAAATAAAAACCTTTGATCAAAGTGTGTCAAAATAAAATTAAAAAATATACGGGGCAAAGCAGGAATGGCACGTTTAGCCCCAGGTTTATTGACTGAAAAGTTCAGTTATCCATGTGGTGGTTTCTGGACTCCTTCAAGACATGGAGAAGTCATCCAAGTGGTGGTTTCCCATTGCAAGGTGGTTTTGTGAAGAACCCGCAAATTTTGGGAGGCATTGTTGCTTGCAAACTAAACTTGGAGAAGACAACATGAATCTTAATATTCTTGATTACTTTTTGCAAGGGAAGGGTTTTGATTCTAGGTGGAAGAAGTGGCTCGAGGTGGAATCTGGTCGGCTCACCTTTCCTTATCAATGGGACTCCTAAACGACTTCAAGTCCTCTACAGCTTTGAGGCAAGTGGACCCTCTTTCCCCCTACCTTTTTCATTCTCGTAGAAATGTACAGAGCCAAAGTATCTTCACCACATTGAAGGTTTTGAAAAGGATAGAACAATGATGACTTCTCCAATTAGCACATGACACTATTAATGATCTTCAGTGATGCCAAGTGGGAGTAAATCCTTAATTTGAAGTCTATCCTTAAATGTTTTAATGCAGTACCATAGTTACAAATATCGAGCATACATACCAGTTTTTTTAGGTTACCAGTACGATACACTCAAATACTAAAAATATTCCACAAGTTCCGACCGTATCTACCATATCGATAGTATCGGTACCAATACGACCGATATGGTATGATACATTTTGAACCAAGACTTAAATATTGAGTTTAAGAACTATCAAACTCACTGTTGAGATCTCATTTGAATCCCATCTCCAAACCTCTTCTTCTAACCCTAAAATAGAACACTCCATTGCTCTCAAACGATCGAAAAAGAGACAAAATCCATAGAGATCAAATCAACACTATTCATTGAGGTATGTTTAATTCTCTTCATTTTCTATTTTCTAGGGTTAAATCCTTTGAAAAGAATCCAACATACTTTTAGGTCATAGATCTATAGATTAGTGGCCAATTCCATAGATCTATGGCTTTCAACGAGATTTATCTCACTTTCTCAGCTTTTCTGAAAATTTCAAAAACGCATTAAAAATTACATTTTAATACTTCTAATTTATGTTTGAAATTATTATATATTAGGAGATCTATAAGATCCCAACACTAACCCTTTCTTTGAATTATAAATTATTTATTTATTTTTAAATATTAAAACTAATTAAGAGTAGTGGTATGAATTAAGGAATTTCAACTACTTGTTATGTATTTATATTTCAAATATTTATGAGATTAGGCCCATAGTCTAATCTTTACTTATGTTAATTTATACAAATTTTATTATTATATCATCTTAACAATATTTTAAATTTTAAAATTTTCTCTTAGATTCTTATATGTCAATTTATTCAGGTCTGAATCTTATGTATTTAACATTATCATATTTGTTTCATTATGATGTTAATTGTTGTGTTGCAATACTTAATCATGTCTAGAAGATCTTTCCATATTGGTTGAGAGCACAGAGAGATGGTGAATGAAAATAGACAAGATTATGAGCAAATATTATCCCAAGATGATTACAAGGGCATCTCACTAGGTTTAAGGAGCACTTGGCTCATATGGGAATGATGTTAAGGGATGCCTGCAAATCCCTAAGAAGTACTGGAAGTTGATGGAGGATCCACTGACAAACAGGCAAGAAAAGGCACAAAAGAAAGTAGCTCTGAGGGAACATTGCAGATGCGCTCCCTCTCTCAGATAAGGAAGATCGTGTTTTCTAACAAGTTGACGAGTAAACTGATTGCAAAAAGCTATAAAACAGAGCATGAAAACTTTTGAGATGGAAAAAGAATCTCGATAGCTAAGGTGGAGTTTATCTCTTCAGATAAGAAAGACCTTGATTTCTAGCTTGTTGTAAGACAAAGCATGGAAACTCTTTAAAATGAAGAAGCAGCCCAATGTATATCAAATTTTACAAGAAGGCAGTTCGAGACTGGAGGTTCCTCACAGCACAAACACAATCTACCTCATAGGAGATGATGATGGCTTGGGTGCAGTTAAGCTTTTGTTTATGTGTTGCTTATGGAAGGCATCTCTTCGTGTATTTCTTTTTTCGTATATAGATCTTTTTATATATTTCATACCTACAAATGAATATTTTATTGAATAATCATTCTTTAATTTGTCTCAATATGCATGTAGATATTTATTTGTACCTATTAGCGCAGCGTACCTGCATATCAATGAAATAATGCATAATAGAAATTCAATGAAATAATGCATAATAGAAACTCATATACTAGTTCCAAATAGGATCTATATGACTCAAACTACCATTTTTTATGTTATCTTTGCATTGAAATAAGTTTGGGTTTAAGTTTCCATGACTTTCAACCGTTTCCATATTATTTTACATAGGTTTTGTGCATATCCTCAATATGTGTCCCATTTTTTTGAACCATGGCCAATACTAAGGTTGAAGATCAATTTGGAAAAAATGGGTTGGCTAGTATTAATGTGGAAGGGCATGCGAGTAAACTTGTAGTAGGGAGTGGAAGAGTGGTAAAATGTGCTATCTTAGCCTCCCTCTCAGAGAAACTCCCAAATGTTGACTTTTGGAATCGAGTGGTTGATATGGTTGAAACGAGATTGGGGATGTGGAGGAAGAATTACCTATCCAGGGAAAGGTTACACCTATAACGTTGGCATTGCTAACTTTCCCTCTATTATGAATCTAAATTGCAACGGATGGAAGGCCCACAATGTCTAAAATCAAAAGGCTAAGACATGAGCCCATGGTCAGGACTCAGGCTTCCAAAGGTGCCACACCAAGTAGATGTTTCAGCACTTTTCCCCTTCCAATTGCATCTCTTATGTACATTGTTAATTTTTTAAATATGTTTATTCTCAAAGGTGTATTAACATCTATTTTAACATTTCCTGAAGTTTCACTGCAAAATTCTAAGTTTTGCCCAATTTTTCAAAAAATTACCGATAAACGATATATCCCCGATATATCTTATTTCTGCGGCTTGACATGTCGAATGATATCAACATTTTGAACCTTGATAATATGTATATACATAGAAATATATTACATAACTGGTCAGATATTTATTGAATTGGATATATCAATATCCAAATTCGTATTCGATTAAATGGGTGGTAAAATTACTATCAGAATAAAGGAATTCGGATACAAATCAGAGACGGATATTATCTATATCCATTGACATCCCTAGTTTGGACACGTTCAATGAAGACAACTAACGGATCTAGAGAAAATGAGAGGATTGATGCAAGTTGAAGGCTTTAAAAAGACAAGGAAAATGCCTGAAATGATGTTGATGAAGATAGTAAAAAAGCTTTGATAACTAACAACTTAACTGAAGTTACGGCTTTTAATAGACCAAAATGGCTGAAAAAGATTAACATTGCTGGCCCCAAGTATTTGAGATATGCAGTAACGATGATGATGATTGCTCTTAAAATGAAATCTTTCTTGTGGCCAGTCACCCTCAAGAAAATAAACTATGAAATGCTCCAAAGGAGGAAAACAAGGCTCTTTCTTTTGCATTTTCCTTTTGTGTATTAAGTACAATTAATATGTCATCTCTTTATGCATTGTGAAAGAATCTTGAAAGTTTTGATCCACTTTTTTGATTTTGGAGGGAGGGTCATACATTTTTACATTGGAGAGTTGAATTCTCAATGGTCTGTACAGCTTACAATAAGCAGGAACACATTCTTTGAGGCTACTATCAATTCTGTCGGGAACTTGAAAAGAGAGAAATGAATTTATAGAAAGTGTTCAAGAGTCAATAGTAGCATTCAATCATTCATAATTGAGAAAAAAATCTTATGACTCCTCATTAGACCCTCATCAACTCCAAAGGAATTTAAAAGGGTTTCACGCATTGTACTTTTGAAAGGCTGGAGGTTAGTTGTTGTATATACTTCCTAACCAAAGACATTCATGTGGAGTGGAAGAATGGAAGCACCAAAAAATTATGAACCTAAATTTAATCTCAATAAGGGTTCTGTAAGTAATCTCCGTCCATTTAGTGTTGGTGGCATTTTCAAAACTATGAAGGGATGACCATCCTTGTATTCTATGTCCTTAGTTGTGTGTGCCTCAAACATAGCTGAAAATTTAGCTCTTCTTCAAGGTATCAAGATTGCTTTGGAGGTAACAATTGAAGGTAAAGTTACATTATCAGTTGGACTTATGAAAGAATGATAGGCTCAAAGCTTTATTAGTTCATCCCAATTTGTTTTTTTTTTATTGATAATCGAGAATATATATTAGAAGAAAAGGAAGGAGTTATCCCAATTTGTTAAGCATGTTAATGAGTTGACTAAAAGATTGAACACCTCAATCTCTTCTCATCTCGGGGTTGACTACCACTTGGCGTACTCACTAGCCAAAGGTGTGCATAGGATGGAATCATATCATGGTTTAGACAAAACCGTTGTAACTTTTTCTTTTTCCTTTATCCTTTTATTTTCTATCTTTTTTATGCTAATAACGATTCTTATTGTATTAGAATGAAAAAAATATGGAAGTACATACCTCAAGTATTTTGAGAGCGTAACAAAAAATCCTCCAAATCTTTAGAGGCAACAAATATGAAACGACAAATAGACATGTCCATAAGCGAACTTATCACCCTGCAACCTTTATCACACCCATTTCTTCAATCTTTGAGCTCTTATGCTGAAACAATAGAGGGGAAAAGCGAAGGGCTTACTTAAGGTAAGCAAAGAAGAAGCAATAAGCAGATGCAGAGGACTTGTTTTAAACAAGTGGAGAAGCTCAGCACTACTGGTTTGAACAGACGCCAAGAAGATCCAAATAAAACAATTGGAAGAATCTAACACTGTCTATTACCTTACTTTTCTTGTGTTTGTAAATATCAGTGACATCTTCGCTCCCATCATGCTTCCTCTTCTGAAACCATAAAAAGAGAAGATAAGATATTTAATATTGTTTTCAAGTATAGCTTGAGACGAAAAAATACTTGAGAGTCATGGTTCTCTTCTATGAGAAGATAACTATGTAGCGAATTTGTCTTTTGAGGTGAGTATTTGCTGAAATCTTTGATAGTTGGGGATTCCTTATCCCTTTTCTAATTTCATTTGTTAACAGAAGTGATTGCTGATTAGGAACCCAAGCAAGGCACAAAGGTTTAAAGGAAAAAAAAATGACATCCAAACCTTTTCATGGTGTTTCTTCAAGTTTTCGGCACCAGAATCCTGACGCCCACTTCTGTCCTTCTTCTCCTTATCTTTGTCTTTACTTCTATCTCTGTGACGGTGTTTGTGCTTCTTATGCTCCTTATCTCTATCCTTGTTCTTTTTATGCTTCCTCTCCTTGTCTTTGGAGTCGCTTTTTGACTTCCCCATAGCAGTAGGGGTCCCCTTCTCTGCCTGTTCAACACCATGACACCAAAGGAGTGCATTTCGTAACATAGTTACCATAAAGTGTGGTAATACTAGTAACCCAAAGTCAAAAACAAGCAGATTCAGGACTCCATGAGTGGGGATCACCATAACACAAACCGGGACTGGCACATCATGTAAGGATATTCATCCACCTAGACCTTACACTATATAAAACAAAAATAATTATATTCAATGATAGTAGATTTCTTACGGAAGACAGATTGATGGGGGCTGTTTCTCTCAGCAGAAAGGCTTCCCGGAGGGTATCCAAGTCAAAAGGCTGTATGTGTGCACTTGTCTCCCTTCGATAGGAAGTGTTCTGAAAGAGTTGATCCAGTTCCATCCCTTCTCCTTTCCTAATTTCCGTGTCTCCCACCACATTGTGAAGGTAGTGTGTCTCCGAGATCGATAAAGGAAGAGACCTCTTGCAGAAAAACTCATGGTGGGCCCACAATTTGTAGTGATTTATAAGATCCAAAGCACCAGTAAGCTCCCTGGGCCCTGAACGAGCAAATAAGAGGGCTTCAGTTAACCCCAATGTACTTACACTGAATTGAATTGCAAAAATATGAAAGAAAAGCAGCACCAAATTCAAACCCTATGTGCTAAAATATATGGAAAATAGGATGTGTTTCAGAGGCCTGCCTGCGGTAAGGCTTGACAACTTATGCCTCCTGCAGGCCACTGTACCCTAAGGTGCTCAGGCCCTTGCAACACATTTTATGCTTTGTTTCAAGTATGGAGGTTGCAAATAGAGCATAGACGTTTTCAAGATGCCAAGGGGCCTTTGCTTTCTAAGTGTGGATCAAACATCTTGCATTACTTTCTCTATATATCACAGCCCACCAATCTAAACCCTGCAACTACTTGGGTAAATCCTTAGTGATTCCCTTTTTCCAATTAATCAACAATGAAACATAGAAGTATTCCATAATTGAACTGCAAGATAACACCAAATTCATTTATTTTCTATGGCTTCAAAGTCTAGCAAGTAATTAGTTGAACTAAGGTGTAAGGCTTACACCTTATGTGTGCCTTCAAGAAACATAGGGAGCTTTGCGTCTAATGTGTGAATTAAAGATCTAATGTTTACTTCCATATTAACCTAAGCCCGGTTACCAAAAAACCACCTCTGTCCAATTCTACAAATCTAGACTTTGTAAATTCATGGGCCGCATGAATCCCAATTATTCGCTCCATTGAACAACAAACGAAACATCACCAACAAAAACAATTGTAGAGCAACTAAATAGAGAAAACTATGGAAATAGGGTTCTTTAAATTGGTAAGCTTCATATTCTTGTGAATTGAACTCAAAACAGGTGCTTCCGAGTGTGTGGGAACACTAACGTCCGGACATGGTTCAAAATACCGGTATCGGTTGCCGTATGGCCCGTATCGGTAAGTCCAAAATAAGATATGCATTGGCGTTTCGAATCGTAACTGATGGATACAATGGAAAAAATCAAGATACGCTATGAAACGTTAGGATACGCAAGAAAAAACTTAGATGCATTGCATAAAACTTCTTTTAATGCAAATATAAGCTAAATATAAACTAAATGAAGGCCTCTAACTATGTTTATAACCATACATATGAGAGTTAAGAATTTTATCAGTTAAAAAAGGCATACGTGTGATAAATAAGTATGAAAATAAAGACCATCGTCACTTAACCAAGTATAGAAAATACAATCTATATATTAAAACCTTAAATTCAACAAGTTAAATAAAAATGTATTGGACTACAACCATAATTTATAAGCTTGAATGTAAGTCTTTTTATGCTGAATTATTACACTATTAGTTGACTTCTTAACCTTATAGATGAAAATATTTTTGAAGACTAAAATATGAGACTTTTTTTGCCAGATTTTTGGGGTTTTGTAATGTTTTGATGTACTGAAATTTATGAAATTTTATTATTTGAGAAATACATTACCATTTGAAAGTTGAAATTTGACCTAATGCCTATAAGGCATCAAAAAGAGGATTTTGTTTTTGAATTAGAAAATTGACTTTTTATTATTCAGAAATTTGGATCCAGGATAATTTGTATTGAATTCAAATACAGGATATAATCTTATTTACATATAAATATTTTAAGTAAATAAAAGTAAAATTAATTTAAAATTATTTACTTATAATATTTTATGTAAAAAAGTTGTGCCTACCGGGTTTGTACTGTGGATCCTCGTGTAAATGAAATGAGATAAATAAAATTAACTGAAAAATCTCACGTATCGGCCATATCGGTCCCAGATCGGCCTAGTACGGAGTCGATATGGGGAGTTTTTTTTTTTCAACGTACCATCCGGTTCGGTTGATACTGGGTGGTGGGTAGCTCCAAGCAAGATACGTATCGGCCGATATGTACTGGAATTTTAAACCATGCGTCCAGAACATAACAATGTGCCTTAATTCTAGTGGAATAAATATGCCTAATTTTATACTTTTCAAAAAAAAAATGGAGGGTAAAATTCTGCTCCCATCTAGAAATCTCTTTTTTTCTCATATTTTCTTCAGTAATTTCTCTTCTTCCTTCTTTCCGCGCTCTTTTCTTTTTGTGGATAGATAATTAAGATTAAATGCATATATATGAGAAAAATGTACAGAGGTGTACACCAATATATGAACAAAGAGAAATAAAACACTATATAGCCTATTACCACTAGTTGGCATCTTGAAAAAGAAAGAAAGCTCCTGCACATCAAAATCACTCCTGATCGAAACCCATGCCAAAAGACAATCTGATATGATGTGGGTGATGCACCTGATGGAGAAAGCCAATCCATCAAAAGCCCTCCTATTCCTTTCCTTCCACACCCCAACAAATGGCACCTGGGATTATTCTCCAGAGGACCAACTAAGGGACATCTAGATCCTCCACGAACCAGCTATGGAACATATCACTGAAAGCAAAAGGGAACACCCAAATCCTTTAAACCAGAGGGCAATGAGAAGCACAAGAAGTGGTCCAAGCCCTAGATTTCTATCTTCCCACTCCCATTAAAGGATTTTTTTTTTGGTCATCACGTATCTTGAGGAGTGATTTAGAAATATGCCTGCTGCTTCAAGATCCAACATCTAGCACTGACCAATGTACTCATCGGATCCGCCTATTGATCTTGGACTGGGTTTCGATACGGGATGGAGGGGTGAATCTGGGATCTCTGTTAGGGTGACAGTTAGTACACTTCAAGATCCGTTACTCTATCTTACTATTTCAAGATTACGCCTATGTAAACGCATGTTTGTATTATTCTCCTTCTATCTTGTACTTATTTCCCCTCTATTTTAATATACATCTCTTTGATTACTGATCAAAAAATAAATAGCTAAGGTTGCTCTCCACTGATTTCACTGACATAAGAGCCTCAATAGGTTTTCTCCAAAAGGGTTTATATATATATATATATATATATATATATATAGAGAGAGAGAGAGATGCCCGGCCACGAGGGTAGAGGTGGATATGATATTCCAGTGGGGTCGAATATTACAAATGAGTTAATTAATAAATATGAAAAAAATGTCCTCATCATATATTTAAGATTAGATAGAGTGAAAAAATAAAGTTCAATAGAAAACGCGATTGTCCCTCTATTCTCATATATGATATCACATACCAGATGGTCAACTCCACCATTGAATCAATTTACAACAATGTAGTCAAAGCATCTCGGTGATAAAGATCCCTATGCCAGGTGTTTCCTAGACAATGCTTAGGCGATACCTAGGCGACCAAAAGAATAGTTTAGAGAAAACGGGATCAAGACAGATGTAGAAACCCTAGACAAAATCTGTTTTGTCTAGATAAACTCTATTAAGTAAAATGGGTTTTGTTTTTACATATATATTTGTTATTACGCTTTTGAAGTTATGTTGGTCTTGTGTACCTTTGTCAATAGTGTTTTAGTGACATGGCCTAGGCACCAATTATCAATAGACGACCTCATCTTAATGAGTACATGCCTAGACCCTGATTAGGCGCAAGGGGTTTTGGCCAGACAGCGTAACCGTCTAGGTGTTGCGAAGGCAACGCTTTGACTCAATTGATTTTTGATTCAATTTCCACTAATAACTTAGTCATTCTCACCAAACACTTACATACATTTTATTAATAAAAGATCTTCAACTATATAAGTGGAACAAATGATCCAAGAAGCCACTTAAATCCAAAACATGTTACCTCTTCCAAACTTCTTCCCTTCAGGATCCATTAGACTAATGCCACAGAAAAGGGTGTGCAATCTTCATCTGGAAAACAATACAAAAAACAAAAATAAAAAGGAGAGAAAAAGAAAACATTCACAGTAGGTATCAAAATTTATGCCAACCCCACACTTTAACCAAGTACACTATTCAGTCATCTACCAATGTGAAAGAGATGTTGAGCTGTTAAGAGACTTAAAACGTTACTTAGGATCTGAAAATAAACATAGACCATTCGATCATCTACTAATGTGCAACGGATGTTGGGCAGTTACAAAGATGTAAATCATTAATAAAGATGCTGAAAAGAATATTAGGAATGTTTCTAAACACATTTATCTTTCCAGATCCTACTGTTTTATCAGTCATCCAAGCAACCACATTCCCTATCATATATGGCCCCAATCATTCTGAGCAATAATCTTTCATCTTACCAATCATAAAGTATAATAACAATAATAAACAGTAATCTTCTATCTAACTATAAGCAAAGGTCAACCCCCTTCAGATGTTTCTTTAGATGACAACAAATACAATAAAGAACAAAACCTTCAGACCAGAATCATTAAGAATTTTGGCAAGTGAAGCATATTAGCATACAACAGAATTACACCTGGTTTTTTCTACTTTTCTATGCTGGAAACTGAGAGCAGGAACAAGAATAGATTGCATAAGCATTAAAATCGTCTCATGTTGGATATCATGTTGCAAAAGTAGCATAGCACTTTGCACATTGCAGCAGTGAATAATAGTACTCTGTCTAAGAGATGGTATGGACAATAACATAATACAGCACGCAACAGGAAATATTAGTAATCAAATAACTAAACCAAGATAAGGATGAACCAAATAAACGCACTTTGTACTTTTAATACATACATGTATAACAAGCTTGAAGGAAACCATGTAACAAATTACTCATAAGCACTGTACCGATCAACTTTGGAAATCGGAAATACAATTGGCCAGCATTTTAGCCAAACATCAAAGCATGAATTCAGTGCCCAACTTATATCCAAACATAATTAAGCAGCTCAAACTAAATAATCTTCAACATAGACCTGTTAGAATATAAGTTATCTGTAAATGGACAGTATTGTACTTCCCTACTTGGTATTCTACCCTTACATTTTTTTCCATCGGTATGTATTATAAACTTACTTCATACTGTAGTAAATATTGTGCACTGTGATTTTTATGCTACTGAATTCCAACTTTCATGGTGTCAGGGTAGGACTGAGGGATAAGAAGCTTGAAGGAATCCTTGTAACAATTTACTCATTATCACTGTACCGATCAACTTCGGAAATCAGAAATTCAATTGGCCAGCCCCGCATTTTAGTGAACATCAGAGCATGGATTCAGTGCACAATTTCTAACCAAACACAATTAAGCAGCTCAAACTAAATAGTAAACATACACCTGTTAGAATATTAGTTTGTCTCCTGTGTAAGGACGGTATTGTACTTCCCTTCCTTGGGTATTCTACCTTACCTTTTTTTCCAATGATACGTATTCTACCCTAACATTATACTGTGCTATATACTAATACAGCAACATGGAGTGTGATTTTTATGCTTCTAAATTCCAACTATCATGATATCAGAGCAAAGATGAGGGGCTGAGGAATTAATGCATTAAACAGTAGAAATCTCCTCTTTAGCTTTCTCTCTCAGACTTCATCTTCATCGTCACATACATATGGAACCTACCAACAACAGGCACCCTTATAACAATGTACCCTCTCCTTCTCTAAGATTTGATCTCTTCAAATCATTCTCCTTGCAAGAAGTTTCTCTCTCTTCACTCATCTTGTACACATACTTTACTTTGGTACGTGTTAGCAAATCTCCTCATTGGTGCACCATGGTAAAACTTCCCTTTAAGGCTCTAACTAGCATGTAACGACCCGGAATTTTAGTATAATAAAATTATGTGTTTATGGGTCCTTAATGAAGGTTAATTAGTTAATTATTTGGTAAATTAATAAGAAGGGGATTTTGCTCAGGGTTGAAGTGCACCGAGGAAATCTCAGTATCATTTGGCGAAAATCGCACACAGTGTGTTGGTCGACTGCCGGGACACACCCCTACCGTATCGGTTCCGTCAAGTATCATTTCGCGGGACCGCGGGGCCATTATGTGTGATAAAATTGAGAAAAACGGAAAATTTCCATATTTCCAGAAATTAAGTGGGACCCAATATCTGTTGGAGATCCTAATAGAAATCCGTGCGGTTAGCACTAATGCGTGTCGGTCGGCCGTGGGGACTAATGTCTGTCGTCATGGCAGTTAGTTATCTCAAACGAAGAAACGGCGGCCTGTTTTGTATTCGAAATCAGGAAATTAGTGGGTTTTGCAATTTTCTTCCGGACTAAAGTGTAGCTGTCAAAACTCAGTATTTTTCCCCGAAATTTTTACAGTAGGTGTCGGACTGCCCCAAGTTCGGTCACCTAAAGTTTCATCAAAATCGGATGTCTTTAAGTAGGACCACGGATACATTAGAGAAAAAAAAAATAGTCAAATGGGTCAACCGTTGACTTGGTCAACGGGACCATTAAATATGGTCATGTGCATAGCACATGACCTTATCTATATATAAAGGAGGCCAGCCTTTCCCATTATTTACGTTCTGTAAACAGAGGGGGAGATTCTGCCACAGCAGATTTCAGAGAGAGAGTGAGGAGAGAGAAAGGAAGAGAGAGAAAGAGGAGAGAGAAAGAAGAGAGAAGTGGGTCCTTGAGGTTTTCCGACGTCCCCGACGCGTTGGCGGCGTCCGATTTTCTCTGTCGTCTCGTTTTGCGTGTAGAGAGAGAAAAAGGTAGAAAGAGAAAGTGGAGAGAGAAAGTTGCATACGCTCTACCTCGGGGTTGATCGTCGTTGGGAACGCGTTGGTGACATCCGTTTTTGCCTACGAGGCCTCGAAACGCGTGAAACAGTAAAACCCCTCTTTTCTTCACTTTTTCCGCTTATTTTGCTATATTATTTCATGTGATGTATATGCATGTCTTTTAACATAAATGAAAAATGGGCGGAGACCCCTATGTGATGTTGTGATTTTATGTGGTCCCTCAGGGAGCCCAGATCGGGTCCCAGGTAAATTGTATCGCCACTCTAGGGTGACGAAAAGTTGTTTTGCATATCTTGTAAGGCTATGGAGACATCCATTAGCTTGAAAACGTTTCCTAACGGGACGGTGTGTTACCGGAGTTGGTTCACGGGCGCGAAACCCAAGTATTTCAGTTAATCAAGCGAGGCTTGGGTTAACTGGGGTTAACCTGTGGTTAGAAAATCTAACCAGGGTTCAGTATAGTCCGTGGTTCCTCTTTGACTAGGTCAGGAGAGACGGTGCCCAGTAAGGCCCGGGGTTCCTCCGTGACTGATAGTCGGGAGATGTCGGTCTATTTGTCTAGGTCGTCCGTGGTGCCTCTTGGACTAGGTCAGGAGTGGCGGTGTCCTGCATGGCCCGTGGTTCCTCCGTGACTGGTAGTCAGGAGATGTCGGAGTCCTAGGGAGTTTAAAGTGGCTAAACATCAGATAGTGTATAGTCCGGGGTTCCTCTCTGGGTGGGTTAGAAGATGTCGGCACTGTGTCTATCGTGGTCCCTTCTTGGTGGAACGTCAGGAGATGTCGGCATTGGTATAGATGTCGGGGTTCCTCCGTAGACTAGCCAGAAGATGACGGTAGGCAGGTTGGTCGGGGTTCCTTCATAACTGATACCCAGGGCGATGGCGACGAATACACGGTAGATGTGGCCAGTCAATTGAATGGAAAAATGTTCTTATTAGGTGAATGCCCATGTTGTGTGTGTAAGCTTCGGATACGAAGTGGTCTGAGTTGGTATACTCAGAGTTGGTGTATTTGTTTGAGTTGGTGGACTCATAGTTCGGTATGGAATCATCGGATTCCAGGTGAGTTGGGTTGGTATACCCAAGGTTTTGTCATGTTCGGGTGAAAGCCGGAACAGCGTGTGTGAGTCTAAATGACTCAATGTATTATGGTTATGATTTAGAGACTTTAAGCTAAACATTTGTGGGCTGTGGCCAATTAATAGAGTCTTAGGACTCGAAATGAAACATGATTGATGATCGAAACGATAATTTGGTAATATAATACATTCATAACTGAACCTCATAATTAGAAAGTAATGTGAGGTCGGGAACCTCTGTTAGGGTGACGTAACCCTGAGTGACCTTGGGTCACAATTTATTATATACTGTTCTATTTTACTGTAACATGCAAATTGAACTGCTTATTATATCATTATTGATGCGTGTTATTATGTGGAAAATAGTTTAGAATGATTGTGGTTTTATTGGGCTTCATAGCTCACTGACTTTTTGTGTCAGCAGATCTTGGAGCTGCTGATCCGTAAGTGAAAAATCTATCTGGATATTTTGGAAGCTTGTACAAGTTGTACCTGGCGTGATAGAGACGCCTACTTTTGTAAAACAAACTTGATGTAAATAATACAGGTATATGGTTTGTATGATGGCTATTGTGATGACAGGTATTATTTGCTTTTTGGGAGCATCTAATAAATGCTTAAATTTCCCGCATTTTTGCGGGTAAAGTCTTCCGCTTGCATGATTTGACGAACGGACACGCGTCTCGGAACTTGATTCCCTAGGCGCGGGTTCGGGGCGTCACAGTCTCTCTACCTTATACAATCGTTTTCCCCCCTTTCATTATCTCTCCTAAAATCTCTACTTCTAGAGAGGGAAAAAATTGCCTCCTATAACTCCTCCCACCTAAATTCTCTGTCTACTCTCTTCAACCGTATACCCTTTTCCATATTTTTCCGAATTTCAAATCATTCATCTCTCTCACTTACTCACCCTTTTCCAATACTTTCATCTCCTCAAATTCTTTATATATAACAACATCTCTCCAAAAATCTATCTCTATTCCATAAAACTGTATTCTCTCTTTTCAATTCTTTTCAAATTTCAAATCATTCAATCCTGGATAGATCTATCTCTATTCCATACAACTGTATTCTCAAATTTTAAATCATTCAATCCCTCTCCCAACATATCCACCTACTCACCCCTTTCGAATATTTACATCTCATTTTCTTTCCATATCACAGCATCTCTATTAAAACTTATCTCCATTCTATACAACTGTATTCCCTCTTCTAATCCGTTGCAAGTTTCAAATCATTCAATACCTCTCTAAAAATCTATAACCTACTCAGTACTCACCCCCTTCTAATAATTAAATCTCACATCTTTCCATATAACATCTCTACTAAAATATATTTATTCAACATAACCGTATACCCCTTTTCAATTTTTACAAATTTCAAATCATTCAACCCCTCCAAAAAACTCTCTGGCCTACTCTCTCCTCAAATTCTTTCCATGCTACAAGCATCTCTTAAATCTCTCTCCTATCAAGTATTCATGAGTAACCTTATATGGGTATGACGTATCACCTCCATTTCTTCTTCCACTTCAATCTTTCCAAACTCATTATTCTCATCAACATCTTCTTCTCACTTCCTCTCATTTACACAATTATGTCTTCTCTACCAAAGCTCCTTTCCATCAAACTTGATTACACCAAATTCATTCTCTGAAAAGGTCAAAGAGTACCTTTAGTCCAAAAAAGACTTCTCAGCCATCTAGATGGAACAAGTGTATAACCACCAGAGTTTGTCACCACACAACAATAGAATCTTGAAGAAAAGACCACTCAAGTCACTCACATAAACCCTCGCTATGATACATGGTTGGCCCTTGATCAACTATTAATTGCATGGTTAAACTCCCTTGATCAGTTATTATGGTTAAACTCCACACTGTCATCCGTACTGTTTTTACAAGTTCTTGAAGCATCCTCAGCTCATGATCTCAGGGAATCTACACACAAAATATTTGCTCAAGAATCAGAAACATGGATTATGCATCTTCAAATATAACTTCATTAGTGCAGAAAAGGAACCTCTTCAGTGGCCATATTTATAAGCAAAATCAAGGCCATTTGCCATCAACTAGCTGCCATTCAATAAAATATGTTTCTGATAGAGGCAAAGTCATGCACATATTAAGAAGTCTTCGTGATGACTATCGCATCTTTGACACATCTATCATGGCACGACTTCCACTTCCCAAATTTGCCAATCTTCAACCTTTACTCCTGCAGCATGAAGCTCACCTCCACAAGGAATTTAGATCTCACGTTTTGCACTCCTCAGTTAACATTCGATTTTCTCACGCATGATGGTCTTCTCAATACCGCAACATCAGTCACGGACGTGGTAAGTACCAACATAGTCATTGCCATGGATCATGGATGATTCTTTGGAGGACATAAACTACTTCTTGCTCCAACTTCCACTCTCAATTGATCCTCCATCACCACTCCCCCAATGGTATAAGGTGTCAAATATGCAATAAGTGAAACTACATCATTGTGCAAATGTTATCATTGCTACAATCCCACTTATCAGGCTGGTGGATCTTCTTCCAATGTTTTCTGTGACGCCCTGAACCCACGCCTAGGGAATCAAGTTCCGAGACACGCACCCGTTCGTCATAAACACGCAAGCGGAAGATTTTACCCACGAAAATGCGGGAAATTTAAAACATTTATCAGATGCTTCCAAAAAGCAATAAACACCTGTCATCACAATAGCCACTATACAAACCAAATACATTTATTATTTACATCAAGTCTGTTTTACAAAAGTAGGTGCCACTACCGCACCAGGAAAGGTCTGTACAATATCCAAAAGTCTGTAGATCCAATATCTACTGCTCAGCAGCTCTGAGATCTGCTGACATTAAACGTCAGTAAGCTATGAAACTCAATAAAACCACAATCCATCTAAACTATTTTCCATATAATAACACGCATCAATAATGATATAATAAACCGTTCAATTTACATTTTACAGTAGAATATAACAATATATAATAAACTGTGACCCAAGGTCACTTAGGGTTATGCCACCCTATCCAAGGTTCCCGACCTCTCATTATTTTCCAATTATGGGGTTCATTTATGAAATGATGTTCATATTACCAAGTTATTAATTCAATCATCAATCATGTTTCATTTTGAGTCCTTAGACTCTATTAATTGGTCATAGCCCATAAATGTTCATCTTAAAGTCTCTAAACACCAACCATACATGGAGCCATTTAGACACACACACTGTTCCGGCTTTCACCTGAACACGACCAAACCTTGGTTATACCAACCCAACCCACCTGGAATCCAACGATTCCCTACCGAACCCTGAGTACACCAACTCAGACCAGGGTTACCTAGTTCGCTACCCACTAGTTCGAACCGCGAACTGGTTTGGAGCGAACCAGTTCATGGTTCAGTTCGTGAAAATCAGCGAACCCAATAGCTATGGTTCAGCGAATTTGTTTTTCGGATTCCACGAAGTTTTTGTTTGATTCAGTGAACTTTTTATTTGGATTTAACGAATTTGTTCTTTAAGTTTAGCGAACTTATACTTTGAATTTGGCGAATTTTTTTTCTGGGTTCACAAACCGGCCATAAAACCTTTTTTTTTTTTTTTTTAAATGTATTTTTAATGCATTTTTTAAAATAATTATTTATAATATATTTATTTACACAATTTATTTATATAATATATTAAGAACCAAGCTAGCGAACCAAACTAAAAACCTAAGCGAACCGAGAAGCGAACCGATTCATCCTACCCCTAGCGAACCGGGTTCACTCTAGAGTGGCGAATTGCAAATTACGAACCCGAATTCGAACCGAGCGAACCTGCGAACCAGGTAACATTGACTCAGACAATTACACCAACCCTGAGTATACCGACTCCGACAACATCGTATCCGAAGCTTACACACACAACCTGAGCATTCACCTAATAAGAACATATTTCTCCATTCAACTGACTGACAACATCTCCTGTGTATTCGCCGTCAGCGCTCTAGGTATCAGTCAAAAAGGAACCACGATCAACCTGTCTACCGTCATCTTCTGGCTAGTCTACGGAGGAACCCCGACATCTTTACCAATGTCATCATCTCCTGACATTCCACCAAGAAGGGACCCCAATAGACACAGTGCCGACATCTTCTCACCCACCCAGAGAGGAACCCCGAACTATACACTATCTGATGTTCAGCCACTTTAAACTCCCTAAGACTCCGACATCTCCCGACTATCAGTCACAAAGGAACCACGGGCCATGTAGGACACTGCCACTCCTGACTTAGTCCAAGAGGCACCACGGACGACCTAGACAAACAGACTGACATCTCCCGACTATCAATTACGTAGGAACGACGGGCCATGCAGGACCGCCACTCTTGACCTAGTCAACGAAGAACCACGGACTATACTTAACCTTTGTTAGGTTCTCTAACCACAAGACTAACCCCAGTTAACCCAAATCTCGCTTGATTAACTGAAATACTTGGGTCTCGCGCCCGTGAACCATATCCGGTAACACACCGTCCTGTTAGGGAACACTTCCAGGCCAATTGATGTGTTAATCGCCTTACACGAACTGCAAAGCGATACAATTTACCCGAGACCTGATCTGGGCTCCCCGAAGGTCCAAATAAAATCACAACATCACCACAACCCAAACAGGGTTTTGTTGGGCACTGGCGATCGATTGCCAGTGCTGGGCAATCGATCGCCCAGGCATTTGCATGTTGGGCGATCGATCGCCCCCACAGGGGGATCGATCGCCCACTGTCCAGTGAGCTAAATCCAGGGTGTTTAACACCTTAGACCAAGGCTACATCCCTCTATTCACTTTTTCATGCTCCAACATCCTCCCATACACCATCCATGGGGTCTCCAACCCTTTTTCATCCACACCAAAAGACATGCATCCATTCCACATAAAAAGAATATAGGAAAATATAAGGAAAAAAGAAGAAAGGAGAGGGGTTTAAATTCTTTCACGCTTTTCGAGACGTCTAGCATCGAAAAGACATGCATCATTTTCCTTCCCTCTTCTCTCTCTCTACCACTCTCTCTAGAAATTCTGGAGCAGAGCACTCCCTTCCAAATGTTGTGACCGTGCAAATGAGGGAGGCTTGCCCCCTTATATAGACCCAAGGGTCATGTGCCATGCACATGACCTTGGTCAGGTGGAATGTTGACCAAGTCAACACTTTGACTTTTGGTCATTTTTCCTATTTTGCTACACTTACGGCCTCCCGAAACCTTATCACACGAAGTCTGATTTTGACAAAACTTTAGGTGACCGAACTTGGGGTAGTCCGACACCTACTGTAAAAATTTCGAGAAAAAATTCTGAGTTTTGACAGGAAAAAGTAAATCCTGAAGAAAATTGCAAAACTCACTAATTTACTGATTTCGAATACGAAGCACGTTGTCATTTCTTCATATGAGATGATGAACTGATGAAACGACAAACGGTCCTCCTTACGGCCAACCGGCACGTTGTAGTACCAGTCGTATGGATTTCTATTAGAATCCTTGCGAAATATCGAGTCCCAACGGAATCCTGGAAATCTGTAAATTTCTTGTTTCCTCAATTTTCTCACATACAAGACCTCTGCAGTCTCACGAATAGATACACGACGGAACCAAAACGACAGTTGATCGTCCAGGTAATCGATCCGCACATTGTGTACAATTTTCGAGTAAAAACACTAAAGTTTCATCGGTACAATCCAATCTCGAACAAAACCCATTTTTAACAATTTAACAAATAATTAACTAATTAACCTCAATTAAGGACTCATAAACGCATAATTTTATTATATTAAAATTCTGGGTCGTTACATTTTCACCCTTAAAACATGTTATTGTGAACAAGTCTTTTACTGATTCTAAAGATCCCTCATGGATTCTAAATACTGGTTCTTCAAATCACGTCACTAGTTATGCCGGTAAATTTCAGCATCTTGTACCTAATCATGGTCATTGTAAAATTATTACTGGAGATAGTACGCCATTTGATACTAAAGAAGAAATAACTAGAACATTAGCATGACCAAGCTGATGATGCCTAACAGTTGGAGAAGCGTCGTTGGCCATTGTAGGGACAGAAGATGTGCCTAAAATGTAGTTTCAAGATAATGTAAATTCTTGCAATGACTTGTGATTCTTAAGAAGAATAGAAGTTGGAGCAAACACTGTTGCGTTGAAAGGGTCTATGGTAAACATTTTGTCCGAATTGTCAACTAGGTAAGCATGCTGAATTAACATTTGCATTATCAAGAAAAAACTGGAACATTAGCATAACCAGGATGTTGAATTAACATTTGCAGTATGTGTATGATTTTACACATTTCATATGCATATATCTATACTATAATATGAAGAAATAAGTGCCACCTAACCCCCTCTTTTTTGCTCTCCAATCTTCAATTTCAGGAATCCTATGAGTTCTATTTTAAGAATGCCACGTGGCACCTTTCTTTAATCTCAACCGTTAACTCTCTCTCACACAAGTCTCCCTCACAATTCAAAAACATTGGAGGGAGTTTAGAGGATTGTTCCCTCCACGGCTCTATCTCTAATCTCAACCGTTAACTCTCTCACACACACACACACGTCTCTCTCACAATTCAAAAATCATTGGAGGGATTTTAGGAGATTGTGATAAGAGGGTAGAGATAAGAAGGATAGATAATGTAGAGAGAGATTATAGGGGGTTGTGATAAGAGGGATCGAGAGAGAGTGTAGAGATTTATTTTTTATTTTTTTATTCTCTACTAGCATTCCTTTAAACATACATCTGAATTATTTTCCATCTTCAAGTCTTAGATCGCAACAGCTCTTTGTCCCCTTGTTCTGAGATTGGGGAATGCAAAATTTGGTCTAGAAACCACCATGGCCATTTTTTAGTAAGCTCGTTATTACAGTCACTTTGTCCAGTCCCTTCTAGCTCGTTTCCTCATAAGATTGTGTGGAATCTCGTTATTTCCTCGAAGGTATCTTTCATCCTATGGAATGCAACGTTGAATGAAATTCTCACTTGTGATCACTTAGAAACTAGAGGGTCATATGGTTAACCGTTGTTTGATGTGCCTCTATGTGGAAGAGATTGTGGATCATTTGCTCATGCACTATCCTATTGTGTTTGTTATATGGGAATATTTCCTCTCCCTAGTGGGTGTGGACTGGGTCTCCCTCTTCCTTTCACAACTTCTTATCTTGTTAGCCTTTGGTAAGTGTGGATGGTGCTTGGGAGGCGATTTTGTCTATTCTCGTTGGAGCCATATCATAGATGATATGGAAAGAGAGAAACATTAGAGTCTTTGAGGACTCTTCATCGTCTCCTTCACGCACATGCCCTCGTATCTGTTTGCATGCATTGGAATGGGCAAGCTTACAGAACATTGGGGAGTAGCTAAGGGAGGTGTTGTGTTGATCCTTTGGTTTCTGAGCAGACATGAAGTTATGAATTTATGATTGTTTTGATTTTATGGTCACTTAATTTATATACCGATAAACTCTATTTATTTATTTTTTTGCTTTTTTGCTCCTATAGCTCTTTTTGTATTTATAATGTATTATGCTTGATTATTAATCAGAAAAAGTCATTCAAATCCTTTGTTGAAGCTCATTTTCAAACTAAATATCTTCAACCTGATGAAGGAGGTGAAAACACATCTCATAAATTCAAACATTTTCTCAATGAGCATGGTATTGTACAACACCTATCATGCTCCAAGTCTAACCATAGTTCAAAAACTCGAAAACTCGACTCAACTTAAAAGTTAGCCGGGTCGAGTAACTCAGAAAACTCGAAAAAACTCAGCTCGACCCACTCATAAGTATATATATATATATGCAATCAAACATAGATAAAAATTTTATATTGCAAAATAATTTATACTTTATACAATTCTACTGCAAACTTACAAATTTATAACAGCCCTAAAGTAATTGTAATGCTAAAGTCCTAAAATCAATCTTAATTTCAGAAATTAGAATCTTTCTCTTCTTCTCCTCGAATGAGACCTCAATATGGATTGAACGCAGTGTTTGTCAGAATCGGACCGGACCAGTCAAACCGAAAAAACCAGGAACCGGTCCCTTCATTAGTTCCCAAACCCCCCCAAACCGGGCCTAATTAAAAACCGCTCATTTTTGTCAAAATCGGAAGAACCGACCGGTTGAACTGGGAACCAGTGGTAAAAAAGGTTGAGAACCAACCAAAACAGGCCATAAATTAGTAAAAAGGGAAAAATAATTTTTTTTTAAATAAAAAAATGACACGGTTGAACCTGTCAAACCAGGAACCGGCCACTCAGCCAATTTGATGACCAGTCCGGTTCTGATAACATTGGTTGAACGGGATTTTAAAGAAAAGACATCTATGTCCTAGAGTGACTCGATCGAGTCTTCCGAGTCGAGTAACTTGGCCCGACGATCGAGTCACTTGAGTTCCTTAGATAAAAGGGAGCTATCGAGTTTTTTGGGCGAGTCGACCCGAAACTCTATCGAGTCGAGTCAACTTGGCCGAGTTTTGAATCGACTCGCCGAGTTTTTGAACTATGAGTCTAACACACTAGTCTAAATGGCATCATTGAAAGAAAACACCGACACATCATGGCATATGCTTTATCCATGCTATAATAGTGGCACACCATTGTCTACATGAACTGAATCTGCCCCCACAATAGTACATATCATCAATCACCTAACCATTTAAATCACTTCATGACGACTCCCCATTCCATCCTCTCTATGGATATCACCCCGATTTATATATCATCTAAGTTTTTTTGGTTGCTTTTTATATGTATGTCCACTCTTTTCGGACAAACATTCTCTCCCAAAGCGGTCGAATGCATTATGGAGGGATACAGCAATTCTCACAAATGCTATTGGTGTTCTAAAATCTAACTTAACCAATAAGAAGATCCCCATCTCAAGTCATGTCACCTTTGATGAATCCAGATTCTTTTCCCCGCCCAAGTTGCACTCCTTACCCAACAATGAACCTTTGCACAACAGTGTCCGTCTATCATCCTAGTGCTCACGTTCAACCAACTCTTCTCAGATTCATCCCCAAAACATTCATAATGATGACATACCCTTTAGTAAGATAAGTCATGTCTCCATATCCTTCGCTACCGACGATCCATAGGTAGGGAGGGCGAACATCTCATCACTTACCGCTAAACCAAGTTCTCGAGGGTGTTCGTTCTATTCTAAACCCATTGTCGTCCACAGTTTCCTTGTCGATGCAAAAGACGAGCAGCCTAATTAACCCATCTCTCCCAATCTCTTGTGCTTGTTCCTTTATGCCCTTTACCCACTGCGGTCTCAACTAAACCCCCGCCTACACCTAGTTGTTTGCCCCTTCGCCGCTTAATTGTAGAAGGGGAGAATAATAGCATAACACTTAATTTCAGAAGGGGAGAAAAATAGTGTAACACCAATTGCAGAAGGGGAGAAAAATAGTGTAACACCAATTGCACTAAGACTTGTCCTAATTGTAGTAGGTGTGTTTCAATTTGTGCTTCAAGATTATTGAATCTAATTTGTTTACCATGAAACACCAAAGCTTTCCCTCTAAAATTTTTGATGTCCCTGAGCCACATTACTATCGGGCTCCTAAAATGGATCCTCATCGCCTCGACGCCATGATAGAAGAGATTGTTGCTTTACATTTGAATCATGTGTGGGCTCTTATTCCTCATCGAACAAACAAAAATCTTACCAAATACAAGTGGATTTATAAATTTTACAATTCCGATGACACAATTGAACAGTTCAAAGCTCGCCTTGTTGCAACAGGATTTGATTAGTAGTATCAACTCAGCTATAATGAAACCTTCAGCCAGATTGTTATGATGGGAATTTGCATGGTTCTGTAGGTTGTGCATACTCTTGGCTGGCAATACATGAAAATTGATGCTAAAAGGATTATTTTTTTTTTGGTAACTTTTTTTTTTTTTGGGTAACAGAGGGTGTCCCAGCCCTGACAAGGAAAGACAAGTCCCTTCGAATGTTAAAAAGGACCTTACATGGTGACTTACACAAATAGGTCCATATGGCACAACCCTCAGGGTTTCCTAAAGCATGGTCACCAAGTCAAGGCTGGGGAATTATTCAACTAGGGAAAAATTCGAACAAATCAGGAAAATTTGAACAACTCTAGCAAGATATAAAATAAATCAAAAAAAAAATACTAAATATAGCATTTTTCAACTAGATCATACAAGTAACAATGAAATGTAGTTTATGTAAATAGGTATGCAAAGAGACATCTCATATAGAATAAGATATCGAGCTCTTGTTTTTTTGTCGTGAGCGAGGAGCACCGCAAACAAAGCGGAACGTTTAAAATTATAAGCTCATATATTTTTTATATTAGATATCTATTCAAGACTTTTTCAAAAAGTCGTGAATGATCCATGTTTAATTTACAAAATTTATGACTTTTTGAAACGTTGTGTTTTTTCCCAAAAACTCATGAATTAATCATTCGACAAAAATGTTACAAATAGTTTGGGACTTTCTGAAAAATCGGAATATTTTATTACTATGATATAAAGGGGATCCTACTATTACGGTTTATAAATTTCAAAAGGCCATCTATGGCATCAAGCAAGCCCCTCGTTCATGGTTTCAGAGATTTCATGAGGTCTTTGGTTTCCCCCAAAGCTTAGCTCAGCACTCCTTCATAGGTCCAAAGAAATCGTTATGATTCTCTTGGTCTAAATTGATTATATCAATCATCATAAGTGGTTGGACATGCGAAAAGCCAGACTCGAGAAAATCTCAAATGATGTTTTTTCACATGAAAGATCTTGATACCCTAAAATATTTTTTCGAATCAAAGTTAACAGATCATCAAACACGGTCATGCTTACTCAAGATAGATATGCTCTTGCTTTCCTTTAGCGTTGGTGTGTCAGAATTCCAGCCGTTATTTACCCATGCCAATCTCAACAAATGACTTTCTAGTGAGTATGGCAAACACCTTTACCATGTTGAATTCTATTGAAGCATCACAGAGGGTCTTTATCCAATACCTTAACTTCACTCGTTTAGTCGGCTGGATATTGCCTTTGTAGTTAATCAAAATGCAATTCATGCATGTCCCACGTTCATCACACCTTGATGCAGCAAAATAGATTCTACACTATGTCAAAACTACCACTAAATATGTTTTATTCAACTCCCGGTATTCCACATACACTCTATTTCCTCATGTTACAACGATGTATGGCTATCACAAATCACAATGCTCATTGAGCTAGGAATACTAACACGCATCGATCAGTCTCTGGGCATTGTGTCTTTTTAGGACCTAATGTTGTCTCCTGAAGCTACAAGAAGCAATACGCTATGTCTCTTTCAAACTGCCCAATCATAAGCATGTGGAAATAAAAATCACTGAGACCGATACGAAACGGACGATACGTATAGGTATTGGTAGTCACTTATACGATATTTATATTGATACAAAACGGGCAATACGTATCGTTTATTAGTTATGTATGTTTTAATGCATTGTAATTGTGTTTGTTACTTTTGTAAGCACCCAATTTTTACACCCCTCCTAAACCACAGTTAAGCTCTTTAACCATAGGTAAACCCTAGTCAAACCCTAGGTCAACCCCAGCTAAACCTTAGGTCAATCATAAGTAAAACCCTAGTCAACCCATAGGTAAACCCTAGTTAAGCCCTAGGCAAACCATAACTAGCCCTAGCCTAACCTCAACCTTACAAACCTAGGGCATGGGCCCATGGCCCATGCAACACCTACCCAAGGTCCCTAGGGCCTAAATCCGTAGACAAACAACCCTGGGCCCGTACAGGGCCCACGAACCCTAGCCAAACCTTGGGAGGGGGGTCCAAGCCCTCAAAAATTCAAAAAATCCAGAATGTCAGTAGTCCATCTACCGACATTCCTTTTGTGGTAAGATCCGTACCACATGCATGAGCATTTAACTCTTGGCAGGCCCATTTCTGGAAAAACTCAAGAATGACGATAATTATTCTACCACCATTAGGATAGCCATTGGTTCTTAAGAGCAAATTTTCAATGATCCAAGGACACCTAATCATAAGGGGGTGTTAGAATATAAATTTATCACTTGTATAAGCGTAGCATTGTATTTTCTTTACTTGGGTATTCTACCCTTTCATTATGCATATCATAATACTAATACAATGAAAAGGATCATGATTTTTCTGCTGCTCAATTCCAACTTTAAACACCCATCCAAGAAAACCAACAAATATTGACCGCTAAATGATTGCATGGCACTTCATTTATAATTGGAAAGGACAAGTTTTTCAGTCATAACATTACTAAAGTTTCCTTCTCACAAAACCGGGCCTCCTTAAGAAACTTGAACTTTAAAACCTCACATGCCTCACGTGTACAAGGTACCCTAGGTGAGCGTAAAAGTGAACCACTTTCTAATGGTTGATAATAGATATGAAGCTTAATTTTTCGTCACTATGTTGACGTCTATCTTTGATTCGTGAATGAACTTTCACTCGTAATAAGAACAGAGAGAACATTTGGTGACATTCGCTAAATTAAACTAGCAAACCATGGAATTTCATCTTTCCAATCCAATTGATCAGTACTATATCTTCCTGCATATAAATCAAGAACGAAACAACATTAAACGAAGTCCAATTGTCACCTCTACTCGTTCGTTGCAGACAAACAACCATTTCTACGACCTAGCTCTCTTCACTACACCAAACCCCATCTCGATCTGATCCCACAAATTACAGACAAAGTACCACAGCTCCTTTTGATTTCTTGATTTCTCTATTTTATTTACCCCATTTGACTGATTTTTCAGCTCTTTGCAGATTCATCTTTCTTCTTGTGAATAAATTACTTTAACCAAAAATTTAAAAAGCACCTGAGGAGGATCAAACAACCATATATATTTTCTAACAAGAACTACAAGCAAGATAATCAAATTTCTTCTTTTGGGTATCACAATAGGGTTACAGAGCACCATATTGCCTGATTACTAACCTCGAAATAATTTTCCTGCCCAGAGAGAGATTACCTGAGATCAAACCGCCGGAGAAAAGGAGCCGCCGGAATTATCCGCCAAAGTTGGGGCTCCGGCGAGGATTGAAGAGCGAGAAAAAGGGAACGATAAAGCCGTTGAACAAAAGAGCCCTAAGCTTAAAAAGGAAATAGTCTTCCTCCGCAGTCCAAATCAACAATCGAAAAATAGAGTTTTCTACCTACTGTACGTGTGTTTCTATTCTAGTATTTATAACAAGGATTAGGCCGGATAGAGCCGGACCGGACCGGACCGGGTTGAAATATTTTGACCAAATGAAGAACTATCCTGGCCCGGTGGCTCATTTAAAACCTAGCCCAATCTGGTCATATACACTATGCATTCCAATAAGATGAATGCCCCATGGTGTAGCCTAATTCCCCAAATTCAAAAAAGATTGAGAATTTTTTTACTTCAGAGAGCAGGACTAGCATTCCTCTACTATAATAATTATAATTATAATTTAGTATTTCTTAAATTATGAAACACTGTAAGAATCTTAATTATAATTATAAGTTAGAAGAATCCTTTAAGATTACTTTTTTTTTATCATAATTTAGTTGAAAGTCGAAATGGTTTTTTAAGAAAACTAGTTGTGGAGGCACATGAGGAGTTGGGAACAAACAAACAAATGAAACAGAGGAACAAGAGGTACAAAAGTTGAGGATAAAAGGGTATTAATGGAAGTTCAAAAATGAGGATAAGGGTATTAATGAAAGTTCATAAACGAGATAAATGAAGGGGGAAATTGAAAATTTAAGAAGGGGATGAGGTGTGCGTGAAGTTCTTAAATGAGACAAAATAATGAAATAAATGATAAAATAGGTGATTCAAGAATGAGATGACAGGTGCATGTTTGTAGCCTCTTCTAATATATGTTATAGACTATTATTAAATGAAAATTTTAATTATAATAATAAAAAATATTTTGCAAAGCCCAACCCCGACCCGACATTCCTAGATTATTTTTACTATTATAATGGGAGAGGCAGAGGCAGGCGTATCCTAAATTTTCTGAAATTCCTAAACTACCCTCATATAAAACAAAACTTTAATTTAATGTTTTACTTTAATTCTCAAACTACCCTCATCTATCTATTTAAAGAATAGAATCACAGTCAATCGCGATTGAACTCGGGGAGAGTTCAATCGCACCCATGGGTTAACACGTGTCCCTTTTAACTCCTATTAACTGTGGTTAACTCCTTCCCCTCGCTCTCACGTGCATTGCACATGCCACCCTCTAGTATATATATATAGAGAAAGAGAGAGAGGAGGTGACCAGTCAAGTTGACTGATTGTACCTTATATTCAACTCATGTCCTCTATATCGTTAGATCTCAAACAATGGTCAAGATTAAAGGAACCTTCCTTATTCTAATTTTCTTATTATCAAAAATACTCAGTTTAAAGTGAAAAATACATTCTCTTCTCTCATCTCTTCAAACCAAGTTCAAAACGGAATCCCCTATCTCTCTTCATCCCCTTTGGTCAGTGCCAACCTTTATCCGGTCAACGCGACACTTCACTAACCCTCTCTGGTAATAAATCCTAACCCTCTCTCTCTCTCTTTCTCTCTCAGATTTACAAGGAGCACAAGAGGCTAAAATACGCTTATGCACATCTAGCTCATTGCGTGTTTCAATGGTCTTCTTTCTTTGTTCTGCTTGTCTTGGATACCCTCATCTCCTTTTCTTGATCCAATTCTATTGATCGGTTGAGACTGAGATCATCCTCTTTTGGATCTAGATCAATGAAGAAGAAACCTGGAATTAGGGTTTGTATTTCTATGGCCGATCCTATTGTATATCGTGATCTTGATGCTGATGATTTTCATCATCCTCTCGATAGGTGATCAGTGTCATTCTTTTGTAGATTTTTTATGATTGGTTAAGCTTATTTATTGAGAAATTTGTTCTTCTTAGGTGATACTTGATTAATTTTTGCGGTTTTGATAAATTGCATGGTAAATCATTATTTTTTTCGGTGTTAATTTAGGTTACTGTGAATGTATTTGCTTTTGTTGTTGTTTTGTTTATAATTTCATTTGCAACTAATGGTTTTTTTATTATTATTAGTTTATGAACATTTTACTGTTTTTCTTTCAATATTAAATCATTCTTCAGAACACGCTGCTTCTGAAGACAATTCCAATGTTAAAATTCAGACATATCCAATCAGTTGTTTTTTAAAGCCGGCTAGTAGAGACAGGGGGGACCATAATCCTAGTAGTCTCTTCCACTCTCACGTTCAAAGTAAGTCCCAACCAAGCACTTCTTTCATGTCATATGGGTCAAGCAAAGCTAAATCCCAACATACATATCTCTAAAAAGCAAGTTCAAGAAAAGCAATATAATAGGCACAAATCTAGAAAGGAAGATTTAAAGCATAATGACAATAGCTGGATGAACTTGCTTTTACATGCCAATATACATCTCTCTTTGCTGATTTTAAAAAAAGCAATATGCATGGAAAAAGCAAGCAATTGCTTTTCTTGTCATGAAAAGTTCATAGACATATCAGAATTGTTGTAGCACAGAACTCCTAGCTAATTCAAGATCAAATGATGCTCCAAGGTAACTTTCATCAGCCCAAAATTGATATATTGCCTCATGATAGTTATTACATTTGCTTCTAATTTCACACTTGATTGTTTGATGGAGTTGATTAACCCATCTTCTTTTATGATTTTTAGGTAACATGGATTTCAACGCTACAAATGACAAAGACCAAGGGCCAACGAAAGAATATGAAGTCGGCAATGAAGAGGGAAAATGAAGTGGCATTTTACATAAATACAGATTTAGAAGATGTCGAACTCCCATTGAGTAGTTTTAAGGGACATGAAGTGACACTAGACATAGATACAAATATTAAGAATGTCGAACAAAAGAAAATGAAACATGATATGGATATATATGTATAGACGAGGTAGATGGGACAAAATTATACTTCTCTAATGCTTCAGTAGATCAAAAACCATGTGTTGGAATGGAGTTTGAGTCAATTGAACTTATATATGATCATTACAATGCCTATGTAAGAATATCTGGATTTAGTGTGAAAAGACAGTTCATGATATGGTAAAGATATGGTAAAGACACAATCCAACGTAGATTCGTATGTTACAATCAAGGTACTCGTCATCAAATATTGTTGGATGCTAAGAAGCAACCAAAATTGGATAAAAGAATTGGTTGTGCAACAAAGTTGGAAGTGATTCAGAAGAAGACTGGGAAATGTAAAGTGCATAGATTTGTGGAGGGACATAACTATGCCTTAAACACCCTATCAAAGAGATATATCCTTCGATTATAAAAAATAAAAAAAATGACTAAGAATTCCAAGAGACTTATTAAAAGTTGGAATGACTCTGGCCTTAGACTATCTTAATGTCATAACTTGATGGAAAATGAAGCGGGTGGATACGAAAATCTGGGTTTTGATGAAGTAAATATGAGGGATGTTATTAGAAGAAGTAAATATTCTATGGAAACATATGGTAACGATGTTGGAAGAATGATAGATTATTTTAGAGGTAAGCAACAAGAGAACCAATCATTCTTCTGTTCGGTGCAACTTGATAGTACATTATGACAACTATGTAACTGTTTTTGGGTGGATGCCAGAGCAAGGCTAAATAATGTTTATTTTGGTGATGTTGTATCATTTGATACAACATATAAGATGATTAAATATTTGATGTCATTTGTGCCTTTTACTGGAGTTCATCACCATCGACAGTCTATTGTGTTTGTGTGAGCCTTATTATTTGCTAAGACAAAAGATTTTTTTGAATGGTTATTTGATGAATGACTAAATGCAATGGGTAATCGACCTCCAAACACGATCATTACAGACCAAGATCAAGCAATGAGACTCACAATTGCCAAAGTTTTCCCTCAAACAGTTCATAGGTTTTGCTTGTGGCACATTTTGCAAAAGGTGCTTGAGAAATTGAGTCATGTATATAGAACAAATCCGGGTTTTAAGGATAAGTGTGACAAATTCATTTATGACACACAATGTCCTAAGGAATTTGAACAGTTTTGGAATGAGATGATTCAGGAGTTTAATCTTCAGGAAGATGAGTGGCTCAGTATTATAAGAAGGGAGCATTGAATGCGGATGCCAGTATATATAAGAGATACATTCTTTGTTGGTATGTCCACAACTCAATGAAGTAACAGTATGAACAATTTTTTTAAAGATTGGGTTAATATAAGAACACTGCTTATTGATTTTGTTAAAATGTATGATATGACTTTACAGAAGAGGCGTGAGCATAAAGTTAGGTAAGAATGAACTGTTAGCCTTTAGGTTTTTACCTAAGGTAATATCATTGATTTTGATGATAACACAATAATATAATGAAATTTGTCACTAATGTTTTCTTGAGTTTATACGTGAAATTCAATTATAAAGAGCATTAGCATACTATTCAAGGCAAAAAATGAAAATGCAACCAAACTTAAAGAGGATTCCTCCATCAAGCCTTAAGAAAGCAATTTGATCAAGTCTCATATCAAGCTCAAGTCATGAAGAGGAAGATCATGTCAAAGGCCAAAGTCCAAGTCGAATCATCAAGAAGATTGAAGGTTGATCATAAAGCTAAAATCAAATCTGCTCAAGATCAAGAATGAAGAATGAAGAATCTCTAGAAGATTGTAAGGTTTTATATTATAGTATGATAGTGTCTAGGACTTATGTAAAGTCCTCAAAGTTTTGGTTGGTTGAATTGCTCAATAACCATAGATTAACCATAGCTTCATTAGGCCAAAATTGAATATCATTATAAAGTACTAGCACATCTTGAGGAATGATGAAAATTGTGAAAAAGATAAAGGAATTGACAAAGGAATTCATTCACATCATATAGGTCAAGCCAAGATGAGATTTCCAAATAAAACAGAAATCTCGTCGACGAAATTGTGGAGGTCTACAAATCTCGTTGACGAAATCAGCCGCAGAGCTACTGTTTTATTTTCTGGCCAAATCTCGCCGATGAAATCAGAATGCTCACCCAATCTCGTCGACGAAATCTTGCAGGAACTAGAATACTCTGTAACGGCTAGTTTTGTTTTGGATGTTCCCCCAACGGCTGTAAAACCTCTTGGACTATAAATATGATTGATTTATTAATGAAATTAACAACTCCAATACTTCCAATCATTCTTTTAATCACTCAAAAGCTTAGATTTTCAAAACCCTTTGAGTTGAACAAAGAAACTCAAAAGAGTCTATTCTTGAGTTATTCAATCTCATTATATGAGAGACTCTTAGAGAGCTTGAAAGTGATCTATTAGCTTGTATTAGAAGTAAAATCAGATTGTAACCATCACTCCTTAAAGTGTATGTGAAAATCAAGAATCAGTGGATTCTTGTCCTTGAAGCAGAGAGCTTTGTAAGGTTTGATCTCTACCCGTAAAGAGATTGGGAAGGTATGGACTCTGGTCACTACCCGGAAAGTGGACTAAGTCTAAGGAGGATTGTTTCCTTGCGATGTGTGATCTTGACTCAGAAGAGAGATTATACAGGTTTGATCTTCTCCTGGAAGAAGATCAGCGATTGAATAAATTGTGGTGAATCCTTGAGCGGGGAAGATTAAAGAGGGGACGTAGGCGGGTTGCCGAACCTCGAGAACAACATCGTGTGTTAACTTGTGTTTGCTTTTTCTCTAACTCTACTATTTATTTATTGTTTTGAATGCTTATGTAGAATTGCATAATTTATTTCCCTTTTAATTGTTATAATTGAAATTCTGCTTAAGAGAATTATGAATAAATTTTAATTTTTCATATATCTTATTCACCCCCTTCTAGGGTCCAATCCTTGGGCAACACGAACAACCATATCTCAGAATAATAGTAATATTTAAAGGCAACTTGTTAATGTATTGACGCATAAAATATTTAAAAAATTTATACTGATGTTGCTTCTCAATGTTATTATGGAGCATTTGTTGGGCACGAAGGATTAGAAAATAAATATGAAGTTGGACATGAATCCAACTTGAAGAAGTCTTATATAGTATCATACATTGAAATTGAAAAATCGGTACAATGAATTTGCAACAAGTTCGAGTTTGAATGAAACGTTTGTCGACATATGTTATGTGTGTTGAAATTGAAACATTTTTTTAAAATTGCCACCGCATTACATAATGAAAAGATGAACAAAATATTCAAAAACTGGGGTTGCAGGGTATGACCATTGCATACAAGAGAGTTTTAAAAGAATGATATTCATGAGATACACCAATCTAATGTACTGGGCAAATAAGATTGCATTGTCTGGGGCGATATATGAGCGTACTCACAATATGGTGGAGAATCTCCTACAAAAGGGACTTTTTGAAAGCGAAAAAATTGACAAGGAAAAGGAACCATGTAAAGCCAACACGCAAAAGGCTAGTGGTGTTGAAGACGTTGATATAAGTGACTTAGGAGACATTAATGCATCAATCACTGAAGAGAACATAGGTCACATTGGTCTTCACAAACAATTACTATACTTGATCCAAAGCTCATAAAACAAAAGGAAGTGGCAAAAGAATAAGTCGTGTTTGTCACATCTGCAAGAAGTCAAATCATGATTCACGTAACTGCCCAAATAAATAAGTAATTTTATTTAACGCAAAAACGTCAATTTCTTAGTAAATATCTATTTCCCTTCTCTGATTTATTTCTTGAAATTTGTTTTTGTACATACTTTAGAACGGTTCACAAGTCCTGTGCCAACCTATTTTTTTGCAGGTTCTTTTTAATGGAGAAGGTAGAGAAATCAATTAGACTGTAAAGTTCCGGATAGAGGAATTCGTCATAGGAGTGGAGCTTTATTTATCATAATACGATTTTAGCTTTATATTGTAGTCGAGGCTATTTTGGGAACTAACAATTCATCCATTTTTTTTGGAAACTTTTACTGTGTACCTAAATAGAGATTAAAAATTCGTCAAGCAGTACTGAAAATTATACTTTATTATTTTTGGAGGATTAGGCACTATTTTTGATGATTGAAGTTGGTTTTTAACTTGGTTTGTAGTTTTATATTTAGCTTTTGGGTGTTGAATGCTTCTACTTGATCTACGGTATCAAAACTTCTTCAGAAGAAGGCACAATATTTTGAAGTTGCTTTTCAGGGTCCCTTCTCTAGTGACCATTGGATACTACATGCCATGATGGGTGGATTTCATCATTGCTATTCAAAATCTTACGGTACTCTCATGCCGTAAGCCTCTTCAGAAGCGGAGGTGGAGGTATCCAGAAAATCTCATTTGGGTTTATCCGAACGGTCTTAGGTCTAATGGCCTTCAAGTATTTGTTGGGATAGGCTGACCCATCGGATAACGACAAGCCAACATGGCTGCCCTCCTCTCATAAATCTCTCAATCCTGCTTGGTGAGAGTTCTAAACATCAACGACATCCCTGCACATACATACAATTTCCAAATCAATATCTGGTTTTGAAATAGGTGATGTACAATAACATCACATACTACGCAACTAGGATCAAATAGGATCATTTAGTAACATTTTTATTATTATCAAGTATGATTGTTATGATGGTTATTGCTTTGTGGTTATTGCTCTGAGCTCTGATACCAACTGTGACGCCCCGAACCCATGCCAAGGGAATCAAGTTCCGAGATGTGTGCATTTTCGTCATTACCACACATACGGAAGACTTTACCCGCAAAAAATGTGAGAATTTTTCAACTTTTATCAGATGCTTCAATAAGCAACTAGCACTGGTCATCACAATAGCTATTACCACAAATCAAATACTTGTATTAATTACATCAAGACTGTTCACAAAAGCAGGCGTCACTAATACGTTGAATATAGTCTGTACAGTCTTCAAAAACATCCAGTTGGACCTTCCACTTACTGGTCATTAGCTTCGTGAGTTGCTGACATGAAACGTCAGTGAGCTATGAAGCCCAATAAAATCTACAATCCATCTAGACTATTTTTTACATAGTAACATACATCAATAATGATATAGCAGTATAGTTCAGTTTTCATATTATAGTAATTTACTATCATGAAACGTCACCCGTGGTCACTCAGGACTATCTCACCCTATCCGAGGTTCCCAACCTCTTGGTATTTTTCAATTATGGAGTTCATTTATTCAACAATATTTATGTTACTAGGTTATCATTCCACACAATAAACCATGTTCCATTTCGAGTCCTTAGACTCTATTTGTAAGCACCCAATTTTTACACCCTGCTCACCTAAACCTAGGTCTAACTCTAGCCTAGCCCTAGGCAAAGTCCCATGGGCTCAAGGCCCTTTTCAAGTCCAAAACTCTAAAGATGGATAAAACCCTGTTTTTGGGCCCAAGCATGGGCCCACTAAGCCAAACCCAAGGTGGGACCCACTTTACTTTTTAAAATTCAATTTTTCAAGACAAAACACTTTTGGCTTTCCCCACACATGTGGTGGTTTAGTCCAAAAGGGGAAAATAACAAAAAAAAAACAACAAAAAAAAAAAGTTTTTTTTTTACCAAATAAAAAAGAAATAAAAATTTGAAGGGGTGTGGTTGGGCATCAACCCCATGTGGCAGGGCCCATATGCGGGGTTGGGCCCAACTCACATAACCAAGCCCAAACAACCGAATACAAAAACAAAAAAAAAAAAAAAAAAAAAAAAAAAAAAAAAAAAAAAACTTTAGTGGGTACTGTTCATCGTCCCTGTCAAAGGGACGACTGAACAGACTGCATGGCCTGGCTCCTCTGCGTCCTGCCTGCCCCTCCTGCTTCGGTCTCCCACGCGTGGCCACCTCACCCCCATCCTTATCCTATCTCCCAACCATCCTCTTTCTCCTATAAATCACAATGGCCACTGTTCACGAAAAAAAAAAAACCAGTTTTTTTTTTCTTCTGCTCCAGCCTGTTTCGCCCCTTTCTCCACCCTTTAGAGTACCCCCATATTCCCCTAGACATTCCTAAAATCTCTAAGGTGTCACCACAACACCACCATAGCCACTGTGCTGGAGTGAGTAAAAAAAAAAATTAAAATTTCAGACCTTTCCCCATTCGGCTAACCCACCTTCTCCAATCCGCACCAGAGGCTGCACCCCAGTTGCAGCAGCGAGGCAGCTCCACTATCGTCCATATCAGATCTCAAGATCATCCCCAAATAGCCTCTAATCAAGACAGCCACCATCCACCCCTGTCCATACCGTCAAGACAACCCTTGCAGTCCTAAAAAAAAAAAAGAACAGCCACGATTCACTCTCTTCTTCCGTTGGTTCATAGCACCCACACATTGGAGCACCCCCATTTTTCATTCTATGGTTTGACCAACAAGGATTGCAGCTCCAGGCCTGCGTCCAGCAACCGACTCCATCAGTAGCAGGGCCATATCCAACCCAGCTCGGCTAGTCCCTGTCCTCCACGGCAAGGATAACATGTGAGACCTCATTTCCCTCTTCTTAGATCTGATTTCTTTAAGAGTTGATTAGTTTAATTTGTTTTATTCATCTTCTAGCTATAACTTGGTTTATTTTAGGTTAGCAATTAGACTAGTTAGTATATTCTCCTTCCAAACTTTGCTTACCTTGCTGTTAGATTAGTGTATTATTATTTTTCCTTTTTTCTAGCATAATCTGTTTTCTTTTGTTAATCCTTAGATTAGTTTAAACATGCACTGATTAGATTGTAAACTCGGTTAGTTCTTGGTTGATTTCTAAATGTTAATTAGTTTCCTTTAAATCTGCAAATAGTTAGTTTGTTCTTTTAAAACCAGAAAATAGCTTAGTTAGTCTTGACCCGTAGTTAACTCACCCTTAGCCGGCCCGACTAATCAACCACTTATGAATTAGATTAACTTTAGGACAACCTTAAATAAACATAGTTAGTTTAAGCCCGTTGCTCCGCAACGAGCCTAAACTACTATCCAAAAAATCCCAAAAAAATCAGAAAAATTCAAAAAGACCAAAAAATCTGATATTGGACTTTTTAACCATGGTTAGCACCCCTAACCATGGTTAATCGTTTTTCTTAACCTCGGATAGCAACTCTATCCCTTGGTTAAGACACCTTAGGCCTACCGGGCCTCACTCCCTGGCCTACCGGGCCAAACCCTAGCCTACCGGGCTCACCCTTGGCCTACCGGGCCCAATCTCGGCCTACCGGGCCCAATCTCGGCCTACCGGGCCAAATCCTAGCCTACCGGGCTTCACCCTCGGCCTACCGGGCCCAACCCTAGTCTATCGGGTTTACCTTAGGCCTATCGGGTCCAATACCAAGCACTTGACCAACCCGGTCAACCGCCCCTAGCCTCCCGGCTAGACCTTAAGCCACCCTTGGTGCACACACACACACCCTTAGCCTTGGCACGGGCTCATGTGCCAGAACTACGCTCGGTCTGATCTCACCCCTATGTGAGTACGTAGGCAGCCCAACCCGGGTTCGACCCCTAGTCTAGGATTTTCTCCTTCTTAGATTAGCATTATCTTAAATACTTAAGACATTTGATTAAATCTTAGATTAATTTGGCTTAACCCTAGTAAGTAGGGAACCACTGAAAGTGGAAGTGCCGGGGTGCCTAACCCCTTCCCCGGACTTAACCGAACCTCTTATCCTGATCTCTGATCACAGACCAAGACCTTATCCAAATCCCGGGGACTTATCCCTTCCGAATGAATAGGTGGCGACTCTTAACTCACCCCGTGAGATGCAAACCAGGGTTCCCCTGAAACCCGCGCTCACACTATTAACATGTCATATCCCATACATGTTCATCTTAGAGTATTTTAAAATCTATGCAATCTTAAGTACTCTAGACTCAATACATTCCCCGGGCATTTATCCGAGCACAATCATACATTGAGTCGTTTAGACTCACATATACAGTTCCGGGTCTTCACCCAATCACGACCAAACCTTAGGTACCCGATCCAAACAACTTAGAATCTGAAGATTCTACACATAATTTGGGCTTTCACCCAATAAAAACCAAACCTTGGGTACACTGACCCATACAATTTAGAATCAAAAGATTCTACACATAACCCGAACCTTCACCCGGTAAGAACATTCTCCTCAACTCAGCTGACTGCCAACATCTACTGTGTATCCGCCACCATCTCCCGGCTATCAGTCACGATGGAACCTTGAAAATCCTGTCTACTGCATATTCTGGAAATTTGATGGAGGAACCCCGGGCCCCATTGGACACCGTAATCTCCTGACTATCCACCACGAAGGAACCCCGATAGACAGTTTGCCGTCTTTTCTGACCTAATCAAAGAGGAACCCCGATCTATACACTGTATTATGTCTAGTCATTTTAGACTCGATAGGACTCCAACATCTCCCGACTATCAGCCATGGTGGAACCCCAACTCTAAACGGACACCGCCTCTCCTGACCTAGTCAAAGAGGAACCACAGATGACCTACTCATACAGACCGACATCTCCCGTTTATCAATCACAGAGGAACCCTGACTCAATACAGACGCCGCCTCTCCGGACCTAGACAAAGAGGAACCATGACCCTACTTAACACGGGTTAAGTTTTCTAACCGTAAGACACTCCCACTTATTTCAAGCCTCGCTTGAATAATTGAACCAGTTGAGTCTCACACCCATGGACCAAGTCCGAGAGTACACCATTCCGATGTGGAACATTCCCAGGCCAATGGATCATTTTCATTGCCTTAAAACAAGTATCACATAACATTCGTCATGCAAGGATGACTTCCAAACACATAGAGGAGCCAACCCAGGATTCCTGGAAAATATGTCTTTCCTACGATTGATCGCACCTACGATCGATCGCATTCCCAGTACGATCGATCGCACATAGGTCAGGGACGACCCCATACCTTCTTTATGTCTACGATTGATCGTACCATCGGTCGCAAGGATCACAAAAAGCCTTCCAGGCCTTTTGCATGTTTTCGAGCTTTTTAACCCAAACCTGAGGTCCACACACATCTTGCTTTTTCACACATACAAACACACTTCATATCGGGTTTCCAACCCTTTTTTATCCATATTCCATCACAAATCATTTCATGTGAGCCAAAATTCTGAGCTATCTAGCCCGAAAATGAGGGCTACGCCCCTCTACTCAATTTCCACACATTCCCAATCATTCCATACATCACATGTCGGGTCTCCGACCCTTTTTCATCCACACATCATAATACAAACCATTCCAAGTATAAAAAGTATACTTTAAAAGGAAAAATAGAAGAGAGGGAAGGGGATTTTACCTTCTACATGCTTATAGAGGCTCCAATTGGTGATGGGGATAGCGCAGTTGCGTCCGGAATGTTGGAAAACCTTAGGGTAGACCTCCTTCTCTCTCTACCCACTTTCTCTCTCTAATATCTCTCTACTTTCTCTGTCTAAAAACCCATGGGCAGAGCTTCTGCTCTCTTGAGTTGGGATGAGAAAATGAGGGGGAAGTGGCCTCTTTATGAAGAGGAGGGAAGGGGGGGTTAGTCACCATGGTGAGGTGTCCCCCCATGATGTCATCACACTTTGACTTGCCGTGGTTTCTCTATTTTTTTGCATGTACAGGACCTTGTAACTTCGCAAGACAAGGTGATACGGGGCCGAGATGACAAGTGACCGTACTCGGGGCAATCCAACACTAGTTGCCCGAATTTCAGAGAAAAATGTTGAGTTTTGATTGTAAACAATAAGTCTGGAAGAAAATTACAAAACCCATAAATTTCCTGGTTTTGAACACTAAACATGCCACAGTTTCACGGTTTGATGTACAATAAAGCCGAGACGACATGCTCGTCTAGACAACTGATCGACACTTGGTGTGCAACTTTCAAAGAAAACTATTAAGGTTTACTGGTAAATACTAAGTACCAACTGAATTTTGAAAGTCACAGATTTCCTGATTTTCTTACGTACGAGGCTCTTGCGGTTTCGCAATTCGATGCTTGATGGAGCCGGCACGATAGGTAATCGTCTAGATAGCAGATCGGCACGCTGTGTGCGATTTTCGAGGAAAAATGCTAAATTTAACCAGTAATAACACAATCGCGAACAAAAACTCAATTCCCACAAATTTGTCAAATACTTATCTAGTGGCAGTTAATTTTAGTAAAATTCATCCTAGTTATGGACCAATAACCCCAAAATTTTTATTATATTAAAATTCCGGGTCATTACAATTGTTGATGTTCTATTCTCTTTTCAATTACATAAAAATATGTTCTTAATCTTCATATATATTATCTCATTTTTAACTGTTGGTGACACCGATGTTTATATTTCGTATGTCATTATGTGCTAGACTAGATTTCAATTCTTTTTTTTCCTTGCGAGGTCATATAATAATTCTTCTATAATATTTTACAATCATTAGGACTACCATACATTCACGTGCATCGCATTTCAGCATGGCAGTCATCATACCCACAACCTCACCACTACCATAAATACCCATCTTGTGCTCTCTTATACTCCAACCAAACCCGCTCACACTCCCATACACACATATTAGTGAGCTATTGTGTTATTATTACAGAGAAGCTAGAAAATGAAGAGGGTGGTCGTATGTGTCTTGGTCGTGCTAGCCATGGCTCAACTGATGGTTGAGCCAACGCACGCAGGCTCGGATAGCCAGCTCAACCTTCACCTGCGTTGACGTGGACCAGGACCTAGCCCAATGTGTCACCTACTTGATGGGGACACGAAACCTCTCTCGAGGTGTTACAATGGTGTGAAACGGGTGAAGGGAATGTGTAACACAACCGGTGACAAGCACCTTGCTTGTAATTGCATCAAGCAAGTAGCGACTCGCATCCATAACATCAAGGACAATGCTGTTAGCTCTCTCTCTAATGCATGTGGCGCGCCACTTCCCTTCGCCATCTTGACCACCTTTGATTGCAACATGTTAGTATTGGGAATGTAGACAACCTTAAGCAGATTGCCCAGGAGGCGGAGCCCCCTGCGACGCACGAAATGCGTCTTGCAATCTAGGCCATTCGGCCCAAATGCGAAAAAAAATGATATTTGGCGTTTCTGCAAGGGTATTTTCGGCCTTACAATTTTAACCCTAAACTTATAGCCGTGTGCGTATTATTTATGGTTGTATGTGAGAAGTGACTGTAATTCTAAGAGAAGAAAAACTGTAAGTACTCTATATCTTCAATATAGTGAATTGGTGTGGCTCCCGATGACGTAGGCACGTTGTCAAACCTCTTATATCTTTGTGTTTTGTCTCTGTTTTATTCTCTGCAGTCTCTTTCTATTTGCTTTGTAACTTCTTTGATTCATAGTTTCCAAGATCCAAAAGGGTTTAGAGATTAAACATGTAGTTTAATTCCCAACAGTTAGGCTCCTTAATTTCCTTGTTTAACTTCAAGATTAGTTGATAATATTTGTTTGTTTTATCATATTTCCTTTATCTAATAATGGGTTGTTGTTGTTTTGGGTAGGATTTCTTAATTAAAGATCGAAATGGAGGTTTAATGAGCAAATAAAGAGAGGAGCATCTTGTTCCTAGTACTGCTAGCTCAACTGTTTCGTTCAGATACTTGTTGTAACATGCTGAGGATGTCTTTATGATGTTCTTTCCCCCATTAATAAAATGCAATGCTGAGTATTAGGTTTCGTCCGAAGGATTTGCACACGTTACTCTCTCTCTCTCTCTGACTCAGCTTATGTTAATCAATGCAATAGATGTCTTTGAGATAACACGTGGAAGTTTGCTCTTGGTATGATATTGAGTATTGGTGCAACAAGTTGGGGTAGTATTGGGAAGGGATCGGAAATGATTCAGGCAAGAATTCAATTAAACCTGAAGTTGACCCATTTTATAAATGAGTTAAAGAAAATGAAAATGAAAATACAACCTATTCACTTAAACTTGAGTCTTAAAGGGGAAAATTTAGAATATAATCACATCTAAACTTAATAAGTAATATCAATCTACTAATAAAAGTACAAAGAGTAGCCTAAATTTTATGTAGACATAATTAACCTTCACCTTACTTTATTGTTGATAAAGTAAACATTATATTAAATAAATAAAGATAGAAGTTTAGGAATAATTTTTATAGTGGTTCTTAGGGATAGTATGACCATTAGAAATTTCATTAATGACATTCTATGTAAATAATGAGCAAATTAGAACTCCATTAATAGTATCCTATTTAAAGTAGAATTCTATTTATGTATACACATGTGATGAGAAAACTTCATTCTATTTAGTATTTAGATATATACATGTGAATTTAGAAGGTTTGTGGTTCACAAACGTCTCCTAACTAGCTAGGCAATCTCCATATCCTATGGAGAACTCTTAAGTGAAAGTCATCTTCCTTCTATCAGGGGCTCTGGCCTTCTCTTTACTAGTTCTAATCCATATTTTGCAAACTTGCAATAGAGAAGGCATAGGATCAATCCAAACTTACACAAGAATTGTGTGAAGGTGTCCTTTAGATTCATTGGGATCGGAAAAGGATACTACTTAGTGAAGTCCAGAGGTTGGTCTTTATCGTAAGGTTTGATTATCTTCAAGTCCTTATTTTGTGGGCCTTTTATTGGTGTAGTTGATCTAATGAGCGTCAAATAACAGTGTCCTCTTGAGGCTTACTAAATTAGTAGGTAGTACATCCAATTTCATAATTCTTAGGACATCTTATTCATCCTTAAACCAAAAAAGTGTAATAGAATATCTTTTTATCATTAAACCAGAAAAGTGTTAAAGATGGATCTTTTTGAGGCTTCCTAAATTTACTGACCATGTCTCTCAATAGTCATAAATGGGCGATGTGAGTTACGTGGGTGATTGTCAATATTTCCATATAATTTTTTTCTCTGAACCAGTAAAAACTATTTTGTGAAAACAAATAAAGTGCTCCGTACGACGACCTTCTTGGGAATTTCGGTAATACAGATACGGAATCAAAGAGTTCAAGCAGGAAGAGATCGAGAAAAAGATAAAGATGTTTCTGGTTTTAATGATTTGATAACAAGGTTTGGTGAGAGCAGTCCTATATAAGTATTTTCTTCCCTTGTATATCATGATTATGTCTCGGAATATGACGAGATCACATCCAAGTTGATATGGGAGTGGAGAGACTAAGCTACATTCTAGAGTCCCGTGGCCAGTGTGGCCGCATGATATGGTGCATGAACTATATATATATATATATATTCTTTTTCTTTTGTTTTTGTTTTAATTTTTGGGGTCTTAACACTCTTATATATAATTATAATTTATAATAAATAATTATATTTTAATAAAAAAAAAGTAATACGTGGAAATCACGTGCACATTTATAGGTATATATATATATATATATATATAGAGTATGTAATTAGATATGGAACCAAATCCTCTACGGTTATAACCGGATTTGGTGAATCCGGTTATGCCCCTAAGGTCGCCATGTGTCCCTTTTGACACCCCTTAACTGTGGTTAAGATTCACTCAGGTCACCCACCCACCCTTGGTTTTTAGAAAAAAATATATTAATTTTTCTAATATTTAAATATTAAAATATTTTTAATATTTTCTTAAAAACCAAGGATGGGTAGGTGAACCCTAAGGGTGGGTGAATTATTAACCACAGTTAAGAGTTGTCAAAAGGGACGCGTGACAAATTTAGGAGCATAACTGGATTCACCAAATTCGATTATAACAGTAGAGGATTTGGTTCCATTAGATTTTTGTCAACGATCTAGCTAGATATAATCACAAATTGGGTTGTCGAGTTCAACTTTTATTTTTGGTATGTGTAACACAATTAGGCTGAACCCGATTAGTTTGGTTAATATTTCTTCTAGATAAGTTAGTACGATAATGGGCCTTTCAACGGCCAAGCCTCAAGACTCGAAACCAGGTCCACCCCCTATGGTGATACACTACCTACCACGGAGCAGTTTTGAACTTTTGATGCGATCAAACCTGAACATAGGTCCAAAAACTCAACCCAAGGAAAGGAGGAGGGTTGGTTGGGTTGATAAGCTCATTAGGGTCGGAAATCACAACCCTAATTTGGGACATGGCTTCTTCGAAGAGGTATGGTATATATATTTTTTGGTCCAAAGAAACTATGACTCTAGAAGCTGGAATTGGCTGAGAATACATGAAAACAAAGAATGGGCTAGTTGAGCCTCTCGATCTTTGGATGAAATGAGGTCCATAGCCTATTCCTATTCACGGGGATAGTACTCATCGATAGTTGAGCTTGACGAGAGGCACTGAGTTTGCTTCTCTACGAACATGTTTAACTTTACTTGAAGAAAATTTGATCATGAATCCTCACAATGGCTTGGACTTCAATCGTGTCTGGTCCGACTGCAATAATGATGACATGAGAATGATGGAGTCTAATTCAAGGATAACATTGGACCAATTATACGTTATTTCCATTACCACATCCTGCCAGGTCTGTTCAAGCCTATCCCTCACTTGTAAAGGTTTGGCCCAAGCCCTCGTGAGGTCTGAACTAGCCAGGCCCAAGCCTTACCCTCAAGGTCAGGTCTGGCCTGTGCTAAAAATTAAAGAAGATAAGTACTTTAAAATTAATTTTTTTATGATATTTATTAAAAAAAATTTCAACCCCACCGGTTGCCAACCTAACATCAAATCTCATCCTTTATCTAGGCTTGGGATTGGAAATGAAATCCACATCACTACTAAGTTAAGTTATTATTTGACACCATTAACTAACTTATGATTAAATGAACAAAAAAACAGATGTAAAGCATAGAAAGTGTGCACTGGCGATGGTGACAGTGAAAGATGATTGGACTGTTGAAGGCTGAGATGTGATGAACAGATGTAGATCCCATTCCTGTTCAACCAATCTCAGTCAAATCAAAGCAACCAATAACAAAGGGTCATCCAAGGATGAGAGTGAGTTGGAGATAATGAAACAAAGCGTAACTGTGAGCCTTAGAGTCTAACAAAGAGAATTGCAAATGAGAAAGAGTCTGGAGCCAAAATAAGGGAGATCTTAGATTAGAGGGCTGATGGCCAACGACAAAAAATGAGAGAGTAACCTAGATAATGAGAAACAAAAAATGAGAGATTAACTAAGAGAACTTAATTGTATTTAATTAAGCTCATTAAAAGCTCGAGCTCGAACCTTTCATTTGCAAAGGAGTCGAGCCGATTGAGCTTGAACATTCCTTAAAAAGTTGATACTCGATAAAAGCTATATTTTTTCGGCTCGACTTGGCTCAAGTATCACCCCTAAGCCCTAACTATAGGAGGTGTTACCTAAGCCCGACCCTCATGTTAGCAGACCTATTTTTTCTTGGGTCTATTTAAGTTGCAAGCTTTATGAATTGGGAAAAGTCAAAAAAAACTTTAATTATGTAGGCTATTGTGGGTCAGGTCGGGTGGGGTACCCTCTTGATAGACAGCCAGCCAGCCCAACATCTAACCAGATCTCATGAGCTAAAAACTCAATATGGAGGCATGAGGGAAAAAAATTACCTCTGGTGGCTGCCCGAGCTGAGTGCTCGGGCTTCCACAAAACATTGGGCACCTGGCAATAATTTAGGAGAGAAGTCATTTCACTTTCGGCAAAAGATTACCTCTGGTGGCTGCACGAGCTAAGCGCTCGGGCATCCACAAACCATTGGGCAGCTGGCGATATTTTAGATGAGAAGTCATTTCATTGTCTCCTTTGATTTTGACTTCTCCCAATTTGATATCTTTCCCCTTTAAAAACGTCAGCTGTCTTATGATTTGTGGAGCTCGGGCATCAGAGGTAATCTTTTGCTTTCATTTTCTCCCCATGATTTTGACTTCTTCCCATCTGATATGCGAAATCAGGACGGTAGAGTGCAAAAGTAAATCTCAATCTAAATAAATTCTAAAAACCCATCTCCTTCCTTTAAATACCCCTTCACTGCTTCTCTTTCTCTTGTAAATTGATTTTCCCGCTCTTTCCTTCGCCTCTCTGAGAGACATGATCAGACGAAGGCAAATCGTCTATTTCTTCTTTGTTCTTCCTTTTCTTTATTTACTTGACTTGGTTTCAATCGATTCAATTCCGATTCTTGAGGGATATGATGATTGTGTTTGTCGCCCCAGTCTTACACGCATCTCTTGATGCGATATGGTGATGGACAAATCTGTATCTGATTCTATCAAGGAAAAAAGGTATTTTAATTTTCTCTTTTAATTGGCGAAAAACCTCTTCTTTTTTAGATTAATTTATGCAATCCTTAATTTTTATTATTTTTTTTTGGGGATTTGATTGTTTGAGATTTTGCAAGGAGGCGTGATGATGTTTATCCATCTATTCTGTAATCGAATGATGAATATTAACATGCACTACCATCTGATCTCTCTTGCATATCCAGATTCTTATATATTTAGTCTTTTTCTTTTGTGTTTTTTATCCAACTAATCTGTTTTGTGTGTTTTTTTTATAAATTGTCTCTCTTTGTGCAATCTATGATGAAAATTGTTAATCGTTACTGAGTTTCCAGTGATTATCATCTACAATTATCACCATCTTTCGGCTGAGATTGTTCTTTTAAATTTAAATTTATGGTTCAAATTTTTTTTTTTTTTAAATTGAAGTTTTATATATTAGGAATATTCAATAGCAATGCCTGTGGTATCTGATGCCTAGACTGTTGTATACATGTAGCTGTGCATCTCGTTTAAAGGGCAAAAATTGAAAATCAGACAGGTCTTTGCGACATAGGTTGCTTGATTTCTCATAAGCTTCCTGTTACTTTAACCCTGCTTACATTATATTTACAATTAACATTATCTTTGGTGATTTGATTTTTTTTCTTTTTCGTTATTTTATAAAGAAATCTAGTTCCATTCTATGTTAAATTTATCATCTTTTGTGTAAAAGCCCTAGGAGTGTGTCTCATGGAGCGGACTCTGCTTGGTTGAAGCTGTTAATCTGTTCTCTGATTGGTTACTGAAATTTTGGTTTTTAGTTTTTGATATTAGGGAAAGGGATTTTTCCAATTAGAAAGCAAGAAATTGATTCTTTTATGCCATGTGACCCTTTTTAACACCTATTAACTATGGTTAAGATTTACTCAACCCTAGGGTTCATTCATCCAACCTTGAGTTTTAGGAAAAAATAATATAACCTCAACTCCGTAAGTTGATTAAGGTTAAATACAAATAAAGGGGCTCTAGAAACTCCCATGTGTCCTTTTTAACATACATTAATTGTGGTTAAGATTCACTTATACTAGAGTTTATCTAGAGAACTTTGGTTTTTTTAATATATATATATATATATATTAATCTTAAGTTGATTAAGCTTAACTATAATTATATGACACTGTAGATTTGTTTTGCCCAAATTAGGACATTAAAAACAGAGAGAGGGTGAGAAGGTTTCAATGAATTTGGTAAGTTTTAAAGTTTAAATCTTGTAATAATGGTAATTATAAAGAGAAAAATGTATTTCACCCTCCACTCTTGCATGAGTGGTAAGGGTGTGGCTAGGGCTGCACAAAGCCCGATTAGCCCGTTGGTACGGCTCGGCTCGGCCGGTTCGGCTCGAAAATTTTGGGCTCGAAAAAGTCAAGCCAAGCCTAAAAAAAAGCCCGAAAGCTAATTCAAGTCAAGCTCAAGCCCACCCCTGTACGGCTCAGCCCGACTTGAAGCCCGGCTCGATTGAGGTTCGGCTCAGCTTAAATATTATTAAAATATATATATATATATATATATATTATTTATATATATCATTATTATATATATAAAATTTTATTATTTAAAAAAAAAAAAAAGGATTTAAGTCGAGCTCCAGCCAAGCCAAGCCCGACTTAAGCTTGAATCAATTCGGGCCGAGCCGGGCTTCAAGCCAAGTTTTTTTTTCGGGCCGAGCTTTGGGCCGCACAATTGATCATGATTTCGGGCCGAGCCGGGCTTCGGGCCTCGATCAAACTAATTCAAGCCGAGCCGGGCTTGGACAAGCCCGGTCAAGCCCGACCCTAATACAGCCCTAGGTGTGGCCTTTCATGGGCCCTATTCAGGCTTTGTACTTTGGCATCTTTAAGCGATGAATTCTTTGTTAACCAAATATAAAGTGCACGTGCACATAAAATTTGTTATAATTATTTTTAAATCATATAGAAGAAAGTACACTCATTAATCATTAATAATTTAATGAATATTATACTCATTAATAATGAGTATTTAGCTCATTTTAAAGGTTTTGTCTTTCAATCAATTTGTTTTTTAATATAATAGGAAATCCTTTTTTTTTTCTCTTCCTATAATCAATAACTTTTTTATAATGTATATCAACAATCTCAAAATCCGAAAAAACAAAACCAATAATAATATTTCATTTTCATTACTTAAAAGAAATAGTAGCTTATAAGATGAGAAAGATGTACGAAAGCACCGACTGTCTACTTTGATGTGAGATCGTGGTGAACCGTCAACAATTGATACAAGAGAACCAAAATTATCCATGATAATCTTAAGTACATTCTAGCAATAAAAAGAAATTAGATATTAAAGAGAAACAAATAAATTTGAATATGTACTTGTACAAAATTCTAGTATATAATTTAATCTATTAACTAAAAAAACAGATTAAAACTAATTAAAATTATCTAATCTTAAAAATAAAATATCAATTAATCTAATTAAAAATCAGACTTTAAACTAATTTTCTTAGTATATAAAATTAGATTAAATTAACCTAAAGAAGTAAGTTTAATATTAATCTAATAACTATCTAAAAATTAGATTAATCAACCTAAAATAAGATTAATAACTAATCCAATTATTATTTAAAAATTAACATTTAATAACTAAGCTAATCATTATCATATTAAAAGTAATTAGTTACTAAACTGTTTTTAAAAAAATCGATTTAAGGTTTGAACTAATCTAATTAAATGTATTTAAGCTAATAAAAAATTAGATTTTAAACCAATTTAATAACTTACAAATCAGATTTAACAACTAATACTGCATACATAAAAATTAGATTAAATTGACCTAAAGATATCATTTTAATACTAAATTCTACTAAGTATCTAAAATTATCCTAAGAATCAGATTTAATAAGTAATTTAATTATTATCTAAAAATTAACCTAAAAACAGAATAATAACTAACTGAAAAATGATATTAGTTACTAACCTAAACCAATTTAGAGAAATTTAAATTAATACTAAATATCAAATTAATTCAATCTAAACTAATTAGATTAAAACTAACTTAAGCTAACGAATCTAATTATTTTAACTTTAAAAAAAAAAAAACAGATTTTTACAAACCTAAATCCAGATCCAATTTAATCTTAAAAAATAAATTAGTACTAACATAAATTAGATAGGCAAGTTCTTCAATTTTAGTAAGTTGCATTTTGTATTTTTTAGTTAGTGCTTCTTCAGGTAGCAAAAGCACTACAATGTTGAACCAAAAAAAAGATAGCTAAAGCAATACAATGAAAGTCCCAAAGTTGATGCTTTAAGAGAATAAAAAACAAATAATAATAATAAAAAAGAATAGTAAATTTATGGCTTGGTTTAACTACTTACCTCATCTACCAAAACATATTTCCAATGATAATGGCTTAAGTATTTTTTTAGCGAAATTTCATTGCAACTTCATAAGAAGTAACTATGATGGGGAATTTGGGGTCCAATTGCTCTCGGCATGTACTTTTTTCTTATCTCCTGTCTTTCTTTCTTATCTCCTACTAAGGAATAGGCTAATTAATAGGAAAACATAGAGACTAAGAGACTAAGGTAGCGTTTGGTTAGACTTCCCAGAGAAGAAAAATAATATTTCCTCAGGAGTTGCAGTGTAGAAAGTAACTCCTCAAGAAGTATGAGAAAGTTATTTGATTGATAAAATAAATAATATTTCTTCTGGAGTAACATTGTAGAAAGTAACTCTTCAAGAAGTTTGAGAAAGTTATTTGATTGATAAAATAGGGTTTGTTTTGCACATCTGAAAAATGACTTTTAAAAATCTAAAAGTCAAGTTTGCGTTTGGTTTACACTTAAAAGAAATAACTTTTAATTTTTTTTTTCATATGGTATAAAATTGATATATGATTATTTCTATAAAATTGTAACCATATAAAAATCTAAAACATACAAACATTGACATGTCATTTTATACGGAATATCATGCAATATTAAGAAATAAACATTCATACTTTCTCAGAAACTATGCTTCATCGAAAGAAAAAAACAAAGAGACTAAGTCAATCCTCTTTTTATAGGACTCAAAAAGTGAGTGTCACATGTCGCATTCTTAGTAAGTTGAAGACACGTGTCACATGCCTAATAAATAGGAAAAAATATTAATTCTATTTTTAAATATTTTAATTAAAAAAATCTTAAAAATATTTTTTAATGTTAAAAATATAATTAATATTAATTTTCTAAAAATCAAGGATTGGTGGGTGAACCCTAGGGGTAGGTGAATCTTAATCATAGTTAAAGGGTGACAAGGGACACGTGGTGACCTCAGGGTGATAACTGGATTTGCCGTAGAGGATTTTGTTTCAAAAGGGAAATGTGGGATGAAAGAGATTGAATCACAGCCAATTGTGATTGGATTCGGGGAGAGTTCAATCGCACCCACAAGTCATCACGTGTTCTTGTTAATCCCGGTTAATCATGGTTAAGATTCACTAACCCTTAGGGTTCAATGACTTTCTACTTCTCGGGAAGTCAAATTAATATCGGCAAACCAAACACACTAATACCTAACTTTTGACTTCCTAAAGCCCAAAAGTTATAAAAGTCATTGGGAAAGTCTATCCAAACACCACCAAAATTTACCCGGAGATCTCTCACCCAATTGGAGAGAGTTGTAATACTTGTATAAAATATCTCAGCACACAATGTTGGAGTGTCTAGAAGCTCAAAGCTTGCATGGGGAACTTAATGGAAGAAGTTGAATTTCATCTTTACGGCTTAGGTGTAGTGCAGTGCATGCAGCTTCACATATCTTTGCTTTGTGGGGCAGCAAGGTCTTGGCATCTGAGACCCCATGTTTTCTGCTTTATATTCCCACAATAGAGGAATTCACAAGAATCCTCCAGTTTACGGGAGAGACAAGCTTGCTATTCCTATTGACACACGATGGTTCCCAATATGAATTAGGATTACCTAATCTTATCTACCGTCCTTATTATCTCTACTATTATAATGAGAGAAGTAGGGTTAAAAAGTTGGTTAATTTTTTTCTAATATTCCTAGTGAGTCCTAATTTTATGTTATCTTATAGTTAGTAAGGGTGAAATTTTTATATTTTTCCTGTTTTGTCCATAACTCCATATAAAAAAAATTTAAATATTAGGTTATCTTATTTTACATGAGAAAAGTTAATAGGGGTACTGAAGTAATATCAACTACAACTTACAATAATCCCTCAATATCTCTACAATTCCTTCAAATCCCTATCCTTATCTTCTCTCATGCTCCCTCATTGGTCTCTCAATGAAGAGGCACACCCTCTTCACTAGAGTCCCTCTTCCCAATCTCTCTCCCCCCTTCCCCTCTCTCTCACGTGCATCACACGTGCCACCCACTAGTAAAGATTATAAGAAATTGTTGGGAAGAAGCCGTATAATTTAAAAATCATACGGATATATAATATCCTTTAAGAGTAGGTATTCTCTATGTTGATCCTTGATAAAGTTTGATCAATGTAGGACTCTTGTAGCTTTCCCAATGATAGAAGGAGATGAACTTTCTTCCAAAAAAAAGAGGAGATGAACTTGGGCAGGTACTAGAGTTCAAGTCAGTCCTTAGTCTGACTCTTGTACTTGGAATACAGTTGATATAAAATGCGAAATTTTCAGGTTCTCTATTTAGATTTCCTTATCTTCTCTTTACAAGTTGGTTTGAATGTAAGTCACGATGCCAAAGTCTAATAACTCCTAGGTGGGATTTTGGGTCGTGACACCGGAATCAAGTTCATAGTCGGTGAATAATTTCGGTGAATAGTGTCCATGAATGATGATTTTAGGCCAAAAGGTCCTTCCATGTATTTTTGTGTGTGATGAATGAATGAAAGAATTACAATTAAACTATATGTGTTGTATAAGTGTTAAAGTCAATGTAAAGGAGTGAAAAAACACTCTAAGTGAGTTAAGGGAAGAGTGGAAGTACTCAAAGTATTAAAAATGGGAAAAACAAAGGAAAATGACCAAGTCTGCAGGTGGCCGGTCGATCAATTGTCTCCAATGTGGCCGAAAATGGGTCCATAATAGGGTTTTGGTCCTTGGCCGATCGACTGCACCTCATGGTCAGTTGAACGACTGTCTCTAATATGGCCAAAATGGGTCACAATGAGCTTTTGGGTCAGAGGTCGATCGATCGCCCCTCCCAGCCGGTCGACTGATTGTCCCCAAAATGCTCAAAATGGGACAATAGTAGGAAAATTTTTCCAACTGGTCGACCGCCCCTCCCAGCCGGTCGACCGCCCTTTAATGATTTGGGGTTTTTCCCATTTTCCGTGAATTTTAAGGATGAATTAGGATTTTAAACACCATTGACCTATAAATACTAACCTATTTCGTGGGTTTTAGGGTTTACAAACCTAAGGGAGAGTTTTGGAGAGAAAATGGAAGAAAAGCTAGGGTTTGGAAGGGTTCTTCTTCAAGATCATGGGTAAAGCTCAAATCTCACCTCCAAGCTTCTCAAGATCAAAAAAGGGAAGCAAGATCTTGCAAGCAAGGCTTTCTCAAGCTCTCAACCAAAAGAGTTTTGGTCTTTGAAAGATAGGTACACCCTACTAGATGACGTTATTATGTGTTAAGGATAATAATAGGTTGTGATGAATATGACTTGTATGAGTGAATAAAAAGGACAAATAAATTTATGCTTTGATTTGTTAGGGTTTTTCCTTCAAGAAATTATGATTTTTAGTATGACTTGATGTAATAGGGTTAATAGCCTTATTGATATCATGGTATGGTTATGAATGACATTCTATGGCTATGCTTGAATGATTTAAGGGTTTTTATGCTTACTACGATGTTCACAAACCTTATATGATTAAGTTTAAAAATTTCTAAAGTAGATTATTATGCTTCTATGATTTATGTGATTATGCCTTAAATGTTTAAAGCCTTACAAGCATAGTATAATGTTCACAAGTACCTTATGCACTCATCGTTCTTGCTTGATCGATTTTCTCATAAGCATGATGTTTCAAAACTCATAAGAAATGATTTTTAAAGGAAAATCTCATAAGAAGACTCGTAAGCTCATAAGAATTGATAAGACCAAACTTTGGGTTTGTATTTTCTAAGATCGGTTACAAATGCCCATAAGGATCACAAGTCTAAGATTGGTTACAATGCTCACAAGGATCATATATCTCACAAGACTTCTCTAATATCGGCTCATAAGTTCTCACAAGGATCATAAGTCTCACAAGACTTCTCTAAGATCGGCTCATAAGTTCTCATAAGGATCTCTAAGGCTCATAAGGACTCATAAGTACTCATAAGACTAATAAGCACCGATAAGAAATTGATATTCTAAGATCGGTTACAAATGCTCATAAGGATCATGTGTAAGATTGGCTCATAAGTTCTAACAAAGATCTCTCATAAGAATTCAGAAGGCACATAATACTCATAAGAACTCATAAGCTCATAAGACTCATAAGAACTCATAAAACATGTTTTGTTTTATCTGAAAGTCCTTACAATAAGGTTTTGAAAGCTATGCACATTTTAAGATAAGAATTGATGTATTGTTTTACAATTGGTTTAAATGATGAATTATGAACTGTTTCTCTTAAGTACTCTCATGATATTATTAACTTATGATATTGTTAGCTAATAGCTTGTACACGTTGAGTATTCCATGCTCAGCCGTATATTTTGATGTCAGCAGGTTCATTTGACATTTGTGCCCCCGGTCCTTGGGTCGAGGAGGACTATGGCAAGGAGGAGCCCGCAGTAGCTGCTCCAGAGGAGGATAGAAACCTGGATAGGTGACCTTATCCTGGATATTATTGAGAGAGAGAGAGAGAGAGACTATATTTTGTATTTTGATGAGTGAGATGTGTAAAATCCATGTTTTAGTGTTGGTTTATTCCATTGTCAAAACCAAAGTGAGTCAAGTGTATCTTATGTCATTACCTACAAGCGTCTAAGACAAGTGAAGATGAAGACCGAAGAAGATAAGTTGAAGACATTCCGATCATAGCCTTAGTTTAACTCATAGGATGGTCAGTGACCTAGATACCATGTTACCTTAGGTGAAAATTGACTTAGAATAATCATATAAACCTTAGGTAACTAGATATGTAGCCTTAAGAGTGTTAGAGGATCTTAAAAACCAAGGTTTCTTGTAAGAGACATATATCATTGACCGTAGCTCCGATTTTGCTCTATAATATATCAAATTGACCGTACCGAAAAGATATACAACTTCGATTAAGAAATTAAAATAAAAAAATGGATGTTTAAATCCCAGTCAACTGGATTTTGGGCAGTCGACTGACTGTCAAAAATAAGCTACTGTTAAGTGTTTTTTTCCAAAAAATTGACAAGCGGTCGACCGCCCATGAAGGCCGGTCGACCGAGAAGCACGAAAACAACATATTTTTGTTTATAACTTGTTTTTTTGCTTCTATATATGATGAGTTTGATTCCCCATTCGAACCAAGAAAGTTTGTGAGAGTTTAGAGTATTTTTAAAGGATTATTGGGGTTGCTCAAACTCATTCTCCACTCCTCTTCCACCCTAAAGATTGCAAGCTATTTTTCCATCCTTACTTGTTTGATTATTCTTTTGATTGGTATATACCTAGGGTTGTATGATTAATTAAAACCATTAACCCGTTCTGTGAAGAACACTTTGGTCCGTGTGTTCTAGAACCTTTGCGAAGGAGGTCGATCCGAGAAGGATCGTGGATATTTAATCGGTGGAATTAGAAGCCGTCGTGAATAGAGATCGATCTTTGGAGAACGTGGTTGTCAAAACTCAAGAGGTTTGGAACCTTAACTCAACACGCTTTCAGAGGTTGTTCACGGGTCTTGCGAGAACGTGATTACTTATTGAGGCGTGTAGGACTAGCTATGGATCGATGAGTTCAAGTCCTGTTTGGGTGAGGTTCGAGTTTGTAAGTATCTTTATTTTGTCTTAGTGATCTCTTTGCTGGACTAGGTCCCGTGGTTTTTCCCTGAAGGGTTTCCACGTAAAAAAATCTTATGTTGTGGTTTGCTTGTATTCCCTATTTCCACACTTTATTGTTCATCCTCCTTTAGTTAATATTTTAATTGTTAAATCTTAAAAATGGTAGATAGACTTTATATAGAGACCTAGCCACCCCCTTGAATTTGTGAGTTCTCAACTCAAATATTATTTTTGAAGCTCACCGAATTTTTTCTGGATGTCAACTCTTACTTTGGTTTGGTATTGTATTAACTTGGAATGCTGTCTATGTATAGAAGAAAATTTTCAATTTACGCTTCCGCTATGTTTGGAACTTCCGCTATGTTATTGCCTTGTATGTTTTATAAAAGATGTTTGTCATGATAGATTAGTCACGCACAAAGTCACACCTAACTCCTAGGTGGTATTTTGGGGCGCGATAGAACCCTAATTTTTCCTTGGATTTTTGGCCCAGTGTTTAATTAAGAGAATCAAATCTGTTTTAGTTTATGGATCATGAGTCTATGACTGAAACTTCGATTTTGGTCAAATAGTATATTATTTTGAAGATCTTTTCGAGATCTACAATTTTCTTTTATAAAGTTACTCTAAAATCAACCTTTTGAAGGTGTCATTCAAAAAAAGGTAAAAATATTTTTCTATATTATTTTGTAGTCTTCTTCATTGCTTAGAAAGTAAAGGAAAAAAGATGTGATTTTTAGGGCTGGATACACACATTGAGGAATGGAGACAATCGTTATTTTTCCATTGATGAGCATAGAGAATCAAAGATAGGAGCGACATGAATCGACATAGGAGGTTTCACACGAGTAGCTTGCAAATAAAGGTTAATAGTTCTTAAATTTTTCTTCAAATCTAAATCTTCAAGTGAAGATCAGAAAGGGGAAAATTACTATTCTATCTCGTGAAAAAGTTTCACAATCTATGTTTCCAACAATTGGAAATTAACAATAATATCTATCAAGCCTTATTTTAAAAAGATAGAATGCCGGGGGTAGGAAATAATTTGTGTGAACATAAAAGTGATTTTTGTAAATCATTAGTTGTATCTTATATAGCATAGCAATCATTGGGGTTGGGAGTAGTCTATGTGAGGATCCATCACTCTAAAAGTTCATATCAAACAACCACATGGATAAGATGGATTAATTCTTGTGGCACGAGTGTACTATAAAAGTAACCTTTTATATCTCTATCTAAGAGACAGACAAAGGAAAGGGAAGGTGGACTGATTTCATCATTGCGATTGTGCAAAATTTTCTTCATAATCAATCCCATAAACCCATAATTAAGTAAGAAAGATGAGCCCCTTTGCTACTAACCAGACATACTCATCTTTGGTATAAAAATAGCTTATATTTTTATTTTCACTAGTTAAATTTAGTGTTATATATCATGCATTTATCCCTATGAAAGAGAAGCGAGTAAATACGATAAGTTTCATTCCCAAAGATGCTAGTGGATGTAGTAATCCCGTAAAAGTTCACCTTAATTGCGGTCCACCGTGCTGTCTTTGGTTTATAATCCAGCCTAAATCTCCTTGTTAGTGCTCCTCTGGGGACAAAAATAAATCTTTGTTGCCCTATTTGTAAAGTAGGTCATTAGTTATTTTTATACAGGTTAAATATTTTAATTGAATCGCTTAAAGTGAGTCTTGCTTAATTTGTGAAATAAATAAATTTTTTGGCATTTTAATGAGCATACACATATGGTAAATTTGTTTATACATAGATCACATTCTTCTATAAACTTGTACAAAAAAAATCAATGTCATAATAATAATTTAGTTATTCTACTCGTATTTTTCAAAGACACGTAGTAAAATTAAGTTAAGTAATTAAAAAAATACCTCAAATTTCAATTAAAGCAATACCTCATAATTTTGGTACTAATATCAATTCCCTAAGAAATTTCATGTCAAATATATCATGTGAATTCTCAAATTTTAAAATTAAATTATTTTAATAATAAAGTGTATTATTTTCCTAACACCCATTGAATTGTATTATATCATACACAATAAGTATACGTCTAGTGATATTATCAAAATATTTTTGGAGCATACATAGTATGCGTTAAATGATATGTTTTGTGTTGTTTAATATTTATAACCTATTATTTGACCAATGAATATTTTAATCCTAATTTGAACATTATAACAAGATTCCCTTTGTGATGATTTCAATATATGATTGCGACTATACAAGAGAAAATATATGAAATTATCTTAAATATTGTTGTAATCTAAGATGACTTAACAATTGTTGTCCCTCAAAATAAAAAAATAGATAGATAGAGAGAGATTACTCTAATAAAATAAAACAATGAAGTGTACGTTGTTAAATATTATTTCTTACATTTATGATGAAGTAAAGGATAATTCATTTAACCATGATAAACTAAAGCTACATTTTAATGTATTTTCAAAAATATATTTCTTTGAATATAAAAAAAACTTATCATAAAAATAATTTATTACCTGTTTGAATGCGAGAAGAAAAAATCACTTATATAAAACAAAGTGTTGTAAGTATTTAATTTTGCATCCCGTAGGATTTACAAGACCTCTTGTGACCTACCGAAAAATTTCTTTTTATGATCCTAATTTTTTTTAAAAGGTGACCAAAGCATCCCTGATCTTTTCAAAATTACCAAAATGACCTTAAGTAATTTTCAAACTATCTTTAGAAGTTGTAGAAAAGTTTAACATGTTATTCAAAATTACTTAAAATATTTATTATGTCAATTTGGGCATTTTAGGAATCAAAATAGCCTTAAAATGAAAAATGAGTCTTGGCCCATTATAGGGTGACACGTGTTTTTTTAAAAAAGAAATGGATAGGGACACAATTACAAACAACGGCCACACCCACTTAATTTGTTAATCCTCCAATAAATTACCCAAAAAATGTTTGATTCCTCTACCCATTTAGCACCCACAATTTTATATGCTCTTTTTTTAGCAATGCATCTATCCTATTTACACTTACTATTGTAGTGAATTGTCTTAGACTTTTAGTCCTTGAAAAAACTCTATTATCTCTCTATTTTCTACCTTTAATATTAATTTGTTCAACGAAGGAGAATATTATCTGATTTTCTTAAAACTTTGATATTATAGACAATGTGAGTATTTGTATAAAGTATTCTCTTGAAGTAAGTCTCTACTATGATTTTATTAGGTAATTCAATCATAATATTTTGATCAAAGTATGTTTGGATAGCTTAATATTTGTAGTTTACATATGATAGATAATCATTTTTTAATGATCATAAGTGCTTATGGCGATTAAATTATATTTAATTTAAAGATTAGAAAAGCTTGAAATCTAATTTTTAGATATATTTAAAATCTAGAACAATTGATGAGATTAGTGGCATGACAATGGTTTTGATAAGAATTAAAATGATAATCATGTATTTTTTTCGTTGATTTTTAATTTTATACGAATTATGATTAGAGAACTTAAATTAATCTAAATTTGATCCATTAAGTATTTTGACCTAATTTGGGTCTCTAAACATAATGAACCAGGCTGATCGTAAATCGAGTTAAGCTTTGATCTTACTAGATTTGCCTAATTTTGATGATGGTACGTGATCGTGCTCTTAAACTCTTCCAAGATCTCTCAATTTTGGAATCTTAAGGTTTTGTTATGTTTTAAATACTCCTATGAGCTCAGATTTTAATTTTGGAACCTGTGTCAAGAAATTGTAGAACAATCTGAAACTTTGACTATGCTCTGTAGGTAAAAAAAAAAGAAAAGATTTTGGTCTACAATTTTATATGAAGATTTATCTTAAAATTTTGAACATATAAATAATATCTAGCTTAATTTTGAGTTTTGTATGTTAAGTTATAACTGTTTCAATTTTCGGATCAGAAACAATTGGGCTGCAAGTTATTGCACAGAATCAAGACATGGTTGCCCTTTAGAACAACGACCCTATTTTGTACATTTAAAAGATTCTTTTAGGGGTTTGTGCACTGAAAGGGTTACAAAATATGCTTTCTCAAATTTGCCACAATTTAGGGGTTTGTGCACTGAAAGGGTTACAAAATATGCTTCCTCAAATTTGCCACAATTTTATCATTTTAAAAAAAAAACTGTTAGCATGCTACATCTCTATATGAGCTTAAACTATTAAGGTTATTTAGAAAATCTAAAAAAATTAGAAAAATATCGAAATAAAAAAATTTGATATTTGCTTCTTGCTTATATGCTCTTTACTTGTTTGCTTAAGTGATTTTGAAATGTGTTGGTCTAATTTCTATCTTATAAAGTACATAAGCAACTCTCATTGGTGCAATCAGAATAACCAAAAACTTTTTTTTTGTTTTTTGAATATTTGATTGTTGACTTTCTTTGGCATTGTTGCTTCTTTGAAATGAGATATTTTTAATTTTATATAATGCTTCGTGGTTACTTTCTTGCTTATTCGTATATTTTTTTTAATGCTTGTTTCTATCTTGATTTGATCATTTATTTAACATGTTTTTATTTTAAATATAGTTCTATAAATAACATATCTTTACTATTATAATGCGAGAGGCATGCGTAGATGATTTTTCCGATATTCCCAAACTACCCCTTGCATTGATTTAATGTTTTACTTTAATTCCCAAACTACCCTTTGCTCATCTATCTATTTAGAATCACAGCCAATCGCAATTGAACTCGGGGAGAGTTCAATTGCACCCGCGGGGTTAACACGTGTCCCTTTAACTCCTATTAACTGTGGTTAACTCCTTCCCCTTGATCACACGTGCATCGCACGTGCCACTAGCCAGTTCAATCACACCCGCGGGTTAATACATGTCCCTTTTAACTCCTATTAACTGTGGTTAACTCCTTCCCCTCGCTCTCACGTGCATCGCACGTGCCACCCGCTAGTGTTAATATAAGAATTACAATATGGTTTCCAATTTAGTTTAAATGTAGATTTTGAGAGTAAGTTACCTTTGGTAGGTGTCTAAGGGTACCTATTAGATTCCCTTAACTTAACCAAATATCTTATCCAAAATTTTATTTTAGACAATTTACCTTATCTCGCGCCTCAAAATCCCATCTAAGCTAAAATAGAACTTTGGCTCGTAACACTGCTTAGCTTGAACTTACCTTAAAAGCAAATAATGCATACTAAAAAAGAACTCAAAAATTCTTTAATTAATATGTCATTAATTCCAAAAATATAACTAATAATTGAAATAATATCTTAATCATCCATCATGATTCCCATACTATCAATGTAAACCTATACAACATCATAATAAAATTTGAATTATAATACAACCCTTTCAACTAAAGTCTAATAAAACTAGGAGTTTAGTAATATGGATATCGATCTAAATCCTTGTCTTCTTCAATATAATAACCTTCATGTTTTTCTATATACTCATCTTCCCACGGTTCAGCTGCAGTCTCGAACTTTGAACCTGCCGACACAAAACATATCAGCTGAGTACATGCGGCTTTGTAGACATAAAATTCTAGCTATTAATATCATAAAACATTAACATAATATAACTTATCATGACTTACTTAACATGACATATATACACAAATCAGAGTTCGGAAATGTGAGTATCTTATCTTATTTATCTTACTTGTAATCATTCTTATCTTATTTTTCTCGTGATCATCATTTAGTTACATGCATTAGTGCAATAACTTAAATTAACTCTTCACCATATACGTGAAAAAACTATTATATATTATTCTTACCAAGAAACCAACCTTATCACTCGTCAGTGCGCGTATACTTCTTTATGATTCATTTACTTAGGTTCGCATGTCCTTATGATCTTAGATTGATGATACTTGTAAACTTGTAGAAACTCAATCACACATTCATACTTAAATACTTAAAAAATTTTGGCGTACTTGTTATCATGATCTTATCATGCTTAATCTTGAGTGAAAAGTGATAAACCTTCGGTTAAATTATACTTTAATTTACTAATAAGTGTCATCGGTTATCATAGCGTCCCAAAAGACCTAAGCAACAAGATCGTAATTTAAGGCTCGTTTACCTGGAAATAGATTACAACATGTAAAACCATATATCATACATCACACAACATGACATAATATTCTCATAATTCATAGGGTGAACATACATACCTAATTATGATTCTTAAAATAACTTATAATATGCAAGTCATTCATCATACATCAATTTCACATATATACACATGGAGATAATTAGCCTAGATCCATATTTTCATTGAAATTCCAGCATCTCACATCGAGACTCAAAACCATTCAATCGTAACCTAAGAATACATCCATTCCTCCATATTCAATCTTGTTTGTATTAGATATCACAATCAAAATTCATATTCTTAATCACATCCATGCTTATTCATACTTTTCTCGTCTTAACATTAAGGAATCATAAAATTTCTAGCACAAGAGGTTAGATTTTTATAAAAAATACATTATTTATTCATACTTTACATTAATGATCATGGACATGGTATCATTGACTAGGGAAGTTATATCACCTTTCTTGATTGCTTATCTACGATCACCAGCTTGCGAAAGACTCTTTGTTCGAATTTTCTTCTTCTTCAAACCCTTTCTTCTTTTACAAGCACGAATCCTCTCAAAACCTTAGGTTTTCCTTTCTTTTGAGTTCTAGGGATCTTTGAATAGACAAGAAACCTTAATTTCATGTTTAAAGGTCTATTTATAGGGTTTACCTCGAAGGATTCCTAATTTTTTACGAAACTAGGCGTTTTTAGCATTTTCTTTGCGTGACCGTTCGAACGCCCAACTTCCTGTGAAGGCCATTCGAGCTGTGAAGGCTGTTCGAATGGCCAACTTCCTATGAAGGCCGTTCGAACGACCTTCCCATCTGTTCGAATGCCTGACCTTCTGTGAAGGTTGTTCGAACGCCTAACTCTTTTTTAAAAAAATGTTTTTACTACTTTTTAGTAAACTTCAATATTATGCATTCAGATCATGAAAAATACTAAAAATAAATCAAATATTTGAATTTCTACACCTTATCCATTGATAAATTAGGGTTCCTATTTTCCTCCCAAATTAGAATAGGTGTCAACTCAAGTTTAGTGATTTTATATTATTCTTTATTAGGATTTTCTTAATTCAAAATGTTGTGAAATCCAATTTCCATAAGTGTTATTTTTTATTTTTATTTTTCAAAAACATATCATCCTTGTTTTTTTTAATTTTTTCCTGGAATTAAGCAGAAGTATCAAAAACACGGGTTTCAATAATGGTGTAGGGTCAAAGCCCTTATTCACTTTCCCTTATCCTCTATCTTTCATGTTTGCCTCTTCCTCTAGAATTACTTTCTCTCTATCCCACTTTCATATCTCTCCATCTCTCTCCGTGTTTCTCTCCTAGCCCGTCCATATAATATATCAAGATATCTAGATTGTTCCGTCCTTACAATTTTTGATATATAAACCATCCATGATGTTATGTCTTTAGATAAGGGATCTTATTTGAAATTCCAAAAATAATAGATGGTTATGTATCATGATCAGCTGAAAATTTAAGATTTCACTATAAAATAAAAATTATAATTATGTAATCTATTAAACATAAACCATATGCATCTAATCCTTTCATCTATTCTCTGAGGAAGATGGAGTATAAAAAAATATTTTTTTGTTTTGAAATGATTATACACTAATTAATAATTTTTTTAAATTGACAACCTTGCCTTGTACTTTTTATTTTTATAAATGATATACTTTCGAGGTCGATATAAAGGCATGTTTCTCGTATAGACGCTACCAAACACATCCTAAGTCATTTCTCTCACTTACAAATCTTATAGTAAAAACAAAAATTTTATAGGTGAGAATCTAGAATTCTGAAGGGAATGAGCTTTCATAAATAGCTAAAAATATAGTTTTTTTTTCCATACACCGTTAAAAATTGGCCATGGTGGTGTTTGGCTTGACAAATAAGCATGACGGTTATTAGTAACCAACACCTCAAATTTCTCCTAAAATGATGGAAGTTTTCAACCTAATGCTTCATCATGATTTCAATCTTTAATGATTTTTGTATTGTTTTTTCATTTGTTTAATTTTTTCCTTTGAGAATCTATCAAGCAACACTAGTTGGTTGCTTAACTACACATTTGAATTAATGCTACTAGTTGGTGGCTTAACTATACATTTGAATTGATGAGTTGCACAGTTGCCTATTATTTTATTAGTAATCAAAAAGTTCTTTGAAATTAGGTTTACTTGAGTCCAAAATAAGCATATGACTATTTTATTAGTGATCTATATTTTCTCTTAAATCCAGATTAGTTGTACTTAAGTTCTAAACAAGATTATGTGGGAAGGTACACTTTAACTTACTCTCTTGGCTCGATGTTACCATTACACTCTCAAAAATGACTTTTTAAACATCCATGACTTTGCATGAGTGTATATATATATGAAAGGGGTCGAGAGACGAAAAAGAACACATATGTTCTCACACATAAAACCATATGTTTGGGAGATCCTACGACCATTATAACACTTCATAATAAAAAAAATCAAAATTTTCTAAATGCCCTTCTACACATAAAAGGGTGGTAAGATGGTGGCGGTTGGATCTCCTTATCGTGTGTTAACATATATGTTCTTTCAATTTTCATGTGTCTCCCAATTTTTCCTATATATATATATATATAAGAATGTGTTACAGTTAGTTCATATATATAGTAGTCTACAAGCATTTTTTGTTAAACCAAGAGATCACACAATGCATCCTTGCTAGGCATTTTAGGAATAATATATAAGATTATATCATTTGGAGCATAGTTCAAAAACTTGGTGAGTCACCCGAGTTACTCGACTCGACAGAGTTTTGAGTTGAGTTGTCTCGAAACTCGAAGAAGACACTATTCAGCGAGTTACTCGGGCAACTTGATTGAGTCAAGTCGAGTTTTTCAACTTACCAGATTAGGTCGAGTCAAGGAAGTGTATTTTTATCATTTTCATTATTTTTAAAACCCAAAGTCGAATGTCACACTGTTTTGCATCATAATGTTTTTGGGCTTGCAAATCCAACCAATGAGTTCTGTTCAAACCTAGTTTTTAGGTTTGAGGCGACAAAACCAGCCTAGTTTGAGTTCTTTTAACATAAGTTTTTCAAGTTATTTATGGTTTAATCTTGGATAAAATGCCAAAAAATTAGTAATTACTTAATTGGTATATATATAAATTCTGAATAGAGTCGAGTTTTTGAACTATGATTTGGAAAATGTCTCCAAAATATTGTTGTTATTCTAAAAATTACCCCCTTTTATTCACATGGAGCGCTCTCCTGAATTCTATATGAAATCATTTCATACGTCTCTATAAAAGAATTAAACTTAAGAACGAGCGGAATAAGGTGAGATAATTTAGTTTTTAATTTTTACATGGCTAGAGATGCCTACATACTATAGATTTTTTTATACCGGAACAACTAAATTAATTCTCCGACACATAGCACTGAGCTAATGTCAAATTGTTGCATGACATGGTGCAAAGTTAACATAAAGGTAAAGGTAAAGGTAAAGGTAAAGGTGATTGAGTTTGAATGAGTTGGGTACGGATATCGTGCCATGCCCCCAACCATTTTTTTTGTCGAGATGAAAAATAATAAACCCCAATACAGCCTAATAAGAGACTTACTCTTATGGCACCTTAGCGACTACCTTACGTCTCGTTGTGTGTGTACATATAGGGTACATGTGTGTTAAATGATAACTTTTCTACCAAAAGAAAGGGACCCCTTAATTTAGATCACATACTTGTTCTAATTAAAATGAAACTATTAATTTAAGTGTACTTACATAATTATAATAACATTTAAATTTAAAGTTATTATCCATAAATAGTTTTTTGATTAACTAAAAACACATTATATTATATGATACGGTGACAAGTGCGACCTTAGTCTCACAATTCAAAAATTTTCCAAAGTCTTACGGTGGTAGTAACACGTGGCATTGCTACCCTTTCAAATTTTAAAAAGCAAAAATTCTAACTAGAAGAGTTATGGTTTGCACTAGTTCTCAAGGTAATAGGTAGATACAGTGACACTTGTCACCACAATTTGAGACTTTGGAAGTTTGAGATTGGGGCTAGCATTTCTCACCACAATTTGAGACTTTGGAAGTTTGAGATTGGGGCTAGCATTTCTCTCTCTCTGCGGCTAGCATCTCTCTAGCATTTCTCTCTCTCTGCAGCTAGCATCTCTCTAGCATTTCTCTCTCTCTGCGGCTAGCATCTCTCTCTCTCTCTCTAGGGAGTGAGTGTGGTTCCTATTAATGTTGCTCACTAGAAGCTCACGTCTTTTGGAAATTCAACCAATAGATGTCAAGGTGGGTATCATGGAACATATGTGGTCCGATCAAACAATTCTAAGTTGTTCAATTAACCCATCGATTGTTTATCAGTATTAATTTCCTAAAGCTCATTAGATCCTACCTAAATTATATAAATCTTATAAATCCATATTTTTTCTGACATTCAATTAAATGATTTAGAAAAATTCAATCGATCCCATGTCTCCCAAGGAGTCCCCTATATCCAACGTTAGGATTAAAAAATGACCTACTACGTTTCCTTTTCTCATGCGACTGCTCACTACAAATTCTATTGAGTGGTGCCCACTATTAGTAACATTCTAAAGGCTGCTGCTTACTACAAGTTTTAATGAGCTGCTCCTGAAAAGAAGACACATGGTAAGTAGTTTGAGATTTTAACAATTTGATGTAAATTTGGGTCTTTTGAGAAACATGTGACAAAAAAAGTCTAATTAGACATTCTTAAATGTGCGAATGAAGGTGAAAAAAAAATTCTATAGCCTAAGTAGATTCTAGTGAACTCTAAAGAATAATGGTGCCAAACTAAGTTTTAATAAGATGACATTGAATCGTTCGATCAAACTGATTTTTTGCATGTGTCTTTCTCTTTGACATCCAATGGTTAAAATCTCAACTAACTTGACACGTGTCTATTTTTAAAGACCACCCACTACAACTTGTAGGGTCTGGTACCGACCATAACTACTCGAGATATACATATAAAGGACTGCTAGCACTAGTAGCTAGCACATTTCAAAATATTTCCAAACTCTAACTGAGGGCAATAATTTTTATTGCTATCCCTTCCACTAGCTTAAAAAAATTCAAAAAGAGAAAGTTATGGTCTCCATCAGTTTTAAAGGTAAAATGAAAAAAACAGCCACACATGTCGCAACCACAGTGAGAGTTTGGAAGCTTACGATTGGGGCTAACATTTCTCATGTATATACAATAATTATTTTTTAGATATGAAACTAAAAATCAATTTAATTCTTTCCAAATAAATTTGTAGAAGTCATTTGTTAAGAAACACGGCAGAAAGACCGCTCACTTTATTGACACTAACACTTAATTGAGTCGTGCTAGCCCTTCTCTTAACCTTTCTGTTACGATCTCAATAGATAAATACTTAGATTGTGCCCTTCCCATTAGTCCGGGCTTTGGGATCAGTGGTCGTGTTGGGTATGCATCAATTGGTATTACAGTCAGGTTTCATGTCACGAGTTCGAGTCACGGAAAGGGCTACTTGGAGAAGGTTATGGGTAAAAGCTGAAGAAGTGCCCCACCCTAAAGTGAAAGCCACCGTGTACAGCGACTGCGGAAGTGTAGTGGTTTGTTACGTTCCAAATGATAAATACTTAAATTACGTCCTTCCCATCAGTCCGGACTTTTGTGATCAGTGGTTGCTCTGGGTATGCATTACATTCACTACTCTCAACCAAAAATTAACACTTGTCATCATAGGCGGAGCTAGGGGCGGGGAGGGGTCATGGCCCCCCCAATTTTTTTGTAATTCCCTCATATGGTAGTATGAAATAGTGGGCCCCTCAAAATGTTTTATCCTTTTAAAAAAAAAGTATAGTTGGCCCCCCAAATTTTTGTCTTATATAATAAAGTGCCCCCCTAATCTTTTTGTTATATATATAGTGGGCCATTCCGGTTATGTCCTTGAGGTTAGCACATGTCCCTATTGACACCCCTTAACTATGGTTAAAATTCACCCACTCTTAGGGTTCACCTATTTATCCCTGGTTTTTTTTTTAAAATATTACTTTTTTTTTAACCTTAGGAGTTAGTGAATTTTAACTAGGGTTCGAAAAGAAATTTGATATTTTTTTAAAAACCAAGGATAGGTGGTGAATCTTAACCATAGTTAAGGGGTATTAATAGGGACACATGGCGACTTCAAGGACATTATCGAGAAAAAAATTTCTCAAAATAAAAAAACTACCCAAAAAAAAATATTCTCGGGGCTACGCCTCCGAACCCCCAACTTCCATACCCTTAAATCAATTATTTTTTTATGCATGTATTTCGGCCCCTCCAATGAAAAATTCCTGGCTCCTCCCTTGCTTGTCACTGCTTTCAAGTTTCAACCAAAACCCAAACACATGTCCTTGCTTTAACAAGTGTTAGTTTTTGAATGAGAGCAGGGCTAGTACCCTTATTATATTTAGATAAATTAGTAATGGCAACTTCTTGTAATATCCTGGTGGGGGTCTGCCTAACCCCAGCTTGCCTTCAAAAAAAAAAAAAAAAAAACTTCTCGTAAGTCACATGAAAGAGGGACAAAAAAAGAGATACGTTTACCATCAAGTATACTTTATTCTTATCTATTGTTCAAAGTTGTTTTTTTTCCGTCCATTGGTGGCCCATGAGGCGCTTCCTAAGCGGCTAGACCAACTTAACTTGTCTATATGTTATTAGGCTGCTCTTATGGTGCAACTAGAGAGGTATATGGACCGTGCGAGCCCTCTCGCGAGACTTGAAGTGGTAGGGGTGTGGAAGGTCGGGGATCCAATCCCCATAAGGGTATGAGTTGCAAGAGCTTCAATGCCCAAGCTAACATCTGATCTACTCTGACCTACTAACCGTACTAATGTAGATAAATGATATTTACATCAAAAAAAAAAAAAAATACTCTACTTCTATCCCAACTAAAAACCATTAAAATTATGAGTCATGCTAGCTATTTTTTGAGGCATTCCCTACTCTCAATTGGAAATTATCACTTATCCTTACTTGAGTAAAAAACAAGGTCATTTTGAAATGGTTGCTTGGCTACCTTATGTGTCTGACTATGTGTGTTTAGAGAGTGTGTATTAATTACATGATATTATTTCAATAAAGAAAAACCAATTTAGCTTTATTACGGAGTTCGTTGGGATTAGTTGGGAAGTGAATTTTTCAAGGGTATATAAGGGGCCATCAACCCTCCTTAAGACATGCCATTTTGAAGTGGTTGCTTGGACTTACCCTTGTCAAGGGTATATAAGGGTCCATCAACCCTCCTTAAGACATGCCATTTTGAAGTGGTTGCTTGGACTTACCCTTGTCGCACCTTAACGACCACCTTAGGTCCGACCTGTGGTTGTGTGTGAATTTAGAGTATGTGTTTGCATTATTAACCTTAGTAAGCATATGAGGGAGCAGCTCGTCTAAGCCGAAGGATACAATCTAGGCCGAGCTGTAGAACTAGATATAGGCGCCCCTAACTCCAAAGTCGAAAGTGCATCGAGGGACCCAAAGCGTATACCCAAAGGCAAGCAAGATTTATGACCACTTATTAGCTTTTACTGTAGCTTCTTTGACAAATGACAGGTTTTCAAATATATATTTATATATTAATTAATTATAAAATCATGTATAGAAAAATAATCAATACCGTATCGTATTTGCCAAGCAAGCGGTGACCTCATATTATTTATACCATTTCTGGGTAGAAACCTTATAGTAACGAGTAACAACAATGCCCTTGCAGTATCCAGCGTTAAGGGAAGAGAGTTATATATATATATATATATATATATGAGGGTAAATGGGTCATTTAAACTGCAATACAAGTTTGTCTAAATAATATTTTAAGAGATATGCTAGCCTAACACACTTCCCAAGCTCTCTAGGGATGGCAATATGACCCGCCCCCATAGGGGCCCACCCCGCCCCTATAGGGCCGTTTTTTTTCAAATAAATCAGGGGCGGGGACGGTATAAAAAATAAAGACCTGACTCGATTTCAAGACGGGAGTAGTTTTAGTATACCCAGCTCCGGTGCCCCGCCCCAGAACCACTTTAATAATATATATATATATATAAATATTATATATATTAAAAAAAAAAAAAGGTAGTAGGGGCGTGGCGGCTTTATAATCGGGTCGGGGCCGGGGAGGTAGAAAACCGCCCTGCCCCATTGCCATTCCTAAAGCTCTCACTGTTATTTTGAGAATTAATATAAATCATAAATTAGTCATTTTAAAATTCCGTATTTAGCAATCCCAATTATTGTAATGAGACTTTGGAATTTTTTTTAAATAAGGTGTCTTATTTAACATATTTCTTTTTGAAAAATAAAAGGAAGGGTTGTCCGAGGGTAATCGTGTCTTTCAAATGTCAGTCAGGGACAATATGAAGTTGACAACGGATTACCTCTGGCGCAAGCCTAACCATTCATTGTGTGCCACATAGGGATAAAAATGTGATAAAAAGTGGGAAAGATATCAACTGGGGAAAAGTCAAAAAATAGGAGAGAAAATGAAATGACTTCTCCCCTTATAACGCCAAATGCCGCACGATTAATTGACACCAGAGGCCCAGCCTATGCGTGCACCAGATGTAATCCGATGGCTTTGTAGTTAGTCAAAGAGAGTTAGCTGGACTTAAATGGTTACTTGCCCACCGTTTTTTTTTTCTTTTCACAAATTTCTTCCAATGTCCAGCCAGGTAAGGCAGCTATAGTAGTTTTTATTTTCGTGATTTTTCAGTAGACCCTGCAACAAATTTTTGTGACCTAACTTTTAGCCCCTTAACACCCCTACTGGTGCAAATATTTTTTTGTGTGGCCCCATTGGATGCTTCTTAAGCGTTAGACCAACCTGTGAAGGTGAAACTAGATTGGTTATATGGTATGCTATGGACCACCGCCTGCGCTCTCCGAGAGTGGAATTCGGGTGGCATCGTGGAAAGGAATAGAAAAGTTCAGTCGTCTCTGATATCATTTCAGCAAATGAAAAAATAAAAAAAAACTGATTGCACTATTATTTATAATAATTTTCTCAAATGAAATTGGAGTTTCTATGTCAGAAGTATACGGACTTTGAAATGTCAATTTATTTTTTTGAAATTCTCAAAATCCCTCACATTTTAAACGTCGTGATTGATTAAACACTTAGGGAGAGTTTCAATGGCACCCATAGCTTAACATGTGTCTCGGTTAACTCTTATTAAAAGATTTATTAACCTTTAAGGTTTAACAATCTCATATTGTTTTTAGAAAAAAAGTAATCATAATAGTTACAAATTTCTAATCAGAGTTAATTTTTTCTTTCTAAAAATCAAAGTTATATTGTTGAATTTTAAGGGTTAATAAATCTTAATTATAGTTAATAGGGATTAACAGGACACATGTTGACCTGTGGGTGCCATTGAACTCTCTCGGGTTCAATCTTGATTGGCTGTGATTTCAACTCATTTTAAACAGCACCGTTTGCGCTTTCTATATTTTGTAATTTTTTTAAAAAAAAAAAAAATGAAAGTGGGGGAACTTCCTTATCACTTGGATAGGAGCATTGTTCATTTTGCACATGGTCTAGCTGTACATACAGATACCTGTGATTTTTAAAGCCATTTTCATTAATAATTTGTAATAATGGTTAAAAATTTCTAATCCGAGTTAATTTTTTCTTTCTAAAAATCAAAGTTATATTGTTGAATATATATATTTTTTTTTGGAGAGTAAGCTGGGGATATTGTTGAATATTAAGGGTTAATAAATCTTAATCATAATTAATATGGATTAACAGGACACATGTTGACCTGTGGGTGCCATTGAACTCTCTCGGGTTCAATCTTGATTGGCTGTGATTTCAACTCATTTTAAACAGCACTGTTTGCGCTTTCTATATTTTGTAATTTAAAAAAAAAAAAAAAAAATGAAAGTGGGGGAACTTCCTTATCACTTGGATAGGAGCATTGTTCATTTTGCACATGGTCTAGCTGTACATACAGATACCTGTGATTTTTAAAGCCTTTTTCATTAATAATTTGCAATAATGGTTAAAAATTTTTAATCCGTGTTAATTTTTTCTTTCTAAAAATCAAAGTTATATTGTTGAATATTAAGGGTTAATAAATCTTAATCATAGTTAATAAAGATTAACAGGACACATGTTGACCTGTGGGTGCCATTGAACTCTCTCGGGTTCAATCTTGATTGGCTGTGATTTCAACTCATTTTAAACAGCACTGTTTGCGCTTTCTATATTTTGTAATTTTTTTTTAAAAAAATAATGAAAGTGGGGGAACTTCCTTATCACTTGGATAGGAGCTTTGTTCATTTTGCACATGGTCTAGCTGTAGCTGTACATACATATACCTGTGATTTTTAAAGCCTTTTTCATTAATAATTTGCAATAATACCTCTTAAAACCAATAAATAGACCTGGTGGACCACTCTTAAAGAAGTATAGCAGTTTTGAAAGCTGACTGATACGGTTGGATATTTTTCTATATTTTTAGGTCTTTTCCTATTCTGTCCAAGATTTTCTATCAAATTCTATGCTTGTACATATATTGCTGTAGTATTTTATATTCATTTAAGTTATAGATTATCTTTTGGCAAACAGTAGTACTGTTTGTTAAAGATTCTCTGAACTAAGTTCTAGAAGGATATGAGTAGGTTTGAGCCAAAGACGAAAGACCCCACCTGCTCAAGGTTGGTTTCAGAGCCACAATCAATACCCCTGTTGATTTTTCAAGTACTTTGACAGATGGGTTTCGCATTTCATGGCGTTTCAGAATATTTTATGAAGCTGAGACAGTGCTTCTAACTTGATGGGTTTTTCTCCTTTTCTGTTTTTTCTGTAATGGGTATAGCTGCTTTTGTTTTTTTCTGCTATATGAGGTTGAATTTTGGAATCTTGGGGTGATTTTAGAGCAGATAAATACTTGGTGGTTTCTGTCATTTTTTGTTTTAAAACCTTTTTTTTTTGGGATTTTAGGGGGAGAAATGTGGAGGGTTGACCAAAATTAGGTGTTTGATTAGGAGTTCTTTTTCTGGTTTGGGTGGTTTTGGCCTGAGATTGGTGGTTTTGTAGTGGGCTTTTTTTTATTACCGTTGATTGGGGTTTTGAGGGCGGAGAGTTCAACGGTTGTATTGAAATTCGAAAGGGTTTTCAGGGGTTTAGAAGTGGTTTTTGGCAGAGATTTGGTGGGCGTTTGTGTTGAATCTATTGGTAGATCAGGGTCTAAGATTGGTGGTTCTAACGAAGTGTGCTTCAATATTTGGTTGTTTCTGGCAGAAATTACTTTCTGGGTAGCCTTTCAGGATTTTGAGTGACTGGATTTAAGATTTCTGGGTTGGTTCTTAGGGTTTTTGGGTGGTTTTGGTCTGAGAGTGGGGTTTTAATAAATTTTTTTTTCCATTTCCTTTTGTGGCCCTTACAGGGGAGAAAGTTGCTGGGTTGTGATTCATATTATTAAAATGCATTTGGGTGGGTTGTTATGGTCTCTGAGGTGGTTGAAAACCTTGGTTTGGGGATGGGTTTAAGCTTTTCTGGAGTGGTTTGGGGCAGTAATTGGTGCACTGCCCTAAACTAAGGGGGATTTTTTGGTGTGAATTTAAGGTTTTTCTGTGGTGGATCTTTTAGCCTGATATTAACTCTGTCTGAAGCTCTTCTTTAAGTTTAGCCTTGCTATTTTTTGGTTTTCCAAAATGGCTTGTATGAAGCTGGGATCCAAAACAGATGCATTCCAACGACGAGGGCAGGCTTGGTATGTTCCTATGTCGTTGCAACTTAGTCCTTTCTGTGCTCTATTTTCTCTGTAAAGACATTCCTGTGTTTTTTTGTATAATTTTTACTGTGGATCTAAGACTAGGCATATAAGGGGTTGAGGGGGATCAAAATACTATACAGATCTATAATTTGGAGGATCATTGTTAGAAATTTTAACCTCTATTTATACTGCTGAAAAAATTATTGTTTAGAATTTTAACTGAGATACATAATTTGAATTAGTTTTGGTATGGATCTCCTTGAATGTTGTTGCTGTTGAAAATTTGTGATATTAAATAACTTATTGAGGAGGAATGAGGTGAATTGCTGCCTACATCACTATTGCTTGGTTGAAATGCCATTTTTAGGCAGCTTCAACTAGTTGATGGTGATGGAGTACCAACCTTTCCATGGATTATTTGGGAAAACATATTTTCCTTCTGAACCAAGAATTCCCCAGAGGTGATGAGTGATTGGAGTATCTTAAGGGTATGTTTGGTTGCCTAGAAAATAGTTGAAAACATATAAAAGAAAAGAAAAATTTTGGATTTCTAATTACATTCTTTGTTGGGTTTTGTCTAATTTTCTTCTCTTTTCTCTCTTTTCACTTATTTTCTCGGCAACCAAACATAGGGTAAGGTCTTTTGCCGAGACTTATAAAGCATGACACTTGCATTTGTCATGGTAGTTATTAGCAAATTTGAGTCACTTTGTCAAGGTTCCTAACAAAATTAATTCTTAACGGCATGAGATTTCAAGTCTTATAATTTTTTATTAGATTTGAAATCATTCATTTTGCTGTATTTGAAGTCTAATGGAAATTGCAACCCAAGAGATGAAATGCACAATACATCTAGTTCTCAAAAGAAAATGCATATTGTCAAATGATAAAACTTGCATAGTGCCAGACTTTACAAGTCTTAGCAAAAGAACGGATCCTAATGGAATTTTGTTAAGAAAGAATGGAGAGATGATGATGTTCAGTGTGCCACATTGTAGATTTCCACTTAGAAAGTTCTATCCAATTAACTGTTTCATTGATTAAACCTTGGTTGAAAATGCCAGCTTGAGGCATGCTTCTAATGGTCAATGGTGATGGAGAGGCTGGCAGAGTACCAACCTTTCCATGGGTTATTTGGGATTGGGAAAACATATTTTTCATCTGAACCTAGAATTCCCCGGAGTATATAAGTGATTGGGGTAGCTTAATGGAATTTTGTTCAGAAGGAATGGAGAGATGGTGATATTTAGTGCTACACTGTAGATTTCCATTTAGAAAGTTCTATGATTCTATCCCATTGATCGTCTCATTGTTTATACTATCTATAATTGGGCATCTATGTTGCTGTAATGCAGTTAGAATTCGAACCCTAACAGTACGAGAATCACTTTTCAACTGTCGGAATAAATGCAGTTTCTCAGATAGTTATGTTGATCCAATTGGCTTATCTATCAATTATCCCAATCATCAAAGATAACAATATGTGCTACCCTTTTCGAATGTTAAAACAATTGTTATCTATCAGAAGATCAGGATCATCCCATCAGTATACTCTTTAGCCATTACTAGATTGTCCATATGGATGAAATTACCCACTGCTTGGATGTGATGTTTGGTTCCGGGATTCACTCTCCCTCCTGAATAAAATGTCTCATCTCTTTTAGATAATTTCACATACAATGAACATCTAGGTAATATGTGATGAACCACTTAAGCCTAAACAATAGCTAAAACCATACACAGAATGAGAATTCTCGAGGGATAAGAGAGATTGGCAGCCTCCTGGTGGTAATTTCTGCTCTTAGATGGTATATATCATATATATAGGAAATTGAAATTAATACAGCATAGGGGCCAACCGCCAAATTCGTTACAGAAGCATGAGGCGAGAGGCTCCATTTCTAGAGTTTCACCTTATTTTTTTCCCCTGGATGGCCAAAATAATGTGTTGTATAAATCAGTGAGGATAATTCGATAAGGTCATTTGATGGCTGAGGAGATATCGTAATTCCTAGATAAGATTCATCAAATGGCATGACGTATGCACCACTGGTACTGCTATGCCTACTGTAGATTGCCTTATGGTTACACTACAAGTACAAACACCTTAAGTTTCCTCTCTCTTATATTATGAGCATGCACGTATCATTCAAGCAGGGGTAAAATCAGGAAAAATCTAGGGCCATTTTCTGCCACTCTATTTGACATGTTATACCTGTGATTAGACTAATAATGGGCATGTGACACGCCTGGTATAACTGGTTACATGATCTCTGTTATGGAGTTATCTTATAACTTCAGCCTTTTCCTCTTTTTTGTAATATATATTTCTTATTAGATGATGAATATTCTGTAGAGGAGGTATACATTTGTCTATTATCCAGGCACCCTATAACTGTGTGAACTGTGACGACACCCTGTTTTTCAAGGAATGACTCTGTGGTACACCCATCAATTGGATTATTAGGATCAACTCATAATTTATTTTTGCTTTAAAAATACATGGTAATATTCTATTATTCTCCAAACGGTAGGGGCACACCAACATCAAACACTTGTTTGATCTTACCATTATTTCTTGAATGCTGTTTTGACGCATACAATTGGATAATGCAATGTATGATTGGATTTATGAGGATAATATTTTTTTAACTGGCGGTTTTTGTAATGGAATGGACTCAACCACCTACAACAGACCATAAAATAGATTTGGTGGTTGAGTCCACCTCCTCTTTCCTAGGGGTGATTATTTAATGCTACTTCTCTATGTACTTCTTTTGTGGTTCTGGTGTAAAGTGGATTACCTTCTTGTGTTGCTCACTTACAAATGTACAGAATTATTTGTAGGACATACTATTTTTAAGTTTATATTTTGATATCTTCCGAAAAAATTCACAATTGTAGGTTCTGTACAACTGGTCTTCCTAGTGATGTTATTGTCGAAATTGAGGAGATGTCCTTCCATCTCCACAAGGTAAACTCTCTCTATTTTAAATTTGCTTTTAATGATGTTACCTGTGATTTCTAATTATTATATTTATCTTGCTCAGTTTTTTATTTAACTTACTGTGAACATTGATATAAGTTGTCAACAATGCATTGTGAAACTTAAACTTGCTCACTCACCAGGACTGGGTGGGAAAGGGGAGCCAATTAAATTGATGATGTAATGCATCATGGTTTATGCTACCTAGATCCACCAGCCAAATGGCACAGGTTTTGCAGTAAGGAATAGATGAGGCATCAATGGGTGGATGGCCTCTTTGATCGGATATGAACCAAAAATCTTCTTGACAAAGTGGACCTTTCTTCTATTAATAATCAATTGAAAAGGTTATGCATTGGATCGTAGGGTCATTGTTGGGTTGAGTTTTTGCTTACCTCCTCATTTGTCACATGTCTTGTGACTTGTGAGGATGCATGAAGTTGCATGTATGTCTTCATGTAGTAATTTATTTCACAAGGTGGTTGCATGTATGCCCAAAACTTAGAACAAGGATATATGTTGAAATGTAATGTGCTGTGTACTCTTTTGGAGTGTTTGGTTATAATTGTCATTATTTCCTCTTTGAGAAAGTATTTTTGTAATCTTTTTTTATCGGTAAAGCATGAGCAAGATATATTAATGAAAGGAGAAAATAGATGCGTAAATAAGGGGTCACAAGAATGTGAGCCTGAGAATATGCTACAGCAAGAAACATAAAATCAACTCTATAATACACTGGATGATTATAGAAGCATGTATAAGCCTATGATATCAAACCCCTCACAGATAGAACACTAGTGTATTAGTAGCTGGCCAATCCTTTTGCAAACTCCGGCAAGAGATTCCCTAAAGCTCTGGCCAAGCTACTGCTGCTGAAAGTTCCCCCCCCCCCCAACTGCATTGAGAGCGGTCAAGATAAGAAGTCTCAGAAGGAGCGAGGAAAGGCTCAACTGATCCCGGGTGATATGAAATAGCTCCAAACCTTTGAAGTGAAGGGGCATTGTAGTAGAAGGTAATCAACTAACTCCTTTGACTCCATGCACATGAAACAACCATTTGAGAATCCTCTACCTTTTACTCATAAGATGATCTCATGTAAGAATCTTGTCCAAAGGAAGAAAGATACTTGGAAGGCAAGCTCTCCTTCCACACTGATCTACGAGGGAAAAGGAAACCGGGCTAGATAGCAAGAATGATAAAATGATCTCACTTCTTGTTGTCATAATACCACTAATGAATATCCCGGAGGAGGGGGAAGGTAGACCATAAATAAAAGCATGATAATATACATTTGTTGGTGGAAACCTTGTAACCTGAAAGAGTAAGAACCAATCTATTATTGCAGGATCCACTGTAGAGGTAGAGTTCAAGTCTATTGCTTATGGAGTGTGACCTTCTATGGCTGGAGATGTTAAGAGAATTTGGTTTTCCTTCACAGGGCCTATGAGGCTGTATTGTGACAATAAGATCGCCATTTGCACTGTTCACAACCCAGTTTAGCATGACAGGATGCATTACATTGAGGTTTATAATCACTTCATTAAAGAAAGCTAAATTTGGGGCTTATTTGTACTCCATTTGTGAAGACAAGGAATCAGCTAGCTGATATCTTACCAGAAGGAGTTGGAAATCTTCACTTTTATAAGGGAAATGGAAAATGGACCTCAGGGTTAGCTTAGAAGCTGACCCCGGGATCTCATTGGCCCACGCCCACTTTTACCATCCATCAACTGTGGCTGGGATTCACTCACCCCTAGGGTTAAGCAATCTAACTATGGTTTTTTTTTTTTTAAATTATTAATTTAATTTAATTAAGCTTAATCATGATTAAAGAGATGTTAAAAGGGACACAGGGACATTGCGGTTAGGGTTCTAAAAAAAACAAAATCGGCGATATATCACTGATATTTATCGATATCGTCACTTGCCGGCACGTCTATACGACGTAAGAATTTTTTACATGGTATCGGGAGATTTCACCGATACATCGTCGATATATCGGCGATACATCGTCGATATATCGGCGATACATCGTCAATATTGACCAACTTTTTTTTACAGTCAGCATCCATGAATCTATCAAAAAAAAATCCCGTGAATACTCCTCTTTAAATCTCAAGAATCTGATTTGAGACATGCAAAACAAAAATCTCAAGAACCCCGTGAAAATTGAGAAGCGAAGGAAAAAAAAAAACAGAGTTCGGGAGGGAGGAATAGCCGAAATAGGTTTTGCCGTTTAGGGTACATACCGTCATCTTTAGTAGGTGAGCTTGCCGTCACCATCCATTGCCGTCGTCGACCGCAAAAACCAGGTTCTCCACTTCTCCCTCTCGTTATCTTTCCTTTCGTTCGATGAAATACGAAATGCCCAAATGAGATGACTTTGCTCTTTGAATTTAAAGTGTTAAGGGGTAATGCTATTACCACCCCATTTTTTTTTTGTGGGTTTAAAGAGAGAACACTCTAAACTCAAACGGTCAAACCTAATACTTTAAGTTAGGTAATGCTATGACCACCCCATTTTTTTTTGTTGGTTTAAATAGATAACACTCTAAACTCACACACAGTCAGACCTAACACTTTAAGTTAGGTAATGCTATTACCACCCATGGATATTTTATTTAGTGTTTTAACCCTATTTCTTGAGTGCTTTAACTAGCCTTGAACTATAGTTAACAAGTTTTAATCCTTGCGATTAATTTTTTTTCTACAAACTAAGGTCAAATGTTTTAAGCCTTTAATCCTAAGGGTCAGTGAATCTTAACCAAAGTTAAAAGGGGTGTCCCCTCTTAACTCCCTTTAACTGTGGTTAAGATTCAATAACCTTTAAGGTTAAAACATCTAACTTTAATTTTTGAAATTTTTTAAAAAAGTGTCACATTTTATCTCCCTTTAACTGTGGTTAAGATTTATTAACCTTTAGGGTTAAAGCATCTGACCTTGGTTTTTAGATTTTTTTAAAATGAACATGTCTCCTTTTAACTCCCTTTAACTGTGTCGATATCAAATTTAATGTCCATTCATAAGTTTTTCAGATTTTTAAAACAATTAACATAGATAATCATTAAAAAAGAGAGTATCAAATAGCCTTACATATTTGTTCAAATGAAGTAAAATTGATTATATTACAATTATCATAGAGGTCAGAGCACATCTTATTGAGAAATGAATGAATCATACATTATCGTCACTTGCCAACGCACATCTTTGCTCTCTTCTCATTACATCTCTTAATATGTTGTTATTTTTTTAAATGTTTTTATTTTAAAAGGTGTATTAACATCTATTTTAAAATTTTCTGAAGTTTCATTGCAAAATTCCATGTTTTGTCCTATTTTTTTTTTGTCATTTTTCCAAAAATACCGATAAACGATATATCTTCCGATATTTCTTTTTTCCGTGGCTCGACATGTCGAGCGATATCGACATTCAGAACCTTGATTGTGGTTAGCTTAGAAGAGGACGCTAGGATCCTCTTCTCAGGACTCCTTTTATTACATTGTAGACAAGTTGGGCATGTAGGATATATTCACACCAGCTTGAGGGGTCGGGGGAGAATGAATGTGCCATGAGGGTAGTCTGGTCTTTTGGAGTGTTTGGTCATGACTCATTTTTTCCTTTTAGTAAAAGTAGTTTGTAATCCTGAATATATATATATATATATATATATATATATATATATATTGTGGGCAAAGTCAGGAACCATTTTATCAAAGGCATGGTTTTGCAGACGATAAGCCATTTGATAGTGAAGGGTTGAGGGTTCTTGGACATTCTACGAACTTCCATAAGCTTCTACTTGCTTCCAGAGTCATCTTCGTCCGTGTAGTCGTTCCAATTGATGAAGGGTGGAGATTCTTCGAGTCAACTAGTGGGACCATGGCATTCCAAGTAAGCAATCAGGTGGGCAAACAGTCATTGGGAGAGAGGATGCTGTAAATCAGCAAAGGGTGAAGCCAAACATCAGCAGGAATATCCAGGGGGGATATATAATTTTCTTCACACATCATCCAAGAGAAATAACGCCATTCAGCAGGATGATCAGCATGGTGAGTAGCAAGATTGAACCATTGCCATGATTCTATCTGGGCAGTAGGATTATGAACCAGGTAAGAACTGTGAGGACTAGTTCGAATGTAATCCCTAGGTCTTAGGAAAGTAATAGTAGCATAGCGAGCATGATGCGTTTGAAGTAATTGAGTCCACTGAGGAAAGGGATGGAACCATTGTAACCAAGATAATAGGTCATTAGGTTGAGACTTTCTTGGGTCATAGTAGCATTAATTTCACATTGGGACAGGTAAGCGGTGAGACGAGGAACATCAAAGATTAAAGGCGATGGTGTAGATTTCAAAGAGATACCAAAGAAAACACAGAGCCTCTTTGGGGAAATGGTATAGATTCCGAATAGTATAAGGAGCCAGAAATGGGAAATCAGGATGTGGGATGCATTGGAGGAAGATGGTGCCATTCTGGAATATGGTGGTTTCGAGAAAAGCCTTGTAATTGTTCGTACCTCGTTTTGCCTGGAAGAAATGCATAATAGTATCCTGGATATCTGGAGGAAGATTAGCAGTGGGTTCCAAAGGATAAACACATGGTTGCAGGTAATACCTTGGGCATAGGAGGAGATATTTTGGGTTTTCTGGAGAGAGTCAGCAAGAACATTGTCTTTTCCTTTGATATATTTCACAGTAAAGGTCCATTGAGAAAACCAATTTGCCCATCGTGGTAACTGAGGGTTGGGCAACATCTTTTGTTTGAAATTCAACATTTTTGGAAAGAGGACATATCCATTTTGATAAGAAAGTTGTGGTCAATGATATGGAACTGAAAATTTTCGATGCCATGTTTAACTGCCAGAATTTTTTTAAAGGTAGAATGATAATGGGATTCTGCATGTTTAAAGGATCCACTCTTGTATCCACACAAAGAGCAGTGACCATTATTTTCTTCAAAGAGAGCAGTACCCCAAAATTCATCACTAGCATCAGTTTGGAGAATGCGATTGCCAGTACTAGGAATTTGGAGAAGAGGAATAGATTGGGCTTTCTTCTTGAGGGTTTGAACTGCTGTAGTATGATTATCGGACCAAGGTGGAGGATTCTTTCTAAGCAATTGAGAAAGAAGGGATCCTTGATGAGAAATGTGAGGGATGAAATCAGCCATGTAATTGACTATTCCTAGGAACTGTTGGATAGTCTTGACATTTGGAAGTACATCAGGGAAATTAACTAGGGACTGACCAATGTGTGGCTGAAGAACATATTTTCCATTGGTGATTGTAGTGCCAAGGAAATCAATAGATGTTTGGCCAAGCAACATCTTCTTTTCGGAAAGCATAATGCCATATTTTGTGAGAAGTTCATAGAATTGTTGAAGAAGCTGGTCATTAGAAGAGACATCGGGAGAGGAGAGTAGGATGTCATCAATGTAGATAAGGGCATTGGTAAGGATAGGCTGAAATATTGTGATCATGGCCTTTTGGAAACAACTGGGAGCATTTTTAAAGCCGAAAGGCATGACAGTCCACTGATAATGATCATCAAGAATACAGAAAGCAGTTTTGGGTCGATCATCAGGATGAATACCAAGTTGCCAAAATCCAGTTTTCAAATTGAACTTGGAGAAGATCTTAGCATGAGAAAGATGCTGGCATTGGCTATGTTTCATAGGAAGTGGAAACTTGTCATCAGCAAGGAAACAATTCAAGGGTTGATAGTTGATGACAAGACGAAGCTTATTCGTTCGTTGTTCAACACGTTTGTTGATGTAGAAAGCTTCACAAGCCCATGCAAAGGAAGTCGGTTCAATGAGACCTTCAGCTTGGAGTTGGGATAGTTCTTGGGTTGCAAGAGTAAGGTGTTCTGGGTTCATACCACAGTGACTAGCTTTTGTAGGGTTGATATCTTCATTTTGCTTAAAGGGAAGATGAACATAGAAGGTTGGGTTGGTCCATAAAGGACTAGGATGTTTCTTAAGGAATTCTGAATGGGAGTTGACATGACAATTACTTATAAGTTTGGTTTGGATAGGGTCAAAAGGTTCGGATAAGTGAAGGTTTGGGACTTGGGACCAGGTGAGGAAGTTTTGTTTATGGGCAAGTCCTTTGTCTAACCATCGTAAGTGTTTGAACTTGTGGAGGATGTCAAAGCCAATCAAAAGATCTTTACTAGGGAGACTGGAACCAAGGAATTGGTGTTTGATGGTAAGGTCTGGGAAGAGTTGAAGGAAACATTCACCATTGACAACACGAAAGGCTTGTTCATAAGGTTTCCAATATTCACTTGGGAGAATATCCAGGTTGAGGATAGAGGTTGAGGCACTAGTATCAAAGAAGGCTTTGGCTGGGATAGGTGTAGAGTAGTGATCCGTGAGGATTTGAACTTGGGCCATAGGGATTGGTTGAGTGGTGGTAACAGGGAATGGTGCTTGAGTAGTGCATATAATGTGTATATGATCGATGATTCCAAGAGTTGCATACTGCTCACAGAGGAGCGTATGACTAATGTTTGGTTCTTTGTCACTAATAGAATAACCAATAGTGAGAAGAGTTTATGGTGAAAACTCATCATCAAGTGAGAATACTGATTCGACATCAGAGAAATCTGATTCATCAGTGTATGTAGCAATTTTTTGTAAGAGTTTCACACTTTTATACTGGTTGGGACAATTTTTAGCAAAGTGGCTAAATTTGTTGTAGAGAACATTGGGAGGATGTTTTGCCTTTAATTTTCTTCTTGCGAAGATATCTCCACTTTATTTTCTTTTTAAAGCGTTGAGGCTTTGTATTCTCGTATGGAGGACGGGTAGAGTGATGCTGAGAATGCTTCTTGTGAGACTTGGGTTGTTTATGAGAACGACAGGATAAACAAGAGCAGTTACAGTCTTTGCATTTTATTGACAAGTAAGTCTTATCACAGGTCGATTGAATCTTCTTACCAATGGACTCAAAGTTCCTAAAGAACGTAGTCTGATTACAGTGGTTTTCAAGAGCTTGAAGGGTAAATTGGAAGATTTCACCTAAGGAAGACTATTGGAGTGTAAGACGTTTGGTTGCCATGAGTTTGGTAGTATCATCACCAAGTTAGGGAATGACAGGAGAAAAGCTTGCCTGAGATTAACATCATCCATGCCATTGAGGACATAGTAGCGTTTAGACATTCGATCATAATGCTTTTCAAGGTCTTAAGAAATTCATCACGACTCTTATCTATATGATGAAGGGGTGAACCAATGAATTCTTGGTGGATCTGCATTTGAAGATAGTCGCCAAGGCTGTTCCGCCATTCACAGAGATGTCCATGAAGTCGAGTGACTAACTTTTGGATGACCATACTGACGGTAGTTCCTGGAATGAGGTATTCAGTATTGCACCAGGCAAACATTTCAAAGAGACGTTCGTGCCATTTGGATGAATAATTATTTAGCATCTGGGGGAGGTATCCTAAGATGATTGGATATATCAGGAGGTTCAGGTGGTTTTTCAATATGAGGGTCGTCAACTTCAGGAGTGTCCATCATGAACGTAAGAGGGACAATAGTGGATAGGCTAGATGAAGAAGTGTCATCATCTGGCTGGGTGTCTGTGGAATCACTAGTTTCAGTAACTATAAGAGAAACTGCCAAACTGGAAAAGTACTAGTTCAATTGGTTTAGACAGGTTTTTTAGAAAATAAGCTATAGGATTAGGCTAATCCTTTTCTAAGAGAAGGGACATAGGAGGTTCGGAAGAGGAAGCACCAGCTACAAGGTCACTAGGTTCATACTGTTGAGTAGGTGTGTGAAGGGGTTTACGAACTGGGTTTGTAGTCTGGACTACAGGAGGTGGTAATGACATAGGAGTTGGTAATTTTTAGATAGGTTGAACAGGGTGAACTGGAGGTGTAGGGATCCTGGGATCTGATCGGAAAAGACAGGGTAGTATTGAATACTAAGGGTTGTATAGACTGGAGTTGAGGTGTATACCTAGGTGGTGGTTGAAAGGTAAGTTCGGGTGGAAGACTTGATCTGAAAGTCGGAGGAGGTAGATTATAGTAACTTCGTTCTTTTTCTTGTTGAGATCGTTCAAGAGATCAGAGCTGATTTTCAAGATGAATCTTTTCAGATTCCTTTTGACATAGGCAACTGCCAAGCATAGTGCATATCTTTGATAGTTGTAGCAATATAGAGTAAAGTTCAGATTTCAAGAGAGAGATCTGTCCTTGACATTTTTGGATTAGAAGATCAGTAGAACTGAAACTCTTATAGACAGAAGAGGCTAATGCCTTTTGGTTTTCAACGATGGAATTGAGTGTATTATTCTGATGTCTAGAATTCTCTGCTTGTCAGTTCAGAGAAGGTTCAGCAACAATAATTGTTCTTCCAGTTATAGGCATAGTAACAAAATTCTCCGAATTTTTGAAAAATTCATGAATTATTCACGAATTTTAGGTGTGCCAAATTATTCTTCGAATTATCCATGAATTTTATGTTTGCCGAATTATTCTTGAATTATTCGCGGATTTTATGAATTATTCCTGAATTTCACGAATTATTCCCGAATTATTTGCGAATTTTGCAATAATTCGTTTAGTTCGACAAAGTGAACTGCTTATTTTGTATATTATCTAATCAAGGTAGTTGGATATTTTTTTATAATTATTATTCTTTTCCCGAATAATTTCTGAACTTGACCCTTGCCGAATTATTCTCGAACCCTGACTTTGTCACTATGGTTGTAGGATTGATTTTCCATGTATGTTGTTCGTTTGTCTGAGGATATGAAAAATCTTCCAAAGGTGGAAAGTTTGGAGGATACAAGGCAGGCGAAGGCTGAAACATATTACATCTAGGAAGTTCGTCAAAGAGGGATTTGTGTCCTGAGAAGAACGGGCTAGAGTTGATTTGTCTAAATTTAGAAATAAGTTCATCAGTAGGAGAAACAAAAGTTTCTTTAGAGCTTTCTGGTAATAAGGTGAAAGGGTAGATTGTTCTGGTTGTGAAGCAGGTGGTGGAACAGGCTTAGGTGGAGCAGGGGGATCTGGTTTAGGTGGATCTGGCGGATTTGGTGTCTTGGTGGAGAAAGTTCAGATCTAGGATAGAGGACATAGTAGTCGAATTTGCCAGATGGATGGCCGAGAAGTCCTACTTCTGGATCTCCTGCTTCATACCATTCTTGTAGAAGTTGCTGAGATATTTCTTCATTTTACCAGGTTTGATGGGGATGATGTCATAATCATCATCGGATGCATGGTTGAGGCAATCCTCACAATAGCAAATATCACAAGGGAGGTTTGTCTAATGAAGAGAGGTTTGTCTGACTGAACTATCTTGCTTTCATTTTGAAGGGTCTCATAATGAGTAACCATTTGATGGGTAAGATAGTGGTAAGTTCAGACATAGGAGTATTAAGACCAACTAATTTATTTATGGATTTTGTGACTATTTTCTGAAACATGTCCATAAATACTATAGGAATTAACAATAGGAAAAGATGTAGGAGGAACTCGAACATCTTCAGGTTGGTACTCTATTTCATTTAAATAATCTAATTAGGAGAACTAACAGAGTGGAAAGAAGTAGAACTATATAAACTAGGTGTGGAAGTAGACATGGTTTAAAATTTCAATACGTATCGATCGATACGTATCCTATTTGGAACTGCCCAATACACTAGTACGCTGAAAAAAAAAACTCCCCTATATCGGACGTATCGGGCTGATACGGGCCTATTACGCTCGATATGGGCCAGATGCGTTCCAATTTCCATTTACTCTAAGATTCACAACACAGACCTGATACACAACTTATGTTATTTACATAAAATATTATTTAAGTAAATTATTTAAATTGATTTTACTTTTATTTACTTAAGATATTTTTTTTTATTTACTTAAGATATTAATATGTAAATAAGGTTATCCTCCTATTTGAATTCAATAAAAATTATTCTGGATCCAAATTCCTGAAGAATAAAAAGTCAACTTTCTAGTTCAAGAACAAAACCTTCTTTTTAGCACATTTTAGGGATTATGTCGGGATTTTAACTTTCAAATGAGTATTTCTCTAATATTAAAATTTCATAAATTCTATTATATCAAAAATTACCAAAACCCAAAAGTCTGGCAAAAAAAAAGTCATTAAATCTTAAAAAATATTTTCATCTACAAGGTCAAAAAGTCAACTAATAGTATAACAATTCAAAAAAAAAAAGACTTATATTAAGCTTAAAATTTATGGTTGTAATTCAATAAATTCTTATTTTAAGGTTTTAAAATCAGGATTGTTTTTCTTATACTTACTAAGTTACTATGTTTTGTATTGTCATACCTTTTTATTAGCACACACGCCTTTTTTAACTTATAAAATTGTTAATTCTTATATGCATAGATAAAACATAGTTGGAGGCTTCATTTAGTTTGTTTTTAAGTATATATTTGCATTATAAGAAGTTTTATGTAAGGTATCCAAGTTTTTCCTTGCGTATCCAAGCGTTTCTTACGTATCCTAACTTTTTAAAGCCGTATCCATCCGATATGGTCCGATACATCGATACGTATCTTGTTTTGGACTTACCGATACCGCACCCGATACTGATATTTTGAACCATGAAAGTAGAAAGACGAGCAGATTCCATGATAGTTAAAAGAGTCTATCCCCGTGGCTATTATCCTTTGATAAGCAAATTTATCTAGTGAGCAAAGCTGGTGTTGACAAATATTTCCAAAAGTATACATTAAAGAGTTTGATAAACGTGGCAGTGAAACCCATGATCATACACCGCATGCCCTTGACCACATAACGACACTCTCCTTGGCCTCAGAGGGTCTAGGCATTCCCAATGCGTACTGTCCTAGAAGCTATGAGATGGTCCGTACTATGTGTTAAATTAAGTTTATAGTTTTCTACCGGATAGTCAGCCTCTTGTTTTCTGATGTGAGAGATCCACGCAAAGTGGCAGTCACAGAGCATACTGGTTAGGCGGATTATGCTTCATACTGGTCTGAGAACTTAAAGTAATGTACTCAGTAAGGAAATATAAGCGAAAAAGATCCATGCTCAATAGGATAAAGAAGCCATCTCAGCTAATAGATCCAGTGATAGGATCTTAGTTTAAGCGATCATGTTCTGTGAACAAGGAGTCGTAGTTGGCTTTGATGCCATTATTTGGGAGATAAGAGAGATAAGTTAAAACATAAGCTAAAACAAGCTTTAATTCATAAGGGAGATACTTACATACTGAGGACTGAGGCCGAAGCCTTGAGAGATACTATAACACACTGAAGAAGATGTACAGGAGTAGAACCTATAGGCTAGCAATCCAAGCTTCTAAGAGCACACAAGAGCAAACTAAGAGGTCAGGACACTACCCCGGTTATGCCTCAACTGAAAGGAAATAGCTCAATTTATAGAGCTTACAAGCATATTACTGTAAACTTACAGGTCTACTATTCATGGTACTGTTCACATCACTGTAGACTATTATTAGCAAAAAGTCGCTGTTTGGGAACTGTAGCAGTGCATGACTTAAAGTATATATATATAGGAGGTTTAAGTGAATAAGCTCTCTTTTTGATTGGTAACCATCAAAATTAAATATATGAAGAGAAAAGTAGCAACAAGAGATGAGCGCGCACAGTTTACTGAGCAGTAAACTCAAAACAAAAGGGAAAACATAATAGCATGCCAATCTACTATAGGCACCCCCATAAAAACAAACCTATCTATTAGAATAGAGCCTTGGAGAGGAGAGGGGAGCATTGTTCTCACCCAAGAAACTCACCTACGTTCATATCTCCTCGCCGATGGAGCATCATTCAAAGATCAAATGTCATACATGAGCAAATACAACGATGGGACTAGGCTGAGTCTTCAAACACTCTCATATTCCTCTATTTCCAAATCATATCTCCCTCTGAGCATTGTCTACACTCATCCTAGTCATCAAGATAAAAAGTTCTGAAAGAAGAAGGGAAGACCCAATCCACTCTTAATTATGAGAGAAAATGACCCCAAATCCCATAAGCAGCCAACAGGGTAATGCAAAAGCAAAGGATCCACATATTCTTCCGCTTGGAGGCACAGAAAACAGCATTTAGCCATGCTCCATCATCTCCTTTTCAAATTGCCACATGTGAGGATTTTAGTTTACATTGCAGTCTAAAGGAAGAACGATACATTTTCTTCTCACACTTTTTTTCCAATCCTTCTTCTTTCTCTTCTTTCATTCCAAAATCCTAAAGTCTATATCACAACTATATATGTAGTACTCAGTTTTTTTTCAATCTTTAGAAGGAGATGATTGTATTACTGCTCTTATAACATCTATAATATCTGCAATACACATTAGAGACTAATAATATGGGTAGTTAATTAGGGCACTCCTAGGAGCTCCTAGCTTTAAGATCAGCATGAGGGTATTATCCTAAATGTCTGATTAAGTGCGTTTCATAATGTCAAGAAACAAAGGGCAGCAAAAATGTCTTCATCAGGTATTTAGATTTGTCAAATTGCAATTTTATGCCCTAGGGTATCTCCAAAGTGGGGCTTATTAATTAGATGGTAATAGCTTACTTCGTTTGCCTTAATGTGCAGATAGACTTGGTAGATTCTAGAATTAGAACTTTAAGTCTTTACAAATTGCTTGCAACCACTTTTAACTATTTCTACAGTTACATCTTTTGTAGTAATTTAAATATGAATGGCGTACAAAATGGTAGATAGGGCAAAGGGATCCAGGGTACACAGCTTGCAGATTATAGATTTTTCTGAGTGGTGACAAATAATGCTTTTATGTGCTGTAAAAATTATATGTGAAGATACTCCATGCACAAGTGGGCTCAGCCATATATCAACCAGGACCAGACAATCTCTTTTTCTAATAGTGCGTATTGTAATGATCAATACTGTGAGAGAAGTCGATTTGGCTTGGACTAGTTAACAAAAATATGGGCAATGGTCTACAAAATAAATCTATTAATCAGGCAGCTATTTTCTTTGGTGCAGTTTGATTTTCAGACCTTTGTCCATCCGAATGGTTTTTCCACCTACTTGTGATTCTGGGTGAATGAGCCGTTTGGCTGGATTATTTGTATACCTGGTTCTATGACCTACTGAATCATCTTTGTTTCAACTTAACGTTATACATGATGCAATGACATCAATCCTGAACGAATCATCAATTGGTCACATCTTGTGTCTCCGCTGGTATAGGATGCCAAAAAGAGCAACAAATTTCATTCCATTCATTATTTTATGGTTTTCCGTAAACTTATAAAGAATAATAAGGATTTTGTGATTTTAGTAGATTAGCCAATTGTAGTTAATTTATACTTTATACATTATCTCTAACACCTTTTAATTATCCTTTCCTCTCAGTTTCCATTGCTTTCTAGGAGTGGGGTTATGGAGAGATTGATTGCAGAAACATCGGATGAAGGAGAAGAGAACTGTGTCATACACCTCCCTGACATCCCTGGTGGGGCCAAAACATTTGAACTTGTTGCCAAGTTCTGCTATGGGGTGAAGCTTGAACTCACCGCATCAAATGTTGTGTACCTCCGATGCGCTGCTGAGCATCTCGAGATGACTGAGGAGTATGGAGAGGGGAATCTGATCTCACAGACGGAGGTCTTCCTCAATCAAGTTGTTCTTCGTAGCTGGAAAGACTCTCTTAAGGCGCTTCAGACCTGCGAGGATGTCCTACCTCAGGCTGAGGACCTCCACATAATACGAAGGTGTATTGAGTCTCTAGCCGTGAAGGCATGCACAGACCCCAATCTATTTGGGTGGCCCATGATGGAGCACGGTGGGCCCATGCAGAGCCCTGGTGGAAGTGTCTTGTGGAATGGGATAAGCACAGGAGCCAGGCCAAGAAACTCGAGCTTGGATTGGTGGTATGAAGATGTATCGACTTTAAGTCTACCTCTCTATAAGAGGCTGATCTCGGTCATGGAATCTCGAGGCATCAAACAGGAGACCGTCGTCGGGTCCCTTACTTTCTATGCAAAAAGGTACCTGCCCGGACTGAACAGGCGTCAGAGTGTCAGCAAGTCTAGTTCCCGTTTGGCGCCCGTTGCTTCGGGGACCCCACCATCTGAAGAAGACCAGAAGCTTCTGGTTGAAGAGATTGATCGATTACTTCCCATGCAAAAGGGGGCAGCCTCGACCAAGCTCCTCTTTGGGCTACTTCGTATAGCTATGATCCTTCGTGCAAGCCAGTCTTGCATATCTAACTTGGAGAGAAGGATTGGAATGCAGCTTGACCAAGCAACCTTAGAGGACCTCTTGATGCCCAACTTCTCTTATTCCATGGAGACACTTTACAATGTGGAATGCGTACATCGGATTCTTGAACATTTCTTGGCCATGGATCAGGCGACAGGTGGGGCCTCCCCGTGCTCGATTGATGATGGTCAGTTGATGGGATCGCCTTGTCTAACGCCAATCACAATGGTAGCCAAGCTGATTGATGGGTACCTTGCTGAGGTTGCCCCTGATGTTAATTTGAAGCTCCCCAAGTTTCAGTCACTGGCTGCAGCCGTCCCTGACTTTGCCAGGCCATTGGATGATGGTCTTTATCGTGCAATCGATATATATCTGAAGGTACGAAGTCTTATTGAAAGCCTCTTGTGCTGAGAGCTGCACTAGTACTGTGGAGTCTCTATCACCGTCCATAGTTTTGACCTGTGTTCTCAATAGATGGATGGTGATAGAACACCATTTCTCTACCCTGCTATAGCAGTAGAAGAGTATGTTGCAGTGACAATGAAGTACTGAAGCACGTTTAAGCCACAGGAAACACATCCTTAGATGTGGATTTTCATTGGGGAATGCTATAACCACTTTCCTTCTCATTCACTTTCCCATTTTTTGAACAAGCAGATAATTAAAATGTGGCATCTCTTTGTGTGCCCCACCACTTTTTTTTTTTCGTCTTATTTAAAAAAAGAGAAAATGGATGAGAAGAAAAATGGACCTAGCATTATCCGTTTTCAGTTTTCATTTAGTGCAGTATAGTGAAGGGGCATTGCAATACTAATGGGTGCAATTCTAAATACCACTGCATTTCCTAGGGAAAGTGTTTGGGACTGCACAGGTTGAGTAGTATAGGATATCTATGCCTTAGGACCAAAATGGTGGTGCCTCTATTTCTGTAAATACATCTCAAGGTAATCAACCGGGTGGATCCCTGCACCTGCTAAGAATATATGTTGGGTCCCCAAAATTTTGCTTCAAAATGATGCAATGATTTCTAATGTATTGAATACTAAATCGTCAATAACTCCAAACTGTTTTGAGTATTGCTGATTCAGTCCAGAGTTGTGTCTCAAGTCCAAAATGAACTGTCATTCCAAGATCCTTAACTTCCACACATTTGTCAAACCTGCAGTCACACCCATGGCTCACAGACTCGGAGAGGGAACAGCTCTGCAGGCTAATGGACTGCCAGAAGCTCTCCTTAGAAGCTTGTACACATGCTGCACAAAACGAGAGGCTGCCCCTCAGAGTAGTAGTTCAAGTCCTCTTCTTTGAGCAGCTTCAACTGAGGACTTCAATTGCAGGCTGCTTCCTGGTCTCCGACAACCTCGACGGATCGAGACAGTTGAGGAGCGGGTTTGTGGGGTCCACTGAGGGAGGTTGGGCAACAGCTGTGAGGGAAAATCAGGTATTGAAAGTGGGAATGGATAACATGAGGATGCGGGTATCTGAACTCGAGAAGGAGTGTTCAACCATGAGGCAGGAAATTGAGAAGTTAGGCGGCCGGGGGAAGGTTGCTAGCACGTGGGGCAGCGTGTCAAAGAAGTTCGGGTTCAAGATAAAGTCACAGATGTGTAGCGCCCAAGAGGGATCTGTTAGTAACCAGAATAATGGAAGTGGGAAGATTGAGAAGGTAAAGGAAAGGCCTGTGAAGCATAAGAAGAGCTTGTAAGCTCTTTCCCTTCTATTCTCATCATTTTAATTTTCTTTGGTTATTTTCCTTGTTATTTGTAGTTTTTTTCTGTTCTTTCTTTACTTCTGAAACTGTGATTTGCCATGATTTGCCATCTCCTTTGTCTCTTTGGGTCTTTTCTTGTTCCATTCTGTTTTTCATTCGTTTTTAAATCTTCTCTCAACCATGTGATGGAGATGGGAATAGATGGTCTTGGTGTAATCTGTGTTTCTTGTAGCACTAACAGAGGAATCTCTCTCTCTCTCTCTCTCTAAATATATATACATATAGAGAAGGGTTTTCATTGGCTTAGTTTACTAGAGATTCTAGTGAGCTACGCAATCATGGCCATTAGATCAGTACCAGTACTAATAGATTTAAGAGATAAAATTAAAACTATTTATTTTGTGAAAATCTATCCTAATACATAACCAACCTCCCCCTTAAATAGGAGTTTTTCTTTTTTCTTTGTTCTCTCTCCTAATCACTCTCTCTCTCTCATGTTACTATTTTTAATCATATTTGGTTGAATCCTAACCTAACATGTGCCTTTTAATTGTGGTTAAGAAGATATTAATCCACAATTTCATCTTTTCTTTAGGGTACAACCTTTTTTTTCTATGTTTTTAGAAACAAAAATTACAATGAGGAGAACGAGAGTTTTTTTTTTTTTTTTCTGAATCATATTTGATTGAATCCTAACCCAATATGTGTCATTTCAATTGCGGTAAAGAAGATATTAATCCAAAGTTTTGTCTTTTATTTAGAATTCAACCTTTTTTCTTAGATTTTTAGAAAAAAAAATTACAATGAGAATTGGAGGAGAGAGAGAGAGAGAATACATCTCGTGTGGTTTCCTAGAATTAAAGGGTAGTTATACAAAAATCATCTCTCTTGAATGTAGGGGTGAAATTTAAATGAGTTTGTGGTTTCCTAGAATTAGAAGGTAGTTTTACAAATATTGCATATTTTGGATGTAGGGTTGAATTTAAATGAGTTTATGATTTAACGATTAAGAGTCAATTCTTACCAGAGTCTCCAAACAGTTAAAGCTGTGAGGAATGTTACTCTCTCTCTCTCTCTCTATATATATATACTAGCAAAGATCCCGTACGATGCACGGAATAAAATAAATAAATCTTCTATTCTCTCTATCCCTCTTATCACAATCTCCTAAAATTTCTCTCTATATTCTCTCGTTATCTCTCTTATAACAATCTCCTAAAATCTCTATTTATATTCTCTATCTATCCTTATTTCTACCCCTTTTATTACAATTTCCTAAAATCCTTACATTAATTTTTGAATTGTGAGGGAGACATATGTGAGAGAGAGAGAGTTAACAGTTGAGATTTGAGATTAGAGATAGAGCCGTGGAGGGAACAATCCCCTAAAATCCCTCCAATAGTTTTTGAATTGAGAGGGAGACGTTTGAGAGAGAAAATTAATGGTTAAGATTAAAGAAGGGTGTCACTTGGCATCCTTAAAATAAAACTCATATGATTTTTGAAATTGAAGATTGGAGAGCAAAGAGAAGGTGAGGTGACACTTATTTTTTTATATTATAGTATAGATATGAATCTTGGTTTAGAGTTATTCCTTCGTTTTAGCCTTTTTTCGACGACATTGAATTCTCTGGCAAATGCCAAAAAAATTTGTCTTGGGCTTCCACACATCATCCGACATGTGGTGATAAAAAGGGAGAAGTCATTTCATTTTCTCCCCATGTTTTTGACTTCCCCCTTTTTGATATCTCTCCATTTTTTATTGCCACGTCGGATGATATGTGGAGGCCGATACCATTTTATGGAATGTGCCAGAGACAATATGAACCCTTTTTCGACTACATGTTATACGTAACATCAAGTACAACGAAAAATATACGTCTTGTACCTACACCTACAGGAATATGGCCTACCATCAACACAGATGCAGTGGGGACTAACGTGTTAGTAGGCCCCACCTAGGAGATCTCCTATTTCAAAATTGACCTGAATTGATGATGGTGCTAATCACCCAATGTGTCAGTCTTTTGGATTGTTAAAATTTGGTAGGATTGGTGTAGACACCCTGTGTTTGACCGAATTCTTCATTCTCTTATACTACTTCTCCAAGGCAAGACGGATTCCAAAAAATCACTTTGAAACCTCATTCACACATTTACAACTCTTTTGCAAGCATCCCAATACCATCCAAAGATCATCCGGACATTAAACCCAATGCAGGGGTATTTTAGTCATTTCAAAATCCAAAAGTGAGACCGGACCGGGTAATAGTTCATGATTTTCATAAACCTTATGGCTTTTATTTCATTCCTTAAAACCCATTTTGACTGACCTAGAGATCAAATATATTAAAACCGAAATTACTGTAATTATATTACAGTCATTATCTTTTTGCCTAATATCTTAAGGGCTGTAATTAAATTACAGCCATTTCATAATATCACTAATTTTAAATTGAGGGTAAAGTAATTAAGCTCCCTCCCCCCCAATTTTTTTGTCATATATATAGTTCGCCCCCAATGGAGTTTGGTCATGCCCTTTAGGTTGCCACATGTTCCTATTGACACCCTTAACTATGGTTAAAATTCACTCACTCTTAGGGTTCACTTACTCATCCTTGGTTTTTACAAAAAATATAAAAAAAAATTTAGGAGTTAGTGAATTTTAACTAGGGTTTGAAAAAAACATTGATTGTTTCAAAAAAAAAAAGACCAGGATAGGTGGGTGAATCTTAACCACAGTTAAGGGGTAATCACTAGGGGCACGTGGCGACCTCAAAGACATTACCGGGACAAAATTCTCAAAATAAAAAAATTACCCCAAATTTTTTTTCTCTGGGGCTATGCCCCGAACCCCCAAGTTCCATACCCTCAAATCCATTAGGGCTGCACAAAGCCCGATTGGCCCGTTGGTGCGGCTTGGCTCGGCCCGGCTTGAAGCCCGGTTTGATTGAGGTTCGGTCCGACCCGAACTCGGCTCAGCTTGAATATTATTAAAAAAAATAAAATTATATTTATATATATATATATATATATATTATTTATATCATTATTATATATGTAAATAATAAAAAAATTATTATTTAAAAAAAAAAAAAAGGATTCAAGCCAAGCTCGAGCCAAGCCAAGCCCGGCTTGAGCTTGAATCAATTCGGGCCGAGCCGAGCTTCAAGCCAAGTTTGTTTTTTCGGGCCGAGCTTCGGGCCACACAATCGATCATGATTTCGGGCCGAGCCGGGCTTCGGGCCTCGAACAAACTAATTCAAGCAAAGCTGGGCTTGGCCAAGCCCGGTCAAGCCCGGCCCGAATACAGCCCTAAAATCTATTAAACTTTTTATACATGTATTTTGGCCCCCTCAATGAAAAATTCATGGCTCTGCCCCTGATTAACGCAAATTCTAAATTGGCTAACTTTGGAAATGGAGGTAAATACTTTACCAACATTTTTTACCAATATATTTTTCTAGAAACGATTAGCACATTTACACGCCAGAGTGAGTGTTAAAATTACCAAAATATCCCTAATTGGCGATAGTATTTGTGAGCACGGGTTTCGGAACCCTGATTTAAAATCTCACGAGGGGTTTAAAGTCGCCACCTATTCATTCAGAAGAGATAAGTCCCCGGAATTTGGATAAGGTCTTGGTCTGCGATTGAAATTAGGGTAAGAAGTTCGGTTAAGTACGGGGAAGGTGTTAGGCACCCTGAGACTTCCGTTTTACAAGGTTCCCTACTCCTTAGGTTTAAGCCAATTTAGATCAAAGTTTGTTAAAATGCCTAAGTTTTTAAGATAAGACTAATTTAAGAAAGAAAAGCTAGTCGAACCTGAGTTAGGTTGCCTATGTACTCACATAGGGGTGAGATCAGACTGAGCGTAGTCCTGAGTTGGGTTGCCAGTGTTAAGGCTAAGGGGTGTGTGTGTGCACCAGAGTGGCTAACAAACTAGTCTGATAGACTACGGTTTGATTGACCAAGGTTGGTCAAGTGCATGGTATTGGGCCCGATAGGCCAAGGGGTAGTCTGGTAGACTAGGATTTGGGCCCGGTAGGCCAAGAGGGAGTTTGACCAAGGTTAGGGTTGCTAACCGGGGTTAGGTCAAACTAACCATGGTTAAGATTGCTAACCATAGCTAAAAGGAGTATGGTCAAGCTCGGTAGGCTGAGATTGGGCCCAGTAGGCCAAAGGATTAGGCCCGGTAGGCCAAAAGGGTTTTAACCAAGGGTTAAGCTTGCTAATCGGGGTTAAAAGTAATGTTAACCATGGTTAGGGGTGCTAACCATGGTAAAAAGGTCTCGAAACTTTATTTTTGATCTTTTTGCATTTTTTGAACGTTTTTGAGATTTTTCATGGATTAAGGATTGTTTAACCATGATTAAGGGGATAGATCACCATAGTTAGAACTGCTAACCATGGTTAAATGGTCGAAATAGACCATCTTTGAGCATCTCAGAATATTTCTGATTTTTTGAGCATTTTTCTAGATTTTTTATGGTTAAGGATTGCTTAACCATGGTTAAATATTAACCGAATGCTGGGTTAACCATGGTTAAGGCAGAGATATGGTTAGGATTGGGCCCAGAGGGTATGGCATGGCCTAGAATGGCCTCCTACCAGGTTTGGGCCCTGTGCAAAGCCCATTAAAAACTGAATCCATTAATGGCGATAATAGGATTACCTCAATTACAGGTTCACTTTTAACTAAGGTTTGCGAGCCTATAACTTGGGTTAGGGATAATCCCAGGGGGTTCTGAACCCATAGGGGTGAAGTCTGAAGTCCAGAGAAAACCCTGAGCCTTTGGTGGGCCCTGGAGAAGGTCAGGTATGGGCCCTACAGAGGGCCAAAAGTGCACTGTTTGGCAATCTGAAATTGCGGTAGATGGACTACCACCATTAAGCTATCCTGAGTTTGAGGCTAAATTAACCAGGCTTAAGGTGCTGGGTTGGGCCTGGAATGACTAGGCCAGGTAGAGGAGAGCTGGGTGAGTCTAACCATGGCCCTGGATTGAACCAGGACCTAAACTAACTATGGTTAAGGGCCTGCAACAGTGGAGAGTCAAGAATGATGATAGTTATTCTACAGTCATTCCTAAAGGCTTTTGAAAAATAATTTTTCCCTCACGGGGGCTGCACCAGGGCGTTGCTAGGGGATCACTCATGGTCTGAGGGTCACCCAGAACTAAAGGGGAGATAGCCATGCATATGGGGGGCATTGTACCCGACTTAGGCCTCAAGGGACTCCTCCCACACCTATGAGGAAGGTGAGGGATGCCCTATCCCTGGCTGGAGACAAAGTAACAATGAAAAACAGAAATAAAAGATCCCCTAGAGTAGGACCAGGGGGTCTTACAATAGCTTTACAGAGAATAAAATGGGTAGGGGAGGACCCTACCCTCTCGATTGAGCTCCGGTAGTGTTGTTAGGTGGTGGTGCACGGTGGTGGACCAGCTACAGGGCCTGGGGATTGCCTGGGGTAGCTCTTGGACACCCTGAAGGTGGTCTGCTTTGACGAAGGGAGATGGCTAAGGGAAGGTGGATATGGGCTGGCCGAATGCGAATAGAGTTTCTCTATCGAATTTTCGGAGTGGTGAGCTCATGGGGGGTGGTGGGTTTATATAGAAGAGAGGGGAGGACCCAGGGGTGTTCTGGGCATTCCTATTGGCGTGGGGAACCAACTGGAGAGGAGCCAGGAGGGCTGCAGGGGGTGTTGATACGCGAATTTGCAGAAGATCTGATATGGCGGTAATAGAATTACCGCCATTCCCAGCATAGTGTAATATGGGAATGGCGGTAATACAATAACTGTCATTTAGGGTTTTTGCCAGAAATGACTAAATCCCCACACACTTAAGCCGAAAGTACAGTAGCAAACACTGTTTAAGGAAAATGGTGGTACAGATTTTGAATTTTTTGGGTATGGGGCCCACTGCAACGGTCCTTAGGGTACGTGGGCCCTTGTTTGGGCCCACTAGATGGTTCTGGGCTGGTTTTTGGGCTTGGGTGGACCCTACGGTTTACCTAGGGTTTGACTATGGTTTGCCTAGGGTTTGACTTAGGGTTCACCTAGGGTTTGTTCTACGATTTGACTTAGGGTTTTACCTAGGGTTAGTCTAGGGATTAGGGTTTTACCTAGGGTTTGACTAGGGTTTAGAGTTTTACCTAGGGTTTAGGATTTTGCCTAGGGTTTGACTAGGGTTCATGATTTTTAACCTAGGGTTAGCTATGGTTTGACTGGACTCAGCTATAGGTAACCATGGTTAATGGGCTTAACCATAGTTAAGGCAAAGTGTAAAAATTGGGTGCTTAATATTTTTACTGCCATTTCAAGAGTGAGCTTATTTTCAATTGTCTACACTTAAATTACCACCATTTATTGGATTTTTTTTCATAATTCAATTACGAGGTCATGTGCTAGACTCTCTGGAGTCTCTGAGCATCATATTTGAGAATCAGTCTTAAATGGTGGTAAATACATCACCGACATTATGAAATTAGTTTATTCTTGAAATTGAGGTACATTTATTACCTCCATTTTGATATTTCTGTAATTTCAGCACGATTTCTTCTAGAGTATTCTTGTGCTTTGGACAAGATATGCCCATAACAACCTGGAAAATTCCTGAATTATGATCCCTTTTTAATGATCAAAATGCCATTAAATGACTAAAATACTCCTAAACATGTTTAGTCCCATATTGGAATTGAGAGAGTTTTTCCTCTCATTCCTATCATATAAATACCTTACCCCCTCTACCCACAAAACACCAACTCTCAACTAGCCAAATCCCTGTCCAAGAGACTAGAGAAGTCATGCATTTCAAGGCATCCCAAGTCTTAAAGATTTTTTTAGCTTTCCTCTTTTTCCCAAATTCTAAAAATTTCCTAAGTCCCTAGAATCCTTGGAGGAGAGGAAGTCTTTTGAGAAGAAGAAGATCTTGAAAGAAAAAAAGCAAGGGGTCTCCAACCTACATAGTTAGGCCCAACTTTCTCATATTTACATTTATGCAAATTCTTCTTCAAATCCTCTATTTTCCTTTTATGAATATGAGCCTTTAGATAGATTTTGAGACCTATCGTTCTTTCTTTAGATAGTTTGGACTCTCCTATGACGCGTTTCGCTGATTAGGGAGATCCAAAAGAAAGGAAGAAGGGTAGGAACCCATATGAATTTTAGAACCCATTATTGGTTCTTTAATTTCCTTAACTTTATGTAATGTGAGCCAAATTATTGAAAAACCCCCCTCTCATTTTTCTAAAAACTCACTAAGGATACCCTATAGCGCGTTTCGCCGAATTGGACCTCCTTGGGAGAAATAGAGATGCTCCCTACTTTTAGAACCCTTGTTTCAATCTCATAGTTCTCAAAAATTTTAGTTTTAGTATATTTTTCTTCTACCTAAAGTCACTAAAAATCCCCCAGGTTTCTCTGAATTGAGACTCTTTGTGAAAAATAGGAGGAAAATATTCTCTTCATATTTAGATACATAGGAGCTTTAAAAAATCAATATCATTTTTATGCATTTATGGCGATGTCTAATCTCCTTAGATTAGAGTTGTTATAATGCCCTTTTATTTTAGAATTAGTCATTCTCTATCATTTACATGTTTTTATGATGATGTCTAATCTTTTTACATTAGAGTCGTTATAATGCCCATTTAAAAAAAAAAAAACATAGTCATTTTCTCCATATCATTTTATGCATTTATGGTGATGTCTAATCTCTCTAGATTAGAGTCGTCATAATGCCCCGTTTCTTTAGAACTAATCATTCACTCCATATCGTTTGCATGTCTTTATGACGATATCTAATCTCGTCGTCTCTGGATGTTTCTCAAACACCTTCTGAGGAAGAGCTTTTGTAAACGGGTCTGTCACGTTATCGCTGACGCAATCTTGGATAACTCGATGTCTCCTCTCTTGACATTGTCTCGAATCAGATGGAATCTCCTTTCAATGTGCTTAATCCTCTGATGTGCTCTAGACTCCATGGCTTGAGCGACAACACCACTATTATCATAGTAAAGTGTAATAGGAGATTCAATCGAGGAAACAACGCCAAGTTCAAGAATGAACTTCTTTATCTATACTACCTCTTTTGCTGCATCACTTACGACAATGTACTTTGCTTCAGTTGTTGAGTCAGCAGTTGTTGTTTGCTTGCAACTCCTCCAACTAAAGGCTCATTTCCCAAGAGTAAAGACGAATCCTAAGGTGGACTTTCTATCATCTATATCTGCTTAAAAATCTGAATCTGTGTACCCTACAACAGTCAGATCTTCTCCACCGTAAACCAAATAGTGATGCATAGTCCTCCTCAAATACTTAAAAATGTGTTTAACTGTTGTCCAATGCTCAGGACTAGGGTTTGATTAATATCTACTCACGATAATCAGTGCGTGACATATATTAGGTCTTGTGCACAACATAGCATACTCATTTGCTCTCTTTTATCATCAATCTTTGGAGACTTTGATTTGGAGAGACTATATGCCTAAAGGGTAATATCCATTTCTTGAAAATTTGCATGCTATATTTGCGCAAGATCTTGTTAATATAATTGACTTGGGATAATCCTAACATCCTTTTCTTTAGATCTTTAAACACTTTAAGAATATAGGAAGCTTCACCAAATTCTTTAATAGCAAAGTTAGAAGACAACCAAATTTTAGCAGTTGATAACATTCCTACATCATTCTCAACGAGTAGAATGTCATCTACATAAAGAACTAGGAAAATTATTGTGCTCCCACTGACCTTTTTGTACATACATGTCTCATCCATATTTTGTTGAAAACCAAACGATTTGATTGATTCATCAAAATGGATGTTCCAACTCCGAGAAGCTTGCTTAAGACTGTATATCGATTTCATCAATATAGACACATTATTTTATCTATGGAGTTCAAAACCTTCGGACTGGTCCATATAAATATCCTCTTGAATGTTTCCATTCAAGAAAGTGGTTCTTGCCAAACCTCATAATCATAGTGAGTAACAATTGATAATAGAATTTTGATAGACTTAAGCAATGCTATTGGTGAAAAGGTTTTTCCATAGTTGATACCAACTCTTTAATTATAACCTTTCGCCACAAGCCTTGTTTTAAAGGTCTCTATCTTTGCATTAGATCCACTTTTTCTCTTGTGGATCCATTTGCACCCAATGGGTCTTATTCCCTCAGGTTTTTTAATCAAGGTCCAAACACCATTCGAGTACATGGAGTCCATTTTAGATTCAATGGCTTTATGTCAGTTCTTAACATCAATATCATATATTGCCTCTTGATAAGTATAAGGATCATATTCTAAGGAATCCGATTTCATAGTATATACCTCATGTAGATAAGACAGTCTATCCGGATGTCGAATAATCCTTGTACTTCTCCTAGGTTGTTGTGTACTTATAGGTTCAATTAAGATAGGTTTAACCATGGTCACTTTATTCTGATATTGCTCCTTAAGATCTATTCTAATTTCACTTTCTCTATTGAGGATGAAATCCTCTTTTAGAAAAATGGCATTCTTGCTTACAAACACCTTTTGTTCACTAGGATTATAGAAATAGTATCAATAAGTTTCTTTTGGGTATCCTATAAATAGGCACTTTTCAATCCTACTTTCCAACTTGTCAAAATTCTGCTTTCGCACATGAACTGGACAATCTTATATCCTGACATGCTTTAGACTAGGCTTTCATCCTATCCATAGCTCAATAGGAGTCTTGGAAATAGACTTAGAAGGTACCTTATTTAATAGATAAATAACAGTCTCCACTGCATATCCCCAAAAAGAAATAGGCAAATCAGTTTCATTCATCATAGAACAAACCATATCCAATAAGGTTTGATTTCTTATTTTTGAAACATCATTAAGTTGAGGTTTTCCTGGAGGAATCCATTGGGATAACATTTCATTATCTCTAAGATAATCCATGAACTCATTTGATTGGTACTCTCCTCCTCAGTCGGATCTGAGAGTTTTAATAGATTTACCTGATTGCTTTTCTACTTCATTTCGAAATTCTTTGAACTTTTCAAATGATTCCGATTTATGTTTCATTAAATATTTGTAACCATATCTGGAATAATCATCTGTGAAGGTTATGAAGTAGATAAAGCCACCTCATGCTGAATGATTCATGGGTCCACATAAATCTGTGTGAATTTTCCAATATACTAGTGGCTCTCTTCAGATTACCTGAAATAGTCTTTTGCTCATTTTACCTTTCAAACAAGGTTCACAAGTTAGATAAGGTTCAACATGCAAATGGTTTAAAGGACCATCCTTTACCAATCTGTTGATCTTATCCAAATTAATGTGGTCTAACCGGAGATGCCATAAGTATGTTGGACTCACAGAATCTCTACCTATTTTTTGAGGTGTCACACTAGTAGACTTATTATCCTCAATGCTATTAACAGAATTGCATATAGGATCAATAAAATAATGACCATTAAACATTGTGACAGAAACAATAAGTACTTGAAAACTACATTAGTATCAAAATGAACTTAATAACCAAAATAGATTAAACAAGAAACAAAAACCAAATTTATGTGCATGTCTGACACAAATAAATAGTCTTTCAAAATTAAGATCCTATCTAAAGCAAATTCTATAATATAAGTCCCGATGACGATCATAACAACACTTGCTTTTGTTCTCATCCTTATATTGACTTCCCAATCATTGAGCTTTCTGCTTTTCTGAAACCCTTGCAACATATTGCAAATATGTGAGGTAAATCCAGTATCTACACACCAAGAGTTAGAGGAACCAACAATTAAGTTGGACTCAATGATAAATGATTCGAACATACCTTCTAAAGGTTTGTCCTTGAGGGATGCTAAGTAAACTTTGCAATTCCTCTTCTAGTGACATGGTTTCTTGCAATAAAAGCAGACATTATTTTCCTTGTTCTTCTTCTCAGAATGTGCTTTCTTGTTGTTCATTTTCTTTCCTTTGAGGAACTTGGAGAAGTTGAACTTATTCTTTTTGCCTTTGCCCTTAGGCTTGGGCCTCGAAGGTCTACTACCCTCTGCCATATATGCAAAAAGCTTATTACTCTTCATAATGTCTTCAGTTGTTTGCAACATTTTTAGGAGCTCTGGCAGAGTAGTCTCCAACTTGTTCATGTTGTAATTCAACACAAGCATAGAAAAGGATTCTGAGAGAGAGAGTTAAAGATCGCATCTGTTTGACTTTGATGACCAAGATCTGCACCAAGAGTCAAGAGCTCATTAATGAACCCCATCATCTTGATGACATGATCCCGGACTGGGTTTCCATCAGACATTCTGGTTCCCATGAGTCCTTTCATAGCCAACTGCCTAGTATCCCCAAACATCTCCATGATATTTGACATAATATCCTTAACAGTACCAAAACCCTTGCTATTGCTGTAGGACATTAGACATTGAGGCAAATATATAACATTTGGCCAAACTATTTGGCTCATGTCATCTAGTCAACCTGCTCAGAGGTCTGAGTCTCCTCAGAAAATTCTGGGTAATCAGAAGTAAGAACATAAGCTACTTTTTGAGAGATAAACACAATGACAAAGTTTCTCTTCTAGTTCACATAATTAGGACTGGTCAAGCGATTCTCATCAAGAATCTTGGAAAGAGGATTCATGACAATTTACATAAATAAAGCATAAACAATAACATTATTAATCACACATATATTCATCGGATTTTGAGATTTTAAATCTGCAATGATCCTCTCATTATTCTTCAAATTTCATAAGTCCATTCTTTTATATGAAATTAGGAAATAAACTTTCTATTTTTGATGAGTATTGAGATCCTCATAATACACATATAATCTTCCATTTTAGGATAGTACTACACATGCACCACATGGTTGATAGCAACTATCCATCATTCTGAACATCTCATGCATAACTCCTTATGTTAATTAGTGATTCCCAATTTTCTTGCGACCTCCAAGGATAGCATGACTGTCACCTTTTTGCCTTCATGTTTCATTGTTTAAGTGAAACCCATTATTCTGGTTCATTATATGAGCAAGTAGGGCTGTACCCCTATTTTAGTTGACACTCCCTATCAGGCCATACACAAACCTATTTATTATAGAAATAAGATTCTAGGAGTATAATTCAGATTGAGTTATGTCAAAATCCTTTTGGCAAGACAAGACATAGGCTAATTAATTCATAGTCTTATTGATAACGGAAGACCATAGGATAATAATCCCATTTAATATCAATATTTTTCTTGAAGGGATTAATATAACCGCATATACTATCATCATATAAAATATGGAAATATGAAAATTTTCGATAATTGGATTATTAAAGGAGTGATAAACTCCCACTAGCCCTCATAGGGGGTTTCGGCCATTAGGTTTTCATCCTATGGTTGAAACCTACTCATCCCTAACACTTTTAGGGTTAATGGAGGTTAGTTTAGTGATCCATCTGATTTTTGACATTTTATAATGCTTGATGCCTTTTCAGACAAAGTCAAGGTTTTACGTTAGACCTTTTATAATGCTTAATGCCGTTATCAGACAAAGCCAAGGTTTACATAAAATAATTTGCATGGTCACAAACTTCACGTCCAAAAGAGCACTAGTAACGTGTTGTATCTAAATATAAACAATTTACAATTAAACACAACTCATTCAAAGTGATATAATCCAATTATCCTAAATTCTCATAAAAATAATAATAACAATTATCTAAGCTTCCAAGCTTAAAAGAAATATTATTAGTCATCATATGAACAATAATATATTATTATAATAATATTATAATCTCATATTGGGTTCATAAGAATCATACGACCTTATTTAATTACAACCATGAAATTAAATAAAAGCCCTACAACTATTGAAGATCTTCTATCTTGCAATGGTTCATTGGAAAACTCCTTCGGTTCATATTCTCCACCAAAAATAGCAACCATAATTCTAAAATTACAACTTTTGTAAAATAAGAAAAAAAAAAAGGAGAGAAGGGAAAGAGAAGGAGGTATGATTTGTGGAACCCATCCAACATTTACAATAATAATTATTTATCATGATAAATATAACATATTATTATTATTTGCTAGCCCGAGGCACTCGAGGATAAATTAAATAATTTAATATAATATGCTAAAAGGATTTCTCAAATCCTAAAAGGGCTTCATCCAAATTTAAATCTCTATATATACCCGTATTCAAATTTCAGGTAGATTGGATTCATTCATAACACAAATTGGTATCTCACTAATTTTAAGGGCTTGATCAAAATCAAGTCCTCCCTAAATTCAAAATAAAGGGGGATCCCTTTACCAAAGGGATAATATGATTATCTAATCATCAAGAATCCATAAATATTCAAATCTCATGGTGGCCAAAATTCATATAGGGATGTATCTTAATTTAAAAATAGGATAAAAACAATAAAATCAAAGAGAAACATAGCCAAGGCTCTAATACCATTGAAAGTATGCCTCTTTTTAATTTTAGAAAAATAATTCTTGGAGGACATATATCGAATTCCAAGATTTGATTATAGTTAATTGATTTTATTCAATGAAGGATTAGAAAAATACCTTCAAGACTTTGCAAGTGAAAAGTCTTCTTCACGATTCGAATGATAAAACAATACCTATAAACTTCGCAAGTAAAAGTCTCATTCGCAATTCACACGAATCTTCTTTGAATCTTTATAGCTTTTCTCCAATTGAAGCTAATGTCCCTTCCGTTCCAAGCTCTTTAGTCTTTCTTCTTTTCTTGATTGCAAGAACTCTTCTTGATCAACAAATAATCAATCTTGATCTTCAAAGAATTGATCTTAATCTTCTCTAAGATCAAAAACCAAACCAAGGTTGAAGATGAGAGAGGGGTGAGCATGCAATATTGAGAGAGAGAGAGAGAGAGAGAGAGAGAGAGAATAGATTAATTTAATCTCTTGAGAAAGTTTTCTTTTGTGTTGGATGTTCAACAGTAGGGGTCTATTTATAGATCCCCTTGATTGCGAACTTGTAGATCAAGTATAACTCCTCTTTCTAATTCTAATCCAATTAGAATTCTCTCTATTTTAATTCATCATCATTATCTCTTTCCTCTTCTCTAAGAAACAAATACCTAATTACTAACATTTAGTAATTAATTAAAAAGGAATCTATCAATAGTGTGGGACGTCCCACCCTTGGTAGGCCCAACTTATGTCACGCCACCTATGAAGTTGCACCCATGCCAAATTGGTCACCTTTTGATCTTTATCACAATCCCATATGGGTTTTACCCATTTGGTTAATTACATCTTATGTGATTTCACCTATAAAAGATTCACTATACCATATAATGAAATACATGAAGAAATTAATTAATTTAATTCTTAAATAAATTAAAAGGTTTAAGAAGGTCCTAGTGTGTGGGATCTAAAGGGATCTCCTATTTTCAGTTGTGGGACCAAGCGCTTCACCCTTTAGGTGTAGCCTTGTTGCTAGGAAACTCTTTCCAATAATTCTATTAGGATCATAGAATTCTATTTAAGTCTCTGGACTTCTAGTAATCACAATAATGTCCATTAAGACAACGTGACTAACCCCCAGAAATTAGAGAATTACTTGCAAGTATATTCTATCACAATATTAGTTTACAGACATGTCCTTCCACCATTTAATATTGTTATAAGCTTAAAGGGCAATATCTTATAATGTCTATAATCTCTAGCTTATATTGAGAACTCTTTCTATTTGATACCTTTAATCAAACTTGAACTTTTAAATACAATTTAAAAATTCATTGAAAAGAATAATAATAATTACCTTTCTTTTATTTAGAAAATAATCATTTTGATAAAACAATTTCATCAATAAACACCAACTTGATTTTCAAGTCCGGTTTGACAAGTATCAACTCAATATAAATTACTCTAGATAAAGAGCGGTGGATTCCTTATTGAGTGTACACACACTTCTTCAAGTATACCGCATATAACCCAACGAGTCCGTATTTAGTCCGGTGTGTTGGACATTGACGATTGGCTACATCAAAGCTATATAGGCAAATACTAGGGAAGATGTTGACCTCTCAAGTTAAGTACATTCTGTCAAATGGACTACCCTAAATATATAAATAGTATATTTCGAAGGGTATCCACTATGTGATCTTGTTACAATATAAGTACATGTCACTTATATCTACATCTTAATCAAGAGACCCTTCTATCAGTGATTGAGATTCATCACTCTATCTTATGGAACTAAACATGTGTAAGTTAGTAGGAATACATTGTCCAGATGTATCCTAAATAACTTAGAACTATTCTCGGTCTACAAGGAACCGAAAAACCATATCTCCTTAGCATTTTGTTCAAAATCAACTGGATGATTTTCCTACAATGTTTTCTAAAGGACAAAGTAGTCTAATCTTATGAGATACTTTATAATATATTACCTAATGCGGATGACAATGTGTAAATGTAAATATGCTATATTAATAATGTAGATAAATACAAGTTCGGAATGACTTTTATGGGTATAAATGTCTAACAACCAGAAGGTGACTATCTCGAAGAGGAGAGAGATTTGGATCGATATCCCTATTATTGATTTTAGTTATTAGATTTTTAATGTTTATATTAAAGGGATTTGTAATCAAATTTTATTATGGATGATGTTTAGATGGATGATTCAAAAAATTTATATTTCAGTTTTAGTTATGGATTTTAGATTCGATTAATATATTAATTGAAGAAATTTTCCGGTTCATATTTTAATATGCCTTAAATTCTCCTGAGATTGTTACAAATTAAGTAATTCATGTGCCAAGGTCTCATTTAGCTTAGATGGGATTTTGGATCGTGACATTTGCGGCATGTGGGGCAATCCCAATAGGTCATGGGGTTGTCTTGCTACCCTAACTTGGCCTGGATGTTTTGGACCAAACACCGTCGTAAGAATGTCACATCTCTCATCGGTGAATGTACTCTTTTCATTTCCCTCGACATAATCTTTCTCTAATTGTTCCTGCATATATAAGAATGAATCATCTTTAACTAATTAATAAGAGAATATTTCAATAAAGAAATACACATAAGAATGAAACTAGTAATAAATAATGAAACATTTCTAAGAAAGAAATACAAATCAAACAAACACTTACAATTTCTTCAGCCTTTTCTCTACACTCCGCTGAAGTGTATTGGCCATGTGTTCTTTGGTGGCACAAAGTATGTCTCTCTACTTTCTCAATCGGTTGCCCTTGTGAAGCGCATTCAAACCTTCTATGGATTTTAAAAATTAAAGATTAATAATCTTAAAATTTATGAATGTAAAGAACACTCACCATATGTCTTTCAAGACCATCATACCCCACCCTGCCAAGACAATGCGAGTATATATTCTTCTTCTTTATTTCTTTATTCTTTTTGCTTTAAGGCCTGGAAAATTATAATACAAATAAGCATAGATTCATGTAAAGTAGAAAGATTAAACGAAATGGAAAAAATATACATTTTACAAACCTTGAATTCCTCTGAAATAGTGAAATTTACAAACTCCACCCAGTGTCTTGACCTAATATGTACATATTGGATGATGAACTTTATTCCATCTACATCCCCATTATTGATAAATGGTTTGAAACAAATTATTGCGGATGTCCTTCTTGAATGTCCTACAAAGGATTCCGACATGCTTCACATATTTTTCTTTTAGTATTTCCTCAATTACAACCGGGCGGTTGTCTGCACTATTTGCATCCTACCCTAGTGGAACAACCATGTGGTTGACAGCAGTTTTGCATCTCACCCAATGGGACAACTGTGTGGATGTCTCCAACCCCTCCTGACACTCTCTATCTGTGTCGTCTGAGTCCTTGGCATCGACCATCATCTATCATTGTATATTGTCCCTGTAACGACCCAGATTTTCGGGAAAAAAATCCTAAGGCCAGGATGACCTTTAATTAAGTATAATTAATTAAAAAATAATAATTTTGAATATTAGGGTGTTACTTTCCCTAATCGGAATCCGTAAAACATCGGGAAAGTGTTTGGGGTGTAATTGTGGGTTCTGGATTATCGAATTCGGTGTCCGATAATTATTAGTGAAAACCAGGAGGTACCCACCCGATATTCTCGTACTACGTGTCAGTTCACTATCTAGACGATTACTCGATGTACCAATTCCGTCATGCATCGATTCGCACAGCCAAGGTGCAATCGGTACCCAAAACCCAGGAAATCCATGGATTCCGCGATTTCGTCGCTACTCAATATTTAACAATCTTTTCCATTGAAATATGCAAAAATCGCACACCGAGTGTTAGTCAGATGTTTGGACGACTGTCTGTTGTCTCAGTCCTAGCAAAACTTACACCGCGAAACCGCGGTGTGTTTAGTGTCCAAGATCAAGAAATTTATGGGTTTTGCGATTTTCTTCCAGACTTAAATTTTATTGTCAAAACTCAAAAAAATTTCCCGAAATTCACACAGTGGGTGTCAGACTGCCCCTTGTTCGGTCACCTGTCGTTTCGGAACTGTCACACGTCGTCTCGAGAATTTATAGGGCCGTATGCACGGAAAATCGGAGAAACCGTGGGATACGGTCAAACGGGTCAAAGAGTCAAACAATGGTGACATCACCTATGGCATCATCAAGGGTACCTCACCCATTTCCTCCTCTATATAAAGGGTCTCCTTCCCCCTCATTTTCTCCATTTCTTGAGGGAGCACCCACCCCCTGTCCGAAACTTTCTAGAGAGAGAAAGTGAGGAGAGAGAAAGAGAAGTAGAGAGAGAAAGTGGGGGTAGAGAGAGAAGGTGGTCTACCTTGGGGTTTTTCGATGCTCTGAGCGCATTGACGACGTCCGTTTCACCAACCAGAGCCTTAATTTGCATGTAGAAAGAGAAAGTAGAGGGTAGAGAGAGAAGGTCTACCCAAAGGTTCTTCGACGCCCGGACGCCTTGGCGACGTCCATTTTGCCATCCGGAGCTCGGTTTTACGTTGAGGTAAAACCCCTTTCCCTCTTTCCTATTTTTCCTTTATTTAGGCTATTTTCTTTATGTGGAATGGTTTGTGTGTTATGTTGTGGATGAAAAAGGGTCGAAGACCCGATATATAATGTATGGAAGGGATGGGAAAACATAAAAATTGAGTAAAGGGGTGTAGCCCTCGGTTTTTGGCTGTAACAGCCAGGGATTTTGTCTCAGATGGACTAGGTGATCGATCGCCCAACACTAGCAATCGATCGTTAGTGCACAGGCTTGGGTGTTTTGACCCTGTTTGTGTTCGGGCCCTCCAAGAAGCCCGGTTTGGCTCTCGGGAAGTGATGTGATGCTACTTTAACGCTTGTAAGGCAATGGAAGGGTCCATTGGCCTGGTGAAGTTCCTCCTCGGAATACTCCTTGCATGATGTGATGCTATTTCAATGCTTGTAAGGCGATGGTAGGGTCCATTGGCCTGGTAAAGTTCCACCTCGGAACAATCCTTGTGTGATGTGATGTTGTTTGGACATGGTAAAGTGATTGAATTATCCATCGTTTGGGTAATGTTCTACATCGAAATGTACACCCTCAGACTTGGTCTACGGTCGTGAGGCCCAACTGGTTCAATTATTCAAGTAAGGCTTGAATAATTGGGGATTTCCTACGATTAGAAAACCTAACCTGTGTTAAATGCTATCTGTGGTCCCTCTTTGACTAGGTTTGAAGATGCGGGTCTGCTAAGAGTCGGGGTTCCTCCTTGCCTGATAGTCGGGAGAATTAGGATGACATTGGGTCAAAAGACCTAAGGTTGGATTGGAGTTTACAGACTCATGAATGTATTGAGTTTACGAACTCAATGATATTACCTTGAGGGGGAATTTCCCTATGTCGGCAAGTATGCGCCCAACAGAGGTTGTGATGTTATAGGATGGTTGCATTGAAGGATGATGTTTTGCAAGGTCATGTACATCCCAACAGAGGTTAGATTAAGCGTTGTACTATCAGAGGTGTTTGGTCTAGCAGGGTTATACTATCAGAGGTGTTTTGCCTGACAATATTATATTATTAGAGGTGTTCCTGGTAGTCAGGTGTTTCCTGGTGGTCTGGTGTTTCCTGTTAGTCAGAGGTGCATCGTTGGCATGTCAGATGAGTTTCTTTTCCTAACAGGTCAGATGAGTTTCTTGGCTATCAGATGAATATCCTGACGATCAGATGTGTATCCTGATTATCAGATGTGTTGCCTGACAATGATGTTATATCAGAGGTGTTATGCCTAACATAGTGATATATCAAATGTGTTTCTGATAGACAAATATTTCCTAGTGGTGAGGTGTTTCCTCTTAGTCAGAGGTGCGTCCCTGACATGTCAGATGAGTTTCTTTTCCTGACAGATTGGATGAGTTTCTTGGCTATCAGATGTATATCCTGATGATCAGATATGTATCCTAACAATCAGATGTGTATTCTAACGATCAGATGTTTTTCTTAACAAATGTGGTTGTGTGAGCCGGTGTTCCCACAATGAGAAAATATAACTGATATGTCATAATTGTTACTCATAGAGTGTGATATGTCAGAGGTGTTGTTCCTAGCAGTGGTTTATGTAAAAGGTGTTGTTCCTGGCAGTCATCAGGTGAAGGCCCGAGTTATGTGTAGAATATACAAATTTAAGGTTAATTGGGTCGGCATACCTAATGATTGGTTGTAATTAGAAGAAGTCTTAATTGGTTGATGAATTGAGTTGTGGATTCAGGGATAGAGGTTGTACACAAGCGAAGACCCATTCAATCGAGTCTGTGGACTCAAGGATAGAGCGTAAGCGGTTATCTGAAACGTTAACCTGGTGTTGAGGACAATGATGAGATGAACTTTACAATGGAAAACACTTGAAGGTTGGGAACCTCGGATAGGGTTAAATAGCCCTGAGTGATCTCGAGCCATGAATTACGATATTATTATTCTACATATTATTATAATATGAGAATTGTACTAAACTACTATATCATAATTGATGAATGTTACTATATGAAAAATAGTCTAGAGGAACTGTGGATTTTACTGGGCTCTATAGCTCACCCCCCTCATTTTATGTCTTCAGACCCTGAAGCGGTTGCCGATTGACAAGAAGCTACGCTTGATAGATTTTGGAAAATGTACTGGCGCATTAGTGGTGCCAAAAGCAAATACTACTGTAGCACCCCGGACTTTTTCATCCTTAATGAATAGCACCTTGTAGCTAATTGGCCATTTTTATAGTCTAATTAATAAATAAGGGAGAACTCGAAAATTCCGAAACGTCAGAAATGTGCGTTTTCGAAAGACGAACCCAACGCAAGTTGAATCGTCGAAATCCGACGAGCGAGTCAAAAGATATGGTCAAAACAGTCCAGACATACAGAGAACCGATCGCTCGGTCCAGTCAGCGATCGATCGGTCCATAACCGATCGATCGGTAGCTATCGCGCGGTCAGAAAGTTTGTATGGGGAAATTTTCCAGAGAGTGAGTTTTTGACCGGTCGATCGGTCATAAACACCGATCGCTCGGTAGGCAACCGATCGATCGGTCATAACCACCGATCGCTCGGTCCTCGCGTTTTACAGAATTTTCACTAAGGGCATTTTCGGCATTCGGGTGTTATACCCTTTCTTATATAGGATTGCCCGAGCCTTTAGGGCTCATTCTCAACCCTTAGAGTCTTTTGAGAGATAGAGAGAAAGGAGAAGGTTTTCCTAAACCTAGGGTTTCCATTTTGAAGAGAAATCAAAGGGGTTTGAGACCCTAGATCATCCTCAAGCACGTTTTCCTTCAAGATCTCGGCTCAAGCTCGGGTGGAGCTCGTGTTCCAAGCTAGGGCAGCAACTCACGGTCGTTTGGAAGAGGGGTTTCTTCCTCATCTCTTCAAGGTCGGTACTTCTTACTACCCTCCTAGTTATAGCTCCTCTTTCCCTTTATTTCTTCTTGTTTTCTTTCACCTATATATATGTGTTATGAGATTGGTGGTATGAATGGTGAATGGAGATGGATGTTGGCGAATGGATGCCGTGTGGATGATGTGATGAACGAATGGGAAAGGGCATTGTACTAATAATGAACATACAAGTGTGATGTGAGCATAACCCACATAGAAAAGCATGATTTAGGTTTAAGTGAATAATGAACACACCACATGTTTGATGAAATGCCAAGGTGAATAAAATAAATGATAAATTAAGGGAACCCATGTTTAATTGCTCTTGAAATTTGTTAGGGTTCATGATAGTGTGTTTCTTACATTTCTTAAAATGTGTAGATTATTAATTTCTTAAATTGTTATATGCTATGCCTTGTGAATCACTCCAAATTGTCATATTTAATTCCAAATGCAAGTATGCACACGATCTCACGAGCACGCATGAAATGACGTGATTTACCGATGTTTTGAGTATGGGACGTAGAGGTGGGGCATATCCTAAGATATGTTTCACTTCGCTTTTGACAAGGGCAAGACAATCATGCATTGCATAGGGAAAGGTCTCCCATCCCCTCGCATGACATGCATAGCATCGCATGACACGCATAGCATAGCATGGCATGACACGCATAACATAGCATCACACATTCTGCATGGATGCTAGTTGCGACGGGCTATGAACGGCAACTAGGCATTCACATTCCGCATGGATGCTAGTTGCGACGGGCTATGAACGGCAACTAGGCATTCACATTCTGCATGGATGCTAGTTGCGACGGGCTATGAACGGCAACTAGGCATACCCATCTGCATATAGGGTACTAGTTGTGACGGACTATGAACGGCAACTAGGCATGTGAACACGTTTAAATTATGAAAATGCAAGCATGACAAGCATGACACGGTTAACAAGTTCCTAATCACGAAAAAGGGTATTTCAAGTCAAGTTAAGTGCACGATGTTTTCAAGGGTTTTATCAGTCTTTCTGAATGCAAGCATGAATATAAATTGCCTTACTTCCTTGTTATGATATAAATTGTTCCTGTTCTATATATGCAACTTGCTCCCTACTATCTGTATGCTATGACTGTTGGTTAGTGCTTAGTACCCGCTGAGTATTCCATGCTCAGCCGTACTTCTTATGTCGGCAGGTGATGGCGGAGCAGCTGCTCCATTTGATATCTGTGCTCCGAGCCCTTGGGTGGAGGAGGAGTACGTCGAGGAGCCTTTGGAGGAACCTCCCGTAGAGGGTTACCATTAGGTGGTTGTAGATTCTGAGTGAATAGCTGTGGGTGAGATGAGAGATATACATTCATGTATTTTGGCGGGTCTGTCCGCACCTTCTTTTGGTTACTTTTTGTATAAACTTGGATTTCCATATGTATATACTTAGAGGTTTGTTAGACTTCCGCTGTGTTTTATAGTTATGTTTCCACGATAGTGTCCTCTATTGTATATGCTCTGTGGGGTTTTGCAGGTTGGTTTGTCAAGCAAGTCATGTAAGTCATGATTGAGTCGTCCAAGATTCACTCTAACTCCTAGGGTGGGTTTTGGGTCGCGACAGAAGTGGTATCAGAGCATAGGCTTTAGGTCTCTAGGGTCACTTAGAATCTTATACCACGGCTTGACAAGAGCATATGTTAGGAAACAAGTTAGGAAGGAAGTGAGTCGGGAGCGAGTCTGGTTCCAAGTTTAAGACTAAACTTTAGTCTTAGTCTAAAATGGTTGCTTTAACCAAGTACGGGTCCTAGGTACGCTAGAACACTAAAGTATAAGTATAATGTGATGAATACTCTGATGACTTGATGTGATGTATATTAGTATTATACAACTAATACAAATTGAATTATTGTGAAATGACATTGAAATAAACTGTGGTTTCAAGTGAGACTCATGTGGTGCTATTGTTCTCAGGACTTTAGTCATGAGGCGAGGCACGCGGGGTCGTGGACCACACACCAGAGCTTCATCTTCTTCTAGAGATGAGGATGAGCAGCTGGACCTCTCTCAGGTCTTAGGCTCTATTGCTGAGACACTCGCCATCCTGGCGGCTCGGCAAACTATACCGGCATCAGCGGCACCTACTCCACCGCCCGCAGCTCCAGTACATCGTACAGCTGGAGTTGAGGCATTCAGGAGATTGAGGCCTCCATCCTTCCATGGGAGTGTGGACCCTCTCGCAGCAGAGGCGTGGATCCTCCAGATGGAGAAGATTTTTGCGGTCCTCTCGCCTACAGAGGAGGATAGGGTAGCATGGGCAGTTTTCATGCTAGAGGGTGAGGCCCACCATTGGTGGTTGTCCGCATTGAGGACACGAGACTTGACCATGCAGGGTCAACCTTGGACTTGGGAGGAGTTTAAGGACACGTTCTATAAGAAGTATTTCCCGGTTGGAGCTCGGGAAAAGAAAGAGAGAGAATTCATCAACCTTGAGCAAGGTTCGATGTCTGTGGCCGCTTATGAGGCCAAGTTCTCGGAGCTATCACGCTTCGCGACACATATGATTGCCACCGAGGCAATGAAGGCGAGGAGGTTTGAGCAAGGGCTCAAGGATGTCATCATGGAGAAAGTGTCAGTTTTCAGGCACGCCACTTACGCCGAAGTAGTGGATAAGGCCTTATTGGTTGAGGCTAATTCTGAAGCAGTGTCTAAGAAGAGAGAGTTGGCGAGAGGCCAAGCCAGTAGTTCAGCACCTCCAGAGAGGCGGAATCGTACCGGACCTTATCAGTATACATGGCCAGCACCACCGATGAGGCCGACTTATGCGGCCCCAGCACCACAGCAGTACGTGCCACAGGCACCTCGACCTCAGGCTCTCCCGGCCCCATGGCCAGTTGTACCTCAGGTGGCGAGATATGCTCCACCTCAGGCCCCTCCTACCCGCACGCACGAGCCCTGCCCTTCATGCGGCCGAAGGCACCCAGCAGGGGATTGCCTAAGAGCATCGGGTGGATGTTTTCACTGTGGTCGCCAGGGCCACGTGATCAGGGATTGCCCTACCCGGCATTTACCAGGCCAGTCTCAGGGGATTAGGCCACCAGCACGCCCATCAGGATCACATCAGGCGTCATCTCAGACTACCCGGTCCACACCTCAGTCTCGCCAGGCGAACCAGGGGCGAGTTTTTGCCTTGACAGAGGGTGATGCACTTGCATCTGACGATGTGGTGCAAGGTACGCGTTAGGAGTTATTTTCCTTATTCGTGATTGTTGTGTTATGTTTTATTCCTTGTGTACGTAGTTGGTATGCTATATATATATTTACCTACGTGTATACACTGTTGAGGCTTGAATTGACGTAACTAGCTAAAATTTCAGGAACCCTACTAGTCAATGAGTATTTGGCTCGAGTGTTGATTGATACCGGGTCTACTCATTCGTTTGTCTCGCCGAGTTTTTCAGAAGGCTTTTCTGTGGAGCCTAGTCAGCTAAAACCGGAGTTAGCCATTTCGACTCCGCTCGGCAAAACAGTATTGACAGATAAAGTGTATAGAAATAGTGCGGTCCAAGTTGGAAGCCACGAGTTGGCAGTTGACCTCATCGTCCTTGGATTCCAAGACTTTGATATTATATTGGGAATGGATTGGTTAGCAACACATCATGGGCATGTAGCTTGCTTTGAGAAGATGGTACTCTTCAAACCGGTAGAAGGAAAACCATTTCACTTTCGCGGGTTGAAAAGCAGATCTATTGCTCGTTTTGCGGCGTTGGGCGTAGCTAACCCCGAGGCAAAGGACTCATCAACTATTCCGGTTGTGAGTGAGTTCCTGGATGTATTTCCAGAGGAGTTGCCAGGATTGCCTCCAGACAGGGAGATTGAGTTTATGATCGAGCTTGCACCAGGCACAGCTCCTGTTTGCAGGGCTCCGTATAGAATGGCCCCTATTGAACTCAAAGAGTTAAAGGCTCAGTTGGAAGAATTACAAAGCCTTGGCTTCATTCGACCAAGTGTCTCACCGTGGGGTGCCCCAGTGTTGTTTGTTAAGAAGAAAGATGGCTCGATGCGGATGTGTGTCGATTATCGGCAATTGAACAAAGTCACTATAAAGAATAGGTATCCATTGCCTAGGATTGACGACTTGTTCGATCAGTTGAAGGGAGCAAGATTTTTCTCAAAGATAGATCTTCGATCGGGTTATCACCAGTTGAAGATTAAGGTGGAAGATGTTCCCAAAACTGCTTTCAGGACTCGATATGGGCACTACGAGTTCTTGGTGATGCCTTTTGGACTCACGAACGCGCCGGCAGCCTTTATGGATTTGATGAACCGGGTGTTCCGGCCATATCTTGATAGGTGCGTGATTGTATTTGTTGATGACATTTTGGTTTATTCCCAGACACGGGAAGATCACACACGCGACCTGCGCCTTGCTTTGGAAATGCTAAGAGAACACAAGCTATACGCCAAACTTAGCAAGTGTGAGTTTTGGTTGGAAGAGGTGGCATTCCTAGGCCACGTTGTATCGGCGGAAGGCATTTCGGTGGATCCAAAGAAGATAGAGGCAGTCATGAATTGGGCGAGGCCCAAGAGTGTCACGGAGATACACAGTTTTCTTGGGTTGGCAGGCTACTACAGGAGATTCATAGAGGGTTTCTCCAGCCTTGCAGCACCGCTCACTTACCTGACAAGGAAGAACGCTAAGTTTGTATGGAGCGACAAATGTGAGATCAGTTTCACGGAACTGAAGAAGAGGCTTACCACAGCTCCCGTCCTTACGGTGCCATCCGGACCTTATGGGTATGAGGTGTATAGTGATGCCTCACACGTTGGACTTGGGTGTGTACTCATGCAGCACAAGAAAGTCATTGCCTATGCATCAAGGCAGTTGAAGGAGCATGAGAAGAACTATCCTACGCACGACTTGGAGCTTGCGGTGGTCGTGTTTGCACTTAAGATTTGGCGTCATTACCTTTATGGGGTGGAGTTCTATGTGTTCACTGATCACAAGAGTCTCAAGTATCTCTTTTCCCAAAAGGAGCTGAATCTAAGGCAAAGGCGTTGGATGGAATTTCTGAAGGACTATGATTGTACCATTCAATACCACCCGGGTAAAGCAAATGTAGTGGCTGATGCTTTGAGTAGAAGACCTCAGGGGTTGTTAGCACACATGTTGGTTCAAGAATGGAAGCTGCTAGAAGATTTGGCAAATCTGGACATCAGTGTGAATAACTCTGTCCGTGGTCCTACCTTGGCAAATGTTACGGTTCGGCCGTACATTATAGATTTGATCCAAGAATATCAAGCCATGGATGCGGAATTGTTGGCTTTCCGGGACAAGGAAGTTGCCAAGGGCAGTGAAGACTTTTCTCTCACTAGTCGGGGTGCTATCACATTCAAGGGAAGACTGTGCGTCCCAGCCAATGCAGATCTTCGAAGAGAGATTTTGGACGAAGCACACCGTTCGAAGTACACAGTGCATCCAGGGGGTACGAAGATGTACCGGAACCTCAAGAGTCACTTTTGGTGGCGGAATATGAAGAGGGAGGTTGCGGAATATGTAGCACGGTGCTTGGTGTGTCAACAGGTGAAAGCAGAACACATGCGGCCCGCAGGTCTATTACAGTCCCTTCCGATTCCCGAGTGGAAATGGGAGAACATATCCATGGATTTCATAGTTGGCTTGCCAAAGACGGCAAGGGGTTCAGATGCGATATGGGTAGTAGTGGATCGTTTGACGAAGTCCGCTCACTTCTTGCCTTACCGAACTACTTTCAACTCTAGTCAGTTAGCTGCTTTGTACATCAAGGAAGTGGTGAGGTTGCACGGAGTGCCTGTCAGTGTTGTGTCGGATCGGGATCCAAGATTCACTTCACGATTCTGGAAAAGCTTTCAGGAAGCTATGGGTTCCCGACTCGATTTCAGCACCGCTTTTCATCCACAGACAGATGGACAAACCGAGAGAGTGAACCAAGTCATTGAAGACATGCTTCGGGCTTGTATGATGGATTTCAGAGGCAGTTGGGAAGAGCATTTGCCTTTGGTTGAATTCGCCTACAATAACAGCTATCAGGCAAGTATCCAAATGGCACCATTTGAGGCCTTGTATGGGCGAAGTTGTAGGTCTCCTCTCTATTGGGATGAGGTAGGAGAAAGGAAATTACTTGGTCCAGAATTGATTGAGCAAACTGTAAACACAGTTAAGATCATTCGGGATCGATTGAAAGCCGCTCAAGATCGCCAGAAAAGTTATGCGGACACGCGCCGTAGGGACTTGGAATTTCAAGTAGGGGATCAAGTTTTTGTGAAAGTATCTCCTAGTAAAGGGATCATGAGATTTGGAAAGCGAGGCAAGCTCAGTCCTCGGTATGTTGGGCCTTTTGAGATTATCACGCGAGTTGGTGAGGTTGCTTACAGGGTAGCTCTCCCACCTCACATGGCTGCAGTTCATAACGTCTTCCATGTGTCTATGCTTCGGAAGTACATTGCGGACCCTTCGCATGTACTAGAATTGGAACCGTTGGAAATTCGAGAAGATCTCACGTTGGTTGAGAAGCCGATTCACATATTGGATCGGAGAGATCAAGTGCTTCGCAACAAGACAATCCCTTTGGTTCTCGTGCAATGGCAACATCATGCCCAAGAAGAAGCCACGTGGGAGCGTGAAGCCGAAGTCAAAGCAAAGTATCCCGAGTTGTTTGAATAGACTTGTGCATATGGCTTATAATTTTGTTTTGATTTGATGCATGTATGTATCGTCCAAATTTCGGGGACGAAATTTTTGTAAGGGGGGGAGAATGTAGCACCCCGGACTTTTTCATCCTTAATGAATAGCACCTTGTAGCTAATTGGCCATTTTTATAGTCTAATTAATAAATAAGGGAGAACTCGAAAATTCCGAAACGTCAGAAATGTGCGTTTTCGAAAGACGAACCCAACGCAAGTTGAATCGTCGAAATCCGACGAGCGAGTCAAAAGATATGGTCAAAACAGTCCAGACATACAGAGAACCGATCGCTCGGTCCAGTCAGCGATCGATCGGTCCATAACCGATCGATCGGTAGCTATCGCGCGGTCAGAAAGTTTGTATGGGGAAATTTTCCAGAGAGTGAGTTTTTGACCGGTCGATCGGTCATAAACACCGATCGCTCGGTAGGCAACCGATCGATCGGTCATAACCACCGATCGCTCGGTCCTCGCGTTTTACAGAATTTTCACTAAGGGCATTTTCGGCATTCGGGTGTTATACCCTTTCTTATATAGGATTGCCCGAGCCTTTAGGGCTCATTCTCAACCCTTAGAGTCTTTTGAGAGATAGAGAGAAAGGAGAAGGTTTTCCTAAACCTAGGGTTTCCATTTTGAAGAGAAATCAAAGGGGTTTGAGACCCTAGATCATCCTCAAGCACGTTTTCCTTCAAGATCTCGGCTCAAGCTCGGGTGGAGCTCGTGTTCCAAGCTAGGGCAGCAACTCACGGTCGTTTGGAAGAGGGGTTTCTTCCTCATCTCTTCAAGGTCGGTACTTCTTACTACCCTCCTAGTTATAGCTCCTCTTTCCCTTTATTTCTTCTTGTTTTCTTTCACCTATATATATGTGTTATGAGATTGGTGGTATGAATGGTGAATGGAGATGGATGTTGGCGAATGGATGCCGTGTGGATGATGTGATGAACGAATGGGAAAGGGCATTGTACTAATAATGAACATACAAGTGTGATGTGAGCATAACCCACATAGAAAAGCATGATTTAGGTTTAAGTGAATAATGAACACACCACATGTTTGATGAAATGCCAAGGTGAATAAAATAAATGATAAATTAAGGGAACCCATGTTTAATTGCTCTTGAAATTTGTTAGGGTTCATGATAGTGTGTTTCTTACATTTCTTAAAATGTGTAGATTATTAATTTCTTAAATTGTTATATGCTATGCCTTGTGAATCACTCCAAATTGTCATATTTAATTCCAAATGCAAGTATGCACACGATCTCACGAGCACGCATGAAATGACGTGATTTACCGATGTTTTGAGTATGGGACGTAGAGGTGGGGCATATCCTAAGATATGTTTCACTTCGCTTTTGACAAGGGCAAGACAATCATGCATTGCATAGGGAAAGGTCTCCCATCCCCTCGCATGACATGCATAGCATCGCATGACACGCATAGCATAGCATGGCATGACACGCATAACATAGCATCACACATTCTGCATGGATGCTAGTTGCGACGGGCTATGAACGGCAACTAGGCATTCACATTCCGCATGGATGCTAGTTGCGACGGGCTATGAACGGCAACTAGGCATTCACATTCTGCATGGATGCTAGTTGCGACGGGCTATGAACGGCAACTAGGCATACCCATCTGCATATAGGGTACTAGTTGTGACGGACTATGAACGGCAACTAGGCATGTGAACACGTTTAAATTATGAAAATGCAAGCATGACAAGCATGACACGGTTAACAAGTTCCTAATCACGAAAAAGGGTATTTCAAGTCAAGTTAAGTGCACGATGTTTTCAAGGGTTTTATCAGTCTTTCTGAATGCAAGCATGAATATAAATTGCCTTACTTCCTTGTTATGATATAAATTGTTCCTGTTCTATATATGCAACTTGCTCCCTACTATCTGTATGCTATGACTGTTGGTTAGTGCTTAGTACCCGCTGAGTATTCCATGCTCAGCCGTACTTCTTATGTCGGCAGGTGATGGCGGAGCAGCTGCTCCATTTGATATCTGTGCTCCGAGCCCTTGGGTGGAGGAGGAGTACGTCGAGGAGCCTTTGGAGGAACCTCCCGTAGAGGGTTACCATTAGGTGGTTGTAGATTCTGAGTGAATAGCTGTGGGTGAGATGAGAGATATACATTCATGTATTTTGGCGGGTCTGTCCGCACCTTCTTTTGGTTACTTTTTGTATAAACTTGGATTTCCATATGTATATACTTAGAGGTTTGTTAGACTTCCGCTGTGTTTTATAGTTATGTTTCCACGATAGTGTCCTCTATTGTATATGCTCTGTGGGGTTTTGCAGGTTGGTTTGTCAAGCAAGTCATGTAAGTCATGATTGAGTCGTCCAAGATTCACTCTAACTCCTAGGGTGGGTTTTGGGTCGCGACAGAAGTGGTATCAGAGCATAGGCTTTAGGTCTCTAGGGTCACTTAGAATCTTATACCACGGCTTGACAAGAGCATATGTTAGGAAACAAGTTAGGAAGGAAGTGAGTCGGGAGCGAGTCTGGTTCCAAGTTTAAGACTAAACTTTAGTCTTAGTCTAAAATGGTTGCTTTAACCAAGTACGGGTCCTAGGTACGCTAGAACACTAAAGTATAAGTATAATGTGATGAATACTCTGATGACTTGATGTGATGTATATTAGTATTATACAACTAATACAAATTGAATTATTGTGAAATGACATTGAAATAAACTGTGGTTTCAAGTGAGACTCATGTGGTGCTATTGTTCTCAGGACTTTAGTCATGAGGCGAGGCACGCGGGGTCGTGGACCACACACCAGAGCTTCATCTTCTTCTAGAGATGAGGATGAGCAGCTGGACCTCTCTCAGGTCTTAGGCTCTATTGCTGAGACACTCGCCATCCTGGCGGCTCGGCAAACTATACCGGCATCAGCGGCACCTACTCCACCGCCCGCAGCTCCAGTACATCGTACAGCTGGAGTTGAGGCATTCAGGAGATTGAGGCCTCCATCCTTCCATGGGAGTGTGGACCCTCTCGCAGCAGAGGCGTGGATCCTCCAGATGGAGAAGATTTTTGCGGTCCTCTCGCCTACAGAGGAGGATAGGGTAGCATGGGCAGTTTTCATGCTAGAGGGTGAGGCCCACCATTGGTGGTTGTCCGCATTGAGGACACGAGACTTGACCATGCAGGGTCAACCTTGGACTTGGGAGGAGTTTAAGGACACGTTCTATAAGAAGTATTTCCCGGTTGGAGCTCGGGAAAAGAAAGAGAGAGAATTCATCAACCTTGAGCAAGGTTCGATGTCTGTGGCCGCTTATGAGGCCAAGTTCTCGGAGCTATCACGCTTCGCGACACATATGATTGCCACCGAGGCAATGAAGGCGAGGAGGTTTGAGCAAGGGCTCAAGGATGTCATCATGGAGAAAGTGTCAGTTTTCAGGCACGCCACTTACGCCGAAGTAGTGGATAAGGCCTTATTGGTTGAGGCTAATTCTGAAGCAGTGTCTAAGAAGAGAGAGTTGGCGAGAGGCCAAGCCAGTAGTTCAGCACCTCCAGAGAGGCGGAATCGTACCGGACCTTATCAGTATACATGGCCAGCACCACCGATGAGGCCGACTTATGCGGCCCCAGCACCACAGCAGTACGTGCCACAGGCACCTCGACCTCAGGCTCTCCCGGCCCCATGGCCAGTTGTACCTCAGGTGGCGAGATATGCTCCACCTCAGGCCCCTCCTACCCGCACGCACGAGCCCTGCCCTTCATGCGGCCGAAGGCACCCAGCAGGGGATTGCCTAAGAGCATCGGGTGGATGTTTTCACTGTGGTCGCCAGGGCCACGTGATCAGGGATTGCCCTACCCGGCATTTACCAGGCCAGTCTCAGGGGATTAGGCCACCAGCACGCCCATCAGGATCACATCAGGCGTCATCTCAGACTACCCGGTCCACACCTCAGTCTCGCCAGGCGAACCAGGGGCGAGTTTTTGCCTTGACAGAGGGTGATGCACTTGCATCTGACGATGTGGTGCAAGGTACGCGTTAGGAGTTATTTTCCTTATTCGTGATTGTTGTGTTATGTTTTATTCCTTGTGTACGTAGTTGGTATGCTATATATATATTTACCTACGTGTATACACTGTTGAGGCTTGAATTGACGTAACTAGCTAAAATTTCAGGAACCCTACTAGTCAATGAGTATTTGGCTCGAGTGTTGATTGATACCGGGTCTACTCATTCGTTTGTCTCGCCGAGTTTTTCAGAAGGCTTTTCTGTGGAGCCTAGTCAGCTAAAACCGGAGTTAGCCATTTCGACTCCGCTCGGCAAAACAGTATTGACAGATAAAGTGTATAGAAATAGTGCGGTCCAAGTTGGAAGCCACGAGTTGGCAGTTGACCTCATCGTCCTTGGATTCCAAGACTTTGATATTATATTGGGAATGGATTGGTTAGCAACACATCATGGGCATGTAGCTTGCTTTGAGAAGATGGTACTCTTCAAACCGGTAGAAGGAAAACCATTTCACTTTCGCGGGTTGAAAAGCAGATCTATTGCTCGTTTTGCGGCGTTGGGCGTAGCTAACCCCGAGGCAAAGGACTCATCAACTATTCCGGTTGTGAGTGAGTTCCTGGATGTATTTCCAGAGGAGTTGCCAGGATTGCCTCCAGACAGGGAGATTGAGTTTATGATCGAGCTTGCACCAGGCACAGCTCCTGTTTGCAGGGCTCCGTATAGAATGGCCCCTATTGAACTCAAAGAGTTAAAGGCTCAGTTGGAAGAATTACAAAGCCTTGGCTTCATTCGACCAAGTGTCTCACCGTGGGGTGCCCCAGTGTTGTTTGTTAAGAAGAAAGATGGCTCGATGCGGATGTGTGTCGATTATCGGCAATTGAACAAAGTCACTATAAAGAATAGGTATCCATTGCCTAGGATTGACGACTTGTTCGATCAGTTGAAGGGAGCAAGATTTTTCTCAAAGATAGATCTTCGATCGGGTTATCACCAGTTGAAGATTAAGGTGGAAGATGTTCCCAAAACTGCTTTCAGGACTCGATATGGGCACTACGAGTTCTTGGTGATGCCTTTTGGACTCACGAACGCGCCGGCAGCCTTTATGGATTTGATGAACCGGGTGTTCCGGCCATATCTTGATAGGTGCGTGATTGTATTTGTTGATGACATTTTGGTTTATTCCCAGACACGGGAAGATCACACACGCGACCTGCGCCTTGCTTTGGAAATGCTAAGAGAACACAAGCTATACGCCAAACTTAGCAAGTGTGAGTTTTGGTTGGAAGAGGTGGCATTCCTAGGCCACGTTGTATCGGCGGAAGGCATTTCGGTGGATCCAAAGAAGATAGAGGCAGTCATGAATTGGGCGAGGCCCAAGAGTGTCACGGAGATACGCAGTTTTCTTGGGTTGGCAGGCTACTACAGGAGATTCATAGAGGGTTTCTCCAGCCTTGCAGCACCGCTCACTTACCTGACAAGGAAGAACGCTAAGTTTGTATGGAGCGACAAATGTGAGATCAGTTTCACGGAACTGAAGAAGAGGCTTACCACAGCTCCCGTCCTTACGGTGCCATCCGGACCTTATGGGTATGAGGTGTATAGTGATGCCTCACACGTTGGACTTGGGTGTGTACTCATGCAGCACAAGAAAGTCATTGCCTATGCATCAAGGCAGTTGAAGGAGCATGAGAAGAACTATCCTACGCACGACTTGGAGCTTGCGGCGGTCGTGTTTGCACTTAAGATTTGGCGTCATTACCTTTATGGGGTGGAGTTCTATGTGTTCACTGATCACAAGAGTCTCAAGTATCTCTTTTCCCAAAAGGAGCTGAATCTAAGGCAAAGGCGTTGGATGGAATTTCTGAAGGACTATGATTGTACCATTCAATACCACCCGGGTAAAGCAAATGTAGTGGCTGATGCTTTGAGTAGAAGACCTCAGGGGTTGTTAGCACACATGTTGGTTCAAGAATGGAAGCTGCTAGAAGATTTGGCAAATCTGGACATCAGTGTGAATAACTCTGTCCGTGGTCCTACCTTGGCAAATGTTACGGTTCGGCCGTACATTATAGATTTGATCCAAGAATATCAAGCCATGGATGCGGAATTGTTGGCTTTCCGGGACAAGGAAGTTGCCAAGGGCAGTGAAGACTTTTCTCTCACTAGTCGGGGTGCTATCACATTCAAGGGAAGACTGTGCGTCCCAGCCAATGCAGATCTTCGAAGAGAGATTTTGGACGAAGCACACCGTTCGAAGTACACAGTGCATCCAGGGGGTACGAAGATGTACCGGAACCTCAAGAGTCACTTTTGGTGGCGGAATATGAAGAGGGAGGTTGCGGAATATGTAGCACGGTGCTTGGTGTGTCAACAGGTGAAAGCAGAACACATGCGGCCCGCAGGTCTATTACAGTCCCTTCCGATTCCCGAGTGGAAATGGGAGAACATATCCATGGATTTCATAGTTGGCTTGCCAAAGACGGCAAGGGGTTCAGATGCGATATGGGTAGTAGTGGATCGTTTGACGAAGTCCGCTCACTTCTTGCCTTACCGAACTACTTTCAACTCTAGTCAGTTAGCTGCTTTGTACATCAAGGAAGTGGTGAGGTTGCACGGAGTGCCTGTCAGTGTTGTGTCGGATCGGGATCCAAGATTCACTTCACGATTCTGGAAAAGCTTTCAGGAAGCTATGGGTTCCCGACTCGATTTCAGCACCGCTTTTCATCCACAGACAGATGGACAAACCGAGAGAGTGAACCAAGTCATTGAAGACATGCTTCGGGCTTGTATGATGGATTTCAGAGGCAGTTGGGAAGAGCATTTGCCTTTGGTTGAATTCGCCTACAATAACAGCTATCAGGCAAGTATCCAAATGGCACCATTTGAGGCCTTGTATGGGCGAAGTTGTAGGTCTCCTCTCTATTGGGATGAGGTAGGAGAAAGGAAATTACTTGGTCCAGAATTGATTGAGCAAACTGTAAACACAGTTAAGATCATTCGGGATCGATTGAAAGCCGCTCAAGATCGCCAGAAAAGTTATGCGGACACGCGCCGTAGGGACTTGGAATTTCAAGTAGGGGATCAAGTTTTTGTGAAAGTATCTCCTAGTAAAGGGATCATGAGATTTGGAAAGCGAGGCAAGCTCAGTCCTCGGTATGTTGGGCCTTTTGAGATTATCACGCGAGTTGGTGAGGTTGCTTACAGGGTAGCTCTCCCACCTCACATGGCTGCAGTTCATAACGTCTTCCATGTGTCTATGCTTCGGAAGTACATTGCGGACCCTTCGCATGTACTAGAATTGGAACCGTTGGAAATTCGAGAAGATCTCACGTTGGTTGAGAAGCCGATTCACATATTGGATCGGAGAGATCAAGTGCTTCGCAACAAGACAATCCCTTTGGTTCTCGTGCAATGGCAACATCATGCCCAAGAAGAAGCCACGTGGGAGCGTGAAGCCGAAGTCAAAGCAAAGTATCCCGAGTTGTTTGAATAGACTTGTGCATATGGCTTATAATTTTGTTTTGATTTGATGCATGTATGTATCGTCCAAATTTCGGGGACGAAATTTTTGTAAGGGGGGGAGAATGTAGCACCCCGGACTTTTTCATCCTTAATGAATAGCACCTTGTAGCTAATTGGCCATTTTTATAGTCTAATTAATAAATAAGGGAGAACTCGAAAATTCCGAAACGTCAGAAATGTGCGTTTTCGAAAGACGAACCCAACGCAAGTTGAATCGTCGAAATCCGACGAGCGAGTCAAAAGATATGGTCAAAACAGTCCAGACATACAGAGAACCGATCGCTCGGTCCAGTCAGCGATCGATCGGTCCATAACCGATCGATCGGTAGCTATCGCGCGGTCAGAAAGTTTGTATGGGGAAATTTTCCAGAGAGTGAGTTTTTGACCGGTCGATCGGTCATAAACACCGATCGCTCGGTAGGCAACCGATCGATCGGTCATAACCACCGATCGCTCGGTCCTCGCGTTTTACAGAATTTTCACTAAGGGCATTTTCGGCATTCGGGTGTTATACCCTTTCTTATATAGGATTGCCCGAGCCTTTAGGGCTCATTCTCAACCCTTAGAGTCTTTTGAGAGATAGAGAGAAAGGAGAAGGTTTTCCTAAACCTAGGGTTTCCATTTTGAAGAGAAATCAAAGGGGTTTGAGACCCTAGATCATCCTCAAGCACGTTTTCCTTCAAGATCTCGGCTCAAGCTCGGGTGGAGCTCGTGTTCCAAGCTAGGGCAGCAACTCACGGTCGTTTGGAAGAGGGGTTTCTTCCTCATCTCTTCAAGGTCGGTACTTCTTACTACCCTCCTAGTTATAGCTCCTCTTTCCCTTTATTTCTTCTTGTTTTCTTTCACCTATATATATGTGTTATGAGATTGGTGGTATGAATGGTGAATGGAGATGGATGTTGGCGAATGGATGCCGTGTGGATGATGTGATGAACGAATGGGAAAGGGCATTGTACTAATAATGAACATACAAGTGTGATGTGAGCATAACCCACATAGAAAAGCATGATTTAGGTTTAAGTGAATAATGAACACACCACATGTTTGATGAAATGCCAAGGTGAATAAAATAAATGATAAATTAAGGGAACCCATGTTTAATTGCTCTTGAAATTTGTTAGGGTTCATGATAGTGTGTTTCTTACATTTCTTAAAATGTGTAGATTATTAATTTCTTAAATTGTTATATGCTATGCCTTGTGAATCACTCCAAATTGTCATATTTAATTCCAAATGCAAGTATGCACACGATCTCACGAGCACGCATGAAATGACGTGATTTACCGATGTTTTGAGTATGGGACGTAGAGGTGGGGCATATCCTAAGATATGTTTCACTTCGCTTTTGACAAGGGCAAGACAATCATGCATTGCATAGGGAAAGGTCTCCCATCCCCTCGCATGACATGCATAGCATCGCATGACACGCATAGCATAGCATGGCATGACACGCATAACATAGCATCACACATTCTGCATGGATGCTAGTTGCGACGGGCTATGAACGGCAACTAGGCATTCACATTCCGCATGGATGCTAGTTGCGACGGGCTATGAACGGCAACTAGGCATTCACATTCTGCATGGATGCTAGTTGCGACGGGCTATGAACGGCAACTAGGCATACCCATCTGCATATAGGGTACTAGTTGTGACGGACTATGAACGGCAACTAGGCATGTGAACACGTTTAAATTATGAAAATGCAAGCATGACAAGCATGACACGGTTAACAAGTTCCTAATCACGAAAAAGGGTATTTCAAGTCAAGTTAAGTGCACGATGTTTTCAAGGGTTTTATCAGTCTTTCTGAATGCAAGCATGAATATAAATTGCCTTACTTCCTTGTTATGATATAAATTGTTCCTGTTCTATATATGCAACTTGCTCCCTACTATCTGTATGCTATGACTGTTGGTTAGTGCTTAGTACCCGCTGAGTATTCCATGCTCAGCCGTACTTCTTATGTCGGCAGGTGATGGCGGAGCAGCTGCTCCATTTGATATCTGTGCTCCGAGCCCTTGGGTGGAGGAGGAGTACGTCGAGGAGCCTTTGGAGGAACCTCCCGTAGAGGGTTACCATTAGGTGGTTGTAGATTCTGAGTGAATAGCTGTGGGTGAGATGAGAGATATACATTCATGTATTTTGGCGGGTCTGTCCGCACCTTCTTTTGGTTACTTTTTGTATAAACTCGGATTTCCATATGTATATACTTAGAGGTTTGTTAGACTTCCGCTGTGTTTTATAGTTATGTTTCCACGATAATGTCCTCTATTGTATATGCTCTGTGGGGTTTTGCAGGTTGGTTTGTCAAGCAAGTCATGTAAGTCATGATTGAGTCGTCCAAGATTCACGCAATGAGGTTATAAACTAATATCAAGCACTCCACCACAATCTTTAGCAAGTTTAATTAGGGTTACAATTTAACTCATCAAATTTCTTCTCATTCTCAGTCCTTGTGTTTTCTCAAGTTTCATAGGTTTTTGCATGTAAAAATGACAGTAAATTTAGTCTTTTTCATTCAATTGTTATCACTCTCCAAAAAAAAAAAAGCAATTATAAGCATCCTATTTTTGCACCCCATATTCCTCTCTTTTTCTTTGAAACTCCAAAGCATCAACCAAAGTTCAACCCTGTGTACTTGACTGCAACCCAAGCCAAGCCCAGATACTTTTCATTACCCACCAAATATCTATAACCGTAAATATAAAAGAGGCAATAGCTGGTGTCGACCAACTTTATAAATATCAAAAATGCCCTTTATAAAAGTTGTAATTTATATCTATACCGTCTAATAAAAAGGCTCGACTAACACCGATGGGCCCCATTTATATCTATACCGTCTAGTAAAGCAGATCATGCAGGCTTCACTTTTCCAACGTCGGCCTATATTTGCATCTCTTTCTCCAAGAAACCCAAATCTATGGAAGAAAAAATGGGGTGGGTTTGTTTCAGTCCCTATTCCATGAGCTATTGGATTATTATCCTCTGTTTTTTTCCTTAACCTACGCTTTTTCCAATGAATTTGAATTTTTGTTGCAGTGTTGTGTTCTATGCCTGTTCTTAAAGGCAATACAGTTTAAAATCAGTATCATTTCTTGAATTTTTTTAAGAGTTAATTTGCTACAAGTTTGAAGTTCAGTACTTGAACCGAAAAGGGCATTTAGTTTGATAGCTTGTAAGACGTCTCTTGTTCAAATGCTACTATACACTTTAATGGAGATTCTTGAGTCTAGGTTTATGTAGAAATAAGCATTTTAAAGTAGTACAAATTGGATTAACAAAAAAAAAATTAGTATAGATTGATTGCTTTGGTAGGATAGGTTCTCATGTTCTTCTTCTGGTCTCTACAGAGAATTCACAATTATAATGATTTTAAAACAGACCAAAAAAAAAGGAAAAAAAATGCTTGGCCACACTAATGTAACTACATTTCTATCATTTCCATTTTCAGTTTTTTTCTTTTTTTATAAAGATATACGGTTAGGCCAAAACCCTAGTTAGTGTGTTAGTATCAGCTCAAGTTAGTGTGACAGGTGGATATATCCATCTCACCCTCTCGGGATTGGATCCCGGACCAACGGTGTGGTGTAAACACACACAACCAACAAGACAAGCTTCACTTCCCCCCATTTTCAGTTCAAAGGAGCAATGTTTGAAAAAAAAAAGTTAACCAGAGCTTTGGATTGGAACTTCCAAACGCAGGACTTGTTTCAACTATTTTTTGTAAATATTTAATTAATGTAACAAATACCCAGTTCATATTTAAATTCATGAAAAAAAAGCATTGTTAATAGTTTAATAAAAGTAAGCCTTCACGTGCCTTGCACGTGCAAAGTTAACTAGTTCTCCATAAAAGCCACACACCCATAGCCTAGCCTAAGACCAAACCTAGTCCCAGGAAGTCATATCAGTCAAAAACCATCAAACTTTGGTTGTTCTAATGGATTTAGGCCTTTTTGAATTGCTAAGCTCCATTCTCCAAGATAAAATTAATTTCCAGCAAAATAAAATTCACATTGGCTATTCGAACACCCATCCCTTGGAGTAGCTTGCAAAGCTAATATGTCTTCCGAGAGCCATCCATTCGAACGACCACTAAGCCTATTCGAACACCCTCGCAAAACACGTGATTTTTAGTCTTTAAACCTTAATTTTGGCCACCCAAACCCCCCCCCCCCAAACAATTACCAAACTACCCTATCCCTAGAAAAATTTACAAATACCCAACCCCCATAAGCCTTTAAACCTAATCCCAAATCCTTAGACCAAAACCTCAGTTCCTCCTTCTCCAACCTAGATACTCTACAAAAATTATGAGAGAGTGAGCCCCCATGGCCCAAAACCTCAATCCCTTGAACCTTGGAAGCTTGATCTAGTTGGGGTGTAAGCCTAGGCTACCCTTATTGAAGCTAATCCTTTCTTGACCTAAGCACCTCACCTGTGGAGCATTAAAGAAGACATTGAGGCTCCCTCTCTTTCTTTCTCTTTCATTTGTTTATTGGTTATTGTTTTTTTTTTTTTGGGTTTTAGTCATTCTCAGAGCCATTTTGAGGGTCCATCCTCCTCCATTGAAAGGAGGAGGATGAATACTCATTTTTATTTTGTGTTTAGTCTTTAGTATTGTTTTATTTTGCATTCCTAGTCCATTTCTAGGAATCGTTAGAAGACCTCTCTCTTCAAGCTCAATTTGGGCCTCTCTACACCAAATATAATAGTGCAAAGGGATCTCATTTTGGTAAGGGGAGAAGTCTTCTATTATCATCCATGTATTGTCTTTAATATATTATTTTCTTTAGAAAAAGGAAGTGATTATAAACTATTGATAGTACCTACGATCGAGATGGAAAAGCAATGCCACCAATATCAAGTTGGGTTAGAGGGTTAGCGGGTTAGAACTCAAGGGTGGGCGCTCAACAGCCACACCCTGGACTACACGAGTCGCCACCCCCAAAGGGAGATACACTACGATTGGGACAAACCCAGGCGTGTCTCAGCTCTTATAGTAATGAATAGTTTTTAGGATAAAGCTTCCGAGACCCCCTTAGGGCTAGACCATCAAGACCGTGCTCTAAGAGCACGGGATTTCAGGTGGGGTCTACCATGTGAAATGGCTCCACCTGAAATCCAGTGCTCTTAGAGCACGGTCTCGGCCCTAAGGGGGGGTCTCAATAGCAACCAAAAAAAAAAAAGTTCGAAAGAGACTAGAGGCAGAGCCGGACCCGATTTTCACTGATTTTTCCTTCATTTATTTTGGTACGGACTTACTTACATGTGCGAGGTCTCGGCTTATGTGGTCTCAAAAGCATTTCCCTGTTGGTACAACACTAATGACTTTTGTCCCGAAAATTTGAAATATTTATATAATTTAAATAATTAGATAGAGAAACGATAACCACAAAATTTCAAAATCTAATCTGGTTGCAACATGTGTCACTCGGTTGCATCCACATGGCGAATTTGGAAAAGATATAAAAATTGCGACTGGGATAGCACCTCCTCCTTTATTTATATTTATATTTATAAGTAAAGATAAAGCTAAGAATAAGGTGCACCAAAATGATGGTGCATTGGTTCACCCTATTCCCTTCCCCACTCATATTCCCTCTCTTTAGTGTCCCTGGTTTTTTAACCAAAAGAAAAAGAAAAAGAAAAAGAAAAAGAAAGAGAAAGAATGAGAATGTTGTTCCCCTTTAGTTTCCCATCTACACGCCACTCGTCGTCTCTTCCGATGGATCTCCGTCGAGTATGAAATGGGAAACCTGTTTCGCCGTCAACAACGTAGCAGAAGTAGCACCAGGAACGGTGTAGTCAGAACCCGTTTTCGACCCACTATGTCGCTTCCGTCTTCCTCCCTCCTACAAGAGAAGAAGCCCCTTAAGAAGTATGCTTTCATTCCAGATACTTTTTCTACTCTCGAACAGGTCCGTTTCTTCCCTTCACCTTTTTGTTGTTTTTACTCGACAAGAAAATGTCGATTTGGTAGCCAGATAGGTGAATCCCACAATCCGGGCCTTTTTTTTTTTTGTTACCATTTTTTGGGGTGTTTGGATTCATGGATATGCATGCTACCGAAAATAAGGATAGCCTGCCCAGATAGCATCTTATTTTGAATATCCTGCCTGGTGAAGAACATATGCGTCTGTGAACTTGGTTGAAGCCTCATTCAGGGGCATCCATGTACATATGAGGAAAGGGGGTTTCAATTTTTTACAGAGCTTGAAGGTAGGTGCAAACGTGCCCATTTGACATCAAGACTAGAGTTCATGGTAGTTGACGGGAGCTTTGTGAGAGCGAGGAGCAAGCTATTGCTCAAGAAAAAAATAAATTTATTTTTTTTGGTATAAAAAAAAAGAAAAAATAGTTAACGTTTAAATCCTAAAATCTAAGGTTGGACTTCGTCATGCCCCCTCTTAAATACTTAAATACCCCCAAGCCCTCTTAAATACTTAAATACTTAAATACTTAAATACCCCCAAGCCCTCTTAAATACTTAAATACCCCCATAACTATGTTAGGTATTTAGGTGAAGGTATGGACCATGAGATTCAATCTTAGATTTTAGGCTAGTGCTAATAAAAAAAATATAAAATAGTCAACTGAGAGTTTAAGACTGAACCGTTTTTAAAGGTGGGAAAAAATATATATATGACACGTGTCATCAAGACCGTAAACTTGCAACTGATTTATGCTATCTTGAATTGAAATATGGATTTTGCTAGCCCCCGAGGTCCGCTGGTTCTAAATGTTGGCTTACGTCAACACGGTTCAATAATGTGGGCAATTATTGCAGTGAAGATGTTGTTGGCACGTGGTGCCATACGCGTGTAGGATGTTTTACCAACCTATACACGAATGGACCTTTTACTTATAGGACTTTACTAGCTTCATTCTCTCCCTATTACACTCTCCTTTTTTGGAATTTGCACGAGTCTTCACTCCCTCTTTGCCTCTCTCTTGTGGGCCCAAAATGGTGAGAGTGAGACTTGCACTCCCCTCACATATATCAAGGAAATTTACATAATTGATGTAGAAGATATGGCTGGTGTATTTTTGAAATGTATGAATAGTAAGAAATCAGGTCATCGACTCACCAAAAGGAAGAAGTAACATATTTTCACACGACCTAATTTTCAACTAGCACAACTTGGAGTTCAGATATTATTATATGTTGTTAGAAAGTTCTTGACGAGCCCTACAACTTGGCCCAATGAATATGAGATTTGTCGGACCCAACATCATCGTGAAAAGGCTATTTAGAGTGTTAAAACGCAAATTGAATACATTTTTTTGTTACTATTATTAGTAATCGTGTTGAGTTCGTTTTTAAGGATGCAAGCAGTGATTGCTCCATTTATCAATACATCCGAATGCACAATTTTAAACGGAAATGGACTTCTTTTAGTAAGAGTAGAAAAGGAAATACTACTATTTTTTACCAGTTCATAAGTTTCACACAGTAAACTTTGTAAATTGACAGACTCAAACAAATAAGGAAATAAAATTTTTAAGGATTAAAACAATAAGTGACCTAATCGACGATGTCTGAGAAAAATCTGGTTTTTATTAATAGAACTATGAGACTGAAAAACACTAGAGATATGAGCAAGAGCCTGATCCAAGATGTAAAGCTCATCCACATTACGTTCACTCTCAATCTGTCGCTGTGTCACCAGATCCTGAAATACACAATGAGATAGAAAAAATGTTATACTACAACTCAGATGCTTAGCTAAACTACTAACAGAAAATAGGTTAGCAGAAAATCCAGGAACATGTAATACAGATGACAGTGAGAGAGTAAGGGTGAGATTCATGCTTCTTGTCACATAGAGGAAAAAGAACCATCAGCTTATTTTCATTCTCAAATGACTAGAGCAAACGTTGTAAGACGAGAAAAGTGTGAACGTACCAAACATATGATCTGAGGCTTCTGAATTGATGATCAAGGAATTCCATATAAGGTTAATGAAGATACCTGATGTGCAAATGCATGAATACCTGTCTGAGCAATGAAAGTAGGGGAACCAAAAGATAACTCTATATGGTGGAAGTAACTAACTGAAGCACTCAAGTTCTCCTTTGGATACTGGAAGGGTGTCCTTAGAGGACTGTTGGAAAATGTTTTAGTATAACAGAAGACTCCTCAAAAGCGGCAATACCAGTAGAGAAGGCACTATGCGTACTGATCTGCATGCTTGGATGTTCCTCCATATCATCAATCACAAATCTACGTCTTTCTTGGAGATTAAAAAATCAAACAAGTCAATAAGCCGGATCTTTCAAATACGAATAACGCCTCAACTAGAAGTCTAAATCAATTCTGATTTATACAAATCAGGAACTCACACACTTCACAACCTTCCACCAAGATTTTTAACTTCTTACAATCAAACACCAATAACGTCTCAACTAGAGGTTTAAATCAATTCTGATTTATACAAATTAGCAACCCACACAGTTTATAACCTTCCACCAAGGTTTTCAGCATGTGAACTTGAGAAAAAACAATATAGGGTCTCCGAAACTCGCCAAAACTTCACGATTTGTGCTCCATTAAGTTTCAATCACCAAAATACATCAATTTTTATCAACCAATAGCAACATATAATCCCTACTAATTTGTTCCAATTGTTTGATCCAAACTGTTTTTTTTTTAAAACTCAAACAACTGAATAAATCTTCATCTAAAACTTGTCAAAAAAGTTTAGAAAGATTATCACAAATCCCCAAAAAAATAGAGATCTTTTAGAAAAAAAATTTCCCCAAAAAATACTGTTCACTGCACTATTCATGACAATATATTGGTATACAAGTATGCAACCACAGTAAATAAAGGCATGTTGATCACCTAAAGAAAGTAGTTCTTGTACTTAGAGAGAATAAGCTGTACTTAAATATCAAGAAGTGTGATTTTATGTTGGAGCGTCTACTGTTTCTTGGCTATGTGGTAAGTTTAGAAGGTATTCACGTAGATGAAGAAATCGTGAGAGCCATTATAGAGTGACCTACACCCCAAAATTGCTGGCGATGTGCAGTTTTTTCATCGGCTAACAACTTTCTACTATCCGTTTGTGAGGAATTTCAGCATAATTGTGGCACCCATGAAGAAAGGAAATTCCAGTGGTCAAAAGTGGTTGAGCAGACTTTTGCATTGATTAAAGAGAAGCTATCTACTAATTGTATTTTCGTGCTACCAAATTTTGAGAAGTTGTTTGGAGTGGAGTGTGATGCTTCTTATGTTGGCATTGGAGCTGTACTTTCTCAAGAAGAGAGACCAGTAGCCTTTTATAGTGAGAAGTTGAGTGATGCTTGTAAGCAGTGTTCAACATACGAATTGAAGTAAAATGCAGTAGTCCACATTTTGCACCATTTGAAGCTCTACTTATACAACAAGAATTTGTCTTGGATACAGATCATCAAGCTTTGAGGTATATAAATAGTCAAATGACCATGAACCGTATGCTTGTTAGGTGGATTTCTTTTTGCAGGAATTTACTTTTGTGTTAAAACTCAAATCTGGCCAACAGAATAAAGCAGCATATGCACTCAATAGGAGATCCTCTTTGCTAGTCACTATGAGCAACGAGATTGTAGGGTTCGAGTATCTCAAAGACTTGTATGCTAAGGACAAAGATTTTAAAGACATGGTGATACAGGACTATGCAAGTAACCTAGAATGATTTAATTAGGAGATCAAAAAATTAATTTCAGTTAGTGATGAAAATCGTAAAACACTAAAATTTCACAATTATAATAAAAAGCTAAAAGATAATTATTAAAGTCCTGGTCAATTAATAACCCTGCAATGATGAATGTCCAAACTGAATTGGGTGATTGTAATGGAAAGGAGAACTAATCCATGTGAATTTTATATTCAATTGAGGATTTCAAATATTAGTCTAGGCTCAACAATGATTAGGAAATGGAACATGCATGTAAAGTAGGGTTTCAAGAAACTTTGAATTGAATCACAAAACCCAGTAGTAAGATCTAATAGCAATTGTAAATTCAGGGTTAGGGTTTTGAAGTATTGCAGGTTTTTTAGGGTTTGGAATTGTAGCTGCAATATGGATTAGGTTTAGGGTGGTTGTGAGAACAATAGGGAAGGGATAATAGGTCTGTAACAGTAAAAGGGGGCTGTATATGGGTGCAGCTAACAGGAATGTGGCCTAGGGATGGTGCAGCAGTTAATAAAGGGCTGGAGAATGAAGGCCAACAAGGGGAAAGGCTGGTGGGGGGCTGCAGCAGCATAGGGGAATGCTGTAGGGGCTGTGGCTGAGAGGGGGAAGCTGTAGGGAAAGCTATGGCAGCAAGGTTGGGCTGGGGGCCTGGGGGCCTGGGGCAGTTGTGTGGGCTGTAGGAGGGTTGGGACAGCAAGGTCTGGGCTGTTAGAGTGGAGCGGCAGCAAGGGTAGGGCTGGATTAGGGTTTTGGTTGGTGGAATTTTGCAAGGAAAGCGGAAAAATAAAGAGAAGAAAGAAGAATATAACGTGTCTTCACACCAAGGATTGAATCCTTTGGCTTTAGACCATCCTTTCACCGGAGATTTCAAAAGTTTAAGCTCTCATAATTTTATTAATTCATCAACTGAAAATAAAATCTTTACAAGGGGTATTTAAAATAAAAAAAACCCCTGATTATAGTCAATTACTCAAATAACCCCCATTAAGAAACAAATCCTCAAAACTATTAACATAAACAAAAAGTAAATAAACTAAATAACTAATTAGGGAGGCTAGCTATCTATGACGGGTCACGTCATCCTATGAGCTAATCGTATCCCTTTAATCCTCCAGCAGTCGATCCAACGATAGATCTCCCCCTCATCTCTCGATCCAATGGTGGATCTCCATCGAAAACACGATCCAACAGTGGATCTCTGTCAAGAACATGATCTAAGCCCATATACATGTTATCCATCCATAATGAGACTTGTGTAGGGGCTATCCTCCGCCTCTACCAATACACTCGCATACTAGGTGATCCGATGTCGGCATCATATGCATCAAGTGCTTAATTTGACCTTCAGAGGGAGTGCACATACAAGATGGTTTCCTCTTCAAGGGGGATGGGTTGTGTAATCCCAGATGCTCATTACATGAAAGTGTTAACGAGTTGCCTGGAGGCTGGGAGGATACTTGGGACTTGGCAAGAGTATAGCTCTTCTGGATGAGAGGTATAATTGACCTCAAATCAAAAAAAGATGTTGGGAGGATAGTAAAGAGATGCCATGTCTATCAAACAGCTAAAGGCCAATCTGAAAACATTGGCCTCTAGGCCCTCTACACTTCCTTACTAGTATTAGAATCACCTTGGGAGGACTTGTCCATGGACTTTGTGTTGGGTCTTCCGTGGACTCAACGAGGTATAGATTCTGTTTTTGTGATTGTTGGCAAGTTCTCTAAGATGATGCACTTTTTTCCATGTAAGAAGACGATGGATGCAACCAATGTAGCCAATATATTGTGGAAGCATGCTGATGTTCAGAAGAGGTTGAAAGAGATCAACAGGGGCGGAGCCACATGGGGCCCAGGGGGGGCTGAAGCCCCCCCTCAACTTTGGGGAATTTTTTTTTTTGCATAGTGTAATGTGGGTGTGGCCTAGGAGCAAGGGCAAAGCCGGGTGGTGGTGGGGGATCTAAGCCCCCCCTGAAAATTTTGAGAAGAAATTTTTTTTTTTTATATTTATATTATTTAATTTAAGATGGCGTAGGCATATGAAAATGCTTAAATTACCGGTGTTTTTCATCATTGAATGAAATGGCCGGTCCTCATTGGTCCATGCCCTTCTTTAACCCTCACCAATTGTGGTTAAGATTCACTCACTCATAGAGTTAAGCAATCCAACCTAGTTTTTTAGAAAAAAAAATAATAAAAATCTTAAATTTAATTTTGATAAGCTTAACCAGGGTTAAAGGAGTGTTAAAAGGGACACGAGGACACGACGGTAAGTTAAGCAGTGGATGCCAAGTATAAGGAGAATGATGACCAACATTGGGGTCTAAAGGTGTTCAAAGAAGGTGACAACGTAATGTTTCATTTGAGGAGCGAGCATTTTCTAGTTGGGACATACAACAGATTGATATACAAGAAGATAGGTCCCTACTGGATACTCTTAAATATTTCAATGTGGCAAATTTATTTGAGAACCATGAACTGGAGCCAACAAATAACTCATCAGCAAGTTCTTTCCAAGTGGAGGGGGCTGATGTAGAATAGACAGCTGGAGACTTTTTGGAATGTTTGGATAAGAAGAGACTGGGCCACTAAAGGAAGAAGTAGTCCCTCCCTGGGCGACCTAATTTCTAATGAGTGCTTTGCGCCCGGAAGTCAGAATGGCTATTATTATATGTCGTTGGAAAGATCTTAAGGAGCTCTTCGACCGCCAATCAATCGGCAATTCATCTGTGTCATCATGAAAAGAGGCTGTGTAGGGGCCTAGGAGGCCAAAATACAGTTTCAATCAATTTCTTACTATTTTTATTAAATTTTATCTTGCTATTTTTAGTCCACTTTGGGTTCCGAAAGTCTAGCTGAGTCTAGAAATCCTTAATTAAGAGTTAGTAAGAGTTTTAGTCCATTTTTAGTTTTTTACTATTTCTGGAAATTTATTGAAGTTATGATTTTGTTTTTGACAATTCTTGATGTCCTGAATTGGCCTTTGCCTTTTCAGGTTTCAGCTGCCATGAGGGAATCAGGTCTGGAATCATCGAACCTTATTCTTGGAATTGATTTCACTAAAAGCAACGAATGGACAGGTTTGTGGAAGTGAGGAAAGCAACATCCTCATTTAAGTGCACTTATGTTATTTATGACTTATGAGTACTTGTGTTGTGCATGGAGAGGAGTTGGGACCCAACATTCACTAGGTTCCACCCCAGATACCTCCTTAGATGAAATTCACTCAGTTGTACTATGGTAACTCAATTCGGCTTTTCTGGACCTTTTTATTTATTAATTATTTCATTTTTTTAACTATTCATCCAAAAGAATGCTCTTTATTTGATGGTTAGGAGTGAGGTTTATTGATTTTTGGTGCAGGATATTTTCGAGCTAGGACTAATGAACGGAAGGTTCCAACACTCCATGTCTTCCATGTTTACAACACAATTGGCTGTTGATGTATTCTTCTTTTTTTTTTCTTCCACCCTATACCATTAACATAAATTTTCATGGACTGGCACTCCAATTTTTTCTTCCTTCGTAGGCAAATTTTCATTCAATAATCGGAGCTTGCACTCAATTAGTGACACATCTAATCCATATGAACAAGCTATTGCTATTATTGGAAAGACTTTGGCTCCCTTTGATGATGACAACTTAATTCCTTGTTTCGGATTTGGTGATGGTAGGTCAATTTTTTTTTCTTGATAAATTGTTCATCTGCCATACCGCTTGTTATATACTAATTAGTTGGCTGCTCTGTTCATGATAGTCACCACCCATGATCAAGAGGTGTTTAGCTTTCACACTGATCATTCACCTTGCCATGGATTTGAAGAAGTTTTGGCCTGCTATAAACAGATTGTACCAAACTTGCGATTGTCGGGTTGGCATCTTTCTCCTCTTCTTTCTGTTATGCTGTTGTTATTCAGTTCCATTTATGTATTACCATGCTTTCGTAACTAAGCCAACGGATTGTTTTTGCTTTACCTGTTCTAATGTATAGTTTTAGTTTCAACATCACCCTATTGTGCCAATAAAGTCTTGCTGATCTCAAGATACAAAGCCTAGAAATCTTCTTGATATAATGTGATTATGTGTTCCAGGGCCGACTTCGTACGGACCGATAATTGATGCTGCAGTAGACATTGTGGAGAGAAGTGCCGGGCAGTACCATGTTTTGGTTATCATTGCAGATGGCCAGGTCATGGCTGTTTTTTTTTCTTCCTCACATTTTCTTTCAACTATCCATACCAACAATCACCTATTGTGGTTTCTTGTATTGGGAAGGTTACAAGAAGCATTAATACGGAAGTTGGAGAGCTCAGCTCACAGGAAGAGCAAACAATTAACTCAATAGTCAATGCAAGGTACAACCTTGTGAATAGTTTGATCTTCACTCTCATTGTAGGATTATTCTTTGACTGTTAGAATTCTTTGCCTTAGTCATATAATTTGTTTAATGATGCATTGCAAAGACAATGCCTTGAGATGAAGGTTCTAAGTTCTGTAGGGCTGTTGGATTTTCAACTGCAGTGTCAAGAGTGTATTGCAGGGCAGATTTCCGGAAGAGTTATAAGTCTCATTGTTAGTAGGGGCATCTAAGATTTTTATTAGAAACTATATCAGACTGACTACTTGGTGAATCCCTATTCGTCATGATATACTATCATTGTTTGAAATGCTGATGTAGACATTCTTTCTGTCTCCAGGTAAATACTCCAATTAGTTGGAAAATCATAATTAGCTATTGTCTAGACTGGATGATGAACTCTTTACAAACTCTTTTTTTGTTTCTTAAATAAAAGCCTCTTAGGAGGAGAGGGGGGGTTTGGCAGACCCCTACCGGTTTATTAATAATAATAAAAAATGGGGGGGACATAAACCTTACCCCTAGAGATGCAAGAAAAAAACCAAACTAGTTTCTTACATGTCTGAGACTCCCTAAACCTATTGAACACAAATACAGATTCTGAACAAGCATATTGAACAAAAGATGTTTGACATATGGAAACAGAGAATTATAGAGAAGACAATAACATTGTTCCCGTAAAGAGTAACACAAGTAAATTGTTTGCTTTCTTAAATCCTATATCACAATATGTGGAAAGGACACGATCGTTAGTCCTTGTTAAGGTGTACAGTAATCAAATTATTAAAATACCCTTCTAGAGCATACTTGGCAGTGAAGCTATGGATGTATAGCATAGACCATAGTTGCAGGGAAGCTATGAGAGGGTAGGTTGGTCGCTTCCTAAACTTGCTTCCTAGGAAGCAAGCTTTCATCACGTCCCATTGGGTGGTCAGGGGGCTATGTATATGTGAAATGATGAGATAGACCCAAGTTTACAGCCTATGGTATAGACCTTGAGCAAGTATCATTGGATTACAACCAAAGGCACTTACTTCTCTACAAATAACTTGTGTAAGATAAAAATCCAAGGTATGGCTACCTATACAAATATAATAGGATTGGGGTGCCTATTTCTCATTTCTTGTTTCTTATTTTCTAAGGATTTTTTAAGTTTCGCTTCCGCTTTGCTTCTTGTTTCCCCTTCTCGCTCTGGTAATTATGGCATAGACAATGGATGGTTTGCCTTTTAAGATAATCTAGTGATACCTCTTTTGATGGTTTAAGTTGTAAGAGCTAACTGAGTTCCCAAAATTCACTGCACGCCCCAATTGTGGAAGAAGTTGAAACTAAGAACATTTTCTTTTCTTCTTTGTTATAACCAGTTTGTATCCACTTTCAATTGTGCTTGTTGGCGTTGGTGATGGACCCTGGGAAGACATAAGGAATTTTGATGATAAGATCCCTGCACGTGTATTTGATAACTTTCAGGTATAACATCGTATCTACAGGGAATCTTTATGAAATTTGAGACTCTGAACCGTATTCTAATTTTGTGGCTACAATTATTGAATCTCTGACTATGTTTTTCCTTTGCAGTTTGTTAACTTTAATGATATTATGTCTAAAGATGTAACGCCCTCTCAGAAAGAAGCAGCATTTGCTCTTGCTGCACTCATGGAGATCCCCATCCAGTATAAAGCAACCAGGGAACTTGGCATTCTTGGGTAGGTACCAATATCATTCTTTGGTAGGTTACAATAAGTTAGAAATGGGTACCTATTATGTCCTATATACTTAGTGGGGCTCCATTCCTAGTCTTCCCTCACATGTGGGATTCTCTCGCTACGATTCCCAAGATAGCATCTACAAAACTAACCCACACGGGTAGCTTAGTTGGTTCCGGTCTTGGTAGAAATCTTCAAGGTCTCGAGTTTAACTCCTTTTGGACTTACCTGATGCATGTGATTTGCGAGTGATAATTCACTACAAAATTAAGGGTTTTTAGCGGTGGTTCAAAACCGCCATCCCTAATGCCTAAACTGCCGTTAATAGAAATTTCGGCAGTTTTGCCTACCGCCGCTAAATCCCTGGTTGGAGAATCTTTAACGACAGTTTGTTATAACCGCCGTTAAATTTGTGCTCTTTTAGCAGTGGTTATAGGACTAGTGGTTATTAAAGGGTAACTCTGTAAATTAATGTACTTATACGACGACGGTTTTTAACTACCGCCGAATATCACATATATAACGGGGGTTTAAAACCGCCTCCGTTACTAATTAATTAATAATATAAATTTTATTAATGGCGGTGGTTCAAACCGCCGTTGTATATATAATGATTATTTTATTTATTATTAATAACGGCAGTTTTGAAACTGCCGATGATAGTCATGAATTTTAAAAAAAAATAGATTTTTTTTTGTACCTATCACTAATATAAAATTATTTAAACTTATTCAGACAATTTTTTGTACCTGTAAGCAATATATAATAATTCCGACAATGTTACCGTATATAAATGCCCATAAAAAGTAATGAGTCCATCACACAAATATATATGCCCATAAAAAGTTTTACAATAAATAAAAATAGAAATCCTATCTATAAATCTTGCACTCCTCCTGCTGGTCCGAAGCCTGACAATTGTGTGTTGCTGGCCCACTCCTACAAAAACAAGAAAAATATAATTCAGTATTAAAATATCAAAATGATAAGTTGTTTTCAGTCACACTGATTTATAATAACTTACTGTACAAAAAAAAAAAAGCAGATGATACGATTTTAGACACCTGAGATGGATCCTTTGCAAAAATAGTAAAGTCTAACCCTAAATGTGCACCCCAAATCCCAATCGAGACCCAGCTTTTTATGCGGTTTCTTCTAACATGTGTATTTCAACATAACCTAAGCGTGACAATTGGTTTCGAGGGATTCAGAGCTCGTTTGCCCGATTTAGACACCGAGGAACCTGAATTCCTTACTTTTGGAAAACAATTTGGCCCAAACCTACAATAGCGCTCCAAATCTCAATTGGGACCTATTTTTGATGTGGTTTCTTTCTCTTCATCAAAAATAGGAGGTAGAACCAATTTGACATAACGTAAGTGTTAGAGAGAGAGAGAGAGAGCTCTTACCGGCAGTAGGGTAGCTCCGGATAGGTGGCCAGTGGTCGGGAAGCTGATGGGTGTAGGAGAGAGGAGATGGGGCAACTCCGGAGATGGCGTCAGAGATGGGGAGAGATGGGGAGAGCAGAGAACAGCAGAGGGGAGGAGACGGGAGAGCAGGAGAAGGGAGATCGCGAGGAGAAATGGAGAGACAATTCGAGCCATAATTTAAGATTTTTAGCGGCAATTTTTAATATATAGGTATTCTAGGGTGGTTATTTTAAAATTGCCTCTAATATAGATATCTCATGCGACAGTTTTCTTTTTGTGTCACCAATGGTCTTAGCGGGAACCAAAAATTGTGGTGGGAACTCTATTCCAAGGTGGTTTATTAAAAACCGCCGTAAATAAATGGGTAACAGCGGTGGTTGTGAAAAAACCGTCGTCAATAGTAAGGTATTTGCAGGCGGTTTTTAAGAAACTGTCTCTAATCTGGTAGCGGGAGTTATATTCAGAGGCGGTTTTATATGGTTGCCTCCTTATGTGCGTTTCGACGGCAGTTTTATCTCACCGCCGCTAATAGTCTGCCACTAAGCCTTTTTGTAGTGATTGCGTGCATCCGAAGGTACTAGTCTTTCCTTGTCATGGTTGGGGACACCCTCGGTTACCAAGAAAAAAAAACTTTTGCATAACTAGTTAATTGGCTTGATTAAGCAATCTGTCTTATATATGCCTTATTGAATTGGAAAAAAAGTCAGGTGACAGGGAAAGCGAAAAAAATAGTTCCACGCCCTCCTCCAGTCCCTTTCACTCGACGGCTACAGCCACTTCATGAACCGAGCAACCTTTCAGCATCTAGTAGCAGGAATGGGTCGAACCAGGTAAGGAAGGACATACTATTAGCTACTTTTGTCGATTTAAATTAGTGGGTCATTTTTACAAAGTTTTTTTTTTTTTAATTGTGGATGTAGGTTTGCCCAATATGCTTGACTAATGAAAAGGATTTGGCCTTTGGATGTGGCCATATGGTAAACTGCATTAATTCTATATTTACCTTGGTTCTGAATAAGAAAAAGAAAAATGCCTTTTTCCTTCTTTAATTGTCCTAGTAATGACTCTTGACCGATAATTATATAACTGCAGACTTGTAAAGAATGTGGGCCAAACTTGTCCACTTGTCCCATATGCCGTGCGCCAATCAGGAACCGTCTCAGGGTATACACTGGGTGATCGCACCCACTGGGATACACATCAACTTGTACAATATATATATATATATATATATATATATATATATTTTTTTTTGTGTTTGTGTTTTATAACATGCTTGTGTTGATAACATCTTTGTATGTACGTAGGATCTATTGCACAACAATTAGAAATGAATAGCTTTGAACATTTTAAAACCTCATGGAAGTGGTCCAATTCAACTGAGGTCATTTAGAACTGGCTTTTTGAAGATCACACTTTCATGTTGCATATGTCAAGTCACTCCACAAGCCATGGGTATGAGTACGGGATCAATGTATGCCTACATGGTACTGTTTAGCTGTACCAAAATATGTTCAATATCTTTCCATTTAAAACAAATTATGGAAACATGATATACTAAATGTAAGGGAGTAAGATCATCTCACCGCGTCAATCTCAAAATTTAGCACAAATGCCAAAACTCTTCTCTAATGTCGTGCCATCTGAGCTCTCAATGCAATATTTGAGATTTGAGATTGCTAAAGTGAAAAAATGCTATATTTGGCACGTGTGATGTTTTTAAAAAAAAAGGTGTCATTTTTTCCAACCACTATTCTTCTACGTCTTTATAAATTAACAACATTTTTAGAGAATATACTACATTTTCAACATTATTGATCATCAATATTCTCATATTTTCGGTACTACAATGTGCAATTTGAGAAAAGCGTTTTGAAAGAAGATTTGGATGAATTTTTGTCCGAGGAAAATCAGATAACAAACGGAATGTAACATATAGCATCGGAATTTCACATAATGGAAACACAATGAAACAACTAATCAATTAAACATCTTGGTTCTAAAAGAGGTCGGCAACACATCCCTCGTGATGGAATTTTCGACAACGAGCAACTAATTAACGATTACTTTGCCAAGGATCCCGTCTACTCGGCCGACATATTTTGGAGGTGCTTTCAAATGGATCGTCCGTTGTTTCATCGTATCTTAAATGTAATCTAATAAAACGACAGATTACTTCGTCCAAAGGACCTATCGGCATTGTCGGGTTATCCAATCTATATAAATAACGGTAGCAATTAGGATGCTTGCATAAGACATACCAGATTCCAAAATTTAAATTGTATTTGCAAATTATCAACAATCAGATCTTGGGTGATACTCAACCAAGCGTTGCAAACTAACACATCTTGAACCTTCATGAATGACTTTCCCCACTTTGTTGATTGTAGAGTGTTCCATGCTTTTTTGAAAAGAAGAAAGTGTATAAAAAAAAGAGTCTACAAGAGTAAAAAATTATTCAAATTGCTAGATAATTAAGCACAATAGAAAGCGGATATGCTTTATGATATATTTATAGACATTTTTTGTAAGGGAAATTTTTTTTAAAATCAAATATAGTTGTCTGTGGACTCGGGAGAGCAAAATTGTCAAAAGTTGAAATGTGGCTTATTGGTAGATAATTATTGGCGTTGTCAAAAGTTTTTAGATGAATCAAATTGGTCAAACCCCAAATATCTACCGAATGTCATATTTGAGATATGCTATCCTATTGGTTCAGGTTGGGCATGGAGCCGAAATTCAGCCCATTTATTAGACAGTTCTTAAGTTTTAGGCATGGCATGACCAATGGGATATGTTGTGCAGATTCTTCGAATCTGTAGGTCCATACGTGTGGCGATGGATTCGGATACGGACTCGACATAGACTTGACTATTGTCTTAGAACAAGTAGTGCCAAACTTGATTGAACATGCTATTTTGTATTATGGACACTTATCTGTATGTGATATATATACTTGTTATAATAAAGTGAGTTGATTACATAGAGTGACGCAGAATGTTATTTTACATTATGTGTCATTAATTTGATCATATACGTGTTGAACCCTACCAAGAAATGATAAGCATGAAACTCTCGTTTATTAGAGTGGATGTTAAATCATACTCAGCTTGTTTAGTAATTGACATATTAATCAAGTAAATATATATGTGAAAACATCAAAGTCCAACCAAAATTTCAATTTTTATAATATGTACGAACTACGAACATAGAACTTGTGTTGTGCAGTTGGTTGCCTTTTCCATTGTTCTTCCGTGTTTTGCTCTCCTGTAGATTGTCTTTGCCTTATCAATTTTCACTATCTCATGGGCCTCGGATTGTCTCTGGCGAAGCCAGAAAGGGCTCTCGGGGTTCCATACATACATTGTGCGGCAGTTGGCAGAAAATGGGGAGAAGTCATTTATTTTCTCCCCATGATTTTTGACTTCTCCCCATTTGATATCTCTCCCTCCTATTCTCACACACTTATCGCCACATGTTTATTTGTGTGTGAAAAAGTCAAAATCATGGGCCATGATCTTGACTTCTCCACCACATGTCACCTATTCTATGGAACCCCGAGATAAGCCCTTTCTGGCTTCGCCAGAGGCAAGCCAAGGCCTATCTCATGTGATTAGTAGCTTCCGGTGTCAGGGATGCTGATAACAGTAGCCGGCAATATCGGCATGCAAAGGTTTGTACATTGATGTGACGTAAAGGTGATATGGAGATACGCCTCCAATTTCTGATGGGGATAGCATTTGCGGTCGGGGCGTGCAGATTCGACACTCTGCTTAGCTCGAGGAGTATGGCAAGGGCAAAGGGTTTACTCTAATGCTCACCAGATTATCTCTGTGGACAAAAAAATAAGAAAAAAAAAAATGAATGAAAAGAAGCCAAAAAAAAAAAAATAGGTGAAAAAAAAATGACTTATGATAATGTGACTTTTTTTGTCCACCGATCTATTGCTCACTAGAGGGAGCACTAGAGTGAACCTTTTACCTATTGCAAGGTGGGGAATGTACCCAAGCAGGTGTATTCCCGAGCACAATGGCTAGAGGGAATGCTTTGGATGGGTAGGACTTGTCCGGATCTGGCCGGGGTTGATTGAGATCAATACCTCTAACAAAAAAATTCCCTTACAGTGGTGTCAAGTCATGAATTACCTTGATGACTTCCTCTCCCCTGTGATCGTTGTTCTCTGATACACTTTTATTGTCACCACCGACAAATCGATCTTCCTCTGCCAATTTCTTCTTGGTTTAATAAGTTCCTCAACCTTCTTTTATACTCCCCCGGATCCGTTCTTTTGCAGAGACTTATATAAAGTCTTTGACGTTTTACAAGTTGTCCTTTTTGATAGTATGCATTTTCTTTTGAGAACTAGATATAACATGTTTTTTTATCTCTTGGTCTGCAATTCCCGTAAGTCTTCTAAAGCAATAAAATAACTTATTATAAATCTCATAAAAAATTATGACATGAAATCTCATGATAGTAAGAATTGGTAAGAGTCAATATTGTTCAAAACCTTTGATAAAGTGACTTAAATTTTCTTAATAACTAGCTTGACAAAGTGTAAAGTGTCAAATTTTGTAAGCATTAGCCAAAGAACGGAACCTTAGGAAAATCCCCATTCTCATTGGCTTCCAAAATTCCCATATGTGCGCTGCTTATCACCTTACTTCCCACTTCAATAAAATGATTATATGAAAAAAGAAGCTCTACCCAACTTCGAAGCAACTGAAAGTTCCAAATTTATAAACGAGGTTACTTATTCTTTTTTTTTTGCTTCCTTTACCATTTTACCTTGGTTAGTAGTTGTCATCAATAAGTGAATAAGATGATAAATTCTGCCAAGACATCACTCTTGAAATCAGATCACATGACTTCACTCTTAAGAGTGGGTATAGGGATGGCAACGGGATGATTTTGGGGAGCATTTAAACGTGGTAGGAGCAGGTTTGAGAATTTGATGTTAAACCTGAGTCAGGTTTGGGCCGGGGATGGGTTTAGGCCACCCCGCCCCGTCCCGTCCCGTCCCGTCCCGATCCGTTCCATTTATAATGTCAAATAACTATTTTATCCTTATTTCAATATTACAATTACCTAATTCTTAGTGAATATAGTATGAAATATAGCCCCAACCCGTCCCATCTACTACTTAATCGGACGGGGCGTGGCAGGGACGGGAACGGGTATAAGAATTATTTTGAAAAATCCATCCTGCATTGCCCCGCCTTGGATTTGGACTAGGAGTTTTCCATTAGGGGCAGGGTCGGAATGGGGCACCCAGCCCAAACCTGCCCCGTTGCCATTCCTAAGTGGGTACACCATACCATTGGAGCAGACAGAAGACTCATGAAGTTATTATGTGAAAATTTGCAAGAGGCCATTATTTTAATATCCAACTGTCTTCTTTGATGTGTATTTATATTACTTATTGACATTCTACCTGCACTATGATATCTTCCCATAATAATTATTATTATTATTTTATTTTATTTATTTTATTTTATTTTTTGGTAACTCAGGGTGTGTCCCAACCCTTTGGGTTAAGACTATCTCCAAGAATGTGACGATAACCTGCAACCCACCCCACCAGGAAAGTCCGAAAAATCTAGGTGGGACTGGCCCTAAAGGGGGAGTGAGAAAAGGAACCCAAGACTTCTCAATTGGCGAAAGGCCCAAGAATCACCTCTCGGTGCCAAAAGGCCAAGGAACCACTGGTCCACCCCTATAGGGTTTACGGAGAATTATATTTAACTATTTGTACTTGTTTATTAGAAAGGAAAGTGATTGAAAACTCTATTGAGGGTTGTCCCATTGAAAATCCAACCCACATGCATTAAATTAAATGGTGGCCCTAATTGATGTTTAGTGTCATCGAATTTTCAATCCGACGGTCTTAACTCCAGTACATATTATAAAGTTTTAATTCACTTTCATATGGGGCCAAATCATCTCCGGCAAATCCGGTTATCACCCCTAGAGGTCACCACGTGTCTCTTTTGATACCTCTTAATCATGGGTAAGGTTCAACCACCTATTTTTGGTTTTTTTTTTTTAATAGTAATTCTTTTTTTTAATTAAAAAACATTTTTTTATATTAAAAAAATTCAAAAAACATTTTTTTAATTTTTAAAAAAGAATTAATATTTTTTAAAAAAAAACCAAAAATGGTTGGATGAACCTTACCCGGGATTTCAAAAGAGACACGTGGCGACCTCTAGGGGTGATAACCGGATTTGCGAAATCCGCTTACCACCGTAGAGGATTTGACTCTACTAACAACCACCACTTTGAGGTACATAGGATCTCAAAATGTCAAATGCCCTTAAAATGGGGAACAAGTATTCTTATAATGTGAGTTCGGACGCTGTTGCCCTTTGGCTTTGAGCCTTACAAAGGTAAGTCCCACACTCAACAAGTGTGGACCCCATATCGCCGATCAGTGGGCCCCATATTTTGCAAGATAACTTGCGCTGTTGCCCATCCCAACTCGTCTTATGCTGTACACGTGGAATACATGCACACAGACAGCCGGCCCCGGATTATCTCTGGCGAAGCTAAAAAGGATTATCGGGAAACCATAGAATTTAGGACGTGTGGCGTTAAAAATAGAGAAGTCGTTTCATTTTATTCTCATGATTATGACTTCTACTTACTTGATATCTCTTCCCCTTTTATCTCAACAACCTTATGGCCATGTGTTATATAGTGTGCGGAGAAGTTAAAATCATGGGACCATGATTTTGACTTCCCCTCCATCACTTGTCCCATATTCTATGGTTGCCCCAAACATGCTCTTTCTGGCTCCGAGCACCAGCCGTAAATGTCTTAATTAGGGTTTGTACTCTATGGAAGAGCTCCTTATCTATCTTGGAAAAGAAAAGTTGGACTACCCTTCTTCCTTACAATAGGAGTCTATTAATCAGACGGCTAAGATGAATTCAATTTTATGATTTTGAGTCCATTGATCAGACGATTTGGATCATTTATGCCGAAACCAAAGCTTTGTGATAGATAGAGGTGACTGGTGAGGTGAGAGGACCACACACCAGTCTCCCAGTATGCTACACAGACACCAGATCAGTCTTACCTTAGCAATGAAGAAATCAGGGACCCATCCGTCATTCTTAGAAAATCTATCAGACCAAACAGAAAAACTCTCTCTCTCCTCCTGTCTTCTCTCTCTCTCTCTCTCTTCATGTCTGGTAGTGGTTGGTAGTTCCGTTTACTCCGTCCACCTTTTCATGTCGTTTGTGTTACGTCTCAGATAAAGCTCGAAACTCTCTCTCTCCTCTCTCTCTCTACACCTGGAGGAGACATACCAATGTCAATGTGAAGAATCAATCCCCTCAGACTCATCGCCATTTTTGGAGTTCCTCTCCTAAACATCCCCTATATCTGTTTGGCATCAGATCGACCCAAAAACCAGATTTCAATGGGGATTCTTGAAGGCTTAGTAGCTCCATTGTTGCTCTTAAATTTGTTAATTAGCTCTGTTTATGGTAGATTCGTGGTGGAGAAGAGCAGCATCAGTGTTATTTCGCCTGAAGATCTCCGCTCGAAGCACGATAGCGCAATCGGAAATTTCGGAATCCCTGACTATGGAGGTTCCATGATTGGCTCTGTTTTTTATCCTGAAAATGGCTCCACGGGTTGTCACTCATTTGATGACAATAACCCTTTTAAGTCCAACTCTTCTCATCCCAGGATTCTTCTTCTCGATCGCGGAGGTAATTTGTTTGTTTGATTCCTCTCTGTCATCTGATTTAACATGCATAAATCTTGCAGTTTTTTTTTTTTTAATTTTAATGGGTAGCGATTAATTCAAAAACTTAATAATGGGTAGCTATTAATTTTTGTTGTTTTCAATTCTAGAATTTATGTGATACTCATGCAACAAGGCCTTTCCAGCTAATTTTTGACACAATCGTTTAGTTTTCGTTAATGGGTAGCTGTTTGTTTTTCTTTAAGCTAGGATTACCTCTAAAATCAATATATTTATATGTTGAGGGGTATTTTCTATCTTCTGGATTTATCCTTTTTATTGTTCTGAATCTGAGTCTTGAATTAGCTCCTCTGTTTTTCTCTTCTTCTTTTTCTCTCCCTGGGCGTTTCCTGAATTTTGTTCTTCGTACAAATGACGAAGACGAACACTGATAAAACCACTGCTGTGTAATTTTCCTTCTCTACGATTAATTTAATTCGTTTGTAGATCTTGTGGAGGTTAATTAGCTTCTGCAGTGATTAATTTATATCATAGTATTAAAACTCACAGAGTCGACTCAACTCGGCCAAGTTTCAAGTCGAGTTTGAGGTAAAACTCGGTTTTAGCACTGAAAACCGAGTAACTCACCCCGACTCGCCCAAGTTTTGTATTTTTTTTTAAAACAAAAAATAGAGTAAATCGCCTGCCCGAGTGACTAAATTATGTTTTTTTTTCTTTTTTTTAACACTCCACCCACTCTTAAGTATAAATAGGAAACAAAAGGGGGTGTTTAGTATATATTGAATTATATATCTCATTTTAGGCATGGTTTATCATTAATTGTGAATTTATACCATATATACATACAGTACTAGAAAAATACTATATATGCCCGAGTTTTAGGTGCCATGCTTGGATGAGTTTTGCCCGAGTTGACTCTACTCTAAAAGTTTCCGAGTCGAGCCAAGTTTTCGAATTTTAAAACACTGAATTATATAACTACTCCAAAAGGGCCTTTCATTTGTATTTCTGTCTTTCACTTTTATATAGAGTTTACTGGCGTAATATATCTGTTCTTCTATTTGTATATAATTTGGGAAATTTTCCCAAGAAGCAAGCAATCTTCAGTAATGGGTAGCTCCTAATAATTTGTTCTTGAGTGAAAATTTCCCAATTAAGAGCATGGGTAGTTGTTGATCCTTTCCCCCCCTGGCACTCTAGAGTGCTACTTTGCTTTGAAGGTGTGGAATGGTGAGCAGGCTAAATTTGCAGCAGTTTTAGTAGCTGATAACATAGATGAACCTTTGATTACTATGGATTCTCCCAAGGAGAACATTGATTTAGAAGGGTACATAGAAAAGATAAGAATCCCATCAGCTCTAGTAGATCAGTCATTCGGTGAGAGCTTGAAGAAAGCGTTGCAGAAAGGTGAAGAAGTAGTGATAAAATTAGACTGGACAGAGTCGATGCCCCACCCTGATGAGAGGGTTGAGTATGAACTCTGGACTAATAGCAATGACGAGTGTGGGATCCGGTGTGATGAGCAGATGAATTTCATAAAGAATTTCAAGGGTAATGCTCAGATTCTCGAGAAGGGTGGTTATACCCAGTTCATACCGCACTATATAACTTGGTACTGTCCCGAGGCCTTCATCCTCAGCAAGCAATGCAAGTCTCAATGCATAAACTATGGTAGATACTGTGCACCTGATCCGGAGCAGGATTTTGGTGAGGGGTATGAAGGGAAAGATGTGGTGGTTGAGAACTTAAGGCAGCTTTGTGTGCATAGAGTTGCCAATGAAAGCAATCGGTCTTGGGTTTGGTGGGATTTTGTGACGGATTTTCATATTAGGTGTTCAATGAATGAGAAGAAATATAGCAAGGAATGTGCTGAGGAGGTTGTCAAATCACTTGGTGAGTGCTACCATATCGGATTAACATTCATAAATTTTTTTTCCCCTGTTGTTCTAATAAATTTAATCTTATTCATCAGATTTACCTATCGAAAAGATTAAAAAATGCATGGGCGATCCTGAAGCCGATCTGGAGAATCAAGTCCTAAAAACTGAGCAAGAGCTCCAGGTATTTGATTTCTCTGCCTTTTTTCTCCCCCCTCCCTGTTTTAATGACCCTACTAGATTTTGAGATCTCACTGATCATTAGACTTTCCGTTTACTCTTATGGAATGTGATGCAGGGTTAATTATCCCAAGAGATGTAAATGTTAGGTCTTAGGACATACCAGGGCTTATTTTTTCTGATGTTCATTTGCAAGCCTTATAAATTCATCAGCTTTGTTCTGATTTGTGAAATGTAGGTTGGTCGAGGATCTCGTGGTGATGTTACAATCTTGCCAACTCTAGTTATTAATAATGTCCAATATCGAGGTATGTTATCTGATGCCCATATCATAGGTCATTACGCAAATTATTTAATTGTTTGCTCAGTTGCACTATGTGTTTCTCCACCAATAATGGTGTTTATAGCCTTCATTTATCATGATTGTCATGGGTTTCGGTGTCAAACTCGGATACAGAATGTCGGACACGACGAAACCAAAATGCATAGATTCTTCTGATGTTAGTCACAATAGTTGTGTTCAAGGTGTGTCCGTGTCCACACGTTTCTACATGGGACACACCTGTTGTCTTAGTCTTAAAGAATCCGCAACATAGCTTGCATTATTTTTCTAAACATCAAATGGGGGTTTCCTGGTTTTCTAAGGATTCCATATTGTTGGCATAGCGGGGGACTGTATAGAGTACAGATAGTTATAGAAAGATAATGATAAGAAACTTTTTTGTATAGTAATAGGAAAGCTAATTCTGATCGGCTATGCAAAGATTCTTTTTGGCAAGCCCTGTCCACCACCATTTTGCATTGTTAACTGTTTTTCAACTTAGTATGCCAAGTTGGTTCTGAGTCATCCTTGTGGCCAAAATCCATATACCAGGTTTCTTGAAGTTGCTTGGTTTAACAAAAATGTCAACGGAGTAAATTGTCTACTTTGCCCACCTCCTAGAAGTTAATAGTTTGATTTCTGCTGTTTCTTTATCAGCTTACTTTTCTTTTTAACCTCTAATTCCCCTTTCTGGTTATGCTCTTCTTAATGCAATATTCCTTGAAATAGCATTAACGTTTAAAAAAATTAATTTTTTTTTCATTTTTCCTTATTCTTTTAAATATTTTCGTCAGCTGATTAATCTTGCCTGAGTTGATTTAACTATGCCCCCTAGCTACGAGACCTTTTAACATTGCGTGTTGTCCTAGTACAATATTTGTATCTGAGAACCCTGTTGTTAACCTAAAATCTATTGTTGTGCTTCATCTGAAGGGAAATTGGAGAGAGTTTCCGTGCTGAAGGCTATATGCGCGGGATTTAAGGAAACCACGGATCCTTCAATTTGTTTGAATGGAGGTTGACATGCCTATTCCTTTTTCTAATCAAACAATTGGAACTTAAAAGTTAGGTTTATGCTCATCGATATTTTATTGGTCTTTTATTTTGACAGGTCTTGAGACTAATGAATGTCTTGAAAGGAATGGTGGCTGTTGGCTGGACTCACGATCTAATATAAGTGCTTGCAAGGTAAATAAAGAGATTGTATTATATTTTATTTGTGATATATGCCAATTGGAAAATGTTCCTGTATGGATTATGGGGCTTAGGAACAATTCTAGAATTGGCTTATTTGTAACTTATCTTGGGATACAACTTCCCTTTTTTAGGACACATTCAGGGGCAGAGTGTGTGAGTGCCCTGTGGTGAATGGTGTTCAGTACCGTGGAGATGGGTATACATCTTGTGAAGGTACACCTTTTCCTGTTATTGTTGTACCATATGTGCTTTGAGAAGAGACTACTCTGGTCTATAACTGTATATCCCAGACACCAAATATGTATTCTGATACAAATTGTAGTTGTACAAAATAGACATGTCACGTTAGTGCCTTTACCTGTACAACATGCTTAAAGAGGTTTCATTCATCTATGCTAAATTAAAAAGATTATCCTCACAATCAGATTTAATATTACCAATCTGTTATATAAGTTGCAACTATTTCTTAGTACACCATTAGTGGTTATGGAAGTTGTGTTTCCAAATGCTGTCATGGAATCTGATGACTGGTGCATGGTTAGCAATTCGTTACACACTACAAATGCATTTTTGTGCATGGCTCTAGTTACGTTCTGATCCAAAATGTTGCAAAGTTTCTTCTTCCACAAAATAACTAAAAATATACAAGAAAATGTTCACAAAATGATACATCCTAAGGGAGGACTCATCGACTCTGGCATGGTATTAGTCTATCCTTGGCAAGGCAATATCTTGCCTTTTTACTCTATACCTTTAAACAGTATGTCATGTTCTTACATCTCGTACCTCAGCCAGCCACCCCTCCCCAACAAAAAGAAACATGAACAAAAGAAAGCAATACAGTCACGCCCATTGGGTGTCATGAAAACTGGAAAATAAAATATCCGTTCGATCCAGAATCCACTCTCATGTACCGTACATTTCAGACTTCCTCTTGAGACCGGAGACATTTCCTAAGGTCCTTATTTTCATTTATCAGGCTCATAATGGTGAGAAAATAGTACTCATCAATGATCAAACTCTACTCTTTTGACATCTCATCTTGTTGATTCTTTCCCAATTCCCATGACCATTTTGTATTTCAGCCTATGGAAAATGAAGGTCAAATGCATCTCTACTATGGCTGCTAGCTTTTCGAACTTCTCATACATGGTTTCAGCATTCTTGAGACGTCCACATACATTCAGGGTAGATAGCTCCAACTATGTTTTTCTCAGTTACTACAGGAAAACTTGTTCTGTTGTGGCGCAGACTCAGACTCTGAGTGCAATAGCAAATTTTAATAATCTCTATAAAAATGTAAGAAGAAGCTGGATCTGACATTGCTAGTGCAATCTATTTTGGTGTGCATAAATTAGAAAAATATGTGGAGATGTGTGTCTCCCTATAAATTTTCCTCACTGAGATGAGATTTAATATTTTGCTTTTGGCTTTTGCCAGGATAAAGATGCAAGCTTGTTCCAGGACATGTTCATGTAATACCTGTAACTTTTGACAATCACTTAACTTACTTCTTTTCTACTTAATTGACAGCTGTGGGACCCGCAAGGTGTTCAATGGATAACGGAGGTTGCTGGTCAGAAACTAGAAATGGAAAAACCTTTTCAGCTTGCTCAGTTCTGTCATGCTATCCCTTGTCTTTGGCCCTAACAATTGTTTTTCCTATAGTTCTTTTAAGTTATGCTTCAATATTGCAAGTGCTATTATACTTTAATTAGTTATACTTGAAAAAATATGCTTTCTTCCTGTTCCCATCCTAAATTCTTTGTTTATACAAAATAGGAATCGGCGCTAACAGGGTGTCACTGCCCACGTGGCTTTCACGGGGATGGTCATAAATGCGAAGGTGCTTTTCTTTGATCCCAATTGTGATTCTTAAGGAACATTCCCTGTGCCATTTAGGATGTCCCTTGTCTGACAAAACATCATTTCTCTGTTTTTGTTTTGCATCAGATATTAATGAATGCAAGGAACATCTTGCTTGTCAGTGCGATGGTTGCACTTGTAGGAACACATGGGGTGGATATGACTGCAAGTGTAAGAGGGACCATCTATATATAATGGAACAAGACACATGTATTGGTAAGGCAGCACATTTCAGTAAGTAAACAGTGAATGACTATAAATGCAGAAATAGATTTTATGGCAGTTACTTAATGCAGCCAGAAGAAATGATTATTCATCTGAGTATTTTCTCAAATAAGGGCACAAAAGTTGAGGAGTATTGTGATCCTTAACTCTAGCTATCCTTCCTACTCTGTGCTCTACATTTGACATGCATGCAAGGTTGGGACCCACCCCACTTGGGGTCTCACTTTAGGAGATTTCCCAATCCAATAAACATAAGCATCTGTTTCGTTACATGGGACAGTAAGAAAAGAATGGCAGAAGGCCAAGAAATAAATCTTTATTATTGATATTGATGAAGTTCATGCTTGAGTTCTAATGCAACTAGAATCCAACGTCTCAAGGGTTGAAAATTTAATGAGGTTTTCATGTAGTTGATTTCAGACTTCGGACTTCTGAGCAATTCTTGAGGAATGTGAAATGTTGCGGTGATGGATGCCGATGAGTACATATAAGATAATAGTATTGATTCTTGTTCATGCATTGTACAGGCGAGAACACATCTAAATTTGGATGGTTTCTTACGTTCTTGGTCCTAGCGGGTGTGGTGGGTGCTGGTATAGCGGGTTATATATTCTATAAATACAGATTCCGGGTATGTTTACTGGAGATGCATTAATGGATACACGACCATATGGGATTATTTATTATGAACGACATATTTGTTTTAAGACCTTTGATCATTTTCCTTGTCTATTCTTATGCAGTCTTACATGGACTCAGAAATCATGGCTATCATGTCCCAGTACATGCCACTTGACAATGAACATAATGAGGTCCAACCCCTACGACAAGGTTCATCAGTATAAGGAGGTACTTCTTCCCCTTGGTGAGAGACGGTCACTTCTCTTGCATTGCAGTATTATGATACCCTCAATTTTTTCACAGTAAATTCCATCTGTCTTTCACAATCTGATTTGTACTTGTATTGTTGTGATTTGTAGAAACAAGAGTGAAAGCAACTTTAAAACCACTATAGAAAAGCTTCCCTGGGAGGGATAGATAAATTTTCAGATTCATTGGCGAACTCTCAGCTGCACCAGAAATAGAAAGGTCCACTCTTCTTCCTTCATCTCACCGTTTTTGGGAGAATTTTGTGGATTATCCCATATATAGGAAAAAAATTAGAAGCATCCAAAGAAGTCTTTTTTTTTCTTTTTTTTCTTATTGTGTAGATGGAATGATGGTGATGTAAATGAATAATAAGGCTTCAGAGTGATCAACATGAATAACCAAAAATAAAAAACAGTTTTGACTCCGTGTCTTCAAATGAATTGTCGTTCGTAGAACGAAGGAAGCACCTTGTCTTGTTCTTCAAATGAATTGTTTGTGGTGGTGAAGCTATTAGTCTTCAATAGGTTTCAGGGTTCTTAGGAATGATGCAGTGGTTGCATTTCATAGCAGAAGGATGACCATACGTTATCAGCATTGGCATGTGTTTGTGATCAAAACTCCAGTAACCAATAATCACAGGAGGGAAGACCACTTTGGTTGGTAATTCATTGCATCACATGATCTTCGAACTTCCTAATGGGGAATTTTGACGGCATGTTCAGATGATAAGAGTATGGATGAGGAATAAGCTATCCACAGTAGTAGTCCAAGTCCATCCCTGCATGCAAACATGTAATGAAGAAAAACCAGAATACCATATAAGAACTTCACTTCCTACCTATGCTGTAATGTAATGAAAAGTTGATGCTTTTATGGGGAAGTACATACAGACGATGCTTCAAATGGAAAAATCTTTCCTCACCGTAAATTAGCCCCATCCCAGCAATCAGCAAAAATCCCCTATCCTCCTCAGTCCTCCCTAAACATATTAGGGAAGTGATTTAAAACTTTTCCTGGACAGTAGTTGGGTTGAAAATTCATTAGTGTCAGTACTATACTATCGAGAGCTAGACTGTCAGGTTTGAAAATCTAATGATGTTGTCAATCATCGAGTGGGGTGGCACCATTGGATTTTCAATCCAGCTCTCCATAGTAGGTACTATCCCTATCGAGAGTTTTAAATCACTTTTCAACATGTACTATCCCTATCGAGAGTTTTAAATCACTTTTCAACATATTAATCGGATCTTGTCAACCAGCATATAGTAATCAAACAAAATACCATACTTACCTGAATGAACTAGGTTCTAGGATATAGCACAACCCAGAAGTTGTTTAACTGAGTTCAATTTGTTGTATTGAACCCTTGTTTCATGTTTCAGAACACTGACATCTGCAAGTATTGCTCAAACAGAGAGAAGAAAGAGATATAGAGAAGAAATGATTTTCAGTGTATTGAAAACTCAAGAAAGGTTGTCTTTAAATAGAGTTAATTAGAGACATCCTTTGAAGAGAAACAGTTTCTCTTTGAAAGATAAACAATCTCAACAGTACAAAAAAGACAAAAATAAGAAAATAGTTATTATTTTAAATGTTTAAATGAGAAGGACCAAAAAACTACTTTCGTATTTTTACTTAAAACCCACCCCAACCAAACTCGGAGCGGCGCGGTGCAGCATGCGTGGGTGTGAGTGTTTAGTAATTTGGGCATAGCAGTCACAAGGGAGAGAGGGGGATGTGCAACAAATTCTAATGTCCCTTGGAGGCTAGGACTTCTTCCAGCTCTCTTTTATATATATATATATATATATAGAGGGAAGGGATCCTTAGACATGTAAAAGGGCATATATGTTCACATAAGCAGACGATCATTTGATCAAAACGTCTAAAGGCCGTCATCGCACAATCTTTTTATGTAGATAAAGGTATTTTAAGATCCGTAGACATGAAATAAAACATACATGTTCACACACGAACACAACCATTCGATCAAAAGATCTAACGGTCATCATCACACAACCTTTTATGTGGGAAGGGGCAGTTTGGAATTTTAATTCCTGTTAACAACCGTCTACTTCTTCCTTGGGAATTCTCTCTTCCTCTTCTCTCTCTCTTCCCGTCAGTTTCCAAGCTTGGTGTTGCCATGAACTCGATCTATACATATCAATAAAAAATCAAACAAAAAAAGAGCATCCATCAAATAGTTAATCAAGAGATTTTTGTTGTTCCTGAGATTCGGATTTTGAGAAAAATAAACACAACTTCTTGGTGGTCGGACCCTGTATTTCACCGTCCCTTACCTTTGTGTAGATTAGAAAATAGTTTTTCTCTCTACATCTGTTCCTCAATCCCTCCCACTATAGCTCTATAAAATATTTAAAATTTATTGTCTTTTGTAAGATAGACTCATTCTCATCCACACCAGGATAGGTGAAGATTGGGAGGCATGTTCGTGTTAGTTACTGGTGATGAAATCAACTTTTTTAAACAGTGAAAGAAATGGGGTATTTCTTGGTTTCATTGTCTTCCTTTCATTGCCTTTCTTCATGAACAAACCCATACTCATAATGTAGTCTTACAAAACTTAAACAGTTAAATAGTGTTCCTAATCACATTGACGCGGGAGAGAGAGGGGAGGAAGAGAGAAAGAGAAATGCGTCCACAGGGAAGAACACACCAAATATTAGAGATGATATGGTTCCCCAATGTATAAATAGACGAATGAAGAATCTAAGGAGAGAATCTCAGGAGAGACGACGGGACGGTTTTAAATATTAAGTTTTCTAAATTAAATTTCCTAAAATACCCTAATATACATAAAAAGATTGTGTGATGACAGCCTTTAGATCGAATGATTGTCTGCATATGTGAACATATATGTTCTTTGATTTCCAATATTTTCCGTTTTATACTTTTTCTTTAACGCCTCCTATTATTTCCTTATTGTCTTTGTAGATTGGTACACATCAAAGAGAGAGTCTGTAAGATAGTTTGTTGATTTTGATTTTAAATTGTTTTAAATTAATAAAAACCGGATCATTAGGATCCGGGGTTTTGATTTTAATTATGGACCAAAACCCCCATTAATTTAATCTTTGTTTAGGTTGGGTGTTTAATCTCTTGAAAGAGAGAAAACACACTTTTAGTGCATTTCTCTTAGTTCTTTAGTCCCACATCGGAAAAGTAAAGAAAATCTAAAGAGTTTATTTACCCCCTTAGTTGCTTAGTTGTCAACAACTAATAGTGAGGTGTAGACTTTGACCCACCAATTCCTTTAGACGGTAACTAGGGTGCGCGAGCTGCGCTCGCAGCGAGCGCACACGCACGGGTGCGGGTGCGGTGCGGGCATAGGGCTTTGGGCGCTATGAGGCGCACTTCACGAGTCGCTTGGGTCGCTATTTCTTTTGAGTAAATCTGAGCCGTTGATCTAATCTCAACCGTAGATCTAGGTTGACCTTGATCAGATGATCGGTGTGGTTGATCAGAGCCGTCTGATCAAGTCTCAGGCTAGGTCCTGGGTCCTCTATATATATAGAGAGGCTTGGGGAGGGTCTGAGAGTTGTAGGAACTCAGACCAGTGAGCCAGACTAGAGCTTGATCCGTGGAGATTAGCCTGATCCGTGGCCCAGACCACGGAGCACAGAGACCAGTGAGCCTGATCCGTGAGCCCAGACCACGGAGCCTACAGTCCAGTGAGCCACCAGACCAGAGTAGGTGCACCCTGGTCCAGTCTACTCCGAGTAGCCATGGTCCATCATGTGGATATGGTAGGATCACCTGAAATCGGATGGTCACCAAGATGGTTCAGTCCATGACAGACTGATCCACTGTTCTACTCGATCTGGAATCCCAGATCGGGCATCTGAACAATATGGACGGTTGAGAAGCCCGAAGACATTCTACAACCTCATCAGGAGCTGGACACACTGTCCATTTCCTGGTATCCATGGATCTGGATCGATCCGGACAACCTGCTGGGTCTGGTTCTGGGCCTCTGGATGATGGGTCAGGGTTACAATCTTCTCCATTGAGCTCAAGGACCACCATTAATGGAGAGCTCCAGGTTAGGGTCCTCCTAAGAGGTCCCTGGTACGGAATCATCCTGATGGACCATGGCTACTCGGAGTAGACTGGACCAGGGTGCACCTACTCTGGTCTGGTGGCTCACTGGACTGTAGGCTCCGTGGTCTGGGCTCACGGATCAGGCTCACTGGTCTCTGTGCTCCGTGGTTTGGGCCACGGATCAGGCTAATCTCCACGGATCAAGCTCTAGTCTGGCTCACTGGTCTGAGTTCCAACAACTCTCAGACCCTCCCCAAGCCTCTCTATATATATAGAGGACCCAGGTCCCCTTGTATGCGCATGGGCTCAGCCACCTGGCTAGGCCCTCCTGCACCAGGCAAGCCACATGGCACACAAGGTCGGTGTGGTCTGATCAACCACACCGATCATCCGATCAAGGTCAACCTAGATCTACGGTTGAGATTAGATCAACAGCTCAGATTTACTCAAAAGAAATAGCGACCCAAGCGACTCGCGAAGTGCAAAGTGAGCCTCATAGCGCCCAAAGCCCTATGCCCGCACCCGAGCCCGAGCCCGTGCCCGTGCGTGTGCGTGTGCGTGTGCGCTCGCTGCGAGCGCAGCTCGCGCACCCTAGTTACCGTCTAAAGGAATTGGTGGGTCAAAGTCTACACCTCACTATTAGTTGTTGACAACTAAGCAACTAAGGGGGTAAATAAACTCTTTAGATTTTCTTTACTTTTCCGATGTGGGACTAAAGAACTAAGAGAAATGCACTAAAAGTGTGTTTTCTCTCTTTCAAGAGATTAAACACCCAACCTAAACAAAGATTAAATTAATGGGGGTTTTGGTCCATGATTAAAATCAAAACCCCGGATCCTAATGATCCGGTTTTTATTAATTTAAAACAATTTAAAATCAAAATCAACAATCCCCCACTTGATTTAAAATTAGTAAAGTAATTAAGAATTAAGTAAAACAAATTCAAGCATCCAAGAATATCCTGTGCATAGATGTAGGTGTCTTTCGACTTGAACCTACACTTAGTGCAAACAAATCAAGAAAGGCTAGAGAACCCAGTGGACTATGCCTTGAACTGCAGAACTCGTATTGACCAATCGGATTCGTCGCACACACATTCCTTTCAGAAGATATGTGTACTCATTCAGCTTAGCACTTTAACATCCATGCCTTAACCCCGGTCTTACTGAGAGTTCTAGAGATTTAGCCAGAATCTCATTGAAGGTGACGAGCCTTCGACACTCAGAAAGGTGAGTCTATCAAGAGTGCTTCTGCACACTCCAGCCTTTTACAGGCCTATAGTTACTCATTAAGAGAATCCATTTAAATTCTCAACCTCATCGCAGAATTATCTATAGATCTACTTGTCTATAGACTTGCACTATTGACATCATCCTTAGGAAGTGACACAACTTGAAATGACATTTCATTTTATAGTGCATTTGCAGTTTCTTACAAGGTTCATTATTCCCATTGAACCTGAGAGACTCATCAGGTTGGGTTTGCACCTAGTTCAACTGCTCAACTGGCTTTAGTCTCATTCCTCTTGATGTCTTCATCACAAGGTCCGTGCCAAGGCCCTTGGACAAGGGGTCAGCCAAATTCTCTTTGGACTTCACATACTGGATTGCAATTTTCCCATCAGCAATCAGACCCCTAACATGGTTGTGCTTCAGGCGGATCTGTCTGGACTTGCCATTGTAGTTCTCACTATATGCTTTGAGCATAGCCGCCTGGTTATCACAATAGATTGTGACTGCTGGCATTGGTGTCTCCCAGATTGGCACGTCAACTAGAATACTCTTAATCCATTCAGCTTCTTCTCCAGCTGACGATAGTGCAATGAACTCCGATTCCATGGTGGAATGAGTTATGCAAGTCTGCTTCTTGGACTTCCAGGAGATGGCTCCTCCTCCCATCGAGAAGATCCACGTAGTGACCGACTTTGATTCGTCTGGGCATGAATTCCATGTCGCGTCACTAAAACCTTCAAGCACGGCTGGTGATCTTCCTTAGTGTAGAGCATATGACAATGTACCCTTCAGGTACCTCAGAATTCTGATCAATGCTACCCAGTGCAATCGACCAGGGTTACTGGTATATCTGCATAGCATCCCCACTGCTTGAGCTATATCCGGCCTTGTGCAATGCATCGCATACATTAGACTGCCGATTATCTGCGAGTACTCCAGTTGAGAAACACATCTGCCTTTATTCTTTGTTAGTTTAATACTTGAATCAACTGGTGTAGGAGCCGGAGTACAATCAAACTGATCGAACCTCCTGAGAATCTTTTCAATGTAGCTTGACTGAGAAAGCGCAATTCCTTCGTTGCTCCTAATAATCTTGATTCCAAGTATAACGTCTGCTTCGCCCATATCTTTCATATCAAAGTTAGACGATAGGAACTCCTTTGTGTTAACAACACTTTGATCATCCGTTCTGAATATAAGCATGTCGTCAACATATAAGCAAATTATCACCCCAGAGTTGTCTCTGAATTTGCTATATACACAGATATCACCACTGTTGACTTGATACCCATCAGCTAGAAGGACACTTCTGAATTTATCATGCCACTGTTTTGGAGCTTGCTTCAATCCATATAATGATTTTAGAAGTTTGCAGACTTTCTTCTCGTTCTTTGGCGAAACATATCCTTCAGGCTGATCCATGTATATTTCTTCTTCTAAATTGCCATTCAGGAATGCATTTTTGACTTCCATCTGATGAATGATCAAATCCTTGATTGAGGCCAACGCAATCAACATCCTAATGGTGGTCAACCTAGCCACAGGGGCATAGGTGTCAAAGTAATCAAAACCCATTCGCTGTCTGAAGCCCTTCGCAACCAGTCTAGCCTTGAACTTTTCTATGGATCCATCTTGTTTCAATTTCTTCTTGAAGATCCACTTGCACCCTACTGTCTTGTTTCCAGGAGGTAGGTCCACTAAGATCCAAGTGTTGTTAGAGTTGATAGAGTGCATCTCATCATCCATTGCCTCTTTCCAAAGATCTGCGTCTTTAGACATCATTGCTTCAGTGTAACTTGTTGGATCCTTCTCGATCAAACAAATATATTCAGGGCCAAAATCCTTTGGAATTCTTGGTCGAGTACTTCTTCTTGGTTCAGAAGGAACTGGGTCTTCAGGCTCTTTCCGCTTGGAACTGGATTCCGGTTGGCCCCCCACTACTTCTTGACTTCTCTTATATGGGAATACAGCTTCAAAGAATTCAGCACTAATAGCTTCCACAACCGAGTGTGGTGCTGGAGTTTCCAGATTTAGAAATCTATACGCTTTGCTTAACATTGAGTAGCCAATGAAGACACAGTCAGTACCTCTGATTCCTACCTTGGGGTTATTCAAGTTAGGCAATCTTACTTGGGTTAGACAACCCCAAACCCTAAGGTACTGTAAGTTGGGTTTTCTTCCCTTCCACAATTCATATGAAACTGATTCTGCTTTCCGTTGAGGAACTCTGTTGAGAATGTGACAGGCTGATAAAAGTGCTTCACCCCAAAGATTTGGTGGAGCACCGGAGCTAGTTAGCATGGTATTAACCATTTCTGTCAGAGTTCTGTTCTTTCTTTCTGCAACGCCATTTTGCTGTGGTGTGTACGGTGCAGTTGTCTCATGACGGATCCCGTTATCTTCACAAAATTTAACGAACTCTGAATCAAGATATTCGCCACCTCTGTCAGTTCTAAGTATCTTGATTCTAGCTTCCTGAAAATTCTCAACTTCTGACTTGAAAATCTTGAATTTCTCAAATGCTTCGTCTTTAGTTCGGATGAGGAAAACATGCGTGTATCGAGAGGCATCGTCGATAAAGGTGATAAAATATCTTTTCCCTCCTCTTGACTGTACACCAGTCATTTCACATATATCACTGTGAATAAGCTTGAGTAGCTTTGATTCTCTCTCTACACCCTTGAATGGAGGTCTCACAATTTTGCACTTACTGCAGGCAATACATTTTTCATGCTTATCACTGGATGCGTTAGCTATCAGTCCTTAATTGGTCATAGATTTTATTTTCTTGAAATTAATGTGACCTAGCCTACCATGCCATAGATCAAAGGACTCAGTGATATAAGCAGAAATAACTGGAGTTTCATTCATAGTGTTGAACTTGAAAATTCCCGCTACAAGGTATCCCTTCCCGATAAATATCCCATTTTTGGTTACAACTACCTTGTCAGACTCAAAAACCAGCTTGTACCCGAGCTTGCCGATCAGGGCTGCCGAGACAAGGTTCTTACGGATATCAGGCACGTGCAGAACGTCCTTCAGTTCAATAACGTTCCCGAAGGTAAACTTCAGCTTCACCACTCCCTTTCCTGCGACCTTTGATGACGAAGAGTTACCCATAAACATGTTCATTCCTTCCCCCACTAGTTCGTAGGAATTGAACATATTCTTGTCACTGCAGACGTGACGGGTGGCTCCAGTGTCAATCCACCACTCAGACTCTTCACCAATCATATTGGCCTCAGTCACCACTGCCACCATGTTGACATTGTTTCTCTTCTCTTCCTTTTTCACAAACTTCATCTTCTTCTGAAAATTCCCTCTCTTGTTAATCTTGCAGTTCTTGGCATAGTGCCCTATTTTACCACAAGAGTAACACTCTACATCCTTCTTGAAATTTCCGGTGTTATTATTGTTGTTATTGTTGTTGTTGTTGCTGTTGCTGTTGTTGTACGGACCCTTCTTCTTCTCAAACTTCCCTGTCCTCTTAAACTCTTTCTTTCTCGGTTGAAACTTCTTTGATTGATGTGAATCAACCATATGAGCCTTAGCAGTCGGCTCCTCCTTCTTGTCACGCTTTCTGCTTTCTTCTTCTACCCTGACATGGTGCAATAGGGTTTCAAGATTCCAGTCTTCCTTCTTGTGCATCAGCTTCGATCGATACTCCTTCCAGGATGAGGGAAGCTTGGCAATGATAGCGTTGACATGGAAGGTTTCATCCAAAACCATTCCAGCCGAGGTGACCGCATCTGCTATCTTCTGTAGCTCTTGTATCTGTTCCATTATGGTCTTTCCATCAACCATCTTAAATTCCAAGTAGTTGGCAACGTGGAATTTCTTTGTTCCAGACTCCTCTGCTAGGTAGACTAGCCTCAACACCTCCCACAAGTCTCTAGCTTGCTTGGTCTTCCTTGAGTGTTGTTCATACAACTGGTCCGACAGTGAGTTGAGGATGAGATTTCGAGCCGTATCATCATCATCAATCCATCTTTGCACTTGTGCAGTAGCGTAATCCAAATCTATTTCAGCGATGTCAGGATCTTCTGGAATTTTCGGACACTCCTCTGTGAGGACATGATCAACCTTTGATTGCTTTAAGAAAAACTTCATCCTCTGCTCCCAGCGGTAGAAGTTCTTTCCATCAAATCGGGGCATCGGCTCCGTCTGGTTCAGTCCTCGTATTTGCAAAGCAGCCATGGAGATAGACAATATCTTCAAATTGTTGGTGTAATTGGGCTAAATTCCTGCACACATAGCCACTTAGCAAATACAGACAGATAATAAATGCAGTTAAATAAACAATTAATTATGGTAGAGAATCGCTTCGCTGAGAGGCGCTACAAGAGAGTCTTTCTTGAAGATAGTCGAAGCCTCCCATGTGCAAGGGATATGACAGCTCTATCTCCGGGATACAACTCAGCTCGGATCCAGAGGCCCAGAACCCTGAACCAGACCCAGCAGGTTGTCCGGATCGATCCAGATCCATGGATACCAGGAAATGGACAGTGTGTCCAGCTCCTGATGGGGTTGTAGAATGTCTTCGGGCTTCTCAACCGTCCATACTGTTCAGATGCCCGATCTGGGATTCCAGATCGAGTAGAACAGTGGATCAGTTTGTCATGGACTGAACCATCTTGGTGACCATCCGATTTCGGGTGATCCTACCATATCCACGTGATGGACCCAATCAGGGGTATCTTGTGGAATGGGTTAATCTGGACAAGCCTGTTCTTGTACCCAAACATAACCCGAACTAATAAAATTAGATTAAGTGTTATCTTGTCACCAAACAGACTTGGATTAAGTTAAAATGGATTAACTTAAAATCTGTAAACAAACGGGACTTAAGACAGAATTGATTCTGGCCAAACCAGAAACAGTTTCTGTGCAGAATTGATTCTGGACAGAACTAGATTCTGTAACCAAACTGAATAGGTGCATACCTAAACTGGAATAGGTTAAAACAGGATTAGACCAAATCAGAGTGGACCTAACCCTGTAACCAAACAGACCCTTAAACCCCAAGGGGTAGAATGGTAATTTTGAATTTTTTCCAATTAATTAGATTATCTTTTACTGTAAATCCGATGGGACTTTAGGACATTTGGATAATTAGGCAAACCCTAATTAAATGGATATGCAAATATTTATATATTTATTTTGAAGGGCATCCTAAAGGAAGATCAGTACTCCGTCTTCTACCGAGTAGTGCAAACTCGTTGGGAAGACCGGAGAGCTGAGTTGTATCCCGAAGATAGAGCTGTCATATCCCTTGCACATGGGAGGCTTCGACTATCTTCAAGAAAGACTCTCTTGCAGCGCCTCTCAGCGAAGCGATTCTCTACCATAATTAATTGTTTATTTAACTGCATTTATTATCTGTCTGTATTTGCTAAGTGGCTATGTGTGCAGGAATTTAGTCCAATTACACCAACATAGTTGAGGGTTGTAAGATATTTGAGGATCTGGTCATTTCATGCATAGTCGACTGCTTCCTATTTCTTATTATTTCAGTTTTTCGTCATTTGTGGAAGCATGTGTAGTAATGGGCAGCCATTATTCAATACATGAGCAACATTAAGAGTGGTTAGGAAGAAGTGAATCTTTTCTTTCCATCTTTCGAAATGAGCAACGAAAAAACTCTCAAGCCTTTTCAAATTTTGATTCACCGCAGATTGGTTCTAATTCTGATTTTGCCCTTAGGATATTGGTTTAAAATTATTGGAGAAAATTTCAAGAAAAAAAAGAAGATGAGGAATAGAAAAACATGACAACAGGTTGAATCTGAGACATAGATGCTTTTATCTTTAAACCTATATTTTTCCCTACTCAAAGTCAGCAATGGGGTCAAATAAACTAGGTTTCAGCATACAACGAATACAATTCATATGCTATTTAATAGAGTCCAATTTTTTGTATATTGTTATGCTCAAGTTGAAAGTATGCCTCTTTTTAATTTTACAAAAACAGTTCTTGGGGGGCATACATCGAATTCCAAGATCTGACTATAATTTTAATTGATTTTATTCAATGAAGGATTAGAAGAATACCTTCAAGACTTTACAAGTGAAAAGTCTTCTTCGCGATTCGAATGATAGAACAATACCTACAAAACTTCGCAAGTGAAAAATCTCCTTCACAATTCACACGAACCTTTTTTTAATTCTTTAAAGCTTTTCTTCAATGGAAGCTAATGGCCCTTCCGTTCAAAGCTCTTTAATATTTTCTTCTTTTCTTGATTGTAAGGCCTCTTCTTGATCAACAAAGAAACAATCTTGATCTTCTTCAAGATAAAAAAACTCAAATCAAGGTTGAAGATAGGAGAGGGGTGGACGTGCACTATTGAGGGAGAGAGAGAAAGAGATTAATTTAATCTCTTGAGAGATCTTTCTTAATGTTGGGCGTTCCACACTAGAGATCTATATATAGATCATCTTGATTGTTAACTTGTAGATCAAGTATAACTCCTCTTTCTAATTTTAATCCAATTAGAATTATCTTTCTATTTTAATTTCTCATCATTATCTCTTTCTTATTCTCTAAGAAACAAATAATTAATTACTAACATTTAATAACTAATTAAAAATAAATTATCAATAGTGTGGGACGTCCCACCCTAGGTGGGCCCCACATATCTCGCGCCACTTTTTGAATATACCCCATATTGATCACTTTTTGATCTTTATCAAAATCTCATATGGGTCCTACACATTTGGTTAATCACATCTTATGTGATTTCACCTATAAGAGTTTCACTATACCTTAAAGTGAAATACATGGAGAAATTAATTAATTTAATTCTCAATTAAATCAAAAATTTTAAGAAGGTCCTAGTGTGGGGGATCTAAAGGGATCTCTTATTTCTAAGTGTTTCATCTATTACAGTGTAGCCTTGTTACTAGGAAACTCTTTCCAATAATTCCATTAAATAATAGAATGTTATCTAAGTCCCTAGACTTCTACTAATCACAACAATATCTATTAACATAATGTAACTAACCCCTAGAAATTAGAGAATTACTTGTAAATATATTCTATCACAAGATTAGTTTATAGACACGTCATTCCACCATCTAATATTGTTATAAGCTTATGGGATAATATCTTATAATGTCTGTAATCTCTAGCTTATATTGAGAACTTTTTCTCTTTGATACCTTTAGTTAAACTTGGACTTTTAAATACAATTTGAAATTCATTAAAAGAATAATAATTATTATTTTTCTTTTATTCTGGAAATAATCATTTTGATAAAACAATTTCATCGATAAACACCAGTTGGATTTCCAAGTCCGGTTTGACAAATATCAACTCAATATAAATAATTCTAGATGAAGAGCAGTGGAGTCCTTATTAAGCTTTCACACACTTCTTAAAGTATAGTGTATATAACCCAACAAACCCGTATTTAGTCCGGTGTGTTGGATATTAACGATTGGCTACATCAAAACTATATAGGCAAATACTAGAGAAGATGTCCACCTCTCAGCTTAAGGGCATTCTATCAAATGGACTACCCTAAATATATATAGACAGTATATTTCTAAGGATATCCACTATGCGATCATGTTACAATATAAGTACTTGTTATTTATATTCACATCTTAGTCAAGAGACCATTCTCTCAGTGATTGAAATGCATCACTCCATCTTATGGAATTAACCATGTGTAAGTTAGTAGGAATATATTGTCCAGATGTATCCCAAATAACTTAGAACAATTCTAGGTCTACAAGAAACTGGAAAACCATATCTCCTTTGCATTTGGTTCAAAACCAACTGTATGGTTTTCCTACAATGTTACCTAAGGGACAAAGTAGTCTCATCTTATAAGATACTTTATAATATATTACCCAATACAGAAGACAATGCGTGAATATAAAGATGCTATATTACTAATGTAGATTAATACAAGCCCGGAATGACTTTTATGGGTATATATGTCTAACAACTAGAAGGTGACTATCTCGAAGACGAGAGAGATTTTGATCGATATCTCTATTATTGATTTTAATTATTAGATTTTTATTTTAATATTAAAGGGATTTGTAATCAGATTTTATTATGGATGATGTTTAGGTTAAATTGAGAGTTATGAATCATGATGGATGATTCAAATAATTTATATTTCAGTTTTAATTATGGACTTTAGATTCGATTGATATATTAATTGAAGAAATTTTCTGGTTCTTATTTTAGTACGCCTTAAATGCTCCTAAGATTGTTACAAATTAAGTAATTCACGTGCCAAGTTCTCATTTAGCCTAGATCGGATTTTGGGTCGTGACATTTGCAGCGTGTTGGGCAATCCCAATAGGTTGTGGGGTTGTCTCGCTACACAAATTTTTTTTCACTTGAGAGAATTGTCTCTGTGTCATATATATAATATATATCATGATCATGGAATCCATATCAGAGCCGCTATCAGTCGTCAAATTTAACAAATTGAAGCTGGTCACCTTTGAAAGCATTCTCTTGAGAGCGTCGACATGCTGCTATTGTTCGCAGTTCTTGTAGTCAGAGATCATCAGACCAAATTAAAGAGCTCTTGCTGCCACCACTATAGGGACTAGGCCTCTTCTTTCCTAGCCAACTATTCGTATCGGTTAGCAAAAACCCATCAAGGGATGGACTGTCCATATGTGCAAGTGTATCTTGTAGCTCTCCTCTGTCTTGAAGAGATGGAAAGTTCACAGGAGAACCAAAATCTTTCATGGCTCCGTTGTAGCTTGTTGAGGTCATGTTTTCACTGATAAGTGTTCGGCAAGCTTTCTCTAGTATAGTTCGCATATACTTTCCTTGGGCATCAATCCTCATCTGAAGGTGTTTTTGTACCTTCAATACCAGCACCCACAAAGGATTTAGCCAAAAAATATGCAAAGGGCAATGAGAAAATTTAATGATTCATGTGGGTTATTTGACACTGTTAGGTTTACCTCTAATTGTTCATGCAATCTCCTTTGTACTTCCATTCGCATCCTAAGTGCCTCGTTGACGCATAGGCTCCTGCTAAGGTATCATGTATACCATCCAACAAGAGTATCATGACCAAAATTAATACCCTGGGTAATAGATTAGATCTCAATCTGAACACATCTAGTTATGGGTGCAATAGAAGATTATGGTAATAATGTACTCGTTCATGCTGCGGCCCATGATCCCAAATGACGAAGCAGAATTCCTTTGAAGATCTAATGCCAACGCCACCGTGAAAATTGAATTCAGAAAACATCAACTGATCTTAACCAAGGAAATTAAATAAAGAGACTCCAAAATAATGATAAAGTAAAAGAAGGACCATATAACAATTCTAGTAAGAATAGTCACCTCTCTCACCATCCCTAACTGAGTGATCATTGAATTCCCTATGTGCTTGCTTCCCAAGCCTGAATTTCTATCCATATAAAAAATTAAATAAATAAATTCAGAGATGGGAAACAACATAGCAGATAGAAAAACAAAGCCTGAAACTTTTGTTTATACATACCTGAAGATGGCTCTTGAGATGGTAAAGAGAGAGACCGTTGACACCCATAGCTCTCATGATGGTCTTTGGTGTGGCCTCTAAAAATATAGGAGAGAAGAAAACCATAAATAATAGAGAAATGAAAAGATTTAGACATAGAATTATGATGATCAGTGTTGAAAGGTGTAAGTAGTACTATCTGGTCCTCCGAGCTGATTGACGGCATCAACGAATCTCTCATGAAGCTCAACGGTCCATCGGAGGCGAGGCTTTGGGTCTGTTGTGAGGACAAGCCCTGCGTCCCCTTGAACACACATAGGTCTATCAAGTGAATTCATATTAGGCTTCTTGAGATGGAACATTCTATATGAGTTGCTCTGGAATAGAAAGAGATTCAAGAACAAAAGAGATGGTTATGGCGGAGGAGGAGTGCGAGTTTTTGAACAGAGAATGGCCTGGTTCTCTTGTTGAAAGAATGGGTGGTCATAACAACCGTGTAAGAGAAAATAAAGCCCACCGACTCCAATATGCAAGCCCTCCTTTGCCAAAAGATTCTCTCTCTCTTCATTTGTAGAGACTATCTTTGTAGTTTGGATAGTAAGACCCCATTTTAACTATAGCTATTTGCACCCTAAAAACGATTAGCCATGATGGTTACAGCACAAAAACCATGCTTTTATGTCATTACCAACAAAAAGGAACTTACGACACTTGGCAATAGGAGATGGAATAAAAGCTCTCACTACATGTCTATCATTTTGGATGGATTTTCTAATCGATACATTTCATATTTAGCATTATCTCTTGATTTAATCCTTTCATAATAAATTCAAAATTAGGGTAAGGTGTGCAATTCGTGGCGTCACACTACTGGTCCATCTGCTTGTGGGCAGTGACGATATATCACTTAAGATAGTTACGGAGCTTTGTATCATTAATTGATCTGATTAATTTGGCTAATTATCATCCAAATAACAAGAGAAAAAATCAAACAGTGGTCAAGCACAACATGTATGGAACCAACTTTAGTGTCTGTGTGGTTGCTATGTGAGTATCTGAAAATCAATCCATAAAGGGATTGTATGTAGAGCTTTTGATGGCAGGAGGGGGGGACCTCTCCTAAAGCTAACTTGTTGGGGCTCAACCTTTATGGCTTTTGTGGAGTTGAAGATTGTCTCTGCCATGTATATATATGTTGTGCCTTTTGATCCTCAGTTTGGATTGTACACCAGGTTCAACAACTCCGCAGGTTTTAGATCAAACGTGTCTTGCATTAATAGGGTTTATTATTCTTATTAGGAATTTATGGGTCAGGGTTGGGCCTGATCCGAGCTTTTGATCCACGCACATAGGTCGCGGGTCATGAGAGCCCAAATGGATAGTCCATATAGAGAATCTGATAAGTTCAGATAACCTTCATGTTATCCACTAACACAATAATAGGGATAACTTTCCAAGAGGTTGTGAGTTAGTGGGAGACTATTATATATAAAATAATTCCTTATCAGAAGAATACGGGTATCATCTTCAATAATTCTCTTCTCTCTCAGAAAAAGTAAATTCTCTCTGTGAGAATATCTAAGTTCTCTCTCTTGGATTTGAACCGTGGAATCGCAAAGGGGAAACTCGATCGTAGCTACCCTTCTCCTACGAGAACAGGATATACACGGGGGTTAAAGAGGATCATGACAGTATAACGACTCGACAAAGGATCTAGGTCTTCCGCTATTGAGTAAGAACTCTAACCCGGTCCACATTTATCTGCAGGGTCATATTTAATTGCTCTATGCACGTGGATAAATTATATAACAATTCCGATAAAGCTAGAGAAGGGAGAGAGATTGATTTTGTAAGCCCATTTTTCATAAGAAATAATGAAGGATCTCTCGTCTCTGGATGTAATTAAGCATATTCCCAAACCATGCAATTTGCGTGTTTGTTCTTCCTTACTTCAATATTTTTGCTTGTCATTTTCCATATATGTTAAAAAAAAAAAAACAACTAGCATCCAAATAAAAAAACCCCACCGCTAGCTTGCTCCAATGGTAGGGTGTGGCCTCTCTCACACCCTCTCTTATAAGAGAGGTCAAGAGATCCATTCCAACAGGTGACAACTAGCAAGAGCTCCACTCCCAATGCTAACCACTAACCGATGCTACTAATTACCTAAGTAAATGATATCCACACACTCACAAAAAAACCTTTAAAAAGAGTCAAAGTCAACATATTGGTAGTTACGGTCCCACGCATAAGAATAAAGGTGAATGAGGATGCGTATGAACATAATAAAGCTCTCTCCCTCTCCAAGCCTCCTATCTAAGGTTGTTAAATCTAATGGAGATCATAGAAAGCTGGAAAAATAAAATGGATACCATTTTCCCAGCTCTAGAAGGGAATATATGCTTACTTCTTTGACAATTAAAGGAAGATTCTTCTGCCAAACATCAAAAACCTAAAATGGGTTTTCCAAAATATAATTTATATCTAGGTGATGTGTTCTTTAATTTAAGTATATCAGACCACATTTATCGTCTACAGTCTATCATATAATGCACAAGAGTTGGCCCCGCATAGTAGATTTCTTAAGCCAAAAGGTGAAGCAATTAGATGATCTTGACCACCAAAATTCGTAGACAGTTCTCTAGTGCATTCATCAAAGAAAGATAAACAAACCCCCAAGTGGGTCTACCCCGGGAAGCAATGCTTGCCCTGTTGATGGTGTGCATATGCTTGATTGGTCCGGGATCAAGTCTCAAGGTGTGCTTTTGAGTGCAGAAACGGTGCGATTTTGAGGCTGAAAGATAATGTGTCAAATAAAACAAAAGTATAAGACAAGATGTACGCGGTTCACCCACCGTAGGGCTACGTTCACGATCAAAAGCGATATAAAATCTTCATTCTAATGAAGATGATTATTAAAGAGAAGAGTAACCAAGAATATAACTCCAGAAGCTCTCGCACAGCCCCTGAATAGCTCTCACACAACTCAAAAATCCTTGTTCTCTCTCACATACAAATAGAAAATCTTGGAATATAGACTATATTTCAAAACTCACCGCAATTTGTTTGTGCCAACACAATCTCGCTACAAAGACAGAGCGAGAGATTTTTAAAAACAGAATCAAACAATTTTTTTTTTTTTTTAAGCCACTTAGGAGGAGTGGAGGATCCAAATCCTTTAAGGTGTAAGGATACCCACTCAAAACCCAAATCTTTTAAGGTGTAAGGATACCCACTCTCAAATATTGAGGGTTCCAAGATAAGTCTTGAGCATGCTTTTTTGCCCAGAAGCGAAAACAAGTGCTCTCTATGAGAGCAAACCGCTTTCCATAGAATCCCTAACACTCATATCTCAATAGCTCATACTTAATAAGCCAACACCCTTAAACATAAATCAAATTATAAAGCAATTAAGAATTTCCTAAATTCTAATTCTAATAAATCACTCTATAATAGAAGTTTACACAAAATACAAGTTTAGGCAAATCCCATCATTCTCCACCTTGACTTGAATTCCATCAATCAATCACTAACACTCTGGTTTCAACAATCTTGTAATAACTCCACCGGATCCAAAGGTCTTCTTCACCTCAAACGTCAGTTTCAAAATTGTCATAAATCTTGCAACACAGAAGCCTTGCAAACCCTGAACCTCGAACATTTCTCTGATACCAATTTGAAGTGCAAAAACAATGCGATCCTGGAGTTCGAAGATAATATGACGAACAAAATGAAAGCACAAGACATGATACCTACCATAGGATTATGTTCATGATCGAAAGCGATCCAAAATCTTCACTATAATGAAGACGATTACAAAAGAGGAGAGTAACCAAGAATACAACTCCAACAACTCTCAAATTTCTTGTTTTCTTGCACAAATAAACTCAAAACCGAATATGTTTAGGAAATTCCAAAATACAGAACAAATTCCAATCCTCACTACAATTCGCTCGAGCCAACACAATCTCGCTTGAGCGAGATTGCCAGCAATAGAATCAAATAATCTGAATCCTTTAAGGTGTAAGGATAACCACTCAAAACTCGGATCCTTTAAGGTGTAAGTATACCCACTCAAAATCCAAATCTTTTAAGGTGTAAGTATACCCACTCTCAAATACTAAGAGTGCGAAGATAAACATGAGCACGCTCTTCTGCCCAAGAGCCAAAACTAGGGCTCTACATGAGAGTTAGTCCGCTCTCCATGGAAATTCTAAAACTAACATTTTAACGGCTCATACTTAAAAGCCAACACCATAGGTCTATTTATAATCATAAATCCAATTCTAAAGAAATTAGGAATTTTCTAAATTCTAATTCTAACAAATAACTCCAGAATAGAAGTTTACACAAAATAAAATTCTAGGCAAATCCCCACAATCTCAAGGGTTGTGATGGTTAGAATATTCACCCTTTCACTAACATTTAACAGATACTAACGGGGTTATGGCCTAACCGTATATCATGCACACAAAAAAAGGGGTCTCCACTATCTCTTTTACTTTTGTCACCCCTCCTTCTACATATAAATGAGAAGCAATTCATTTAGATTTGGTTATTCGTCATGCGTTTAGCAAAGTTAGGTGGCATTTGGTAACACTAATTTAAATAGGTAGAACTTATTTGAAAATTGAGCTTATTTAGACTTTAGATTGTTAAGTTAAAAGGTTGATTGGATATCTACATCGTTTTTGAAGTAGAGGTTTTATCTCTAAAGAAAAAAGTAGTTCATGTCTCCTTATTAATTTTGAGGTAAAACCTCTCCTTCAAAAAGATGTAGACATCCAATTAACCTTCAACATAACAATCTAAAGTTAACTAAGCTCAATTTTTAAATAAGCTCTACTTATTTAGATTAGTGTTACCAAATGCCACCTTAGTATTTAACTTTTAACTGATCATTACCCTGTTCTTCCAGCTCAAAGCCAATGTGTACCCCTCATTTGAGGGAGGTGCTGAGTTAAACTCCTAGGCCCTAGGGTACAAAGATTTTCCTTCATGAGATGATGTCTCGGACCAAAAAAGAAAGAACTTTTAGTTCATTAAGTTTTAAACCATATCCCAGGAAATGCTGATTTAGCCTTGAGGGCATGCTACCTACCCTTTTAGCTTTGATGTTGAGGTGTGCCTCTCTTATGAGGGTGGTCTTGGAATCAATTTTAAGCTTTACCTAGTTATGTGCCAAGTAGAGGTTCACTTACAAGTTACTAACCCATTAACCTTATTAACTGTAGATAAATGATGTAATGCGCCAAAAAAATAAAAAATAAAAAATGTCTTGAGGGCATGTTAGCTTGAATTTAAAGCATCTTTATATGCTTAAGTACTGAATGATTCTTAACGATGACTATATTCTTTTGAAGGTGAGTTTATGGGACCTATCTCCATGTATATAGATTGTAGACTCTACTCGGATTCCCTCATATAAAATTCCTAATGAAGATTGCTAGGGTGGCGCAACACTTGGGGTTGTTTGGTTCGGATTATCAAAACCAATTAAATTACTTAAAACCGCTTATGTCAGGGTTAAGATAAAATAATAACATTTGGTTCAACTCCTTATAAGCGATTATGAAACAACCAACTTTGAAAATAACCAATGATCCATAATCTCGCTAGAAATCATTTATGGGGGAACATAACTGCTTATGCATCTTTAGAATTATGTGATAATTATTTAAAATTTCAATTTTGCACTCATTATTTTTGGTTTCTTTATAATTTACCTACTATTAGAAGTAATCATCGATTAGCAGTTAGTAGTAGGGAGTGGAACTCTTGCAAGACATCAAGCTTAAGATTATATCCCATGACCACCCTCATAAAAGGGGGGTCACCATACCATTGGAGCAAGCAGTAGCTTTTAATTTTGCATTGCTATATATGAGTCTCATAAGACCCCTTAAGCTTGAAAGAGAAGCTCTCTAAAATTCCTATTTTATTTTTCAAAATAATAAAAAATCATTTTTTTTTTCCAAAATGAGTAAATAATCACACTTATCAACTAACCAAACAGAATTATTTATGACAATTCTTGTTTATGACAATGCTCATTCACAAGAACGCTTATTGTGTAATAATTATGATTGTAACAATTCAAACCAAACAAGGCCTTAATGTTTTTTTTTTTTTTTGTTGGAAGCTAAGCTGGGAGGCCTTAATGTTATTGAATGCATTTAAGCCCATTTCTAGTTGTGATCAATGATGGCCCACAAATTGAAAGCTCCATAGGACCATAACCCCGATATGTTGATTGTGGATTCTGATGGGATGCATCATACCGTATATATGAGCATTGCACCATGATATTGACATATTTTCTAGGAAATCAAGACTAGAGTACACTATACAGTGTAATAAGTCTTTGAAAAGTTATATACAAGATTGCAGCAAAGATTTAGGAAAATAGGCTCAGATTGGTTGTGGAAAATAGGCTCAAAAGGGAGGAGATCACAAACAAACCAAAAAGGTGAGAGAGGTATCGTACGGTCACCAAGGAGAGAGAGGGCCATACGGTCTTGAGAGAGTGTTAGTGGTGAAATCTAACAACTTATATCACACCCCACATGAAAGATGGTGTGTACCACCCACACCAGATCACAACCCAGAGAAGGGTTGTGATTACCACACATGTGCAAAGGCGCGTGTGAGCCCTTACCACCCATGATTAAGACTAAAAAGAAGGGATCTTTAATTGACCCCATGTCCCTTGCTAACCCAAAACAAAATCGAAGTAAAGAAGTCTGTAATATACCTTACCATGCATGGCAGTAAGGAGTACCCTTGCTGCCTTAAATCCAAATCAAACTAAGGGGGTGTTTGATTGACCCCACCGTGACAGTAAGGAACACTCTTGTTGTCCCAAATTGAAATCAAATCAAATCAATCCTCAATTGACACATGTGATAGCAAGGAGCACCCTTGCTACCCCCGATTCAAATTAAATTATGTGGTCTTTAATTAACCTCTCCATGACAGTAAGGTACACCCTTGTTGTCCCAAATTGAAATCAAATCATAGGAGTCCTCAATTAAACCATATGGTAGCAAGGAGTACCCTTGCTGCCCCCAAATTCAAGTTAAATTAATGTGGTCTTTAAATAAACCCCTCCATGGCAGCAAGGAGTACCATTTTAGCACCAAATTGAAATTAATCAAATGAGTTTGTAATAGACTCCATCATGACAGCAATGAGCACCCTTGCTCCCTCAAACTAAAATGGGTTTGGATAGGTGCATGGTATGATGGCAGCAAATTCATGGTGTGTGATCCTACTCATTTTACTCTATTCTTATGTGTTTTAAAAATTCAAAGTATTTTAAAAATCCAGATCGACCTGACTGGTCGAACTAGTTGAGCTAGAACCCAGACTCGTCACCCTCTAGTTCAAATTCTTGATGGGTCAATCTCAGACGGCTTGACCCGTGTGAACCAAGCAGTTTTCTTTGAATTGATTGGGTTACAACAAAAGCCAAAAATAAACCTTCCAAAATCTATGGAGCCTTAAATGTAAGGCCCATAAGCTCTTAAAAAGATTGAAAATATCAAATTATTAATTACTAACTATAAATCTGAGTAGATTAAGGATTTTGGAACAAAACCCTAATGAAAGAATAAGAGAAGAAATACAGGAAGAAAGTGGAGAAGGAGTACAGAGAATGACAGGGACTCAAGCAAGTATAGGTAATCATGAAAACATATCTTTTTACACAAATTTTTATCATTTATGTTTTTTCTATAATATTGATTTGAATTGCAACATGGATTTTAAATAATTTGTTGTTCTGAACTGAAGACAATTTTTATGTTGAATAAAAAAATATAAAAATGACAATCTTTATCATTTCTATATATGTATGTAGAACAATAATTGTGTGGATTTCCACAACACATAGGATGAGCAGTGACAGCTTGAAGAGCATGTTGGCGGTGGCTGCCATAAGAGGAGGGATAACGGAGGGTAGGGAGAGGATATTTGGACACCAACTGAACCCAACAGGGGAGAGATCCCCTCACAAGATTCTGCGCAAGAAGATCATTGGCAATGATTAGGATTTCCTATTGGTAATACTTTGAACATAACATATTTATTTGTGAAAAAGTAAGTCATCAAATGGGTCTTTTTGTTGTTATGTCTCATGATGCTAATGGGAATTGCTAAATTTTTGGTAGAACCAAAATATTACGATATATCACGCTCGAAGTCAAATATAAAGTTCAACTATTTAAAGTGTTGAGCAGTGGCCTCTAACTATCCAATTTAGGGGAAACAATACGATTAAGCACAAAACTATATATTAACAAAACGAAAAAAGTCATGATTTTTTTATCATGATAAAGCGATAATTCAAGTTTAAAATAACTCAACCATTTTGATTACAATTGAGTTGGTTGAGATTATTAGAGATATCTGAGTTTAATGTAACTCAAACATTTTGATTAAAGTTAAGTACATGATTGTTATCACAATAGATGGTTTAGAATCGTTCTACTCTTGATACAGACCACTGAACAATACCTCATTTTGTTCATAATTTGCAGAATGAAAGACTTGTTTATGTTTGCAAGAGATAGAACTTGGACTCTTTACCCCTCACGCTTCCATTTGTAGAGAATGAAAGTAATATTTTCCAAGATAGAATGTTCCTTGAGATTTTTTGGTCGCTCTTGTATTTCTTCTTTAATAAGCAAGAGCCGAGAGGCAAATGATTATAGCTTAACGTTTTCAAGATGAAGTGTTCCTCCTTGAACTTTGAAAAACAAAAACAAAAAGAAAAACGTGTAGAAGCCAGGTAGAGATGGAAAAAATTAAACCAGATTAAATTAAATTTTTTTTTAAATTTGCTGATCTTTACAGAATCATCAGAAAATAGCTTCTTTTGCATCTCCAAAAAATAAATTAGTTAATTGTCGATATTCTGGAACTGATAAATAACCATTTCAACTGCTTAATTTTTAACATATTATGCGTTTAAAATTGATCGGACCCCATATAATTGGAAGAAGACATTAATGATGTTCAAAATAACTTATGCATGTAATGACTCAACAATTATAAAAATTCCTGCAAATCCAACTACATGATGGCCTAATCACACCGGAATTGTTCATGGCCCCAACAATGCGTCATGTTCGTGGACCCCATGTAATTGGAATAAGATATTAATGATGTTCAAAATAACTTATGCATGTACTGACTCAACAAATATAAAAAATTCCTGCAAATCCAACTACATGATGGCCTAATCGCACCGGAATTGTTCATGGCCCCAACAATGCGTTCAATCAATGGAAAAAAAAAGTTTAGCTTACAACGCAAAATACTTACCATTCTCAAACATAACTACTCATGACAAGGCCTTGGACATTGATTGAAAAGTTGGGGTATGTATCTAGTTTAACATTATGACACAAATCGAAACTGATTCATCAAACAAGAAAGCTAGTGTATTAATAAGCAGAAAATATATATGTATGTAAATTATGTCTCTGTGTAAGTCCAAATGCATGTATCTATGTAATATGTCTCCATGTATATAAATAGCGAAACTAAACTTAGAAACCTCCTGTATTTATGTAATATATGTCTTTATAAGTACATAAGTAGTGAATCTAAACTTATCTATAAATGTACATATATGTATGGTTGATTCCTTGATTCATGGAGCCTACTACTCAGTTACCTCCCATTCTTTTGGCTTTTGTGCTTGTACTTCTTTTCTCTCTCTATACACACACACACACACACACACATATATATATATATATAAACTCACTTTATTGATAAAACAAAAAAAAAAACTTTAAAATAAGGGAAATAGCTTTTCATGTGAAAAACGGTGAACCGTTTAAAAAGATAAATTCAAGACAAGGGAAAGATGAGTCCTACAACATGTATGCACTAACAAATAGAAGATCCTTAAATGTTCATTACTATTTGTTTGATAGCCTTTATGAAAAGGCTTACCAATTATTTGACGACAGTGTATCAGTGAGTTCTGCATTTTCTTTGGTATGTGCCAATGGAATTGCATCATATTACTAGATGTAGAAATAATTTCAGCTCATTATAGTTTGTCTCTAGTTTAGGCCTCCTAACGCACAGTTTCAAAGAGGGAAATAGAATTATCCTTGGACATTGATAATAAGAATGCCACATGTGTAGGTTATCAAGGACATGCATTATTCATCCTATCCTACCACATAACAACATTTCTTAGCGCAAAATCATTAGATCACATGCATAGTACATTTTTCAAGAGTTGTTCAAAACACATGCTTTGATCTAGAGAGTATTAGTATTAGTGAAGGATGAAGAGATTAAAGAGAGATTAGAGGATATCTTCCAAAGTTAATAAATTAAGACTGCATACATGATGTTAGACTAGGAGGAGACATAAACTTGGTGGAGAGTAGAGAACTTTGTTATTATTCAAAGAATTAAGCTAAGATAAGTGAATGAAGTAGGATGAAGATAGGAAATGCCTTGGAACTAGAAGATATTCCAATTAAAGTGTAGAAATGTATATGAGAAATTGACATATCATGGCTTACAAAAGTGTCTAATAATATTTTTAGAATAGAAATATGACGAAAGCATGGAGAAGAAGTATTGTGGTACATGTATACGAGATTAAAAGGAGATGTCCAAAGTGTTAACTATTGCGAGATAAAACGTATCAATCATACTATAAAATATAGGAGATATTGATGGAATAAAGATTAAGACAACTAACTATTTTTCCAGAAAAACAATTTGGATTCATGTCACGGGAGGTCTACAATTGAGAATATCTTCTTAGACAAGTTGAGGGCAAAGAAGAATGACGTCTATGCAGTATATCTTGACTTAGAAAAGTCATATGATTGAGTCCCTCGGGACTTATCTGGTGAGTGTTCAAGAAGAAAGTCCTTCCGTAGTATAGGGCAACATTCAGCCAGCCTACCTTGCGACAAAACAGAACAAGCCAACGGACAAATACAGCCCAAATAATATATTTTTCTTTTGTAAGTAACTAGGTATAGCAATGTTCATCTTTTTTTTCTTTTTATTTTCTTTGAATGCATTTGAATTCTTCTGCCTAGAAGAGCTTTCTATATACACAATATTATTTTAATGTTGCTTACCAACATTAAAGAAAGAATATGATATAGACTCTATGTTGCAAATAATATTTGAAAGAGTACAAATGAAATATCGGATAACCTTGGAAATTGTATTTTGTAGGCGCATGTCTAAGCTTGAAATGTTAAAGCGTCGTGGGAAGGGTCCACCCAAGAAGGGCCAAGGAAGGCTTGCTGTTAAACGTAACAAATAGAGGTAATCTCATCTTGGGAATTCCTGAGCTGTGTTCATGAGATTTTATAGTTTTAAAAATATCGGACCCTAGTTGGATTGTGTAAACAACTTTCAAAATTTCTTCAATCTCACTTTGATTGTATAACTTGTCCTTTTCCATCCACCCCAGTAAACTTAATACATACCCGCGTGCAATGAAAGGACAATCTTGGTGTTAAAGAAGAATCGGTCTATGAATAGATTTGACTTGACTTATTTATACTCCCGAATCTTAATCCCTTAATTTAAATAATTAAATGTCAAAGATTAGATTTGCCTTGGCTTATTTGGTCATTTTCTAAAATCACATCAACTCTAATTTTGACCCTTAATTATTTTAATTAATGGGTTTGGATTTGGGAGTACCCACAATCTGACTCGTTAAAGAATTCACTTTGGACATTTGAAGAGCAGATTTTCAAATGCTACACACATAGTCCTGTGGTCATCTCCAAACATTTTCTGTCTAATTTAGCATACTAAATTTTGAACCTGTTAGAATGGCAATAAGCATCCATTTAAGATCCTGTTTTAATGTGTCAGGAAATGTGGGTGGGGGTTAAGAGTCCAAAATTGATGAGCATTTGCAGTTTCTGCTAGAGTTGGAATTATTCAAACCATCCAGATGGCAGACCTGCCGTATCCAGTTGAAGCAATAGTCCTCTCCTCAGGCAAGGAGCGGACTATAGCTCCTCACCTTCACAAAGCCCCTTTAACTGCCCTTGAATCACAATTAACAAGTTTTAACCTCTGGTTATTTTTTTTCTTCTAAAAACCAAGGTAAGATGCTTTTAACTCTAAGGGTTGGTGAATCTTGACAACAGTTAAAGGGGATTAAAAAAGGGACATGGGGCGAGAAAATAGGGGAGTTCAAAAGGGAACATGCGACGAGAAAAAAGGGGCATGAAACAGCTTCCTTGGCTCCACTAGCGAGGAGGTGATTTTTATTTTCCTTCCATCCAGCTGGTGTCTAGCATTTGCATGGTATAAGGAGATGATCACATGGCATCCACATTACAACTCTTTGCCCATCCAATGACGAGTTCTTTGATGGGCTGGTTAGGACACTTGAAAGGATTGCAAAGTTTGCAATACCATTACCAACCAAAGGGTTGATGCCCTGGATAAAATAAGAAAGAGAGAAAAGAGAAACTGGGAATTGTAACTACCTCCCTCTTGACAGGAAATTGAAATTCTTAGGGCAACCAATATTACCCCCCATCTTGTTTACTAGAACATAGTTGTTATTGTACCCACAGTATCAGCACTAGTTTCCTATATCATACAAGTGATCAAGTAATGAAATTTTGTGAAGAAGTGAGGGAAAGGAAATGTATCAAATCTAAAATGATTTTCTGGATGATGATTATGATCTCCAAATAGAGACACGGAAATTCAAAACCCCAGGTCCTCTGATTCACCAATATTTTGGATTAGCAGTAGGTGCACCAAGTCTTTTAACAATTGGGGTGGGCACCAGAGGTCCCTCCCTCCTGCCAGTGCTTTAACTGTCCTGTTAGCCACATGTGTCGGCTGGTATGGCTGCATACATTGTGTGTGTTCTCATGTGAGCCCAGAACAATTCTGAGCCTGCCCTGCCCATATTGCTGATAGATGTACACGCTCACACCCGTTTGAGCTTTCCCCCAAACAGCAGGTTCAGCCTGACCAGGACACTGCCCTCCTGCATCCAAACATGCCCTAGATGGCCTCGGATTCTCTCTAGCAGACGCTAGAAAAGTGGTCTCAAACTACCACACATTATGCAACATATGGCATAAAAAAAATTTTAAAAAAAAAGAGAAGTCATTTCATTTTCTCCCCATGATTTTGACTTCTCCCCATTTGATATGTCTCCCCTTTTTTCTCACAATTTTATCGTCACATGTTGCATAAAGGGTGGAGAAGTCAAAATCATGGGACAATGAAATGACTTCTCCAACCACATATCTCATAATATATGATAGCCCGAGACCACCTTTCTGGCATCTGTCAGAGAGAATCCGAGGCCGCCCTAGATCCATGTCTAGAATAACAATGTTCACGTATGCACTCATGCAGATGCCTACGGCTTTTAGATGCTGAGATTAAGAAGACAAAATAAAATTAGGGAAGAATATGAAGATGGTAAGGGAGGAATTGAAGGCTTTCTCAACGACCTCTATTTAACATCTCAATGCATCCATCGCCAACAGAAGATGGTTGTTTCTAATTCTATCTATCGTTTTTGTTTATTTCCCACACATTGCCTCTGTCTACGCTAAAGAAGATCATTTCATATGATAGTTCTGGAAAGGTCTGCTTTAGAATGTAATAGCTTTTTTTTTTCTTTTTTTTTTTAATTTTATTTTATCCCTGGTCGGATCTGCCTAACCCAACTTGACTTCCAAAAAAAAAGTTGTGTTTTGGGTCAGATCCGGATGTCTTTTGAACCCAAGTTCTCTTTGCTCCAAATTTTATTACGACTAGCCCCGTTAGTAGTATTAGCATCTGTTCATCGGTTAGAATGTCAGTATTTTAGTTCCGGTAGGTATTTTAGTTACGGTAGGTTTTTCAACCGTTACATTAACTCTTTGGAATTGATCTCTGACCACCCCAGGGGAGATGATACAATGTGTTAACGGGCTGAACTGGGAAACCAAAACTCCCTTTAAACGTGTCGCGCCAGGCCTATTAAAAAAATCACAATAATCTAGGCCCATTGACACTCCTCACACTGACAAGTTAAAAACTCAAATTATTTTTTTTAGCTGCGGTTATCATTTAAAGGATAGGAATCAAACTCTCTCCCTCTAATGATACAACAAGGGCAAGACAGAAAAAATCAAGTTTTCTGAGCGCCAGGTACAATATCGTTTTCACTCTAAACCGTCAACAAGGAAAGAAACAAATAACAAGTGTCAAACACCCTCTATACAACACCCCCACCAGTGGTAAGGGTGTGTGTCCTTTAGTGGTAAGGGTGTGTCTTTAGTGGAGGGAGGTCTCCAGATTTAATCCCGGAGAATATGAATTGCAAGGGCTCCAAATGCTCAAACTAACATCTGAGTGGAGGGAGGTCTCGGGATTTAATCCCCCAATATGAGATGCAAGATCTCTAATAATGCCCAAGCTAACATCTGATCGTACTAATGCAGTTAAATGATAACCGAAGCAAAAAAAAATCTTTAATGGTTGCCACCCGAAGATGAAAAAAATATATTTCATATTAAATATATAATTTAAAAAAAAAAAACTCTTACATGGCAAATGAGACAGTAGTATGTTACAGCATAGTGGTGCCATTTTGGAACACCGAGCACTGGTAGAGTGGCCTCGATAGCTGCCCTCCTGCACTATCCGGGCATTCCCTCACCCCAACCGGCGCTACCATACAGTTGTACGACAAACACAGCGAAACCCATTTAGGCAATTTCGACCCGGATTCTATAGGAATCCCGGATAGGTAATTGTGTTGTAAGTATAACGTCTTTGTGGTATTCTGCAACAGACTCCTTACATACTCCTCCGGCACTTTCCCAATCAGACGGTTGTTGTTAAGGAACACGCTCTCGACCCCTGCCAATAAAGGAGTCAACTCCCCTGTTAGAAAGTTATGACTCAAGTCAACGATTGATCCTTCACCGTAAGATTTCCCATCGTCATCAACGGCTACTGATCTCGTCGGTATACCCCCGTATAAACTGTTCCGCTGCAGTAGAACTACCGGGAGTCTGTGACGAAACAGTGACTCGGGTATTGTACCGTTGAATCGGTTCGTGCTTAAGTCGAGGTACACTAAATCTGAGAGGGATTCTATGGCGTTGAGTGGGCCCCACATCTGGTTCTCGGAAACGGAGAAGTAACGGAGGGACAACGGCAGTAACGGCAGCTCTCCCGAGAAGCTGTTCTTTTTTAAATCAAGATGGAGAAGCTGCTGAGACCTGACGTCCGGTAACTCGCCGGATAACCGATTGGAGGCCAAGATCAGGACTCTGAGGTGGGGTAACTCGGTGAGACCCGGTGGGATTGAGCCAGTGAGTTGGTTGTAGCTGAGATCGAGGGTGTGAAGGTTTGGGAGGGTTGTGAGGGTGCTTGGAATCGGACCGGAGAAGCGATTTTTGGTTAAGGAGATGACGCGGAGGTTCTTCAAGAGGCCGAGTTGGGGAGGGATGGGACCGGTGACAGTGCCGGGGAAGAGAACGAGTTGGGTTAACTGGGAGAGATTGGAGATAGAAGGGGAGAGAGAGCCGGCGAGGCCGGGTGAGTCGGAGAGGCCGGTGCCAAGAGTGAGAGAGGTGACTCGGAGGAGGAGGAGAGGAGAGCAGATGATGCCGGCGAAGGTGGAGCAAGGATTGGAGGGTGAAGTGAAATTCCAGGTGGAGAAGTAATGAGAACCAGACAGATCTCTTAGACTGGTTTTGATGGCGAGAAGGGCAGCTAGATCCACACTGCTTATCTGTTGTTGTTGTTCTTGGAGGGAGTGACCAGTAAGGAGGAAAAGTAGCAGAAACAGGAGCGATTGAGGATGGCCCATAACAGAGAGAGAGAGAGAGAGAATCTGATAGTTTTTGTATGAAACAGGGAAAAAATGGTCTTCAGAAGTAAAGAGAGAAGGAAATGTTGTTGATTGAGCTGAAGGGTCTACGTTTTTTCTTCTTTGATTGGGAGAGAGAGAGACAGGGTGTAGTAATTTGAAACAGAGAAACGGTCGGTCGATCCACGACAGTGACGTGTTGGTGGAGCTAAGAGAGAAGAGATGGGTCTATTTGGAGAAAGTTTATGGTGTAGAAGGTTTCACTAACGGAAGCGGAACCTGGGGTTCTTCCCCAAATAAGCGGGTTTTAAAAGCCCTTCTCTAAATGTCCCCACACACATGTGCATCTATTCGCACTTGTGAACTTTTCTCATTTTATCCAAATCATTTGAAGAAAAGACTTTGAATATCCTTACCTTATTTCCGGCAAGTTCTTGGTTCTCACCCTATTTCCGACGAGAGAACTTGGTTCCCACCCCATTTTCGGCGAGCGATCTTTGTTCCAAGAGCGTTTTTTCCATGTTCTTTTCATGAAAAAACGTCATTAACCGAAGAACAACCTTTATTTTCGGGTTTCTTGTGTTTTTAAAAAAATAAATTCAAAAAAATCATTGCATGTATGATTAATTCATAGAAAAATATTTATAATCATTATATTTATGGTTCAAAACCTTAAATTTCATGTTATATATATGTGTTTATATGTATTTTTTTTCATTTTCAATGACTTACAGACATGTTTCCAAGCTTGAAGACGACGATCGATGCATTTTGCACGGGGTCAATGCATAAAATGCACGAGGTCGATGCATTGTATCAACCTAGTACATTTTGTACGCGGTCGATGCATTTTACACGGGATCGATGCATAAAATGCACGAGGTCGATGCATTGCATCAACCTAATACATTTTGTACGCGGTCGATGCATTTTACACGGGGTCGATGCATAAAATACACGAGGTCGATGCATTGTATCAACCTAGTACATTTTGTACGCGGTCGATGCATTTTGCACGAGGTCGATGCATTGTATCAACCCTGCGCGCAAAAAACTTTGGGAAACTCATATTTTTGTAATTTTTTCATCTTTTCTTCTTTTTTATTATTCTTCTTTCAAAATCAGTATAAATGGTAATAGAGAGGTATTTGGAAGATGAGGGGAGTGGGTGAGCTTCATTCATTTCATCCACGTACGTATCTTCTTCTTCTTCTTCTTCTTCTTGAAACAAAGAACTCTCATCGGAAATTGGGTGGGAACGAAAAACTCTCGCCGGAGATAGGATGGGAACGAAGATCTCTCATCCACCTAAATCCTTCTTCTTCTTATTTTTCTTTCAAAATCAATGGAGGAGTATTTAAGACTTTTCATAAATACTGAATTATGAAAAATGGATGATAAGGGCATTTAGAGAAGGGTTTTCAAAACCTGGTTATTTGGGGAAGAACCTCATATTAAAGGGGCAATCTGGAAAAAACCCCGAATCATATCGTCTTTGTATTTCCTGGGTTCTTCCATAGGGCCAAAATATCTCCAAAACACGTGCTTACAACTGTTAAATCCATACAGGAAAGTTGATCATCTCGGCCTTCCCAACACTCTTGGCCACAGGAAAAACACAAACGATTTGCTTCCCCTCATCCATCTGTACCACATCCCTTTCTTTTCAACTCTTAATCACATTACTAATTACTTTCATTACCCAAGGTCAATGCAATCAATGGTTGTAACTAACTGATGGGATCATCTAACGGTTGCTCCTCATCTAAGCTACATATTGTGATTACATAAAATTGTTTTTTTTTGGGGGGGGGGGAAGGAAAGCTGAGGTTAGGCAGACCCCGACAAGCAGAAAATGAGCAAACAATTACATACGCATGTAACCAATCCCCCTCGCATCATTATACAATATCTGAGCAAGCACAGGGGGAATATTACTCAAACAAACACTTCTATCACTAACTGTACGACACAATTTGGATAAATAATCCGCTGCTCTATTGGCTTTTTTATGAGTATGCATAATAGCAAATTCATCTAGAACTGCCATGTAATCTTCGATTTGAGACAACATGTAGGCACATTCTCAAGGCCAAGGGCACTCCCTCTTGACGCATTTTACAGCCCACATTGAATTAACAGCCACTTGCACACGGCTATACCCTGCTCTGATTGCTTCCTCCAAGCCACGTTGAATGGCCAGGACCTCCATAAAGAAAACAGACTCATCCATCCTTCCCCCACCTAATGCAAAGTTGGGCGTCCCATGCACATCTCGCAAAATAACACCGTAGCCACCCCCCATTGCTTCTAACCGCACCGTCTGTATTAAGCTGAGTGCAGCCCGCCTCAAGAGGAATCCACGAAACCCATCGAATAAGGGGCCTCTATCATTGAACCTTGAAGAACCAATTACGAACTAACGATTGGTGGGCATCGTTATCAGCAATACGCATGTGCTCAGAACTGATTTTAAGAGTTACATCAGCAATAATTCTCCTCAACAAATTCTCCCCGCTGAAAAACTCATTCCAAAAGCAATGTCTATTCCTCTCAGCCAAATGTGGTACACAAAAGCTCCAAAGGTTTCCGTGCGACAGTTTGTTTATATTCCTTAATAGATTTTCATTTTAGTTTTTAGGGAAATAAATAGAGCATATGGATGAGTGTGATGGCACACTCGAATGTGAGATAATTTAATGAGTCATTAGCGGACCCTGGGGTCCATCTATTGTCTCTTAACTTACCCGTGCTCCTTTTAACACCCCCCTTTAACCATGCTTATGCTTAAATGAATTAAAGTCAAGATTTTATTTTTATTTTATTATTATTATTATTTAAAACCAAGGTTATATGCTTAATCCTGGGTGAGTGAAACTTAACCACTTTTCATGAGTATTTAAAATTGGGGCGTGGAGCAATGAGGACGGCCCATTTCATTACAAAATGACAACCACGGGTAGATTAAGTATTTCCTAATTTAATTCAGAGCAGTGATTAGCGTACCTCCTTGTCCCTTGTACCTTTTAACCATGGTTAAACTTAACTAAATTAAGATTAAAATATTTTTTTCCTAAAAACTAAGGTTGGATGGATGAACTCTAGGAGTAAGTAAATCTTAACCACAGTTAATGGTTATTTAAAAAGGGATGCCGACCAAAGAGGATAGTGGGCTATAGGATAACAATCAATTGTAATTGAATTCAATTGCATGTGGTACAAGTGGATTGGATGGGGGAGAAAATGCGCGAAATTTAAATTTAAATTTTTTTTTCTCTCATCCAATCCTCTTGTGCCATTTATGTAATTAAATTCAATTAATGCAATTGATTGTGATCCTCTCTTGGCCGGGTGTACCATATAGCTTTAACGGTAAGCTGGAAATTTTCCTTTAATTCATTTATTAGGTAAGTATTGTTAAGAGGAGAAGTGGGAATTGCAGGGACTAAGTGTTCATTTTTATTAGTTAATGTGAGTTGCTCAAATTAAAATATATATATATGTACTAAGAGGTGGAGTTGGTTCCTGAGTAACCAGAGCGTAGAGCGGGTGTGGGAGCGAGAGCGAGAAAGCGTCAAATTTTAATTTAGGATAGGATCGGGAGCGCCTCCGAAGTGCCAATATATATACATAAAATATATATTGATGTTATTGGAAATTACTTGTATCTTTTTTTAATTTTTTAAACTCTAAGAGAAATTTGATAAAATCATTCGTAATTCAAATTTTTCATCACGACAAACAAGATGACTATCGAATTATTAAATGTATCATTCTAAATTCAATTATAAGATCACTAATAATTAACAAATCTTATATGAATCTTATATCCTACAAAGAAAAATGATAAAATATACTTCATTTCACATGAAAAATTAAGATAAAAACAAAATTTTATACAAAACCACACCTTTAAGTGAGAGCGAGGCTTACAAAAATTGAAATCGAGCTCTCGAGGTGAAAGCGAGGTTTGAGAGCAGGAGCGAGGTTTGAGAGCGAGAGCGGGAGCGGGAGCGGGTAGCAGGTTAGGAGGTTTGGGTTACTAAGGTTGGTTCATGTTCTTTGAGCGGAGCTCTCTTTTTGGATAAAATCAGTAGGACTGTATTCAGACCGAGCTTTTTCGGGCTTGAACAAGATCAGCTCGGCTCGACTTAAAAGGGTTTGTTCTAGGCCCGAAGCCCGGCTCGGCTCGGCTCGGCCCGAAATCAAGCTTGAAAGCTCAACCCGAATTCAAAAGTCTGGCTTGAAACTCGGCTCGGCCCGAATTGATTCAAGCTCGAGACGGGCTTGGCTTGGCTCGAGCTCAGCTTGAATGCTTTTAAAAAAAAATAATAACAATATTTTATATTATTTATATATATAATAATGATATATATAAATAATATTTTTATTTTTTTAATAATATTTTAACATAACCAAGCCTCAATCGAGTCGGGCCACATCAAATAGGGGTTGGCCCGAGCTGGGCTTGATTGATTTTCAAGCTTTTTTTTAGACTCAGCTCGGCCCAATCGAGCTTAAAATTCAAGTCGATCTCGGGCCGAGCCGAGCCGAGCCGCACAAACGGGCGATCGGACTTTGTACAACCCTAAAAATAAGTGGAAATCTTATAATTATATATAAAAATCTCTATTAAATCTCTCTATACAGTTTCAAGACTGCCTCCATCTACACCTTAAAAGGGGAGCTCTCCTCAGACCCTTTGAAGCAGAGCTCATTATTAAGTTGATATAAAAATAACTCGTGATCAGTTGTAACCGGTTTTGCCAAAATCGATTATGCCCGAGGTGACTATTTTTTTTTTTTTTTTTTGACTCTTCTTAATTGTGGTTAAGATTCACTCACCTTAAGATTTATCCACATGTCCTTAGTTATTAAGAAAAAAACTTTGAAAAAATTATCAACCATGGTTAAAATTCATTAATTCGTGAATCTTAAGGGGGCGTAACCGGTTACAACGAGAGAAGATCACGAGTCCATTAAAATGGGGGAGGGGGACAAGAAGTGAATGAATGACATGTATGTGACGTGTAATGATTCAGAGTATATGCAGTTACACAAACTTCTCTCCTGTCACCGTTAAGTGGACGAATATTTTGGTGAAAGGTTCTCCTCCTCCTGAGTCACTGACTATTTTTGTTGCGTAACACTAACCAGTCGCAGTCAATTTCTCTTATTCATCATCCTACGCTGACTAATAATGGTCATGATCGTCTGACCTAACAGACTCTTGAGGTGGGACCCATTTCAAGAGTTGGTCCCACTAACACATCTGAGGATTATAGGCCGTCTATTTACTGACTCATCGATATGTAGACATACCTGACACATGCATGCAGGGCGGAGCCACATGGGGCCCGGGGCTGAAGCCTCCCTCCTGATATTTAGAAAAATATTAATCTTATAGCACTATTATGGGTAGCCTGAGAGTGGGGTAGTTTGGGCGACGGGTCTCTAGCCCCTAAATTTCTAAGGAAAAAATATATTCTTTACAAATAAACGAACGTGATGCCCATTTTTTTTGGGTTAAGAGATATTCATTGATTAAGAGGTATTCAAAAAAATTTATTTGATATTTTCTTCCTAACCCCATTGTTATGTTAGGCCCAATGTTATCAGAATCAGATCAGTCATCGAATCGGTTGAATGGTCGGTTCCCGGTTTGATCGGTTCGGTTCAATAATGTTCTTGTTTTTTTTTAAATCAATTTTTACTCATTTATGACCGGTTCTAACCAGTTCTCAATTGGTTTTGATCACCGGTTCTGGGTTCAACTGGTCGGTTCTTCCGATTGTCATGAAATTGGTCGATTTTGAAAACGGTCTGATTTTGGGGTGTTTAGGAACTGGTGAGGGGACCGATTCCAATTCCCGGTTTTTCTAGTTCAACTGGCCGGTCCGATCAGGTCCGGTTTGACAGCAATGATTAGGCCCTACTGGCTCCACCACTGCATGCATGTGGACCATGCACCCATGCATTCCCAGAAAAAAGATTCGTTAAAACAGCTTGGAATAGAAGTAACGAGTAGTACTACTAAGGCTTCTACCAAGAAAAAGGCATGCTTGCCTTGGGATTTGGGAAGATTAGAAAAAGTAGTTTAAAAAGAATGGGAGTAGTGGCAGAGCATCAGTGCTCCCATTCGTTTATTGGAGGTATTCAATGAAGCCGCAGAAAGACGTTGGAAGTTCAAATGCGATCACATGAAAAAGGAGAGAGAGAGTGAGTGGTCACATGTATCGTATCGTACCCTAAACATTGTATAATATCCTTATGGAACGTAATCTTCTCCAGTTGTAACCGGTTTTGCTAAAACCGGTTACACCCCTGATGTGGACACATGTGTTTTTTGTCGCATTTTAATTGTGGTTAAGATTCACTTACTCCTAGGATTCACTCAACTATCAATGGTTTTTAGAAAAAATAATAAAATAATTTATTAACCGTGGTTAAAATTCATTATCTCCTAAGGTTAAATTTTATTTAATATTTTTTTAAAAAATACAAAGATAGGTGGGCGAACCCTAAGGTTCGGTGAATCTTAACCATAGTAAAAGGGTGTAAAAAGGAACATGTTGCCACTTTAGGAGCGTAACTGGTTTTGGCAAAAACCGGTTACAACTAGAGAAGATTACGAGCCTATCCTTATATACAAACGTCTTATTGACATTTTCGTCTGCATGATTTATTCATGGCACGATAAAAAAAAAAAAATTTAGTAGTTATATATATTTTTTTAAAAAAATTCTAAAAGCTAAAGATGAGTGGGTAAATTTAAGAATGAGTAAATCTTAACCACAGTTAAAAATGTCAAAAGGAACACGTGCGATGAACGTGAGAGTGAAGATTGAATTCTCTCGTTCAATCACAATTGGCCGAAAGAGAGAGAGAGATTAGGTGGGCGTTAGATAAGAGGGGATATTTTAATTGAGGAATCGTGCTCTATCCAAGTGTTATATAAAAAGAATATAATTATTAAGTTATGTGTTATCTTTAAGAGTTTTAAAATTTTAAAACTCAATTAACGCCCAGCCCACCAATTCTCACTTTAAGAGATTTAAAAAATAAAAATTCAATCAATGCCTCAATTATTAAGTTATGTGTTATCTTTAAGAGTTTTAAAATTTTAAAACTCAATCAACGCCTTAGCCCACCAAATTTCACTGTAAGAGATTTAAAAAATAAAAATTCAATCAACGTCTCCAATTCTCATTATAGTAGTATAGACATTATACAAGTAGAGATTGAAGATTTGGTTCTATTTGCGTATAGTCACTGTCATTCTGGACATTTTGGTTCGTACGATTTATTCATGAGCTGACAAAAATAATCGCCTGGGACTGGAACAGCTCCTCTCTCTCTCTCTCCTATAATGCCTAATGGTGTGGATCACTCGGAATTTCCGATAGCAACATAAACACCCCTAACCCAGTCAAGTCCTAAAACAGGGAATCTTTTTAGAGAAGTACTAGTCCAGCACTAAATTTAAAAAAAATCCAAAGACCCAAAGTGGGTTCAACACATGGGGTTGCTACCTGTAACATGGGGCTACCTGTAACATGGGATGGTTTGACACTTGTTGCTACCACCTTCTGCCTTTGGAAGATTAGGACTGGACTAGCATTTCCTTTTTAAAAGAGTAATAATCTCCAAGTCGGAGAAATCTTTTAAAAAAGTAATAACCCCCTCCTCAGCTCGGCTGAGGAGAGGACAATTCTTTTTTGTCCTAATAAAGGCCCTTTGAACTATGGTTAGCAAGTTTTAATCCTTGTGATTAAATTTTTTTTCCTTCTAATAACCAAGGTTAGATGCTTAACTTTAAGGGTGGGTGAATCCTAATCACAGTTAAATGGAGTATAAATGAGGACATGTGACACAAAAAAATGGGTGAGAGGATAAATCATCTCCTAGGCCCATAAGGCGATTTTTTGCCTTTTTAAAATTAGCAATTGTTACTTAAATTATGTATAGATACTAATGTAAGAAGCAAGTAAAAAGTGATGTTCATAATATCTTAGGAAAGGAAAACCGAGAAATAAAATATAGACATTTCATTTCTATTACATTAGAATGTATAATTATATCATAAATTTTATTTTACATGAAATATTTAAACTATAGATATCGTAGATTCCAATCCAGCATTATTTGCTTAAGGTCTACATCTTAGACTACAGAATTAGGTCCTTCATAGCACTTCTCACGGGCATGACCCACTTTGACCTCTAAATAACGTAATGAAAATGAACTTTCTAAAAAGCCAACACTAAACATTTACATAGCTTTCCTAATATTTACATAGCACTCCAATATTAACCCAAACAATAACATTTACATAACTTTCCTAATATTAACATCTCTTGCTAAAATATTAAAGCATAAATAATTTCAAAACGTAAGCATTTATTAACACTTACATTTTGTGATTCCCTGCTTGTGCCAAACTTATTTGGTGCAATTACTCATATTGCGTGCAAACTCTAGCCTGCACTTCTTGTGCGTGTTCCTTGGCCCTGCCGCATTAATATTAACCTATAGGGTTAATGTTCCACCTCCTAGAGTTATAAGAGAATTATTTTATTTTATTATTATTAATTTATTTTTTTTCGAATAGGAAGCTGGGGTTAGGCGGACCCCTACCTGCATACGGGTGCAGATATAGACGGATGTAAAGAGATGATGACATGGTGGGGCTAAAGAGTGCTACGGTTTATGTTGTTTAAAAAAAAGGATTTTTACATGGTTCATTGGTCCAACCCCTTTTTTACCATCCATTAACTGTGGGTAGCCCCTTAGAGTTAAGCAATCTAACCATGATTTTTATTAAAAAGACAAAAATACTTATTTTAATTTCATTAAGCTTAACCATGGTTAAACATGGGTTAAAGGGGACACTGTGGTCAGATCAGACCTCTAAAAAAAAATTGCCTATCCACGGAGCCCAAGCCTCCAGTCCCGTCCCCTCCCCCCGGGGCCAAAAAGGGCTTGTCTAGGCAACCATAGAATAGGGGACAAGTGGTGGAAAAGTCAAAATCATGGGCCCCATGATTTTGATTTCTCCACTCTATATGACATGGCGATAAGGTGTTGAGATGAAGGGGAAGAAATATCAAGTGGGGAGAAGTCAAAATCATGAGGAGAAAAGCCCTTTCTGGCTTCGCCAGAGACAATCCGAGGCCTCAACCCACTTCTAGATGTCAGTCAAAAAAAAACACTATATTTATGCAGACTTGGATTGTATATATTATGAAATTAATTCTCGTCTGCTTGTCTTGGGCAACATAGAATAGGGGACAAGTGGTGGAGAAGTCAAAATCATGGGCCCATGGTTTTGACTTCTCAACACACTACATAAAGGGTGGTGAGTAAGGGAGGAGAAATATCAAGGAGAAGTCAAAATCATGGGGAGAAAATAAAATGACTTCTCCCCTATTTATCAGCACGCGTCCCTTATTCTATGGTACCCGAGACAGTTTTCTGGCTTAGCCAGAGAGATTCCAAGGCCGAATTTGGTGCCAAATGCACAACGTGCATGCATGTGAACATGTGCACGAGCACTTGATGTTCACTTCCCACACCCATCTTCATATAGGGAGCGGTTTCTCTCAAGTTGCAACTTGAGAGAATCTCTTAAGTTGGAACCCCTAGAGGTTGCCACGTCTCCTTTGACACCTCTTAACCATGGGTAAGGTTCACCCACCCCTAGGGTTCACTCACTCATCCTTGGTTTTTTTTTTATATTAATTATTATTTTTTAAATTAAAAAAACTGTTTTTAGAGTTATTTAATATTAAAAACAGTTTTTTAATTTAAAAAATAATAATTAATATAAAAAAAAAAAAAAAAACTAGGGTGAGTGAACACTAGGGGTGGATGAACCTTACCCATGGTTAAGGGATGTCAAAGGAGACACGTGGCGACCTCTAGGGGTTGCAACTTGAGAGAATCCTGGGCCCTTCATAAAACACTTAGATGATTGGGTCCAACTTTTTCAATCTTCGATGAAACAAAGACAAAAATGGGATTGCTTTGGTGTATCTTTAATCAACAGGCCCACCCAGTTAGAAGTATAGATGGTATAACGAACGGGTCCTACGGCACTAGGTCCAAGCCCACCCAACTATTTAAATCGGGCCAGGCCCCCCCCCCCCAACTTCTGGATCAACCCACCTTCAAACTAGAATAAATCTAGTGAGCCCTGTTTGTGCTTCAAGCAGACAACAATTCGTTTTGCAAAAGAACATTCCTAAATCAGGACAGGGTTAGTTCACTATAGCCAAACTCAGCCCAAAACAATATTACTTGAAATGAGCAATGGGCAAGTTTCAGTTATGGAGGTTGCTTTCCATTTCATTCATTCCATGTCTTTACAATGCCCATTTCATGGGGAAAGAACAAACCTAAAGTTGCTTTTCTTTTCTGCAGAATCCCATTTTGATCTTGTTTCACTCCATGAAAAGCTAGCAATGGCCAGATCACCTGTATTCAAAAAAAGTATTCACAAGTTCCCCACCCAGATCTACTGTTAATAATATTTCAATGATAGATTCCATTCTTCAACCTATTATGTTAACAGTAATAACGACGAGTTCTCTGGGCAAAAGAAATAAAAAGGAAGAAGAACAGATCTCTACTGCGAGGAACATTGCCTGTATTTAGGGCCAGCTTCATTAACCATGTAGATTAGGAGTTCCAATGTCATGTTAAATATCACATTGAACTGGATCGAGATTGCAAACATGATTAGCAGCCCTGAATGAGAGCTTTGAGATCTCAGAAGGATTTCTTCTCATAGTATACCAAATCATGCACCCCGCCTTCAACTTGAGCTGCTCCTGTACGAACCTGTAAAATTTGAGAAGAGTGCAGTTAAACCTTATAATCCAACATCTGCCAAACCACGAGAGTTATGGATTACTACTAAAAGCTGCACTCAGAAAAAAGGATAGAAAATCAATCGAATACAAATTAGATGTAACTTCTAATATAGAATTCCTGATAAACATCATCTAACTATGAACAGTAGGGGACTCAGATCCAAATTATAAATATAATGCAATAAAAAAAAGGTGTTTTTTCTCCAACACAGTATCACGTGCTATTAGGGTCAGGTCAGTCTTCCTCTCGCACACAAAAAAATTAAAATTTAAAAAAAAAAAAAAGGGAAGAGAAGAAGCTAGCAACATCATCATTTACTGCTAGGCTATTTTATTACATTTGTATTACAATTTTTTAATCAAAACAACTTATTAACAAAAATTACCAATAAAAGCAATATTAATTTTCTAAAATATTGCAACAAGCACTAAACGAATTCTTTTTTTGTTATTTATGTCCTTTACAAGAAAAAGTCTGATGGGTTATAGACAAGTTATGAGCAAAGATCTACTGTTCTTACGAAGGAAAATCTACTTGTGCTACTACGAAAAAAATTCAGATGTATGATGGGTACAGTAGCTACCAAATTCCAACGAAAGGTCATAACAACCTTTACCGAAGCTAAATAGTGATAAATCAAATTTTATGTGCTTTTCTAGAAGGATACTCTTACAAAGTTTAGTATAAGAATAAGATTAAGAGGTAAGAGTTAAAAAAAATTCCCAAGATAACAGCTATCTGGATAATGCAAAAATTTATATATTACATCTCATTTCTTCAGAAATTTGTGCACTTATAAGTTGAATAGAAAAACATATAAAATGATCCACACCAGACTCATTCTACTATTGCTTCACTACCAAGTAATGTGGCTTACCAACAATAAGCTGTAACCTCGGATGTTCCAATTAAGTAACAAGCATTAAACAAATAAGCATAGATTAAGTTAGAACAGATTACAATAAATGCCATATAAGTCGTCAAATAATAAGAGATGCAAAAAGGATTGTCAGAATTCTTTCACTGTGCAAAATTCAATATGAGGATTAGGGGCTAATGTGGATGGGCACAAGGATTAATGGCATAATATGCAGGAAAATGGTGGGGACTGGGGAGAAAACTTGAAAACTATTTGCCTCTCTAAAATTGTTCCAGGCTCCAGCAATACTTTTGGGGTTGGTTTGCATGAAGCACAATCCAGATGCACATATCCCAAAACAAATTAGATAAAAACTCAGAATAATGCAAATTGTGTTTTGTGCCTGTGAAAATGAGTTCTCAATTAATGCCATAACAGAAGCAGAAGTTGGACCTATAACAACAACTTAAGATAGTAATAGCTCTACTTCACTTCGACAGTAACAAAAGATTCATTAAGAAGAGTACTTATGTGTATGTACATTGTTAGCAGTAACAAACAGCAGATTGTGCTCGTAACCTTCATACAAGTGCAATAACATTAAACCTAAGCCATACCTCTAGCCTTAGTATCCTTGATTTTAAGAGGTCGTGAGCAGACTGAAGAGAGGATGCACCAAGATCCTGGAATCCTTGCTTGACCGCTTGCATTGTGTAAGGAATAAACTTTAACACAGAACCTTTGTCTGCCACTGCTCCTACAACTCCCTGAGCAACCTTTAACTTAGCACTATCACCCAAGTACCGGACATCACTTCCCTTTGTCATTGCTTCTAGGGAACCCATGCCTCTGTACTTTTTAATTCTACGACCACCCTGGGAAAGAAAAATGTTAGGCCACACGGGAAAAGGATAAGCTCACAAGAGTACCAACTCATCCAGGTGTTTCAGTAATTTTTCTTACTAAAATGCCCATAAAAATTTGGTTAATTTCTATATTAATCAAGAGATATCTAAGTTCGTTAGAAATGATTACATAAATCAGTCTTACAAACTGGGTTCACTCTTCCTTATCCTAATTGCCCTTCTCTGGTAACCTTTTCTGATCTCCAACCTATCAGTTTGTGTAGTTTTCTTTATAAAAATTTTTCTAAGATTATTGCCAGGGCCCAGGAGATTGGGTTTATTGCTTTCCCAAATTATTTCTTAGGACTTAGGAGCAAGGTGCATTTGTAAAAGGCTGTAATATTATAGACAATATAACTTTTACTCAAGAAATGGTGCAGGATATTAACATGTAAGCATATGGTGGAAATCTAACCTTCAAAATTGATATGGCCAAGGCATACGATTGTATGAAATGGGGGGTTTATCTTAATTCTTAAAGGTACTTCAGAAGTTTGGTTTCATAGAAAGTTTATCGGAGTTATTAATGCTAGTTTTACTAACCAATACTTCTTTATGTGCTTGAACGGGCAAACTCGTGGATATTTTCATAGTTCGGGAGGACTTAGATAGGGATGTCCTCTCTCGCCCTCTTTGCTCATTTTTGGCAGAAGAGGTTCTCAGTAGAACAATCAGGAAGTTTTTTTCAGACAATCCAGAATTATATTTCAAATGTGGCTCTGGCTCTCACCCTATTTCACATCTTCTGTTGCAAATGAGATTTCGATCTTTTCCATGGGAGGGTTAGTTGCATCAAGGAACTCTTCATATTTCTAACTTTATACGGAACCCAGGGAATTCCCAAAGTTCCAATCTTCCCCAAGAAATTCGAACTACGCATAAGTATCGTCATATTTGACTTGTCAGCTATGAAATTACAATATTTCCTAAATTTCAGTCTAAATATTACGAACATTTGAAAGAATGCCTTCTCAATGGAATTCGATAAATAAAAAAATAAAATAAAAAAGCCCATAAAACCCTTTCCTTTTCCCTTCTAATTTCCTCTTTCTTTTTTTTTTTTTTTTGCTTGCTAGTATTATTTAGTGAGAATCAAGAATTCCATTTGAGAAATAGTCCATCAAATCCTACAAATGTTGGATAAATCAATAGCATATGGCAGATTTTGCAAATTTCAACCAATATTTGTTTGTTTTTTTTTTGCAAGTTTTCTTCTGATTATGTAATTTGGCCCGTATTAACTTTATTATGTCTAGATGCATCAGATGTATGGATCTATGATGCATTAACACTAAATATAAGGAAGCTTTTTCCGAATTTATAAAGGTGAACAGTAAAACTAAAAACCCAATTTTTTTTTCCTCCTAAAGTATCAATCTTTAAGTCTTAACTCTTAAGTAAATAACTGTTACACATCAACCACAACTTTTTTGAAATAAAGAAAAAAAATTACACCAAAACATTAATAAAAAATTATTTTAAAAAAAAACAAATACAAAAAAAAAACTAAGACATATAATGCGTAAACACTACATATTTTAATTTCCAAACATTGATTATTTTTGTAGACTATATATATAATCATAGAAATAAATATCGTTGAAATCGATAAGAAACAAGCAAAATATGTATAGGTTTCGGTAGACCCTGTACAATATTTATATTGATAAGTATCGTTTATTAGTTACTTATGTTTTAATTCAATGCGTAATTGTATTTGTGTTTGCTATTTTGTCTTTGAGTCGTTTCCCATGACTTTATATTTAGTAAATTTGGTTCTTATAACTCATTTGTTTTTTCTAATTTAATTTGATTTTTTTTATCTTTTAAAAAAAATGAAAAAATTATATGTTTCTTCTGAAAGATTGAAACCGATACGTATTGGTTTTCGTTGGGACCGATACATCCCCCGAAACCGTAATTTTAGTCATATATATATATACCTTTCAATTTGCTAGTTTCTTGAACAAAAATAGATTTAGTGGAATCATATTGAATATTTAATTATAAATCCCGTGCCTTGCTAAAAAATTGATCCTTGTTTACAGATCACACATTTTCTAACCAAATCCAATAATAAGATCCAAAATGCAAAATGCAACTTACATTTTTAGGTACAAAATGCAAAATATTAAGATATAGGTACATCAATTTTGCAAAATAGTCCGTTAAGATAATCTTTATTTAGGTACATCAATTTTGCACTTGGGGAATTAAAATAATCTTTATTTAAAATATCAATGATTTGTTTGTAACAACTTACATTCGATTGTCTTATGATATAGACTTATAGTAAATGAACTCAAATAATCCGATTAATAGGAATTATCAGTATTACCTAGGCACGTGGTACGGATGCCAAGTGTCTAAGTGTCTTCGGCACGACAAACTATGAAAACTTTAATACGGCGGCATGGACATATAGATTTTTTAAAATTATCATATATTTATATATATATATATAATATTATCTCAATTTTTAAAAATAATAACAAGAATAGAGAGGAGGGACCACATCTCCCTACTTTTTAAAAAGTACATACCAAAGTTTAAAAAAAAAAAAATGTATAGAGAATAGAAATGAGCAATAAGAGAGAGAGAGAGAGAGAGAAAGACTTCCCTATTGATCGTCGTTGCTCTCTTAATAAGTTTTTCCTCTATGTTTCCGAAAAAAGTTACGCAACTTGACAAAAAAATTCATAGCAATCCAATATATTGTATTTTTACAATTGTATGACAATTTGAAACAACACGTGCCTAATCATAATGTTAACGTCACCATGACATGGTATAATTTAGAAAAACTTAAATGCCTAGGTAACACCGGGTATGATAATTGTATGTTGCCCATCAACGAGTAGTTTTTCCCCTTAACCTTGTCTTACTTATTGCAACAGATTGTTTTTGTAATATTTTGTCTTTTTCATGTAAAATGGCGCCTTTGGCAACATATTTCATAAGTCTTCCTCAATTTTCCTACTCTACCAACAGCAAAATATTACACCAAATCCCAAATCTTTTTCATGAAATATTCCATTCCCAAACTGTGGAATATCCCCTGCCAGGAAGTTGAATACTTTGGCTGCATGTTCTGCTGCTATGCACAGCTGCATGGAACACATACATGCACGCACAAACTAATGAAAATTAACAACTCTAGAGCAACAAAGCCAATAAAACATGCAAATAACGACTTGTATTGTCTTTTGTTAAGTTTCCTCATTGTTGTTGAGGTTTGGAGCAATCTCAGTTACACATTAATCTTTTGAAGACGAAAAAATATGGAATTTGCTAATAAACACCATTAATGAATTCTTTGAACTCCCAGAAGGAGAAGCTTACAAGACACAGGGCAACCTACCAATGTCAATATTTTCTCGAATCTTCACGAAGCTGAACTTAGCACTGGAATGCAGCCTTCAAAAATTAATATTACAATCAAGAAACAATAGCCAAGATGTTCTTCAAATTCCAAATATTTTCAGTGACATCCATACTGGGGAAAGCAGTTAAGAGTGTAGGTGAAAAAGAGAAGGAAAAACAACTTCAGAATTCACTAATAACAAGAGGATCTAGAATCAAGAGGTATATGTTTCAAAATTTAGTGATAACATCATTAAGACACAAGAAACAGGAATTAAAAATTGAGTTGCACTGGGAAGGAATAATTCAATTAAATTTCTTACTAGTAACCATAGGAAGAGTCCTTCATAGCCCTAACATACCTGATATTCATAAATTCCAGGAGCCTCATTGCTGCCAGCTAAGAAGCTCCCCATCATAACGGTAGATGCCCCTAGTACCAAAGCCTTGACGATGTGTCCAGAGTTTGCAATACCACCATCAGCAATGACAGGAACGCCACATTGCTCAGCAATAGATGAAACCTTGTAAACAGCTGTTGCCTAGAGAGTTTAAAGAAAGAATAAGTTTAATACAATGGAACAAACAATCCTCACAAATAAAAGAAGTCTCTAAGTCATAATATCAACAATTTCTAACGGTAATAATCTTCTAGAGATATTCTAGGCTTTGGTGACATAAAGAGCGTATCATCATCATCAATGGCTTATCCCAAATCTTGGGGTCGGTAATACAAATCTTGTTCCATCGTGTTCGTATTGGGTCCTAAGAGAGGTTAAGGGTCCTCATGGTTTGGGGTTTTGGAAGGGCATCATGGCCACTGCCAACTTGGTCGTGCCAAATTTCAGGTTTAGAGCATGGTGATGGTCAGAGACTAGATTTTGGAAGGACATGTGGTGCGGTGCCACTAAACTTAAGGATGATTTTAGCAATCTATTTGTGTTAGCCTCCAATAGAGATCCATTAGTTGGGGATTCTTATGAGAGGGGAGGGATTGGTGTGGTGTCCAAAGACCAAAAGAGATTTAAATGGGCTCAGGATTCTCTCTGGCGAAGCCAAAAAGGGTGGTCTCGGGCTACCACAATGTGTGTGACATGTGGCTGGAGAAGTCATTTCATGGGCCCCATGATTTTGACTTCTCCACACATTATTTTACACATAGCGATAAAGTGGTGAGATAAAGGGGGAGAGATATCAAGTGGGGAGAAGTCAAAATCATGGGGAGAAAATGAAATGACTTCTCCCCTTTTTATCGTCACATGTCCCTGTGGTTGCCCGAGACCACCTTTCTGGCTTCGCCAGAGAGAATTCGAGACCAATTAAATGATTGGGAGATTAGTGACGTGGCTCGACTCTTAAGAGTGCCTCAGCTCTCCATCCCCTTGTTTCGAGATTAGGGATTGCATGATCTAGTCTAGAAGCCACCATGGTCGGTTCTCAGTACGATCACTATTGCGCCTTAACTCACGTGTTATCTAATATTTTCTCTCTATCTCCATCTATATCATTTGTGCCCTTCCCTTCACCCATTTAGAATATTCAACTTCCAATAGAAGCAAACGTATTCTCATTGGAGCCATTAGTGGTTTTCAATGAACGTGTCCAAATCATCTCGTCAGTTCTCCCTCATTTTAAACATATTGGGCACCACTTCCAGATTCTCTTAATTGCGCTCATTTTTTGTCCCGTCTTTCCACTCATCCACATATACAATGTAAATGTTTATTGTAAAAGCTCACAAAGTTTTCATGCACTCTCCTAAAGGCGGTTATAACTACACATACTGGTTTATTTCCAACAAGATATCCTAATACTTTCTTTCCATGTTTTAGGTCTTCTAGCAGAATGTAAGAAACATCCCCATTAAAGCTAGCTTTTAAATTCAGACATGTACATCCATGAGAATCTTTACAGTAGTATCCACTGGAATTGGACTTGTTATTGATTTCATCAGGCTAGAATGACAACGCATCTATAGACAAATGTACATGATCCCATGATGCATGCAACAAAGACACAATATTTGCAATTTGCTAAGTAAGAATTCAAATGAATGGACATTAAGGATATTAAAGAAAATGTAATTTTAGAAACATCACACTAGCAGACTGATCCAGGCTATTTGGGAACAAAGAGGAGTCCAAAAAATGAAGAAGCTAATTCAAGCAATGACATTATCAATCTCAGTAAGAGTGGAAGAACTGGAACAGAATGAGAGTGTCAGTAACCAATTATTTCAAACTTTAAAGCATTGCGGTCTCAATTAAAACTGTTATTGAATTGAGTGTAAATAAGAGCTGGAGCTCTGTTTCATCTTGTTGAAGTGGAGCTCCCCTTTTGGCCTTTTCCATTACAACTTATTGCAATTTTGTAATTATGGGAGAAATCATGCTGCAAAACTGTCAACACTCTTTCCCTGAAATTTCAGAACTGTCACTAGCTTTTTATCGAAATGGGGAGCTCCACTTCAGTGAAGAAATTTGTAATACCAATTTACCATCCAGATTCCATACCCACGTATCTACCGCTACATTCAAATACAGATATACTACAAGAGAGAAGATGAGAATGAGAAAATGTTACCTGCCCTCTCCCGACTGCACAGACCTCCTGCGTGGTGCAAATGGACCCAGAACCCATCCCAACCCTCAAAGCATCGGCCCCAGCCTGAATCAGATTTTGTGCCTGATAAGCTGTGACCACATTGCCACCAACAACATCCAAATCAGGATAAGTCCTCTTCACATACTTAATCATCTCAATTTGATAAATGGAATTCCCCTGTGAACTATCCAGCACCACCACATTGGCTCCCGCCTTCACCAGATGCTCCAACCTCTCCTTATCCTGTTCCCTCGTCCCCATTGCCGCACCCACCATGAAATCCCCATCTTTCCCAATCGACGGGAGCCCCCCGAGTTTCGGAAACCCACAGATCCTCTCCACATCTGCGGTCGTAACCAAATCCAAAACCTCCCCATCTCGCTCACTCACCAAAGGAACAAACCCAAGCTTCTTCGAGGCTAAAAATGAAGCAACTTGCTCCAAACTATAGCTCGACGGAGCCGTTACAGGCGAAGCAGACATGTAATCTGAAACCGGAGCATCCTTATCACTTAAACTCTCCCAATCAGATTTTGCCACGACACCCAACAGCTTCGATTTGGAGTTCCCGGACTGGGTAACGAAAACACAAGGAGAGGAAGCGAAATCATCAAAAGAATCAATAGAATCGGAAGGGGTTTTGAAGATTGGATCGGAGATGAAGGGAATGCGACGAGACTTGGCGGAGCGGATTAAAGCGGCCTGTTCGGATGCGAGATTGTTGTAGTGGACAATACCGAGACCGCCAAGAGCGGCCATGGAAAGGGCCATGGAGGATTCAGTAACAGTGTCCATTGGAGAGGAAACGCAAGGGATCGAAAGATGGATGTTCTTGGTGAGCTTGGTGTTGAGATGGACTGCGTCTGTAGGGAAATCGATGAAGTGTGGGAGGAAAATGACGTCGTCGTAGGTATAGGAATAGCCCTGATTGAAGAGACGCTCGGCCGGAAAACCATCTTCGATCGGAGCTCCGTTCATCATCATACCGATACTTGGGAAAAGTTGCAGAGAGAATACTATGCTCTGCTAGGGTTTTGGGTTAGGTAAATACACGTCTTCATTGTTATCTCATTTCATTTCATTATATAAAAAAGATCTGTTTCCTATTTTATCATAACTAAAAGACAAAATATTTTTCAATATGAATGAAGGAGAAAGAAAGGTCCGTTTTTTCAACAAACAAAAAACACGAGGGAAAAACGTGAGAAGACGTGTAATATTGAAAAAAGGACCTTTCTTTTGGGTCTTATGCATATGGGTCGCGGTAAAACGTGAGAAGCAATTCGTCTGTGTTCTTCGATTCTTCTTTTGTGGCTTTGAGTGTTTAAAAAGAATAATTCAGCTGAAGGACACTTTGCAGCCAGAGTTGCAAGAGATGCTTTGCAGCTACAAAAGGTCCTTTGCATCTCCAATCCTATTTTTAAAAATTTCCCATTTTTACTTTTTAGAGAGTTTTCAATACTGGGCATCCATTTTTCTCGTTACAAATCCAACCATACTCTTTATTTCTTCTCAATTTCTATTAAATATTCTTTTTTTTTATTTCTTTTTATTTTAACATCATTGCAACTATTGAGAGTTCAATTGCACCCACTGGCCAATTCGTGTCTCTTTTAACAATTATTAAATATGGTTAAGTTTCTCCAACCCTTGGGTTCAACAATAAAATTTTAAATTTCAAAAAAAATATTTTTAAAAATTAACTATAAGTTAAATATATTTTTTTTTTTTTAAACTAAGAGGTTAGTGAATCTTAACCACGATTTGTAAAAGTTAAAAGGGGTACGAGTTGGCCTGTGAGTGTGATTGAACTCTCCCTTATTAGTTCAATCGCAATGAGCTATCGTTGAGGGTTCAAAGGATTTTTTTTTTTTTTAAAGGCATTTAATAATCTTTAGGGAGGAGAAAGGACTCGAATCACCTCCCCTATTATAGGGAGCCCATTTGACGAGTGGGTTAGAGACCCCTTTTTTCCCTCCGGTTAGCTAATTTGGGGCTGAGAGTGGGTTGGAGATATTCTTATGATGCCAAATAAAATAAAATAAAAATATCAAGATTAACATTTATTGTTGTCAGAAAAATACAAGTAAAAGATCATTTTGAAAAGTTATAAAGAAAATTAAACTTAACTATTAACTCTAAATTATGCTTTCCTATGTGGCATTGTGAAGAACATTTTGCAATGGCTCAAGATTGTCTTTGGCGTGGTCTCAGGCTTCCACACATTATGTGACATGTGGTGATAAAAAGGGAGAAGTTATCTCATTTTCTTTTATGATTTTGACTTATCTCCACTTAATATCTCTCCCAATTTTTATCACCACATGTCGCATAATATGTGGAAGCTAAAAGACCACTTTTCTAACATCACCAAAGACAATCATTAACCTTTTGCAATTACAATTTGGTTTCGATGCAAGTTCTACGGGATATATATATATATAGGAAAAGGTACTAATGAGTCATGTTGAAACTTGTAACAAGTGGCCCCTCTAAAAAGATGACATGCGGCATACGTTTTTGAATCCGATTATTGGATGTTAAATTGGGTCAATTGGAGATATGTGTCAAAAAATATTAGTGTGATTGAACATGTTTAGATCGTTTGATTAGACCCTAGTTTCCAGCATTAAGCTCTTATGGTTCACTAGACCCTACCTAAGGTATAGAAATGACTGATCTTCCATTCTTTGATCGGATAGTCTATAAATGTCCGATTGAGCTAATATTTTACCCCGTGTTTCTCGAGTAATCCATCTTGACATTCAACGGTCAGAATCCGAAAAAATAAAATATCACGTGACACATTGTAAGGGACCATTCACTACAAACTTCAATTTGCATGATTCATTAGAATCTCTCTCTCTCTCTCTCTCTCTGCGCGCGTGTGTGACTTGAGATCTTCTCTAGTTCGTGATGGTGAGGAGACCGTCAGCACCCAATGATGGTCTATATATATAGGGTGTTCCAAACCCTTTGAATTAAGGACTAGTCCATTCGAGTGTCCGCATCGATTTATTATAAATTTTTTCTAAACATCAAGATAAGTCGAGGAGTGGGAGTTGAACACACAACCACTAAGAGCAAACCCAAGATGCTTAGCCAATTGCACCAACCACTGGTGGGTTACACCTTTGAGATTTTGTAGGGTCCTCCACTCCATTTGTGAATATAACAAATCTTTCTAAACCACATCAGTTTCTTTACTGAGACCAATAGAAATGGAACAAAGTTCCCGAATTCGGCCACAAATTATTTTAATTAGTTTTAAAAAAAACATTAAATATGGAAAAATAGTTAACGGACATGGGTTTCCATTATCTAATGGAAGGCTCGTCCTCATTTGTCTACGCCCCACTTTTAAAGAAATACCAACTGCGGTTAAGATTCACTCACCCCTAGGGTTAAGCAATTCAAACTTAGGTTTTAGAAGGAAAAAATAAATAACAAAATAAAATCGGAACTTTAATTTTCTTAAGCTCAACCAAGGTTAAAAGAGAGTTAAAAGGGAAACGAGGACCCAGGGTAAGATAAGCAGTGGACCCTTGGGTGCGCTAATCACAGCTCTTAAATAAGTGATCTATCATTTTTATTGATTAATTAACACGTGATTACAGCTCACGAAAGATCTTAAAACGATTTGCTCTTGAAACATGAGACCTAACCTAGGGAGATTCTAATAAAGGAATCCTCATGAGATAATTTTTTTTTACTGAAAAAATGAATAGGATATTCTTTTTGAGTTTAGATATGAACAAAGATTAGTTCAAAGAGATAAGCCTAGCATTCTAAAATATGCGGCATTTTAGAAATATATAAAAACATCTACTTTATAAATTTCAATGTACCCCCATCATTTAGGCATATTTTTTTTAATATCATTTACCTACATTAGTACGAAGAGGAATACTAGCTAGTCGCATTTACTCCAAATTTTATCATAGATGCAAGATTGGGATTAATACTTAGAGATGTTTCGTATTTTAATAGTTTAAAAAAACATAAAAATCAGAGAATGTCTGACATATGTAGCCACTCAATTGCGTCGATATAAGATTTGTTACTAGGACTAAGCAAAATGCTAGTACAAAAGGGTTAGGCTTGGGATTGGAGCTCTTGCAGACTCATTATCCAGGGATTGGATCCCAAACCTCCAAACCCCACCACTGGCGCAAGAGATCATCGAGATCATAAGGCATATTTGGGTATCTCCTGATTTGAATAAACAAAGGAAGCATGTGTGACACGTGGACAGTTGATGAGGCTACAGGCTTTGGGAATGTGAAGCAGCATACACGAAAGGAACCAAACCTCTGTAACAGATTGGTGAATCCAGTTATGCCCCTGTGATCGCCACGTGTTCCTTTGACACCCCTTAATTGTGGTTAAGATTAACCCATTCTTAGGTTTCATCTACTCATTCTTGTAGAAAAAAATAATATCTTTTTTAAATATTTTTAATATTTTTTCTAAAATTAAAAAATGAGTGGGTTATCGTGGATGAGTGAATCTAAACCGCCGTTAAAGAAGTGTAAAAGAGACACGCGGTGACATCATGGGCATAACCGGATTCACCATAGGAATTGGTTCTGCAGGAAATATTTATGTAACGCGTGGTGTATTGAGAACTGAAAACGTAAGACAAAAAGGTTGACGATTGAGACGCGTGATTTGGTGAAGATGAAATGACAAAGGAGCTTGCCGCAGGGATATGTTGTGGCCTGTCATTAGCCTTTTTCTCTTTTTCTATGGAGAAGGCCCATCAAAAGTTGGTGGGCTCCACTTCCACCACGAACCCAATCCAGCCAACGTTTGCGCACTACTATCCATACTTCATAGTGCCTTCCGAGAAGGATTCCATTTTGAAGATACGGAGCAGCAATTGGTTTTTTCCCTCCCACCATGGATTGTCCATGTTTATCTACATTTAGAACACCTGTACCTATAAGCTACGATTAAAAAATAATAATTCTATCATCAAAAAAATAAATAAATAAATAAACCAACCCTATAAGCTACAAGAGTATGTGCCCGTATAGTAGTGTGTGTTATGTTTACCTTATTATTAATTAACAAATTTTTTTTATAAATTTTAGTCTCACATCTAAGGGTTAGGTCTCCTTGTGTACCCTTATATAAAACACCACCTCCCTGTCCATTTTGAGAGGGTTGTGCAAGGCTTGTAGCTTGTTCTATGAGGGTGTGTGCGTGTGATAGTGTGTGATTTTGACTAAATTTTATTATAGTTTATCTTTCAATTAAATTATGAGATTTTTTTTTGGATAAAATTACATATTAAGTCTATTTTCAAATGACTTTGGTCTCAGGTTAAAATTCTTAAATTGATTTTCTAGTAATTTGAATACTATTAGTCGATCCTAATATTCATTTATAGAATTCTAATTTTTATAGAAAATTATTTCTATACCATACCAAATCAGATTTTCTTAATTGACCAATATTTTTCCATCATTATTATATGAATCTAGTTCATAAATAAAAAATAATCATACGAATTGAGTTTATTAGTTGTTTTGTTTTTCACACGTAGTGATTTAATAGAAAATGACATTTGTTTTGGGTTTCATGGTTGTTATATGATGTATGGATTATGTGGAAATTTGAAAAGTAGTGAAATTCTCATATGATCTTGTGCAATATAAAACTTATGTGTCTCAGAATGTATAACTTTTGGTAGAGAACATCGGTCTTTGGGGTTGAGAATACTCCCCTAAACAGCAAGAAGAAAATAATGTCCCTAGGGTGAAAGGCCCCAAACCATTCTCAAGGACACCCCAAGGGTAGGTGATTCGTGCCTAACCGAGCCGGGGGAAATACATACTCGAAATCATGCTATAAATGTTTGCATTCTCAAAATTAAGGTATTAGTATGAATGTGAAATGTTTTGATGATGGGACTTAGTATTTTAGAAGTTCTCACTCAGATAAATTATGAACATTATGTATATGAAATATTATATTTTGTTAAGAATTCAACTGCTTTAAAATGTTCATGAACTATTATAACATAGGATATTGAAGCATTTCCATGTTTTCAGAAAATTTTTGAACCTATATTTTGTTAAGGAAAATGATTTTTTTTTACTGGGCTGGTTTAGTTCACCCCTTTTTACTATTTTAGATTTAACAAAGGATACCACATCTTAGCTTTTGGAAGGAAGTTTGGTGGTACAATCACATAGGAGATGATTGCATTTTTCTTGTGCATGTTTTAGATGTCTCTTTGTATATAAATTATTTTGGGCATGTAACTATGGGTAGGAAATCTTTGATAATGGACGTTGTTTGTATATAGCTAGGTAATGTCACGCCCCAAAATACCCCCTAGGAGAAAGTGGAACTTTGACAGGTGACTTACTTATCTTAACCTATTTAAAGAGTATTAAAAGCATGCTAAAATGTGGGCCTGAAAATTTCTTCCTTAACTATAACAATTTATACTTCGTGTAATCATAATTCAAGTCCACAACTAACTAAACATAATCCGAATTGAAATATAAATAATTCATAATCATCCATAATGAAATCCTATTATAAATCCCTTTAAAAGATTAGATAAATATTCTACCCTGAAATCAATAGTAGGGATAATGGTCTAAATCTCTTTACTCTTCCGGATGATCACCTTCTGACTCTTTAATATACTCTTCATCTTTCCACAATTTAGGTACACAAATATCAAATCCTGAACCTGCCAATAATAAAATTATTGGCTGAGTAACATTGTTACTCCACGTATATAATAACCCGTAATAAACAAAATCATAAACATTGACATGTATACAGCTAGCAGTTCAATTAAACTCACATACGTAAATTAGAGTACACAAAAAACATGTTTTTCTTTTATTTTTTTATTTTTTCTTCTTTTCTTACTTGTCTTAATTTTTCTTCGTTTCTTACTTTTCTTATTTTCTTACTTTTTATTCCTTTCTTGTTTTTCTTATTTTCTTTCTTTTTCTTACTTTTCATTGATATCTTTCTTGAAGCCAAATAACTAGTACTCTTGGAAAATTAACTTTAAGCTAAACCCTAGCATCCTTTTCTTTTTTTACTTTTTCTTTATTTTCTTACTTTTCTTTTAGATCTTTCTTGAATCCAGATTACTAGTACCTTTAAAAACTTAACTTGAAGCCAGGCAGTAGCATTTTTGTTACTTTTCTTTGATATATTTCTTGAAGCAAAATAACTAGTACACTTGAAAACTTAACTTGAAGTTAGGCACTAGCATTCTTACTTTTCTTTGAGATATTTCTTGAAGTCAGATTACTAGTATCCTTAGAAACTTAAGTTGAAGTTAGACATTAGCATCTTTGTTACTTAGACTTGAAGCCAGATATAACATACTTTTGCATAACTTATACTTGAAGCCGAACATAATATACCATCAATGAGCTTAGACTTGAAGTCGGGTACGATGTACTCTTTGTTCATTTATACTTAAAGCAGGGTACGATGTATCCTTAGTTATTTACTTTGTTGGTATCGATTATTTATGAGAAAACTCGTTCATACAATCTTATTTACGTGATTCTTATTTTCTTGTATTTATTATCACATCGTGCGTATGTATATAACTTTGTCTTGATTGCAAATAGTAATAAACTTTCAGTTAAATTTCACTCTCAGTCATAAGTCAAAGGCATCGGGAATCCATTATAGCAATTCACATCACCATGACAAAATCCTAAAGCCACAGAAACCCTAACCAAAGCTTATTTACCCAAATGCATATTACTCATGCAACAATTCATACCTTACATCAATTATCAATTGTCATGTATATAAATTCCATAGATTGTAATTTAAACATCAATAGATCCGGATTCTTACAATAACAATAATAGCATAAGTTCATGAATCCTACTTCCATTGATCATACATCATCATGGTTCTTCCCACTTTAAAAATCATAGTAGGTCATTCATCATATTTTGGTTTCAAGAAATTCTTACATATGATATTAATCATAAAATCCTTATTTATATAAAAATCTAGAAATTGCCCATGCAACATATCATTATTCAAAACAATCCCCGACACACATCCCTTCATCTACATACATTCACATATCTCCATAATAATTCTATTTTCTCTTGTTCTTACATAAAATATAATATCCACAGGATTATTCACATCCCACTTAGGTTACTCACATCCTACTTTAACGATTCTTGAGCAAAAATATATAAGGGATGATAGAAATTCATAGATCTCCTTTATATTCAAGTTCTTGCTTCGATCTATCTTTTTAAATCTTCATTTAGATTAATATTCATGAAATTGAGAACTAGGGGTTATTATTTACCTCTCTTTATCGCTTCCCTACGATCTTACGTTTGCGAATATGGCCCGAGCTAGATCTTCAATGTAGAATCCCGAAACTCATTTCCATAGTCGGTGAATAGTGATTGTAAGGCCTAAAGGTAGGTACTTTAGTGTGGGATGAATGAATGAAAAACTTGCAATGAAACTATATGTATTGTGTGGGTGTTAAAGCCAAGGGAGAAGAGTGGATATACTCTAAGTGAGCCAAGGGAAGAGTGGAAACACTCTAAGTGTACAAAATGAAGAAAAAAAAATGGTAAAATGACCAAGTCTGCAGGTGGACGGTCGATCGAATGTCTTGAAAGTGGCCCAAGAATTGGCCACAGTGTGTTTTGATCAGAGGCCGGTCGACCGACTGTCTCAAATGTGGCCCAAAATGAGCACCAATAGGGTTTTGTTGTTGGCTGATCGACCGCCTCTCCCAGCCGATCAACCGACCTTTAATGATTTGGGGTTTTTCCTCGTTTCTGAGAATTTTAAGGGCAAATTTGGGTTTCTAACACCCTTTGCCTATAAATACTAACCCATTTCGTGGGTTTTGGAGTTCACAAAACTAAAGGGAGCTTTTAGAAGAGAAATGGGAGAAAAGCTAGGGTTTTGTTGGAGTTTCCTCAAAATCAAAGGTGAAACCCAAGTTTCACCTCCAAAGCTTTTCAAGATCAAAAAGAGAAGCAAGGATCTTGCAAGCCAATGTGTTTCTCAAGCACAAAGTCATGAGGATTCACTCTCAAAGGCAGATACATTCTACTAATTTGCTTTGTTATGATTCATTAATATGTATTGCTTGTAATCTTTTTAGTAAAAGTAAGATGTAAATCATGATTTTTCTCAAGGAAGATAAAAATGGATGGGTTTTGATATAGAGATTGTGAATATACTTTCCTAGATGGTTTTGTTAGGATTCGCTTATGTAAGTAAGGGTAAAGGGATGGATTTTGATGAAAGAGTGTAGAAATACTCTACTCTCTAGCTTTGATATGAATTATTTATGAAAATCATGGTTTTAAAGTATGCTCTTGATGGATTTAGGCTAAAGAGCCATGTTTTTGCTATGATACCTCTATGAATGATATTCCATGATTATGATTACATGTTTAAGAGCTTTTATGACTACCATGATGCTTATAAGTCTTCTATGTTTATGTTTAAAGGTTTTTAAGTTACCATGATACACACAAGGACTCTATGCACTCGTATGTCTTATATGATCGGATATAAAACATGAATTTTGGGATAAAATTGAGGATTTCAAACCATGTACTTGTATGCCATTACTATGAATGAAATTTTATAAACATACATTGATGTTTAAGTGTTTTCTATGTCTATCACAATTGCTCACAAGTATTCTATGACGCTCACAAGTACTTTCTAATGCTCATAAGCACTCTATGCACATGTATGACATTTATGACCTAGGTTTCTCATAAGTACGGGTATCCAAAGAATCATAAGAAAATTTATAAGTAAAAAAGCTTACGAGAAAGGTTCATAAGAAAATAAAAGAAAATTCATAAGATAAGAAGAAAGGAAAAATTCATAAGAATGTTCTTAAAAAAAGAAAAAAAATTTCGTAAAGAACGAAAAGAAAACTCATAAGGAACAAATGGAAGCTCATAAAACAAGAAGAAAATACTCACAAAAGGAAGTTCACAAGCTCACAAGAATATGGAATAATGTTAGTGTACTAAGAGCAGGTACGGGCACTAATATTTGTTTCTTAGTAAGTATGAGAGGATACTAGTATACTAAGACCAAGTATGGGTACTAGTATTTGTCTCCAAGTAAAAATGAAGAAATATGAAAGGATATTAGTGTACTAAGTCCGGGTACAGACACTAGAGAAATTCTTATGATCAATGATCTCTAATGACCTAGAGGGTGTGAATAGGTCTATCTAGGGATTTCTACCAATTTTTAATTTAATTAATTATGTAGTAGAATCACACAAGCACAAAATCCAAACAAGATTTTTAACGTGGAAACCTTGTCGGGAAAAAAACCACGGGACCTTGTCTAGCAAAACAATCCACTAAGAGAAAGATTAACAGTACAAGACTTAGACCTTACCCAACATGGACACGACACTACGTTCCTTGGTACAGAATCTTCATCTTGTAGACCACGAACAACTTGGTTCGATCTTCACCACAGTAGCTCCAGTTTCTCACCGGCCAAATCTTCTCAACACCACGATCTCCAAAGATTGATCTCCTTCTGCGAAGGCTCCGGATCACATACTCCGGTCAAAGACACTCACACACACGTGTCGGAGTTGTTGAATCAATTTTCTAACAATCTTTAGAGGGATCTTAAGAACATAAAGATCACACAATGCAAGATCTAAGAATAGATAAGTTATTCTTGCATTCTCTAAAGAGGTTGTGAGAGGAGGGATCAACACTGATCAATGAAGAACAATAGAAACCCTAGGAAAGAGTTCTCCACCTCCACTCTCACAAAAATATCAAATCTCCTCATTTTAGGTCAATAGAATTCGTATTTATAGATTCCCAAGAGATTTCAGATGAATAGGACTCTTATTTCGCCATGACAGATCTATCCATGGTGTGGACCAATCTATCCTATGCCTACGGATCTATCGATCATCACCAAGGATAGATCCTTGAAAATCTATCTCTCTGGAAAAAATCACCATACAAAAATTTTCACAATGGATCTATCCGTCATGGACAAGGATAGATCCTTCATTCCATACTTAGCCAAATTCGAATGGCTTAAATCCTAGAACTTTTTCCATGGGGTTATACTAACCTCCTAGGTTGATAAATAGATATTCTAAGTCAAAAACCAACCTAGGTATTGGGTCACTAAGTCACTTACCTTCCTAGATCTGGAAGTGATACTTGATGTAGATTTCTTCTTTCTTCTTCAGCTTCTTGAAGGTTTACCAAGCATGACAAGTTGACTTAAAAATGACTCAACTTAGATCTATGTTTTGATACAGAATTAGCCAAGACATTTTGAACTTACAACTAGTATCTGTTTCCAAGAAATGTGAAAGGATGTTTAGTGTACTAAGACCATGGACGGGCACTATCATCTATTTCCAAGAAAGTAAGAGAGGATGCTAATATACTAAGACCAGGAATGGGTACCAGCATCTGTCTCAAAGCCAGTGAAATGTAAGAATCTTTTAAGAAACTCATAAGTTAAGAATCTCATAAGATGCTCACAAGTAACTTACAAGACTCATAAGACGAATAAGAAACTCACAAGACTCATAAGATGAATAAAAAAACTCACAAGACTCATAAGACGCATAAAGAACTCTAAAGACTCATAAGTACACACGAACTCAAAGCATGATTCAAAGTATGATTTTTGAAAATATGAGCTTGTTAGCTTGATTAGGAAAGTATGATTTCTACACTTTTATTATGCATGTGTTGTTGATGAACTGTATCCTATATTAAATGTTAATGTTTTGTAACATTGTGAGTTAATAGCTTGTATACGCTAAGTATTCAATACTCAACCGAACTGTTATTTCGGTAGGTTCCAGGTTGGATGGTCGTGCTCCAGAACCACGGGTCAAGGAGGTTCATGGAGAGCAGGAGCTTGCTTGGGATCATCATACAGATGTTAGGGGCCTTAACATGTGATCTTATGGTTGAGTTTGAGTGAGAGAGACTTGTATTTTGGGTTACCATTTTTTGGGATTCTTGTCTGACTTGGGTTAGGTAACTTAAGTCATGATCTCATGTAAATATGTCTTTTCACATTCCAATTTTATAGACCCTTGTGTTTGGTATACAATTTATGTTATAAGAAATTTTATGATTCCGCTTTTAGTATGCCTTGTACGTTTTTCAGGATGTTTGAAGTATAAGTCACGACGCCAAAGTCTCATTTCTCCTAGGTGGGATTTTGGGTCGTGACATTCAAGGTCTTTTCCATCTTCTCTAATTAAATCTTGTGATCTCTAGGTCTTCCCTCTTTGGATCTCTCAAAATACTCTATTTTCTCCCTCTTTTAGGTTAAAATGCTTTGAAAACCCTAACTCCCGATTTAGAGTGGTATTTATAAAGTCTGTGACTCAAGGGAACTCAAAAAGGTCAAAAATCACGTTTTTCCATAAATATTTCCGTACTGTACGATCGATCGCATTGGTGGAAGATCGATTGCACCTAGGGCTGTCAACGGGTTGGATTCAGACCGGATCTGCCTAGATCCGAATCCGATCTGATTAAGAATTCAACAGATTTGAATCCGATCTGAGATCTGTCGGATCATGAATTAATCAATCTGAATCCGATTATATTTGTAAGATCTGAATCCGAATCCAATCTGATTAAGGTTAATTTTAAAAAAAAATCTATTTTAATAATATAAAAATCTAATAGTACCTTAATTAACTCTAATTAATGTTAACTTTTTCAAAAATTAATACTTTATGTAATTGGTATGTCCTAATTTTAAACTCTTGGATGTCAAAACATCCCGTCAAGTTGGATGAATGTGAGAGAGAATCCCAAAACATTTGAGTTAGTACTGAGAACCCAAGGTTTAAACCCTAAATTTCTAAAAGTTATGAAATAAATATATTAACCTTGTTATAGGTAAAAAGATGACCCCGTAGACCCGAAACTTTTAATTTAATTTAATAATAATAATAATAAGTTGATTACTATTATTAGTATATAAGGAATTGCTACATCTAGACATTCCACATTAAATCCCATAGGAACACATGCATTTAAAATCAGATATATTCTATTTTTGAAAATTCATATAAATGGTACGAATGCCGAGAAATTAAATTTGGGTCACTACAGGTAACTTGTGAGTTTTTGATTTGTAAGTTCCAACTTATGAAGTCAAGTTTTGACTAGATTTTGGCTTGGTTATGCACTTTCGCTATCTATGAATATTTCGGTACACAGTTCTGTTTTGCTGCACCTTGAGTTCATCACCTCAATTATTATATTATTTTACCTAATCACGCTTCGAATTTTGGGGCACGACACCATTTATTCCACAAGCTTCGCTAGCTAGAAGCCACCAAAGGAGACTCTTTGGCTTCTCAGAGTCCCACCAAGGCCTTGAGAAGGGAGCATTTGGAAGGGTAAAATTTGGTAATAACGCGAGGTGACAACTAGTAGAACCAACTTCAAACTCCGAGCAGGAGCATCCTGACTTGACAACTATGTTCGAGCTGAATTTTACATCAACCACAACATGAGGTCCAATTCGGAAGGAAATTTCCAGAATCTCAATTTTTAGCTCGAAGATTCGAGGTGAGGCCCTTTTAATCTCCGAGCAGCCACACGACAATTCAGATCATGTCAAATCCCAAAGATCTCGTATAAGATTACAATGCTCTTCTACCAAACAGGAAACTTGCTCTACAATCTTGACCATGTATAGAAACATGCATAGTAAGTCTCCAATTCCATTGCAAAATTCAAATGATAAGACAACTGTCCAACCATAATGGCGTACCTATAAGTAAGACAAGTGGAAACAGAGACAGAGATCCGAACTGTATTGAACCTAGGTGCCCATAGTCTCCTTTATATCTTCAACCTAGAACTCTTCTTCTCAAACCTTCTTCCTGCTACTAATCCTAGTGCTGACTTGATCGTTGGAGCATCTTTGCAGGTCGGACAATTACTGCATTTCGAGGAGGAAAGAGTGTTGCAGCCAACCAAAAGTAGACTAGTGGCCTCGGAAGTATCAGATTAGGTATTTTCTCCCACCGATAACAAAAATAATTAAGAGTTAATTGAAAAATCGAAGAAAAAACCTATGTATCAAAGATTAAGGGTTCATAAGCTTTGAAAATAGAATCTTAATATTACCCCCACCATTTTCAACCACTTGATTGTGGATCACTCATGACTTGATCAATAGACAGAGAGGTATTTAGATCGAAAGATTCTATTTGAGTAACCTAACAAATCGAGTAGCATTTATTTATTTATCTACTAAAAAAACCACTCATCTTTAGTCAATTAAAAAGCGAATATCTACGTAAACAAAATCTACCCACCACACAAACATCCCCTTAGGATTTAGTGAGGAGAGAAGGAAAAAGAATCAAGTGATGTCTTTTTATTGATTTGGAAAGGAAAGAGAAGGTTGTGTTTGGATAAACTTCTATATTGACTTTTATCGGCTTTTGACTCTAGAAAAGTCAAAAGTTGTAGAAATCACATTTGCTTATCCGCATTATTTTTGACTTTTTACAAAAATGAAAAGTAGAAATTTTTTTTTAGGAAGCTAGCTGCTAGCCCAAGGAAACTTGTCGACATTTTAACTTTTTACAAAAGTTATTTTTCTTAAAAGTTCTCTTAGAATAGTCATTCTCTTCTTAGAAAAATTTATCCAAACAAGCCCTAAGTTTATAACAAAAGCAAAATTTTTATTCGGGCCCACTATATGTTCTTCAAGTCACTGCATCTAAGACCATGCCCATAAGGCAAAGTGGTGTATACTCTATGATCAAGTAGGAGGATTTACCTCCCATTAACCCTTTGTTAGTCAGCTTTAATGCTGACCTAATCTAGATTAAAAAAAATCATCATATACTAAGACAGATGGTGCAGCATTGATCAAAGACAGAGGAAAATCCTCCGGCTTGATCCCTAGAAAATCCGGAGTCCTCTAGTCTAATGCTACCTTGTTTGTTGGACATCAAAATATCAAAATCGATATTGGGCCAAGATGAACCTAAATCCCAGAAGCTCTCAAAGCCCACCAACATCTAGAGCCCACAAGAAGTCCAAAGTAAATAATCTTGTGCAAATGCAATCACAGTTGCAAACAAAAACCCCTCTTTCTTTCTTTTTCTCTCTCTGTATTCAGATCAGAGATAGATAGATCTAGACGAAGCAACCATGGCGACACCAGATCATCTATTCGGACTCCGAAACAATTTCTACTTGGGAGCTTATCAGGCCGCCATTAATAACAGTGATGTTCCCAATCTCTCCCAAGAAGATTCTGTCGAGAGGGATTGCCTCGTTTACAGATCTTACATTTCCCTCGGAAGCTATCAGGTCTCTCTTTTGATTTTTCTTAGAATTTTCAGGCACGCTTTGATCTTCGAAATTTGTTTTTTTTTTTTCCCCTCCAATATTGATCTATTGATTAGTCTATGTATACAGCTCGTGATCAACGAGATCGATTCTTCGGCACCCACGGCTCTCCAGGCGGTCAAATTGCTTGCCCTATATTTTTATGGTCCAGAAAACAAGGTTGGTTTTTTTTTTTCCAGATCCAGGTGATTTTCAAGATTTAGGATTTGTTCTAGGTTGGATAACCGTCATTTGTTCATATTATGATAGATTACACACAAAAGGCATCGGAATTGGATTGACGTTTTTATTAACTGTTTTTAACGATGGATCTTTCTTTTGAATTGCACAGGAAACAACAATTTCGAGTCTCCAGGAGTTGCTAGGAGATCCAGCCATTGGAAACAACCCTGTTTTACGGTTGATTGCAGGGATCATATACACGCATGAGCAGGACTACAATGAGGCTCTTAAACATACCAATGCTGGAGGGACTATGGAACTGTTAGTCTTATTTTTCCTCTTAATATTGAGACTTTCTGACATAATAAGGTGTATGCATATGCATATATATATATATATATATATACATATATATATTTTCCCTTCCAACTTAGCAGCTGTAACTTTGCGTTGTCCGCGTTAGAATTATGGGTAAGGGAACATATGATATACATTGGATTGGATTATAGGTGGTATCTTACCTTGAATGGCTTCCTATTCTGTCATGATATTCATTTATGTAATTTGAAAATAAATCGCCAAATAAGAAAATGCTATTAGTAGGAATAATTGGCAACAAGAAAAGGTGAATATAGAAATTCTATATATAGAGAACTATCTTCCTTAATTTTGTTACTTTTTAAAAATTTATAGCATAGCAATGATCATATCTTACTCAGTTGGCAAAGGGATCACGACTCAGAAAGCGGAGGTCCTGAGTTTGACTCTTGCCATCCTCTTGGGGCCACCCACACAAGGTTTCATTGTTCTCATGGATCTTGGGCTTACTGGTTCATGTGGGTTGCGGGGTCTTGCATGCGCCCAGGGTTTACTCAATCTAGGGCTTGGGGTTCCTCATTACAAAAAAATGATCGAATCTTAGAATGTTAATGAAGTAATGGTAGAACTGAGCTAATAAGAGGTTGTGAAGCTAAGATATGCTTTTATTATATAAAAATAATGATGGTATTGGGTTTCAAATTGTCCTCTTCCAGCCATACCATGTTATTGGTTCATAAATCTTAATCCTAAATCATAGGATTTGCAAAATTGTCTTTTGAAATCATAACAAAGGAAAAAATTTAAAATATTCAAATTATGAAAGAAATAAATATGTTAACTATTAACTAACCACTACAAAAACAAATCACCCTCATAAAGTTAACTTCATTTTATTAGCAAACAAAGCATCTCGTGAAGCAATCAATTCTGACTTGTTCAAGCATGCGAACTATCTTATTATCAACTCAATAACTAAAACAATGTTCGTTCAAAATGTAAGAACCACCTTGTCGACTTGAAAGTCCTAATTTTTAACTTCATCATTTTGGGATGTCATTGTGTCAATGTCATCCCTACTGTCATTTAGTCTCCCTAATCTCTTTCTTTTCTCCTCTTTTTCCGATGTAACCTCTTTCTTATTTTGTATATCTTCTTTGTTATTCACTCATTCTTTGAATTCCTATGTCAAACTCTTCCGATATGCGTGTATAGAATGTCATTTAAATCTTTTAGCAAGCCCGGCTCGAGCTTGAATCAATTCGGGCCAAGCCGAGCTTCGAGCCATGCTTTTGAATTTGGGCTGAGCTTCGAGCCGACTTTCCAAGTTTGATTTCGGGCCGAGTCGGGCTTCGAGCCTAGAATAAACCCTTTCAAGCCGAGCTGAGAGCCAAGCCGAGCTGAGTTGAGCAGGGCAAAGCCTGATAAAGCCCGGCCCAAATACACCCCTAACGGCATCTATGTATACGAGAAGGATGAACAGTGCGAACATGTTTAGTAAGCTCACAAGTATCACATTGAAAGATAGATGAACAACATTTACTAAAAGTAGGAATCAAAGAACATAAAGTCTTAGATCCAACATGCCTAAGTTTGACATGCCATAAACGATAAGTATCAAGAGTAGCATCAACGGAAATGGGAAAAACGGAAATAGTAGCAGCAGTAGATGATACACGATCAAGAGCATAATTTGTGTCAAGGTAGTAATGTCTGCCTCTTTTCACGCCTCTACCAACAATCCTCCTCGTAGTTAGGTCATGAAAGAGACAATGAGGAATAAAACATAGCACAACAATTGATTTTGGTAGTAAGACTACTAACCAAAAGAATGGTAGAAGATAAACGAGGAACATGTAAAACATGAGATAAAGAGAGTGATGAAGATACAAGAATGTGTCCTACAGTCTTACTCCTAAAACAGGAGTAATGAAACCATCGGCCAAACGAACCTTTGCAATAGGCGATGTAGGTGAATAAATAGAATAACCCTGTGACTCACTAGCCATATGATCAGTAGCTCCAGAATCAATAACCCAGCAGCTAGGGGGAGAAGACAATGTAGTGGCAGCATAGGCCGAGGGAGCATGGATACTTGTGGCAGATGAAGCAGCAGTATTAAGAGAATCACTCCGCAGAAGGAGCTCAGCTCGGATTATCTCAGCAACATGAGCTCTCATGGACTCCAGAGGATCACTCGCAACAACTGGGGACAAAGGATCAATAGCAGGAGTCTTAGAAAAGTGAGGAGTAGGACGAGACTGGTAACCCTCAGGATACCCATGCAGGCGATAACAATGATCACGATCATGTCTCACTATACCACAATGAGCACAAGGAGTAGTAGGTCTTCTATGACCACGACGTCTCTTATTAGTCCCCCTAGCACAGCCTACAGCAGGATGAAAATCGAAGCAAAGGCGGTAGGATCCGGATGGGAATAGTAGTGGTTCTCGAAGACATCACAGCCCGACGTCGCTCCTCACCAAACACCGTGGAGTACACAGATTGAAGAGAGGGCAGAGGAGATGTATCAAATATTTGAGTGCGCAATTGCTTGAATTCATCACAAAGATCACCCAAGAAATCATAAATGCGATAACGCTCAATACACTTTGTCATAACCTTGACAAAAGCAGTTTGGTATATACCCGATGATGGCTAGGTTGGATTTTCTTTTTAAGGGTCAGCTTCTTGTGGAATCCAATCTCTTGGGTTTGGATAGGGGAGGAGCGAAACAGTGTAGCAAGGGTGTCCTCTCTTCTTCGTCAGGGTCCTTCGTGATCAAGCACGTTGAAGATTCCCGCTGGTTTCGTTCTCGTTCTTGTTCCCTGGGTGTTGTGGAGCCGCCTCTGTCGGCGTCGCCTTGGGGCGAGGAGGATAGTGCTCCTAGATCCTTCAGAGGTTTGTGCTCGTCGCTGCACAGGTCCCTGGTTTCGGATCATCTAGAGGGTCAGTATCCTGGCGTGACTCGTTCGGGGTTGAGTTTGGGAGATTCGATCGGTCGAAGAAAGGGTCGGGCAGTCGGGGGGTTGTTTTGGAGATTTTGCTGAGTCATCCGTGAGGTCGGTCTCGATAAGGCTTGATCCCATTTCGTGGATCCAAATGAGGTACGCAGAGGAGTCGCCTGATAGGAAGGCTGTGCACGTCAGGTGCCAGAGCTCCAAATTTGTTTATCAGGGAGGTTCGGGGGAGTGGTGATTCGGTTGAGTCTTGGCCTGCTAGGATGGGGGAAGTCAGCGGTGGTTCGCGGAATTCTTTTCATTCGCCAGGTACACCTATTCTTCATTCTGGTTCGCCTGTTGGTTCGCCTTTGGAAGCGGCAGCAGGGCCGGTTAGGTCAGCGGAGGTAGCAGGATGTGAGGTTGAGGGTGGGTGCTGCCCTCTGTATACGGGGAGTATAGAGGACTCGGAGGGGCTGGTGTCCAGGTTGGAGGCATTTGGAAAATTTCTGGGTTTGTCTTATGCGGGTCGGGAGATGGAAGTTTGCGAAATTTTTCGGTTGCTTTTGAGGGAGTCTAAATCTGGTAGGAGGCAAGAAGAGGGGGCAGAATTGGGGGTGTTGCCTAAGAAAGTGCCGCGCAAAGTGAAAAGGCTGAATTGCGGGATTAACTATGATAGTCGTGGCCGGGGAGGGAGTATGGCTCGGAGCAGCCGTGGGAGAGGGCAGTCATTTGGTTTGTAATGAGGATGAGTTTTCTGTCTTGGAATATTCGAGGGCTAGGTTCTTTGGCTAAGAGGTGTGTAGTGAAACACTTAGTCTCTCAATTCAAGCCAGCGATTCTTTGCCTGCAAGAGATTAAATTGGCCGTTATGACAGATAGAATAGCTCAAGACTGTTGGGGTTCTGATGCTGGTTGGAGGGTTGTCCCTGCCTTGGGGCACGCTGGGGGTATTCTTATTCTTTGGGACAAGGGGGGCGTTGAAGTTCTAGAAGAGGAATAGGGGGCGTTTTCCCTATTGCTTCTCTGCCGTTTCTTTGAGTCTGGTTTTCAGTGGGTTTTCTCATGGGTGTATGGCCCTGTGTGCTCGAAGGAGAAGAAAGATTTTTGGTTCGAATTAGATAACATCAGGGCTTGTTGGGAAGCCTTGTGGTGTATCGGTGGAGATTTTAATTGCGTGAGATTTAGTCATCAGAAATCCAATGGGGGGCGGGGGGGCGGTTTCTTTGAATATGAGGCGATTTGCGAAGTTTTTATTTAGGCACTAGATGATTGAATTTCCTCTCAAGGGGGATTCTTTCACTTGGTCCAATTTGTAGTCTCCTCTTGCCCATAGTAGAATTGACAGGTTCTTTACGAGTCCGGATTGGGAGTTCAAGTTTCCGGATGCTTCCCTCCTGGCTCTCCCTTGGCCAATTTCTGATCATACCCCCCTTCTATTAGAGCTTGAAGGCATGGACAGTGGCCCTAAACCATTCAGATTTGAGAACATGTGGTTGCATCATCCTGATTTTATGTCCGTGGTGAAGGAGGCTTGGATTTCTGCTGAGGCTTGGGGTTCGTGGAGCACTATTTTTTGGGCTTAGATTGAAGGCAGTTAAGCAAAAACTGAAGAGTTGGAACAAGCAAGTTTTCGGGATCATTCCGGAAAGAAAAAAAGCATTGTTGGCAGCAATTTCAGCCTTGGATGCGAAGGAGGAGCACTCCATTCTGTCTGATTCGGAGTTAAAGGAGAGAGATTATTTGAGGCAGGAATTTCAGCAATTATTGAAAAGTGAGGAAATCAGTTGGAAACAAAAATTGCGAGTTAGATGGCTTAAAGAGGGGGATAAGAACACCAGATTCTTTCATGCGATGGCTTCTGTGAGACGCAGGGCAAACAAAATAGTTCGCTTGCAGATTGGGGAAAAGAGTTGGGATAAGGTGAAGGAAATGGGCGGGGCAGCAGCGGACTATTATAGCAGTCTGTATGCGGAAAAGAATCTTGTGAGGCCTCTTTTAGATGGTCTGCCTTTTGAGGCCCTTTCAGCAGAGTTGAGTAGCCAGTTGGAAAGACAGTTCTCCGAGTTGGAGGTGTAGTCAGTGTTAGCAGGTATGGTAGGGGACAAAGCTCCTGGTCCAGATGGCTTTTCGATAGAGTTCTACAAGCAGTGCTGGCCGATTATTGGGCAAGACTTGATGAAGGTCTTTGCGGAGTTCTATCAGTCGAATTCCTTCGACCAGGTCCTTAATTGCTCTTTCATTGCCCTCATCCCTAAGGTTTCGAGGGCCCTTGTTATTCGCGATTGTAGGCCGATCAGCCTTCTTGGTAGTGCGTATAAGATTATCTCGAAAGTTTTAACGGTTAGGCTCAGCAGGGTGATTGGTATGATTATCTCTCCAGAGCAGAGCGCCTTTGTGGGAGGGAGGCAAATTTTGGATGGAATTTTAATAGCTAATGAAGTGGTGGATGAGAGGATTAAGAAGGGTAAGATTGATATGGAGAAAGCTTATGACCATGTGAATTGGGGTTTTTTGGATTATGTCCTGGGTCAGATGGGTTTTGTGTCTAAATAGAGAGCTTGGATGCGGTGTTGTTATTCTTCTCCCTCCTTCTCAATGCTTATTAATGGCTCCCCCTACGGTTTCTTTAAAAGTTCTAGGGGTCTACGTCAAGGAGACTTGTTATCTCCCCTTCTCTTCATTCTAGTCATGGAAGCCCTAAGTAGGATGATTAGGAGGCCAACAGAGGTGCCGGGGGGGGGGGGGGGGGGGTTTCGTGGTTGGTCGTCCTCTGGTCAGGATTTCGCATCTTTAGTTAACGGACGACATTTTGTTATTTTGTGGTGCTTCTGTTAGTCGGCTGACCCATATCTGCTATTTGTTTTATTGCTTTGAAGCTGTTTCTGGTCTGAAGATTAATTTCCAAAAGAGTATGTTGTACACTGTAGGGAAGGTGCCCAATCTGGAGGTGTTGGCTTTGGGTCTTGATTGTAGGACCGGATTGCTTCCTGCTAGGTATTTAGGTCTTCCTCTGGGAGCACATTTCAAAGCGAAGTCGGTGTGGGAGCTGATAATTGAGAAATTTCAGCGGAGGCTTTTGGGATGGAAATCTTCTCTTCTCTCTAAAGGTGGTAGACTCTCGCTTTTGAAGAGTATTCTTTGCAGCCTCCCGACTTATTTTTTGTCTTTCTTCAGAATTCCCCCTTCCATCGCCTCTAAATTGAAAAGGTTGCAGCGGAATTTCCTATGGAACAATAAGTTAGAGGCGAAGAAGTATCATTTAGTGAGTTGGAAGGGGGTGTGTCGGCCTAAAGAGTGTGGGGGGCTCAGTATTTGGCCTTTGAAGGCAGTCAATAATGCTTTATTGGGGAAATGGTTGTGGCGCTTTGGGATTGAGCAAGCTGGGTTGTGGAGATTGGTTATTGAGGCTCAGCATGGGTCGAGAGATGGTTGGGAGCCGTGGATGCCTCAGGGCCCTCATGATGTTGGTCTTTGGAAAAACATTGTGAAAGGATGGGCTGAGTATGTCAAGCATACCAGAATCGTGATTGGGAATGGTGTGGATGTTAAGTTTTGGACTGACCGGTGGTGCAGCCCTTATCCTTTGAAGCAAAAGTTCAATAATCTCTTTTCTCTCTCATCTGATAAATCAGCGGTAGTAGCAGATATGTACATCAGGAAAGCGGGCGTGGTGGTCTGGAAACCTCAGTTTAGGCGGCCTTTTAATGATTGGGAAATTCAAGAGTTTGCGAATTTTCTCTCCAAGTTGAAGTCGGCGGATATTGAGTCCTCTAGGACAGACGGGTTTGGGCAGGTAATCTAAAAGGGCGGCTTTCAGTGAGTTCTTTCTTGCAGGTTGCGAACCCGATTTCTTCGTTGGGGTTCCCCCTCCAAATTGTTTGGTTCAATGGGGTGCCCTCTAAGGTCTCTTTCTTCCTTTGGTCAGTGTTTCTCGACAAGATTTTGACTTTGGATAACTTGAAGAAGAGAGGTTGGAGTATCCCTAATTGTTGCTTCTTGTGTTTGGTGGAGGAGGAATTGATTGATCATCTGTTGCTGCATTGCCCTTTCGCGTGTTGTCTTTGGGTGTATTTTATATCTCAGCTTGGAGTTGCTTGGGTGTTTCCTTCGTCTTTTCAGGGTTTGTTAGATGGTTGGCTCTTCGTTAAGCTGGAGAGTCCAATTGATTTTTTTTGGGCTTTTATCCCTGGAGTAGTCTCGTGGTCGTTGTAGAAAGAGAGGAACGGGAGGGTGTTTGAGAATTCTTCGTTGACTATTGAGAGAGTGTGTTCCAATTCGCGTGTGGTGTTGCGGGATTGGGTGTCCACCAAAGCAGATGTGATGGAGTTAGGGTTTGACGAGGTTGTTCCCTAGATTTAGCAGGGGAGGGAGTGGCTGTGGTCGTGTTGGGTTCTTTGTGTTGTGTTAGGATTGTTCTCTTTCTTTGTTTTGGTCTTTTGTGATTCACCCTTCGTGAATTTTTCCGTTTAATGAATTGCTTTTATCGATCAAAAAAAAAAAAGACTAAACTCTTTGCAACGACGTGTAGAGCCCCAAAATAATAAGAGATAAACATATCCTCTTGCTGAAAATGAGCAATCTCACGGGTGAGTTGGTAGATCCGAGCATCGTTCTCCACTAGGGCATAAGTCTGAATGAGAGCTTCCCAAAGTTTATGACAACTCTTATTGAAAATATAATTACAGGCAATCTGAGGTTCCATAGAGTTCAATAATTAGCCCAAAATAATGCAATTCTCAACATTCCACTTGATAATCTCAGGAATACCGGTCGCCAGCATTGGGGTCTCACCATCAAGATACCTCATCTTGGACCGGCCCCCAATAGAAAGCTCAACAGAGTATCGCTACGCAAGAAAATTATCACAATTGAATTTAATATTGGTGATAGAGTGGACAACGGAGTCGGAAAAAGCCGGTGGAGTAAAAATTTTAACATTCATAGGAGAAACTTAAGTTGGAAAAATGGAGTTACACTTCCAACCAATCAATACCTCATCAACAAATGGTCCAAACGTATTAGGATTACCAAAGAAAGGTGATCTAAGTTACTGTTGTAAGCAAACAGAGCATGAAAATCTTCTTAACAGTGAAAAAGGGTAGTGAATAAGCATGAAAATATCCTCATAACTTCTTCAAATTTCATTCAAATTGAGGAAACTCAGTTTTAATATGTTCCTAACAAAAAAATGGTCCACCCATGACCAATAAACAACGTAAACAATAACCCATTCTAGTAGAAAAGATTATGAACCAAAACAGTTATTTTTTTTGGAAAATTTATGTATTTGTTCCTTCAAATCATTGTAATTTCATCAATATTGAACCGAATCACACGATATAGGATTCAAAAATCCTCTAAAATCAAGATCTAATGCAATTCTCAGCATTCCACTTGATAATGTCAGGAATACCGGTCGCCAGCATTGGGGTCTCACCATCAAGATACCTCATCTTGGACCGGCCCCCAATAGAAAGCTCAACAGAGTATCGCTACGCAAGAAAATTATCACAATTGAATTTAATATTGGTGATAGAGTGGACAACGGAGTCGGAAAAAGCCGGTGGAGTAAAAATTTTAACATCCATAGGAGAAACTTAAGTTGGAAAAATGGAGTTACACTTCCAACCAATCAATACCTCATCAACAAATGGTCCAAACGTATTAGGATTACCAAAGAAAGGTGATCTAAGTTACTGTTGTAAGCAAACAGAGCATGAAAATCTTCTTAACAGTGAAAAAGGGTAGTGAATAAGCATGAAAATATCCTCATAACTTCTTCAAATTTCATCCAAATTGAGGAAACTCAGTTTTAATATGTTCCTAACAAAAAAATGGTCCACCCATGACCAATAAACAACGTAAACAATAACCCATTCTAGTAGAAAAGATTATGAACCAAAACAGTTATTTTTTTTGGAAAATTTATGTATTTGTTCCTTCAAATCATTGTAATTTCATCAATATTGAACCGAATCACACGATATAGGATTCAAAAATCCTCTAAAATCAAGATCTAATGCAATTCTCAGCATTCCACTTGATAATCTCAGGAATACCGGTCGCCAGCATTGGGGTCTCACCATCAAGATACCTCATCTTGGACCGGCCCCCAATAGAAAGCTCAACAGAGTATCGCTACGCAAGAAAATTATCACAATTGAATTTAATATTGGTGATAGAGTGGACAACGGAGTCGGAAAAAGCCGGTGGAGTAAAAATTTTAACATCCATAGGAGAAACTTAAGTTGGAAAAATGGAGTTACACTTCCAACCAATCAATACCTCATCAACAAATGGTCCAAACGTATTAGGATTACCAAAGAAAGGTGATCTAAGTTACTGTTGTAAGCAAACAGAGCATGAAAATCTTCTTAACAGTGAAAAAGGGTAGTGAATAAGCATGAAAATATCCTCATAACTTCTTCAAATTTCATCCAAATTGAGGAAACTCAGTTTTAATATGTTCCTAACAAAAAAATGGTCCACCCATGACCAATAAACAACGTAAACAATAACCCATTCTAGTAGAAAAGATTATGAACCAAAACAGTTATTTTTTTTGGAAAATTTATGTATTTGTTCCTTCAAATCATTGTAATTTCATCAATATTGAACCGAATCACACGATATAGGATTCAAAAATCCTCTAAAATCAAGATCTAATGCAATTCTCAGCATTCCACTTGATAATCTCAGGAATACCGGTCGCCAGCATTGGGGTCTCACCATCAAGATACCTCATCTTGGACCGGCCCCCAATAGAAAGCTCAACAGAGTATCGCTACGCAAGAAAATTATCACAATTGAATTTAATATTGGTGATAGAGTGGACAACGGAGTCGGAAAAAGCCGGTGGAGTAAAAATTTTAACATCCATAGGAGAAACTTAAGTTGGAAAAATGGAGTTACACTTCCAACCAATCAATACCTCATCAACAAATGGTCCAAACGTATTAGGATTACCAAAGAAAGGTGATCTAAGTTACTGTTGTAAGCAAACAGAGCATGAAAATCTTCTTAACAGTGAAAAAGGGTAGTGAATAAGCATGAAAATATCCTCATAACTTCTTCAAATTTCATCCAAATTGAGGAAACTCAGTTTTAATATGTTCCTAACAAAAAAATGGTCCACCCATGACCAATAAACAACGTAAACAATAACCAATTCTAGTAGAAAAGATTATGAACCAAAACAGTTATTTTTTTTGGAAAATTTATGTATTTGTTCCTTCAAATCATTGTAATTTCATCAATATTGAACCGAATCACACGATATAGGATTCAAAAATCCTCTAAAATCAAGATCTAATGCAATTCTCAGCATTCCACTTGATAATCTCAGGAACACCGGTCGCCAGCGTTGGGGTCTCATCATCAAGATACCTCATCTTGGACCGGCCCCCAATATAAAGCTCAACAGAGCATCGCTACGCAAGAAAATTATCACAATTAAATTTAATATTGGTGATAGAGTGGACAAAGGAGTCGGAAAAAGCCGGTGGAGTAAAAATTTTAACATCCATAGGAGAAACTTAAGTTGGAAAAATGGAGTTATACTTCCAACCAATCAATACCTCATCAACAAATGGTCCAAACGTATTAGGATTACCAAAAAAAGGTGATCTAAGTTACTGTTGTAAGCAAACAGAGCATGAAAATCTTCTTAACAGTGAAAAAGGGTAGTGAATAAGCATGAAAATATCCTCATAACTTCTTCAAATTTCATCCAAATTGAGGAAACTCAGTTTTAATATGTTCCTAACAAAAAAATGGTCCACCCATGACCAATAAACAACGTAAACAATAACCCATTCTAGTAGAAAAGATTATGAACCAAAACAGTTATTTTTTTTGGAAAATTTATATATTTGTTCCTTCAAATCATTGTAATTTCATCAATATTGAACCGAATCACATGATATAGGATTCAAAAATCCTCTAAAATCAAGATCTAATGCAATTCTCAGCATTCCACTTGATAATCTCAGGAACACCGGTCGCCAGCGTTTGGGTCTTACCATCAAGATACCTCATCTTGGACCGGCCCCCAATATAAAGCTCAACACAGCATAGTTACGGAAGAAAATTATCACAATTGAATTTAATATTGTTGATAGAGTGGACAACGGAGTCGAAAAGAGCCGGTGGAGTAAGAACTTTAGCATCCATAGGAGAAACTTAAGTAGGAAAAATGGAGTCACACTTCCAACCAATCAATAACTCATCAACTAATGGTCCAAACGTATTAAGATTACCTAAAAAGGTGATCCAAGTTGCTGTTGTAAGCAAACAGAGCATGAAAATCCTCTTAACAGTGAAAAACGATAGTGAATATGCATGAAAATATCCACATAACTGCTTCAAATTTCATCCAAATTGAGGAAACTCAGTTTTAATATGTTCTTAACAAAAAAGGGTCCACCCATGACCAATAAACAACGTAAACAATAACCCATTCAAGCAGAAAAGATTTTGAACCGAAACAATTATTTTTTTGGAAATTTTGTGTATTTGCTCCTTCAAATCATTGTAATTTCATCAATATTGAACCAAATCACATGATATAGGATTCAAAAATCCTCTAAAATCAATTCTCCAAAAAATTATCTTCAAAGTACCCCAATTGGTAACCTAGGCCGTATGACTGACGTCAGTTGTATGACTGGTGACGTCACTTGTGAGTATGTGACTTGTGAGCTCTTCTTCCTTGGTTCTTGCTTCTGGTTTTAACAAGTTTTTCCTTCCTTCTTTGTGGCTTTATACCAAGTTGGAGATTAGGGTTAGAGGTTTTAGGGTTTAGAGAAGAGAAAGATTAGGGTAAATTGCTTAGTTAGGGATAGAGAACCATACTAGCATCTTATATTAAGAGAGAACATTACATATATGCCCTATTACAAATATACCCCCAATATTACAAATATCAACATAGTGTTGGTCCATTTAGAGTATTGAAGTGTGTTGGTTCCAATGCATATATTCTATACCATAGTTGTTAAAGGCATCGCCTCAGGTGCCTCAGGCAGTCGCCTAGGCGACCAGGCGCTCTGCTAGGCTCAGGCGATTGGCCTCCTCAGGCGATCATTATTTAAAAATCTGATATTTATAATATTATTATTGTTTAAGGATATACAAATTTATTTGATTTGAATATGATTGTTCGCTAAAAAAAATATATGTTATTTTATGTATTTTTCATGTCTTTTACAATATAATATTTTAGGATTTGTATATCCAATAAAAAAAGTTTGCAGATAGAAGAAGAAAGAAGAAACGAACGGTGGTAAGTATGTTTCTTTCATGTTAACTTGTTCTCTTTCTTAATGGGTGGACCAATTAGTCTCTCTCCCTCTGTTTATTGGTGGACCATAGAGTTTTCATTTTTTTTTCATGGATGTTAAATTACAGCTAGCTCAAGCGGCCCAATTACAAATTAAGAGCATTTAAATGCCCCAAATTCTTTTTAGGACCCCCCCAAAAATCTCATAAACTCATATTTAAAAGAGTTATATTTTAAATAAGTGCAAGTCCTATAGTTATATATTTTACTTATCAATATTGTTTTTATTACTTATCTTGAGTATAATAGAGAAAAAGAAAGAAATGAGAGTAAGAAATATGACATCTCCCTCTCTCCCCCCCCCCCCCTTTCTTCTTTCTCCACTATCCAACTTCACATTTGACTGTCAGACTATTTTTCTATTTTTTATTCAGTTTTATATTCTCCCTCATCTCACACTCTTTCCTGTTGGTTTATCTATTTTTTATCCCTCACAATCCCTTTCTATCCCCTTTTTCAATAGTCATTGTAGATTTAATTTTTATTCTATTTCCAACACTTGAAATTCCCCTTTATTATTCTTAGAACTATCTCTAAAGATGTTTCTATCAAAGTGCATCTTGGCAATGGTGTAATTTATATGAATGTAGGGCTTTTTATAATAGAAAATGCATTATACATAGATCTCATATTAAGGGAAATTTCTGCAACAAAAAGTTCATCAGGCAATGCCACTGGCACCTCAGGCTACCGTCTCAGGCGTCTATGGGGTCTGTCGCCTCACGTCACCTAGTCGCCTTGACAACTATGTTCTATACCTTCCATCGGATATGGGTATTAGCCCAATATTCAATGTTGAAGATCTTGTGCCTTTTTGAGATCCAACAGCCCCACCCCTTAACCTATTCTCCAACCACGACACTCTACTTGACCAATCCCTTCCACATCTTCCACCACCCGTATCTCACAGAATGGAAGAGATTCATCATATCTTAAATGAGCAAGTGGTTTCCACCAAACATGGAGGGTACCAAAAATATCTTGTCAAATGAAGATTGAAGACGAATTAGAAATTGATTACTAGAGACGAGGTACAGCGAATTGATCCTGACATCTTGGATCATTGACATAGTTATGATTCATCGGGGATGAATCCTTTTCAGTCGGGGAGAGTTGATGCGGATCACAAAGAGTTTCAGGTTTACCATAGGCGGAGGAAGAAGAAGAAGAAGCTCCCCCTGTCCCTATGGATAGATGATTTAGGGTATTAAAAACCTCATATGCACACATTGATCATCCCACATTGGGAAGATGTGGTGTGATGGCGTATTAAAGACCTCAAAAGAAAGTGCTTTTGAGCATTCTCCAGTGATTGGATTTGGTGTGATGCCATGAGAGTGATTCCCAAAGGATTCTTAGTGTGATGCCATAAGAGTGATTCCCAAAGGTCTAAGATAGGTTCTTGATCTTCTCATTATTCTTCTCATTGATTTTCTATTTTCATTGAAACCCTAACCAATCAAATCCTACATCCTATTTCCCTTGCAAGAAATCTCATCCAAACCAAACCCTAAATTTCTTTTTCTATTGTTCTTGATTGATTTTTCTAGTTTCCCATTCAAGAAACCACAATCAATCAAAACCCTAGCCTCCCCATTCTCTATTGCTATCCAGTAATTCTGGACATAGCCCTCACTGTTATAGGACTTATAGCCTTCCTACACATGTCCCCATTTCTATAACCTGTACCAGCCATTCCTTGTGACTGTTATACCTGTCTTAAACCTGTCCCAGCAATTTTAAGATGTTCATAATCTGTTCCAAATCTGTCCCAGCATAACCCCCATCACTGTTGCACCTGTCCTTCATTCTTCCATCACTGTTGCATCTGTTCCAGTTTACCCCTTGCTGTTACAGTTCTACTGCAGCCCCTATATACTTTGTCCCCTTATTCTACAGCTGCTGCAGCCCCTATACACTATATTCCCTTACCCTACAACAACCCCGGCCCCTATCCCTTGCTGTCTCCTTACCCTACAGCCCCCCAACCCCTATCCCTTGCTGTCCCAATCATGGTTGTTAAATCCTTGCAATTTGCGATTCAAATCCTATGATTCGATTCGAATCCCAAGCAAAACGATTCAAATCGGAGATAAAAATCTTAATTGGGTAAATCCCATTTGATTTACGATTCTGATTACGATTTGCGATTCAAATCGTACGAACCATGCGATTCGAGCACGAAACTCCTTTTACGGACCAATACTTAAAGAATATTTTTTATTGTTTTGATTTTCTAAAGGTACTTAATGTCTTTTAAAAAAGAGAGAAGAAACAAGAAAACCCCTGTCACGGAAATGCCAAAACCCCAATTTGGGTTTTCTATTTTGTTGCTGACATGTCATGAAATGGGAAAAAAAAAGTGGAAAAAAAAAAGAAGAAAGGAGGAAGAAGAAAAATGGAGTTGGATTTTGGTAAAACTTGATAGTTTATTTTATTAGTCTTTTTATTTGTACAAGTTTTTGGATACTTGATCCATACAACATGATTATATGAGTTTACTTTTGTTAATTTATCTATAATGATATTGTTTTTTTTTTTTTTTCATTTTATGGAGTTCTTTCACGTTTTTTTTAGTGTGCAATGAAATATTCATTAGTTTATTTTATCAATAAATATGAATGAAATCTTTTGGATAATAGATAATTCTATTTTTCTGATTTATTAAGTAATTTTTTGCATTTTCAAAACATTTGTTTAAAAATGGATTAAATCTTACGATTTATGCTTTGAATCCCGATATAAATCGAATCGGTCCTAAAACGATTTTACGATTCGATTACGATTTAATAACCTTGGTCCCAACACTTTCCCCCCCTTTTCATAGCTTGTACCAGGCTACCAGCTCTACTCCCCTTTCTAAGCTTGTGAAAACATAGAATTTCATACAACCCTTGCCGATATAAATGAGGGTCGGATTGTAGGTTTGTGATGTGGCCTCGGATCCCTATAAAATTGCTTTCTTGGATTTTCTTGGTTAATTATTTGTGATAAAATTGCTATTTTATAATTTTTATTATTAATCAAAATTTGATCTTAGCACACTAGATTTTAGGCCATTGCATAGTCCTATATCAGAAACTTTAAGGAAACATTGGAAATCTAAGATGAAAGTTTAGAAATTCAATATTTAAGTATAAATTCACATCTAGTACTCAATGTGAGAATTATGTTGAAGTAATATGTGTTGTCTGCTTGTCTGAGCTGTAATTTCTACTTGATATTTCTTTATATTGTCAATTTTTTTAAACTATATTTTATCCTCTTCGTTAAGTGAAGGAGATATGTATTCTCCTTATTTTTCATTGATTATCCATGTTAATTGTTTTAGAAACCTAAAAAACTTATGAATATACATTAAAGTTGATAAATAATTGAAACTTAATTTAGTTTCTAAATCTATTTCAATATGCAATTAATGAGCTTAATGTTTTTACAGGATTGAATCAATATGTGAAGATGAAGAGATAAATAATTTTTAATTTATGAAACATTATTACGAATTTATTGTATTTTTAAATATTATTTATTCCTAAAAAGCCCTTATGGCTTAATATTCTAATAACAAAATTATTAGAATAATGAAATTATAATTTATAATAAGGTTAATAGTAACCACACTCTAATAATATTTTAATTTATAGTAAAGGTTAATGCTAGCAATGCTCTCTTTCAAAGCTAATTATATTTATGATAAGGTTAATGCTACGGACACATGTCTTTCCTTATGAAGAAAGAAAGTTTAAAGCGAGTGGAACTAGCTTACCCTTTTAAGGTAAAACTTAAAAGCCCTTCAATTTACAGTTTTTTTCTGTACATTTCCGTTAACTTCCACCGAACTTTTGTATTTTCTCAATATATATATATATATATATATTTTCTGTTTCAATAATACAAGTGCATTTCGCTTCGGACACCACAAAATTGGAACTTCGTGACCTCAATTTTCAAATTTGACTCCCAACTCCTGTCTTCCCTTTCAATCGGTTCCCTACGTGTACACGATTTTAAAACAGTTCTCCATAAAATCATCTGATTCAAAAGCTTCATCATCATGAACTGGTAACTCAAGTCGATGTAAGCATTGAGTCAGGTATTCAACTTAGCTCTTCAGCTGGTCGATTTCATCTTGGAACTGGAGGATCGTTTGGTGCTGCTATTGCTGTCCTGCGTCCCATTCTTTTTGAGCATTTCTGCGAACCTTTAATATCCCTAAACGATCGGCTCTGATACCAACCTGGTGTCGCCTGCAAAGAGAAGTGCTAAACTTGGGATCTAATGAACCAAATCAGCATTCGCAGTCAATCTTCACAAACTAGAAACTATAGAGAAAATTATGCAACGGAGTAAGAGAAACAAGTATTTAGGGTTTAGAACCCTAGAGCACCCATGTTTAGGGTAGAAAGAGGCTGAAACAGGCCTCTGCGTTTTAATTTGTAAATCTGAAAACAATAAACCCCCATCCCCAAAATGTTATACAAATAACACCTTAATTGCAGTATTTAATTCTAGCCATGGAGAAGTTATAATCCTAGTTCTTCAATCAGAATCGCAAAAATACTTGAGCAAATACTAAAGCAAGAAATAAATTAAAGAGTAAACGATTAATTCAGTGCCACTCCATACACTATAGACCTCGAGGACTTCTGATTTATTTAAGACCAGATTTGAAGATTTCGGATGGTCCCACTGTTCCAAATACCGATCAGCCATTGCATCAATTTCTTTTTTAGTTAGTATTCCATTACCTCAAACAGCTTTTGTTGTTTGTGTAGTCTCTACGGAATTTTACATTTATAGGCTAGAGTAGTCTTGTCTTTATCATGGATAGTGGTTGTGTATTCACTTGACCTCAAAAATGGTTTGAGTTGAAGGGATGAGTTGCTTTAGTCTGAATCTTTGCAGATTCTATCCGTTATACTCCATGTGATATTAAATTATTTGAGCTACATTCCTTTGTGAACAGTTATGCTGATTAATAAGCCAGTTAACTAGTGGTAGTTTCATGGTCTTCAAAGGTAATCACCATGTTTTTTTGGTAGGTTTGCTGCTTGCAAGTGGTTATTTTACCCAAGCCTTGTTGGTCAAGGGTTTTGCAATCACCATGGTTGCTGTAGAGTTTCCTAGGGCGAGGGGAGGTGTTATCAACTCCAATGGGACATAGCTATAATCACCAAATTGAAACTGAGAAAGGAGTTCCTTTTTTTTTTGGTTAAATTATTTATTTTGCTTAACATCCAAAACTCATTGCTAATGGCTTTTGCTAACATCTAACACTAATTCATTTAGTTCATTTAACACCCTTTTCAAATGGTACACATACGGGCCTATATTTATGCCCAAACCTTTTGAGTTCATAACCTGCCCCCACCACACACCCACCTATACACATACTCACAGGCTCCAATGTGCTCTACTTATCCCATACTTGACCAAGTCACTAAGATATATTCATTTTCTCATGATGGCAATAAGACTGGTTATACTGTATGCAGCAGCATTCTGGGGAATTAAGTGTGAATGTAGGGAAGATTAGGATGTTGAAATGGGCATGCAGAAAGACTGACTAGCAAGAAAAAAAACTAGAAATTTGCAAATCAAAGGAATCAAGAGTAGCCCAATAGGTGCTACGATGGAGAAGAGCCTAAGATCATTTGGGGTTGTATGTCGAAAGACCAATGGCAGCACCAAAAAGGAATTCTCTGACAATAGAAAGCTCTAAAAGAGAACAGGGAAAGGACATGGATTGAGTTAGAAAATATTTGATTGTATGATTTAATGGAATGTATGGCTCTGGATAGATTTGAATGATGGAACGAAATCTGTGCTGTTGACCCAAATAGTATGATGATGATAATTTTAAAAACATTTTCAGGGGATGGTGGATAAATAAGCATATTTATTTATCCCCTTTGACTCGAATTGACAGGGTGAAGCCTAGGTACCAGGATGGGGTAGTAACTTACTTTGCAGCCGCCTATGTATGGGCAACTAGCGTTATGGAACATTGCTGAAGATTCATCCTTTCTATTTCCTTTTATTTTTGAAACATGATCTGATTAAGGGTCTGAAATGCCTGAATTAGCTCACTTTGTCTTATTCAGAGCATATAATTTGATTTAAAGTTTAACCAAAGGTTATCGGGCGCACTTTGAAAATGTCTAAAAATTGCATCCTGCGGTGGTCAGAGGTTGAAGATTGAGGCTGAAGTAGTGTGAATATCTGATTTGGTATGTTAATGATCTGGTGAGGTAGACATGAGTGTTTTTAAACATAGAAATCTTTGTGGAACACAATAGAATTTAGCAGTCTTATGCAAACTGGTTTTTAAATCGGTGCTGTAGGGAAGTTAATTTCAGAAAATCTTCTGACACTTTCTCAGTGCACGAGTGTTGTATCCCATGGTGACTCCTATATCTTGACCAAACTTGAGAAAAATATTAAGTCTTGAACATTGATATCTTGGATGGGAGGAGAGTTTCTAAACGCCGAGATGGATTTGAAGGAATTGGAACCAATTAGCACCGATCCATTTACACTAATGGGTTCAAACTTTTATGGCTACTGAGGTACCACATATATGACTACTAGAATCTGATGAGTGTAACTGTGTAAAAGGTCCATACTTTTCATGACATTCATAGAAAGTGACATTGAAGGACTCATGTTAATGAATATATTCTTCATGGGTAACAGGAGGAACATATTTTATTTCCTTCCTACTTGTACAAAATCTAAATGTTCTCATTGATGGTGCTGAGGGGAAAATTTTGGAAACAAGTTTTATAATATCTATGCAATATGCATGTGCTTTTACTGTATACTTACACACGGAGACGCACCTGTAGCCTCATATGCTTTGTGAGATGGAGGGACAAATAGGAATAAAGAAGAGAGATGGACTCCAATGAATCTGAGCCCTTTCTTTCCTCAAAGGCTTGACGATCTTCCACAGATTCTTTAGGCGACTTTTCAAAGGTGTTTGCTTCTGTGGAATGCAAATCTTTTGGTCCGTGGCGGCTCACTAATAGCATTGATCAGCTTTGAGACTAGTCATTAATTTGGATATTTTATACACACACTTGAGAGTGCAAATATTTTGATGGATTTCTCATCAAAGGAGTTGCTGGTAGATATTTTTGTGCATCAGGGATGTATGCCTTTTGCTGCCTCTTTCTTTCATTAACAATATTCATTTATTTACTGATAGAAAAAGAGGGGGGTGAGCCTTTTTTCTTGGTTATGTCCCTTGAAGTATTGCTCCCTTCAGCTTCAGGTTCGTCAATGTACATGCAATGTCTCACGGAAGTTACGAAACTGGTTTGCTCTACATTACTGTGACTATAAGTTGGTAGAACAAGGAAAGAAGAGGGCACTATTCTACTATTTGAAAGGTCTCTTTCTCATGTTGTTATGAAATTTATTCTGCTGATTTCCTAGGTAGCTCCTAGAGGCAACCCCCTGCAGTTGACTCTTTTTCATCAGAGCAGAACTAAGCTGCAAGGTAGACGATGTAGATACCTGAGGAGCATATGTGAAGCATGTACAAGACCATTTATGGGCTTGGAATGTGTTATACTACAACACTATGGATGGAATTTATTCATTAGTTTTTATCTTTTATGAAATTAAATTAGTGATGCTACTCCAGGTTCTGAGCCATTGAACACACTTTACAGATGGTTTCCATGGTTATCTACTTATTCACAAATGATGCTTTTTAAAGGCATCCACCAAAAAAACTTTCTAAAGAGTGAAGACAGTTAAGATTATTGGGCTTAATTAGGCAAGGTGTAGACCACTTTCCCTCGAAAATTTTAATAAAATAATCACTAAAAATTTAGGATAATGTAAAAAATTGTGAAACTTTTGAAAGAAAAAAGGTTAAGTAAACTACATGCATAAAATTATGACTTCAATTTTATGATCAATGAGGTTTCAACCTTTGAAATACCATTTCATCAAGCAAATAAAGAAATAGCAAACTAACATATACCAAAAAAAGTGCTAAGTGTTAATGAAATTTAATTGTTACAAATCAAACAAGTCAAGACCCTTGATGTATCTCGGAAGCAATGATATTGATTTAATTAAGGGATCTACCTTAACTATCAAATCCTCAAATTGAATATTTTGGTTGAAGGGGTATTTTGATAATTTATCACTCAAACTCAAAAGTCAAGGTCTCAGTGATGATCTACGAGTAAGGTTTTAGGTCTGATCTAATTTTCAGGTTGATCTGACAAGTCTAGTTCAATCTGTTAAGTACCTGAAGGATTCAGGACGTATCATAAAAGATGCAAAAATTAAATCTAGGGTTTTGGTTCTAGAATTCAATTGAGGCTCAATTAGGGTTATGTGAATGGTAAGGAATAAAACCTAATCAAACAATTTAATGATCTAGTTCTAATCTTGGGTTTTTTTTTTTAAAAATGCATTGATTATCCCAATTATCAAATTCCAAAATTAAGGATGTTCTTACTTCTTCCACAAAACTCAAATCTGGAGCAAAATAAAGGTTTTGGATGATAGGGTTACCTCAATAGGGCTGCAACTATAGAACCCTTGTTCTATGGTTGAATCGATCAAAATCTCACTTGTCTAGGTTTCGGCCTCTTAGGGTTCTTCGATCTTTTGATTTCAACACTCAAGCAATATCAACAAGTAGCTATCAACAATCACTAATTTAACATTAGCAAGATATAAAGTAATAAGCTCCTTTATTAACTTTAATACTCAACTCAACATAAACTAACATAGACTCAACTCAAGTCAAGGCCTATATATATTATATAGATGACTGAAATTTAATTGTCATTCCTATTCTAATTCCAACTTAGAGATTTCTAATAATATTGACTCCTAGTCTCTTTATAACATTAACAGAATATTTGACTTCTAAAACAAAAGAAGATCTAATAAAATGAAAGACTTCTAATTTAAAGTAAAAGACTCCTTTAATGGACTTTGACTGAAGCCCAAGAACAAACTAAAGCCTAAAGTAAATCTGGCCGGCTGGCCCATTAAGGGATATAAAGCCAACCTTATGGTCCCATGTGGGTCTAGGTGGGACTCACAATTGGAAATCCCCCAAATCTTCTGGGTTTCCTCTTTAAGGAATTCAACTCTTGCATTAGTCCCCCCTTGTAAAGAACTCGACCTTGAGTTCTAGTGCTTCGTTGCATCAAAACTTTGTCCTTCCGCAACGAGCTTCTGAAGTAAATCATCCTCTTGCGTGTTCGAACATGCATAAAGCTTCCAAACTTAGACTTGTGCGTACCTAACATCTCGATCTCACCATTGTATTTGTCAGGGATGACAAAATTAATGTGCTCCATCAGTGTTTTAGTATAGGTTCAACATAAAAAAAATGTTTCACCATAACAGTCTTTCAAATAAGATCTCCTATTTCAATAGTTGCTAAATATCAGTCTTGAATATTATCTCTTCCTCTTTGACTTTTTCTGATGGTTCAATTAACGTTTCAGGCTTCTCTTCATGTAGTAGAGTTAGTTATTAAGAATAATATTTGGAATTGACGTCACATCAACAAACTCTTATGACTTTTCTCAATAATGTACTTCTGTGTGTCGGAGTAGAATCTGAGATTAATGGTTGAACCAACATGTTAACAACATTTGTAACTATCTTTAGCATGGTTAGTTTTATGGGAGACTCAGGACTTTCCATAGACATCAACTTTGTCTTATGCTCCTCGTTAAGAAATGTGGTTGATTTAGCTTCACATAGTGCTTCACTTTTCTGTCATAAAGCCCTGGGTTTCCAACAAGATATGAGCAACCTCTATAGGAATTATGTCACACCACACTGAGTCAGCATATCGCTTGCCAATGGTGAGAATGCACAAGCATTGCTTTGTCGCTGTAAGGAAACCATCCTCAACCTACATGGCTTTGTAGTGCTGCAGGTGCTCCTGTGTCTTCAGGTTCAACTTGTCAACAAACACATCAGAAACAAAATTCATGTTGCTACCATCGTTAATAACGAGCTTCACATGTTGATCCCCACATTGTATACTGATATAGAAGAATTTGGTCCGGAATCAATCTTCATAAACAAACACTTTCGATGTTGTCAAAATTCCTGTGAGAGCGAAGCGGTGGCCTAGGTGTAGCCTAGACGACATTTTGACTACACTGCAAAATTCGCTGCACTCCCTTAGTAATTGCAGGTGCTCTTTCGAGCGCATCATCATCTCACTAACTTATCATGCTTTCTTTGTCTATCTCCCTTAAATTTTTTACCTTTTTAACCATCACATTGAATTCGTATTGGAACTAAAAAGTGATCTAGCTCTAAGTTTTGCTCTGATACCAAATTGATGTAGTGTGGAAGCAATAGCCTTGTTATTAAGGGTTCGACTCAGAAGACTGTAATTCCCAAATTATCAAATTTTGGCTAATGGTGATTTTGTTAATTTTGCCTCTCAAACCCAAATTTAAGATCACAATAATGATTATGAGTAAAGTTTTAGGTCTGATCCCATTTTTAGGTTGATTTGATGAGTCTAGGTCAATATGTAAATTACGCGGAGGATTCATGATGCAACTGTAAATTTTCTAAAAGATGTAAAATGCATATTAATTATAGGGTTTTGGTTCTAGAATTAAATTGAAGCTCACTTAGAGTTATGTGAACGGTCCTAGAATTAAATTGAAGCTCAGTTAGTTCAAATCTAGAGTTTAATTTTAAACAATTGATAAGGGTACTGCTACGAGCAACCCAACAATTTCTTACCATACACCATTTTTAAAAAAGTATTTATTTTAAGAAAGCCGTGTCTATGCGCACCCAAACCCCTATACCCCTAAACCATCTTCTTCGCAGGTTGTTTGGAGGAAAATCAAAGGGGGTATGCTGAGTTGCAAACTTCTCATTCTCTTTCCATTTGGACAGTGGCTTGACACTGGAGAACCCTTTCCTGGAATCAAAAGAGGGGTTTTGAATAGCTGTGATTTCTTCACCCTCTGCTGTTGCCCAGTGCCTACCCTGAGCAGTCTTGGAGGGTCGTCTTTCCCTTCTAGCAGAGCCCATCCAAATTTGTGTTCTAGGTACAAATGTGGGGAGTGCAACCTTTTCTTACCATTCGACTGATCGACTCGTATGCCCAAATAAGATTCCCTGCTTTGCAGTGCTCGTTGATCGGGGTATTATGTGTTGGTGTTAGGAATCAATCCCTGTTCTTGCATCCTTGTCAACATCTCAGCGTGATTCAACTTCTCCTCCTTTCATACCCGTTGATCATTGCAGTGTATGTACGCACATTTGGCTTGGACGTGTCGCTCTAAATGAGCTTTAGGAAAAGCCTAAATGTCTTTTCTGTCCAACCTTTCTTGTATTTTCTCTAAGATTTCAAACACTTGCTTAATGCTGCCTCTTGGATCTTCAGTTGGGTTTGAGTCCATGAAAGGGTAATGAATTATCATGTTTTATGGTTTGAAGTTTAGTATGATGTATAAATTAGAAAATTTTTAGGTATTTTTTTTACCTCTTGGTGTGCTTGTAGAATTTAATATATTTTAATGGTGTACAGTCAGTTTGTGATATATTTTTTGTACAGTAAGAAAATATTGGTGTGCTCGTAGCAGCTATGAGCACCCTTTAATAATTATCCAATTATTGGATTCCGAAATTTAAGGTTGTCTATCCAAAACTCAAATCTGAAGCAAAATAAAGGTTTGGATGATAGGGTTACCTCAATCCTTAGTAACAAAGTTCTCCGAATTTTTTAAAAATTCATGAATTATAGGTTTGCCGAATTATTCTCTGAATTATTCACAAATTTTAGGTTTGCCAAATTATTCGTGGATTTTGCGAATTATTCCCGATTTATTTGCGAATTTCGCAATAATTCGTTTAGTTCGACAAAACAAACTGCATATTTTGTATATTATCTAATTAAATTGTTGGATATCTTTTTAGAGTTATTATTTTTTTCCCGAATATTTTCCGGATTTTTCCGAATTTTTTTGAACTTGACTCTTGCCGAATTATTGCCGGTACCCCGACTTTGTCACTATGGTGGCAACTATAGGGTTCTTCAACATTTTGATTCCAATACTCAAGCAATATCAACAAGTAGCAATTAACAATCACTGATTCAACATCAGCAAGCTATAAAGTAATAAGCTCCTCTTAGTAACTTTAATCTTCAACTCAACATAAACTAACAAAGACTCTACTTAAGGCCACCAATCAAAAAGAAAAAGAAAGAGAAAAAAAGGATCAACTCCAACAACTAGAAAAGACTCTACTTGAGGCCAATAAATAGATGGCTGAAAATTTCTTTCCAGTCATATTCTAATTCCAACTTAGAAATTCACAATAATATTGACTTCTTGTTCTTTTAATACCATAAATAAAATATTTGACTTCTAAAACAAAAGAAGATTCAATAAAATAAAAGACTTCTAATTTATAGTATGTGACTCTACTAATGGACTGACTTAACCCCAACAACTAACGAAAGCCTAAAGTAAATCTGACCCATTCCAGAAGCTGGCCCATTCAGAGATATAAAGCCAACCCTACGGCCTCATGTGGGTCCCACAATATGAAACCCCTAATTGTCTGGGGTTCCTCTTTATGAATTCAGTTTCTGCATCAATCCCCAAACTACAATGAGACATAACTCATAAGTATCAAGTCTTACAAGCAAGGCAGAGATCAAATATTAATTGCAGATGATGGATTTGGATATTTGAAGATCATAATCATTCATCTTCTGCCTGAATACATGAACTCCTCTGTCCTTCAGAAAACCTTTCTGGAACCATGATGACCAAGAAGTGGTTGATACACATCATACCCCTATAAGGACGTTGTTCTTATGATTGATTGTCATAAGAATAGAATCAGGCGTAATTTCTTTTTTAGATAATCCGATTACTCCATATGGTTACCTAAAAACCCACTTGCTTTTCCCTTATATGTCCAAGTGAATATCCTTATTTCCATGAGTCCAATTTCAGGTGATATGGGAATAGAGGAGTATTTACTGTATGTAAATTTCTATTGCACTGGTATTGCGTAGCCAGTGACTGAAGTGTCATCATGCTAATACCTATGTTTCTTTTCATGGGCTGTTTAATATTAAGATGCTTATATAACTTAGTTTTAGCTCTCAATTGGATAAAGGAGTTGATGGCTGATGTTTATTTTAAATTTTTCAATGCGGGACGGTGAGTTATACCTTTAACTGCTGTGAAATGCACCCAGACCACAATCTGTATCTTTGACTTCAAGATTGGGTTTTATGGAGAATGCCTCCCTTCAGCCTCAAGCCTGAAACAAGCTGTTTGTCTTTGCAGGCATTCACTGAATGTTCAAATATACCTTAAGATGCACAGGTCTGATTATGCAGAGAAACAGCTAAAGATCATGCAACAGATAGATGAGGACCACACACTAACCCAACTTGCAAATGCATGGCTAAACTTGGCCGTGGTAAGGTCATTTTCTGCATCGCATCTTAAGAAAATGGGAAATTTTACTGTTCTGATTACCACATATATATTTTTTTTACCATGATATCAGGGTGGTTCCAAGATACAGGAAGCATATCTCATCTTTCAAGATTTCTCTGAGAAGTATCAGATGACAGGGTTGATCTTGAATGGGAAAGCTGTATGCTGCATGCACATGGGGAACTTTGATGAAGCTGAATCACTGTTGCTTGAAGCACTAAACAAGGTAAGTAACATTTGTTTATTCTGCTTCATTAGAGATTCTTTATGCACTGAAAGGAAGAAGAGATCCTTGAGATTCTTGATGCAGAGCTTAAGACACTTTTTTTCTTCTTCTAATGTATAGGTTTTGAAACTGCAGATGTTGCCTTTTATCTATGAAACTAAAGAAAGAGCTGAAATTGTGGTTGATGCAGGATGCAAAAGATGCTGAAACTCTGGCCAATCTGATCGTATGCAGTCTTCACCTTGGTAAACCATCGTCTCGTTACCTCAGGTAAACCATTTGTTTGTGTTAATTAATTCCTGTGCAGCTCAATTCCTTACTCACAGAAATTTGCAGATAGTATTTTTTCAATTTTTTGATTTCTTTTTCCTGGAAACCCGGGAAGTGAGAGAGAGAGAAAGAGAGAACATCTGATAATATATTTGTATTGGTATTATTTTATCACTGAACTTTAAATTCTAGCAGAAAATATCTTTGCCTTTTTGTGCAAAGAAATGGGAACGTCATACAAACCAAATATTCAAATTTCACTCATGTTGATGTATACTATGTAGTGAGATGAAATATTATCCTGAAGTGTCCAAGTATTGTATGATTAAAACATTTTGACCACTTTTCACCGCTCCAAGAATCTACAGAAAAAAAAACCCGAAAAATTCAGCATTTGTAACTGGTCAAACTCTAGAGAAATATGCAAAATTATGTAGGGGGAAATAACACGGAACTTCTAAATCATGGAAAGTAAAATATATGGTTAACTGAGCTCTGGTTAGATTGAAGTTGTTGGTGATTTGTTGAGGAGCCTTGAAAATGGCAAGCCGAGATGTTGGGAGTAGATATTAGCAACAGCTGAGTTTGCTTATCCAAATTTTTACAGTTCTTAATTGCAGTGTTCCCACTTTTTTTTTTTTAAATTTATAAATTTGGACTTTTTTACGCCAATTTTACATGCCATAGTACCATCAGGACACGGTGGGTTTGAATGGACTTTCTTTTGCAGCCATTATCATCAATTGAATCTTTTTGCATATTAGTTGGCTTATTGCAATGTAGCATGCTACCTGTGTTATCTTAATATGGGACTTGGGAGCAGAAGAAATTAACATGGTTTGTTTACACAATAATTTCCAGATATTTGGATTAGGATATAACATGTATCAATGCATCAATTTAGTTAAAGCACTGGTGGCCCTTAAAATGTAGAAAAGAACACTGGGACTATAGGGGGCCTTTTGGTGCAAAATACTGCTACCATGGGTTGGATTGACACTATTATCAAGTATCCAGGGAGACAAAAACTGCTGGAATTAGTACCAGGGCTAATGATGCTTTGGCTCTTTTAGCTGGCAGAGAATCTATATGGCCATCTTGTTATCCGATATATGGTTGGGTGCTCTCTAGCCTTATCTTTGTTTATGACTATAGTCAATTATTACCTTGGGGCCCCCACCTGTTTTCTTTAGATATATCCACATGTTGTGTGGGTGGATACTCCATTTACCTATGTCTGTTCCAGTTTAAAGAAATACAAACCTATATCTTTAATCCATCTGGTTATCTTGTTTTGTCTCTAGCTGTTGTGTTGAGTGGTTAAGACTTCACCAGATTGTTTTTGGTGATGACTTATTGCACAATTGTATTTCTGCAGCCAGTTGAAGCTTTCGCATCCTGACCACATGCTTGTCAAACGCACATCGGCTGCAGAAGAAAGCTTCGACAGAGCTGTTCAAGCAACCGCATGAGGACCTTGTGACTCAGTTGGTTCGCTGCAGAGAGGTGCACACTGTCTCTTATTCTGAATTTCAAGTGTTGCTCTTTTTTCTTTTACCTAGTAGTAGCTCTTGGGCTGGTATTTTGTGTTTGCAACCCTCCTATAACAATACATGGATTGAACAGAAAAGATGAGTTCAGTTACACCAAATCAAATTGATTCAGCAGAAAAAGTTTTCATTGTAGGATATAAGGTACATTGCAATATTATTTCGTTGTGCTTCGCAATTTGGTACTATTATGTCTCCCATAACCATTGCATGTTATGGAGCTGAGTACTCGGTGGTTGTTTAACATGCAGTCCATGTTAGCTCTTGGATCTACTTTCAGTTACTGATGCTAGCTAGTTCTGGATGTGGTGAAGGCAGAAGACATTAATACTAGCATCTTTTTAAGCGGATCAAAACCGGTTACAGTCAATAGCTAACAACATAATACGGTCTATTAATTGCTACAATACTCTCAAATGACCAGTTCAATGAAGTCCAGATTGAGTGTCGTCCAACGTCTATATAGGCAGTTATATGGATATCCAAAATCGGAGAGGCAATGAGTCATATCAATCTGGTGACTTGACCAATATGGATTTGAATCTTTCCGGATTAACCCATAGTTGTCAGTCTCAGTTAGACACAGTGTAGGTTCAGTTGAACTCCAACCCATATGACAAAATTGACACATTTGCCACCATTATATGCAAACTTTGTGTATGCATCAGAAAAACAGCAAGGGAGTAAGCAACTCTTCTGAACATGCTAGTTTGCTACTAATCAATTGGCAACACTACAGAAAATGGCCATGTACTGTGTATAAAGGTAAAGGAAGGTCTACATAATTATATTGCAGAAAACAGAAACGAATTCTTGGTGTGATCCCACCAAGCTGCTTTTGGTAGACTTGGAAAGATTACAGTTATCGGATGGTCTGTATTGATAAAACTGCACCATGTGCATGCTGTAGATTTATTGACCATGGTATAGAGAAGAGTATAATTACGGAATTAAGATCATTTGATAACGGATGTGTATCATTTTTATTGTATAAGCCAGTTAATGTCTAAACTTTGATTTTGGTTTGTTCTCCCACTGATGAGGGCGAGTCTCAATGCAATGCAGTGCCCTGAGGAGTGATTGCCTGCATTTCTATGCATCAAAACGAGTGTTGATGCAATTTAGATTAGATCGTAACCTACTAGTCCTAGCATTGTTTGGCACTGAAATTCTGAAATTTTGCTTCTAAATCCTTGGAATTTCGGCTGAAATTTTCGAGATTCTCCTTTTTTTTTTTTTTTTTGGCTCCAAATCAACCAGGTAAATGGTTCGGGAGTCAGGAAATTATTTTAAAAATTCCATTATTTTTTTTTTGTAAAATAGTTAACGGACCTGTGGTTCCCATTTTATAGTGGTTCCCATTTTATAATGGAATGGCCGGTCCTCAATGGTTTATGCCCCAATTTTAAATACTCACCTACCGTGGTTGAGATTCAAAAAACCAAAATCTTAGTTTCAATTTAGTTGAGCTTAACCAGAGTTAAAGGGGTGTTAAAAGGGACACAAGTATAAGGGGGTAAGATATGAAACGGACCCATGGGTCTGCTAAGCACTGTTCAAAAAAATTATAGATATAAATTAATAATATTCTTCATTTTGAATGAAGAGTTTAATTGTATAGTTATACTAGTGTAGATCTCATGCGATGCATGGGTGTAAATAAAAAAATAAAAAATATCTGCACTTTCTCTATCTCTCTTATTATAATCTCCTAAAATCCCTTCAATAAATCAATACATTTTCTCTCTATACCTCTTATCACAATTTTTCCTAAAAATTCCTCCAATAGATCAATAGTCTTTGCATTATCTTTTTAAGGGTTGTAAATGGGTATAGATATTACCCGTATCCGATTCCGTTTAGTCGGATAATTATCCGAATAGGTATCCAGTGCAGTGAATTTAGATAGTAAAAGTACTATCCGTTTATAATTGGATACGAATTCGGATAGTGGTATATCCGATCTGATAAATATCGGATTGATTATAGAACATATATAAACTAGCGGTTGGCACGTGCGATGCACGTGAGAGCGAGGGGAAGGAGTTAACCATAGTTAATAGAAGTTAAAAGGGAACATGTTAACTCGAAGGTGTGATTGAATTCTCCCTGGGTTCAATCGCGAGTGGCATTGATTCTATTATTTTTAATAGATAGATGAGAAGGGGGTAATTTGAGAATTAAAGTAAAACATTAAATCAAAGTTTTGGTCTATATAAGGGTAGTTCTGGAACTTTGGAAAAATTAGGCTACGCTGCCTCTCTCATTATAATAGTCTAGATAATATATTTAAAATTTATAAAATTAATATAAACTTAAATTTTATTTTTAAAATATATATTTATATATTTTAAAATATTAATTTACATTTCTTAATACTTTTTAAAAGTAATCGGATAATTTGGATACTATCCGAATTCGGATATTTTTAATCGGAGTCGGATACGGATATCATATTTTACTATCCGCCGGATATTTATTTGGATTCGGATATCCGAATGTATAATTGGATACGAATTCAGATATACCACTATCTGCTCCGTTTACAGCCCTACTCTTTCTTTATCCTTATCACAATCCCCTAAAATCACTTTCGTTTTGGAGGTGCCATGTCAATACTTGTAGAATTCTAGAGATTGGAGTTTCTAGATCAAAGCGGAGTCTTATTTCTTTATCCTAGCATAAGCCTCATGCGATGCATGAGTGTGAATAAAAAGATAAAAAATAATTCTCTACATTATCTCTCTATCATTTTTATCATAATTTCCTAAAATTTCTCTTTACATTCTCTCTTTTGTCCCTCTTATCCCAATCCCCTAAAACCTCTCTTTACATTTTCTCTATCATTCTTATCTCTATCCCTCTTATCACAATCTCCTAAAATCTCTCATTTTGTACAGTTAAGATTAGAGATACAACGGTAGAGAAAACAATCTTTGAAAATCGCTCCAATGGTGTTTGAATCGAGAGGAAGACTGAGAGAGAGAGTTAATGGTTGAGATTAAAGAAGGGTGCCACGTGCATCCTTAAAATAAAACTCATGAGATTCTTTGGATTAAAGATTGGAGAGCAAAAAGAGAGGGTTAGGTGATACTTATTTCTTTATATTATAGTACTAGTAGAGATCCCGTGCCATGCACCGGTGTGAATAAAATAAAAAGGGTGGTGCTACGCGCTCCAATATTTAATGATTACACCCCAAACTAAAACTAAAACTCCAAAAGTCTTATATACACCTTAAAAAAATAAAATAAAAAGGACAATAGTGCCCCTGCCTATTTCTTCCTAATGTCTCTTCAGCCTTTTTTCTCCAACTAAAAACTTTGCACTCTCTCTGACCTTCTGCTCTCTTTCTCTGAGAACTCAGTTCTGTCGGTCTATCCTTGAAACCTCAAAATGAACTTCTCCAAGAAGTCCCCCTCGAGCAAAGTCACTGCACTGATAAAAGTCATTGTTGGATAGGATTCTTTTAAGAATTTCGGTACATGGGATCAGTTTTCGATCCAAACAAGCAGTTAAAAGAGATGAATTCTTCTTTGAAACAAAGTGACTTAGACGGCACCAGTGAGATCTAAAACTTGAAAATTTTCGAGTTTTGGTTTTAGGGTTTTATCAACATCAGAGAAGAGGATTTGGGATGCAATTCGAACAACAAATTGCATATTAGTTTAAGAAAATCGGATTTAGGTATTTAATGAGAAACGATTTGGGATTGTTCAACATAGCTGAGCGGTGAAGGTGGGGTTCTTGGGTCAGAGAGAGGTTTGACCGTCTGGGTCTTTGGTCCGATGCGACAGTTAGAAGAAGGTGAACAAGAAGATAGGGACATTTTTGTCCTACTGCTTTTTAAGGAGTTTGTTAAAAAGTTTAATCTTTTATTTTTAGTTTGGGGTGTAATCATCAAACTTTGAGGTGTGGGTAGCACCACCCAATAAAAATCTCTATATCCCTCTTGTCACAATCTCCTAAAATTTCTCTTTACATTCTCTCTCTATCCTTCTTATCTCTCTCTTTATCTCTTATCATAATCCCTTAAAATCTCTCTCTACATTATTTATCTATCATTATCTCCATCTCTCTTATTACAATCTCGTAAAATCTTTCCAATGATTTTTGAATTGTGAAAAAAACGTATGTATCTTCTAAAATTTGTATTTTTCTTATTTTATCCATAACTCTATATAAAAAAATTTAAGATATTATGCTATCTTATTTTACATGAGAAAAGTTAGTAGGGGTATTGAAATAATATCAACACAACTAACAATAATTCCTTAATATATATCTTCACAATTCCCCCAAATCTTTATCCTTATCTTCTCTCATGCTCCCTCTTTGGTCTCTCTCAATGAAGAGACACACCCTCTCAACGTGGTAACTTCTTTTCAAGTAAAAAAGTAGAGCTTTTTAGTTCTCAAATGTCCCTTTTTATACTAATGTGTCCCTCAGAATATTTTTTTATCTAAAAAGTCCCTCAAGTTTCTATACTCAATATATATATATATATATATTTCAAAATGCCCTCACAAAGATCCCTTTTCAGTCTTGCTCCCCTTCCCCCTTCTCTTTCTCTTGTGCATTGCACGTGCCGCCGACTAGTTAAAGATAAATTTGTTATCACAAATAATTTCAAAATATTATATTATAATTAATTATTAGGTAATTAAATGATTATCTAGATTCTGCTACTAATTAACTTAAAACAAAACAAGTAAAAACCACCTTCTTCTCAGCTCATACGACAAAGGTGTGTAACTCGTTACGGGTGGTCGTGGGAGCAAGTCTCAAAGGGAGAACTCCAATAAATAGTTAGGGCGGTCGGTCCGAGGCTTGTCCAACCCAACTCGAGTTAAGGACTTTGAGCCGGTTTTTAGCAGGCTGGGCCACTAGCCTAGCCGGAGATACATATATGCATTAGAGAAATGCTAGCCCCCGTTGCAGACTTCCATGCAACATGCGAGATCTGTGGGATGGGGCGAGATCTGTGGGATAGAAACTTCCCAAAACGGCTTGAGAGCATTGGTATTGTAGCTTGGATAATTTCAGCCTGCGTCTTGGTATGGTGGAATTAGCATTCAGGACGGGCTGTCCAAACTGGAAGTCGGGTCAGAGGTAAGGTCGTCTATTTGCGGAGTTGGAGGTCAACTCTGAATCATGGTCTGCTTGGTTGAGCTCAAAAATATTCTAAGTGCAGGGAGGTTAGTGTGCTGCTACCTGTAAATCGATTTTTACCCTGACACCAGGCCCGCCTAAGTATTTTGGGCTTTATAGATGAAAAAGCCCTCAATTTTGCTGGCCTAGGAGGGCCGGGCGGGTATCCCCATCGGAGGGCCAGGCCTCAGGGAACATGATGATGTTAGCACAATATAGATGACGTCGACGTCATGTTTACGGACAACCTTTTTCCTATTGGGCTGTGAGCAATAGCACGAGTGCACAACACAACAGCGACTACTTTGGGAGTCTTTGTTTGTATTAAGAGTAAAGCAATTTAAAATTTTTAGCATTTTATATATAATTCTTCCTAAGGGAATGATCTATGATCTCGTTAAACAACTAAAAAGTAGGTGACTTAGCAGTCTAAGTGCCTATTGGTGGAAGTGGGTCCAAAATTGAGTTAGTTTAGTTAATATCGGTCAACATCCGTATCAAGGGATGCCGGCATTAGGGTGTAATTTCCTTTAGGGCCCTTTTCTTTTGCCGAGGCTTATAAAACTTGACACTTTACACTTTTTCATGGTAGTTGTCAGGAAATTTGAATCATTTTATCAAGGTTTCTAATAAAATTATTTTTTTCCCTCGTAAGATTTCAAATCTTTATCATTTTCTATGAGATTTGGAATGCATTTGAAGTTTTGCGGTAATTGCAATCCAAAAGATGAAAAACATGAGACATTTAGTTCTTAAAAGAAAATGCATATTGTCAAATAAGAAAACTTGTAAAGTATGGACTTTATAAGTCCCCAAAACAAAAGAACATACCCTTAAGGGAATCATTGTACTCTAGGGCCCTACACGTTTACGTGGTCCCCACCAACCTACCACTTTTAATAATCAAAACATTCTCTCATGCAAGCAAAAATGGACATATAGTTGGTACAGAGTGAGAGTAAGAGTTGACTAAGAGTAAGCCTCTAGCACTCCTCATATGAATGAGAGAGAATACACACATGCATACTTGAAATTCTGTATGGAGTTCGGTTTCAACACAGAAGCCTTCTTTTAACTCTGATTAACCGCTCTTGCTCTAGTGGTGGGGTGTGTCCTCTCTATTGAGAGAGGTCTGAGATCCATTCTCCCCGGGTGATGAGTTGTGAGAGCTCCACTCTCCCATGCTAACCACTAACCATAGGTAAATGATAACCCCCAACAAAAAAAAAAAAAAACTCTGATTAACTACTTTAATCTTTAGAGTCAATATTTTTAATATTTTTATTTTCTAAAAAAACACAGTTAGATGATTGAACTCTAAGAGTTAATGAATCCTAACCACAGTTAAGGAGTATTAATTTGTAGCGCTTAACAATGGTTCCATAACAATTGCATGTTATGGAGCTGAGTACTCAGTGGTTATTTAACATGCAGTCCATGTTAGCGCTTGGATCTACTGCCAATTAATGATGCTAGTTAGTTCTGGATGTGGTCAAGGCAAAAGACATTATCACTAGCATCTTATTAAGCGGATGAAAACCGGTTGCAGTCGATAGCTAACAATATAATACAGTGTATTAATTGCTACAATACTCTCAAAAGGCCAGTTCAATTAAGCCCAGACTGAGTGTCGTCCCAAACTCTCCCACGTCTAGATAGCCAGTAATGGGAGAGGCAATGAGTCATGTGAATCTGGTAACTTGACCAATATGGGTTTTGACTTTTTCCGGATTAACCTATAGTTGTTAGTCTCAGTTAGGTTCAGTTGAACTACAACCCATATGCCAAAACAGACACATTTGCCACCATTATATGCAAACTTTGCGTAAGCATCAGAAAAACAGCAGAGTAACCAACTCTTCTGAACATGCTAGTTTGCTACTACTGTAATCAATTGGCAACACCATAAAAAATGGCCATGTACTGTGTATAAAGGAAGGTGTACTTTCTTTACTATTGTTATAAAGAGGATGCCCCGAGTTCAAAGCGTGGATTGAAACTTTTATAATTCTAAAATTACCCTATGCTCTTATCTCATCTTCTTCTCCTTCTTATCACTTCTTCTTATCTCATATTATATTATATTGAGCCCCCAAAAAAGGAGATTAAAATTTCAAAATTCTTAAACTACCCTTATCATAATCATTATATAAGATAAATACTAAATTGAATGTTTGCTTGATTTCCATACTACCCCTCACTCAGCTATCTATTAGGCTTGAAATTATCCACATAACCGGAGTCCGATTACTCCACCGAGGTCGCTATGTGTCATTTTTAACACTATTTAATTGTGGTTAAGATTCAACCACCCCTAAGATTCACCCATTTATCATTGGATTTTAGAAAATAAAATATGAAAATATTTTTTTCCCTAGGAATTAGTGAATTTTAATTAGGGTTTAAAAACATTGTGAGTGAACTCTAGGGGGAGATGAATCTTAACAAATGTTACTTGGTTCGCTCTGTTCGAATTCGGGTTCGCAATTTGGCAATCTAAAGTGAACCGGTTCTATAGGGGTAGGTGAGATAGTTTGCTTCTCGGTTTGCTTAGGTACTTTAGTTTGGTTCGCTAGCTTGGTTCGCTTATATATATATATATATGATCATGTAAATAAATATATTATAAATACTTATTTAAAAAAGACATTAAAATAGGTTATTTTAAAAAAAAAAAACTAAAAAAAATTGTTTTATGGCCGGTTCGCAAACCCAGAAAACAAATTCGCCGAACTCAAAGTATAAGTTCATTGAATTTAAAGAACAAATTCCCCGAACCCAAACAAAAAATTCACCGGACCAAAGCTATTGGGTTCGGGTAACAGGTTCGCTCATTTTCATGAACTCAAACGAATCGAACCGCGAACTGAGTTTGCTCCGAACTAGTTCACGATTCGTACTAGTAGGTAGTGAACTAGGTAACACTGATCTTAACCACAATTAAGGGGTGTCAAAAGTGACACATGACAACCTCAAATGCGTAACAGGACTTCAACTGTGGTTAAGATTCATTGACCCTATGGTTCACATACTTATTCTTGGTTTTTAGAAAAAAATATTAATTTCTTTTAAACCTTTGTTAAAATTCACTAACTCTTAGAGTTAAATTTTTTTTCATATTTTTTTTCTTCTAAAAATCAAGGATAAGTGGGTGAATCCTAGGAGTAGGTAAATCTTATTCACAGTTAAATAGTATTAAAAGGGACATATGACGACCTTAATAGCATAACCGGACTCCTCGCTCACACCAAGGCATCGCCTGCCCCATTTCTTTGCTATACCCAAAATGACTCTAAAGCTTTTTGGTTCTTAAAATGACTTTAAAGCTTTTTGGTTCTTAAAATGTCTCAACATCATATTTTAATAAGCAACGTGTTTCTCATAATTTATTTTATTCAAAATGTTCCTTAAGTTTCTATATTCAAAATATTCTTTAATTTTTTTTTTAATCCCTCTGCCAGTCTCTCTCTCCCCTTCCTCTCTCTCACGTGCATAGCACTTGCCGCCCACTAGTAATTACATATTCCAGAAAACGAATTCTTGGTGTGTGTCTCTTCAAGAGCATCCGACCAGGCTGCTATTGGTAGACTAGGAAAGATTCCAGTTATCGGATGGTCTGTATTGATAAGACTGCACCATGTGCATGCTGTAGAATTATTAACCATAGTATAGAGAAGAGTATAGTTACGGAATTAAGATCATTTGATCACTCTCTATTTGGGAACTTCCCAAAACAGTTTGAGCATTGGTAAGGTAGCGTGGATAAGTTCAGCACGGTTAAGACGTCTGTATTTGGTTTGGTGGAATTAATATTCAGGAATCAGGACGAGCAGAGAGACATTTTGTCCGAGCTAGAAGTCAGGTCAGGGGTAAGGTCTACTGCCCCAGTTGGAGGTCAACTCGGAATCATGGTCTGCTTGGTTGAGCTAAAATATTCTTAGTGCAGGGAGATTGGTGGTGCTCGGTGTAGTGCTGTTACCTGTAAATCGATTTTTACCCTTACACCAGGCCTTCGTATGAATTTTGGGCCCTCAAGCTTTAGGAATAAAAAAAACCCTCAATTTTGTTGGCTTAGGAGGGCTGGGTGGGTACCCCCATCGGTAGGGCTGTCAATGGATCGGATCATGATCCGGATCTGATCCGATTAGTCAGACTTTGGACCCTATATGTGATCCGTCGGATCGGATCGGATCGGTGGAATCTGATTATAATCGGATCGGATCCGGACATAGGGTGATCCGATCCTATTAAAATCCGATCCAATTATAATAAAATTTTTAAATATATTAAATAGATTTTCTATGTATAGAGTATTAATTTTAAAAAAATTAACAATAATTAGAGTTAATTAAGGTATTATTAGATTTTTATTATTAAAATAGAGTTTTTTTTTTTAAGTTAACCTTAATCGGATCGGATTTGGATCTTACAAATATAATCAGATTCGGATTCGGATCGATTAAGTCATGATCCGATGGATCTCGGATCGGATTTGGATTTGTCATATTCTTAATCGGATCGGATTTGGATCTAGGCAGATCCGGTCCGAATCCAACCCTCGACAACCCTACTCATCGGAGGGGCAGATTGACAGGCCTCAGTGATATCACGACGATGTTAGCAAAAGATAGATGACATCATGTTTACTGCCTGGAAAAGTAGCTGACTTTTCTTGAGTTTTGTCATAGATTAAACACACATAGTGGTAGCGTCTTCTTCTGATGAAAGCTCTAAGGAGAGAAGGAGGCAAGAACAAGTTTTCAAAGAAGTGGCGGTCCGACTCTTATCTCTACCGCGAGAATAACTGTCGTGCCATAAGGATGATAGGGACGTCTTTTTCTGTTTTAAGAATGACAACCTTTTCCCTATTGGGCTGTGAACAATAGCACAACAGGGACTATTTTGGGAGTCTTTGTAAGGGTAAAGCATCTAAAATTTTAAGCAGATTATATAAAATTCTGCCTTTTACTTTACACTAATAAAGTAAGGGAATGATCTCGTTGAACAACTAAAAAGAGTTGTAATCTCCTTCAGTTGTAATCGGTTTTGCCAAAACCGGTTACATCCCAGTTCACCACATGCCTTTTTTTTGACACCTTTAACGGTTGTTAAGATTCACGCACCCATAGGGTTCACCAAATTATCCTTAGTTTTTAGAAAAAATATTAAAAAAAATTTAACCTTAGGAGTAGTAAATTTTAACCACGGTTAATAAATTTTTTAAAAATATTTTTTCTAAAAACTAAGGATAGGTAGGTGAATCTTAACCACAGTTAAGGGGTGTCAAAAGGGACACGTGACGACCTCAAGGGTGTAACTGGTTTTGACAAAACTGGTTACAACTGGTGAGGATTTCAGGTCACTAAAAATAGGTGACTTAGTTGTCAGGTGCCTATTGGTTGAGCTGGGTCCAAAAATTGAGTTAGCTCCATTCCGTTTACTAAGGGATGCGGATCAATACACGATTGATTAGGTGTAATTCCCAGGCATTTTCTTCTACCGAGGCATATAAAACTTTGCATTTTATATTTTGTCATGATATTTGTTAGGAAATTTGAATAATTTTGTCAAGGTTTCAAACAAAATTAATTCTTACCATTGTGAGATTTCAAGTCTTATAATTTTCTATGAGATTGGAATCATTCATTTTGTTAGATTTGAAGTTTTGTAGGAATTGCAACCCAAGAGATGAAAAACATGATACATCTAGTTCTTAAAATAAAATGAAATAAAACTTGTAAAGTGTCGGACTTTATTAGTCTCAACGAAAAGAATACCATTAGAGTAGTTTAACAAGATCATTACAGGTAAATGAGAAATGCTAGTGTTAATAGCCTTAAATGCCCTAACATGTTCACTCTCCAATAAATTTATATTTATTTCTGTTAGTTGTTTTTTTTCTTAATGAGAAATGAATAAAAAAAAATTGGAGTAACCTGATGGACCTTTACAGCTAAATTCTGCAACCTGTTAGTCTGATTCTCTCTTAAAAACGAGTATTTTCATCTCACAAGTTTTTATATTATTTCAAAAATGCGGACAGGAAGATGCGCACTTTACAATTGCCGTGTAAGGAGTCTTTACATAGGCTTGTAACTAGAGATCCATACTACCATTGGTAGGGGGTGGTTGTTAATGAACCAGGCCTAGTTGTTTATCGGGCCAACCCGATTGGGCTCGGGCCAGCCCATTGATCTACCTAGAGATTAAATAAATAAATGGGAAGTTATCCTCCACTCGGACGAGTAAACTTGTTAACCTTCAACAGTCTTCTTTACCCCTATGTATTGAATACCATTTGATTAAATATAAAATGGTGATTTGGTATTTTTTAGAGGGAACAATTCATTAAATAGGAGAGAGAAAAAGTATAAGAAAAGTCAAATTGTATTTTTTTCTCTTGTATTTAATGAATGATCTCCTCTTAAAAGATTAAACTATCCTTTAATTTTGGTGATTTTGATAATTAATTCAGGGAGAAAATGTCTTAGTGAAGGCACACACTGAATGAAGGTTAGCAACACTTATAAATATATATATATATATACACATAAATGAGTAGGTATGACTAGATGTAATCTAAGTGTGATGTGAGTTTCTAAATCTCACCGGTAGAATATCAAACTTTGTCTTCCTCGTCTATATATAACATATTTAATATACTGGTGAGATGTCATGTGGATTAAGAAAGATGATGTCGAGACCCAAATTTATTTTCATGCAATTTAGGTGATTGACGGGGGTAAAATTATCAAATTAAATATGCATTGTTGGTTTAATGTTTATGAAGTGTTTAAAAAGTATAAACGACTAAACAAAAGAAAAAAAAATCAAAAAAATGCAAAAAACAAGGAAAATGGGACAAGGCGATCGAACGGACACCCATCCGTTTGAAGCCGTTCAAACGGACTCCCAGGACATTCAAATAGCCTGTAATAAATGCTAAAATAGTAAGCATCCTGGCACCTCGTTCGATGAGTGTTCGAATGAATCACGAGTGTTCGAATGGCCACTAAAGCCGTCCTTACAAGTTTGTGCTAAAAATCACAGAAATTACCCTTTTGTGCGAATTTTTAGGGTTTAAACCCCCACCACTATAAATAGACCCTTATTTCGTGGGTTTAAGGTTTATTAAATATTTCAAACCTAATTTGGGGAGAAAAAAGAGATAACCTAGGATTTCAAAAGGGTTTTGGTTGGAGAATGAGGAAAAAGTTTGGAGATTGCCCCAAAAGCCATTTCTCAAGTATTGGATAGGGAAACGATTCCGGAAGGTCGATTTACCGTCTAACCTAACTTTATTATGATTTTGTTCTGCATAAAAAAGTTTTGGCATAGATCTTCAGGTTTTAAGCATGATTATGCATGAAATATCAAGTATTTTGTATGACATAGGGTTTTATTCAGTTATGGGCTTCGATAAGCATGATTTTGGTTGTTATGGTCTTGTTGTTTGATGTTTAACCCTATTAATGTATGAAATGGAGGATGATTTTGGTGAAAGTATTGGATAGATTTCTAGGGTTTTGAATATGAATTTGTATGATTGAGGAAGGGTAAATTGTGCAAGATAGTGAAGCAAATGGGTATAATGAGGATGAATGGTTGTAATTGATGTTATGAGCATGTTATTGAGCTTATGAATGTATGAAAATGTATATCGGTATGATTTGTATGATAAGTTATAAAGTATGTAAACTTGTAAAGGTGGTTGAAATTCGGATAGGCCAAGACTTAGAAGAAGATTTTCCTAACCCAGAATTCTTTAACCATCGTGGTACGAGATGCTTTGGTAGAGGTTCAATGGTAGAAGATCGGAATCTAAGGGACAACCTAGATGAATTTTAATTACGACACTCAAGATCAAATTCACATGCATGGTAAGTGTATGTTTCACGAGTACACGTGTCTCACAAGAATGCATGCAATATATCATGAACATACATCTTATCGTCATGCATTGTTAAACATGGAAATTATCATGAATATACATCTGATTATGCATTGTCGAATATACAATTCATCCAGAATGTGCATCTTATTATGCGTTATCGAATATGCAATTTTTTCCTGAATATACATTTGATCATACGTTGTCGAATATGCAATTTACCCGGAATATGCATCTTATTATGCGTTGTCGAATATGCTATTTATCATGAACATACATCTTATCATGAACACGTAACTTATCATGATCGAACATATGTTTCACATGTACAAGTCCAAGAGTCACACAAGTACATGAGTTAAGGTGATGATATGGTATGCTCATATGCTTTCCACACTCTGATCATGTAAATACGATATGTATGGTAACCCAAACTCTATAAATAGAGCCTCTTGCTTGGGGTTTTGGTTTACCAAAATTCTAAGAGAATTTTTAAAGAGAAAAAAGGGAGAGAAGAGCTAGGGTTTGCTAGGGTTTGTTCTAGGATTGAAGGTGAAGCCTTGTTCTTGCTTCTCAAGTCCGGTTTTTGCATCCAAGGCGTTTCCAAAGTGCTAGATCGTAGGGAATCGATCTTAAAAGGTAGATACACTCTACTATCTATCCTTGATATGATTTTCTTTAATAAGTGAAAGTTTGAAAGCATGTTCTTGATGAATTTGATTCATAAGGTGTATGAAAATTATGATATTGATTATAAATGAGAATTTATGGATATGTTTTAATGTTTGAAGTATTTCTATGTCTACCTAAGTAACCAGAGCGGGAGTGAGAGCGGGAGCGAAGAGCGGGAGCGAGAGTGGCAAGTTTCAATTTAGGATAGGGTCGAGAGCGCCTCCAGAGCGTCTGTATATATATAAATACTATTTTATTATTTTTTCTAAAAATAAAGTTATATTATTGAACCTAAGAATTAATAAATCTTAACTACAATTAAAGGAATTAGTGTTAGCCTCTAAGTGCGATTGAACTCGGGGAGAGTTCAATCGCAATTGGATGTGGTTGGCCTATGTGTGCGGAGTACTATGTAGTACGTATGTACCAAAACAAGTTAAAAATAAATAAAGTAATTTTTTTTTGAAAAGGCTTAATCTCTGACATACATATTTACACATCCGCATTTCCTATCGGACATTGTGCAAAAGGACTGACATTTGTACCAAAAATAATAATAATAATAAATAAGGTTGAAAAGATCGCTTTTCCCATCTGCGTTTACTAAGGGTAAATATGGAAATTTACCACAACTTCGTCTTCCTCCTCCTTATGCATCTCAGGATTTACAGTAACGATAATCACGACCATGAGATCGGAAAATAAGCTTGGTATCCCGTAAATACGCTCTACAAAATAAGAAATTGCGCTCTACAAATTGAAAAACCGTGCTCTTGTGGCGAATCCGCTCTCAAACCGTGAGAGCGAGGTTTGAGAGCGGGAGCGGAGGGGTGTTTAGACTGTTTGGGTTACTAAGATGTCTACCAAGATGCTCACAAGTCTTATATGAACACATATGTCTTGTATGATCGAGGTTTCTCATAAGTAAATGAATTGAAAGTTCATAAGAAATCTACAAGTTCACAAGTTCATAAGCATTGATAAAGCCAAATTGAGGGTTGGTCAAGGATAGGACATATTCAAGGATAGCTTGAGGCGGGGAGTAGGCTGGATTTGCCAAACCTCGTTAACAAATCTTGGTGTTTGAATCTCTTACTCTATTCCTTTACTTTCTATTTTGCTTTGCTTAATTTTAATAGTTGCATAAATCTCAATTCCGCATAAAAGACTAAGGGTCTAAAATTTAAATTTGCATCCTCTTTGGTCAGCCAAGGCATAAAACAACCAAAAGGGGTTCCATTTTAAGATTTGTGATGCCACATCATCACATAGTGGGAGTCATAAATACCCAACAAAGATCTCCTCTCTCTCCCCAAGTCTCAACTTCACTTAAGTGAGACTCATAAATACCATCTCTTAACTACCCTCTTTATCCCTCTCCACCTTAAGATATAGATCTCCTCATGAAATAATTATTTCACATATTATTTTTAAATCATTATAATTTTATAATTCTTTTGTAATTTTTTTTTAAAAAAATGTTTACACCTGTGCACTGCTTGGGTCTCTGCTAATATATATATATATATATATATATATATATATATATTTTTTTTTTTGATAAACAGTATATATTATAATTACATATAATTAGCTTTTCAGACATTCCAAGCTTAGGCTTCAAGTACCTAAGCCCTAGGCTGGAGCAATTAAAGCAGACTTTCAGTTATAGAGCCCGGCCCTAGTCTCATACGCTCTAAAATGGCCAATTGATACCCCCAACCCGTTGATTCTCTCCAAAGAGGAAAGATACAAAGGGAGTGCTTAGCCGTAGACGTGGGGGCAAAGGGCAAATGCCTGTGGGTCACACTCCCTTCCTTTTTTTTGTTTTTTGTTTTTGCCAAGGCCTCTACCTCGTCGCCCGTCGGCTAGCAAAATCCAAGATAATGGACATGGACGTGAGTGGAAGTGGAATACTGAGTTTCAAAATATTTGACTCTAGGGCCCTACACGTTTACGTGGTCCACACCAACCACCCACCTTCCACTTTTAATAATCAAAACATTCTCTCATTTTAAAGGACGTATAGTTGTTGGTGCAAGTTGAGAGTAAGAGACTAACACTCCACATATGAATGAGAGAGAGAATGCATGCATACTTGAAATTCTGTACAGAATTCGATTTCAACACAAAAGCCTAACTCTGATTAACTACCTCTTGCTCCAGTGGTGGGATGTAGCTAGCCTATCTATTGAGAGGTCTGAGATCCATTCTCTCCGGGTGATGAGTTGTAATGCTAACCACTAACCATACGTAAACCAAGATACAATATGGCCAACCGCGTCAAAATGTCTTGACTCATGGGCCCGACACGTTAACGTGGTCCCATATACATGGCATGGAAGAGATCAAAAAGAATAAACATGAAATAGAACTTCAACAATACAATATAATACCTTTAAACAACATCTGAAATTTTTTAAAAGCATTCTCCCCACACACACACATACACACACACATATATATATATATATATATATAGATGAGTTTATTAATTAACTTGATGATGACACATACAAGACAGAAGAACATATAATCTAGGAGGGCTTTTCCTTCTCAAGCTCTCACACATTATTCTGAAGCACTCTTAAGTTTCTCATGCCCTGCAACCATAACATAAGGCAAAGAGCTAGTAAACAAAGATCACCCATTCCACCATGCAGTTTTGCCATGATCAGATACCTTAGGCGGGACACTGGAATCCTTCCGGCGGGGTTTTGCCACAATCGACAAGGACCTCGAGAGCAATGGGAATAATGACACTGATATTTAGAAGCTTGGCTTTGATGGTGGTGCAGAGGCAGATCGCTGCATCTAAGTCCGCAAGTCCTTGGAGCACAGGACAACATGTATCCTTCGCACTACTGCCAATAATAATGTTCACCAGACCACCCAACAAGTCCACACATGCCCCTAGCTTCAGAACGTCAATGGGGCATGTTTGTTGTGCCGGTGGTGGGTTTGGCACCACCGTAGGCGGTGGAGGGGGACACGGAGTATCGACTGGTGGAGGCTTTGCTGTTGGCGGCTTGACGACAGGAGGCTTAGGCACATATGGTGGCATGAGCGGGGGCCTAGGCACCACAATTGGTGGAGATGGTGGCTTGATGACAGGAGGCTTAGGCACATAGGGTGGTTTTACTTTTGGAGGAGTCTTGGGTGCTTTAGGGGGAAAGGGTGGCTTTACTTTAGGAGGTGGCTTTACTTTTGGAGGCAGCTTCGGAGGAGTTGGGTATGGACAATAGGGACATGCAAGAGTTGTAAGTGCAGCCCCTAAGTTTAAAAGGAGGATCAAGAGATTAGCAACAACATACTTCCCCATTATAATAAATCCAGAGAGACAGAGAGAGGTCTCTCACTACTTTAACACTTACTGGTGAATGAAACTAAACATAACATACTGACCTTCTTATAGGGGGAGAGAGAGAGAGAGTGAGAGAGAGAGAGAGAGAGATTCACAACCCAACCAGTACAGCTTTTATGATCTTTGTAATTGATCGAAACATTTGTCACGAAGCATTGACTTGAGCAACACCACAAGATACTCTTGGATGGACTATGACCCCTATGGAGGGCCAATTAGCAAAGTCACTTTTGTGGGGGAATGGTTTAATTGTTTTTATTTTTTTCTTCCTGTAATGTTTAGGACACTAGTATCAGGAAACGCGGTTTATCATCAAAGTTGTTTATATTGTGGTGGCGATTGAGCTATCGGTATCTCTAACCACATGTGACACTCTAACCTTATCTAATTTTTAAATTTTATTTTCATGTTTATTTTTTTTCAAATAAAAAGTCAATAAAACGACGAAGTACGAACCCACCAAATTAAAAAAAATAAAAAAAATCTGGTATAGATAGGTAGCCTTTCTCGAGAGAGACTAGTAGACCTTATCTTTCTATCTTGAATGAATCCTTTGTGTCGGTCACATTTTTAGAAATAAAACTGGAAGTTTCTGAAGGGGCTAGTAGATCTGGTACCCTGGAAGTGAGGGCTTCTCACTCTTATCTTCTGAGAGGGAACAACAACTGATGTTGCAGCCCTTGGATGCAAAAGTCCAATGCCCTTGGATGCAAGGTGGTGCTGCTAAGTTAAATGTTGTTAGCTAGTTACTCCCTAATTATCATCATCATCAATGCCTTCGGTCGGTAGCGAAACCCCTTTACGCCTCATTTTATTATTAAATCATTTTTTCACTACATCCTTAATTGTATTTTTGGCCTTTTCTTTGTGACCCTTCAACTTGCACTAATTAATTAATTCTTAATGAAGTTGATAGTGATATTGGTTGAACATGCACAAACTATCTCGCCAACTTCTCTTTATTTTATCATATATTAGAGTTCTCCTAGACTTTCTCAAAATGCACTCATTTCCGATCTTATCTTTTTACTCAACCATTTAAGTATTATTATCTCTACTACACTAATTTTACTAATATATTGCTTCTTAATAATAGTTCAACATTAATTAGACTTTATAAAGTAAAACTGGTCTTATTGTCATCCTACAAAAATTTTCTTTTCACCTTGATTGGAATGCATCAGTCACATTGTACTCTAGAAGGAAATCTCCACTTTATCCACTTAGCTATAATTCTATGGGCAACATCTGTCGAACATGTATGCCCACCAAAGCCATGTTATTACTTATTGCACATTCATTGTTTATGAGTATTTATATTAATGCTCTATATAATGAGAGCATAAGGCTCTTTAGGTAAAACTGTAGGAAAACCATGCAAAGGGTTATGAACCCAATGCAATAAGATATGGTTTTCCAGTTCCTTGTAACCTAGAATGTTTTAAACTATGAGTATTAATTGGACATCATACTCCTTTATATATGGCTTACACATGGTTAATACTATAAGATAGTACGACGTATCTTGATCATAGAGAATGGTGACTTCTCAACTAACATGTGGGTATCTTAATCTTTATATGTAATGAACCAGTTCGCTTAATGGAAATCCTATGGATTGATCACTAACAGGTTAGAGGAAAATTCTATTAATACACATATAGTCCTCAGACTTGAGAGAATAACATCGTCTCTTGCATTTTCTACGTGACTTTGATGTTGCCAAATGCTGATATCCAATCGCAGGTTAATTACGGCACGTTGGGTACATGATGTTTGAAGGAGTGCGTAAATGCTCAAATAAGGAATCTATTACTCCTATATAAAGGAGAAGAATATTAAAGATGATGTTCTATTAATTCGGACTTATAGAATCCACATATTTTGGTAAAAGAGTTTTATCGAGAAATATATTTTGATTATCAAAATATATATTTATTATTTGTTTCTTTACAAAGAATTTTTCCAAAGAGTTTGAGAGTCTGGATTGAATAAGAACGTCATGGATAAATCAAATGTATAAGATAGAAATTTGATAGTGACCTTAAGTTCATTCCCTAAGGCTTATATGTAACATTGTATAATGGAAGAACTTATACTAATCTAACATGTAGAACATATCCTCACATGTAATACCTATTCTTCGAGGGTTAGATCGAAATGTGATGCTTACTTATTTACGATTTGTGGAAGTTTAGGGGTATTGATAAAATTCAATTACCCTAATGAAGTCATAGGAAAATGTTTTCTAGATACACTAAGATTTTATTAAAAATTTAGTGAGTCTCACACTCGAAGAAAGAGATCCCTAAAGATCCCACACACTGTAGATTATTTGTTCACTTTTATTGTTATGAGATAATGATAATAATTAAGGTTCTTAATACCCTAAGGGTCGTGTGCATTAAAGAAATGAGGAGGTTAGAGAATAAAGATTCTCTAACCATATTCAAGATTCAAACTTGAATTAGTTAGTTAGTTAGGGTTAGAATAGTTGTAATCTTAAACTACAAGTTTAATTTATTTGTTGGTTTAATTAATTGATTTTACTTTAGAAGTAATCTAATTAATCAATTTGAATAAAGCATAAAGGGGTTTACAGAAACCACCTTATCTCTCTCTCTCTCTCTCTCTCTCCTAATTAGGTTAGGATGAAAACTAATCTTGGAACACAACACTACAAGAAATTTACCAATCAGCGATGCAAGATTTTCGTCTCTAATGCTCAATTTTTCGTCGCTATTATTATTAGAAACGAAAATACAGTCTGTCGCTAATCCATCACTAATGGCACTATGACTAATGATTATTAGAGACAGAAAGGCCTTTCCATCGCTAATTAGCAACGGATAATTTCTGTAACTAATGTGTTAATTGAAGATGACTATGTAGTGACGGAAAAAGGGCATCTGTGATAGAACTCAGTGACGGACAAGTTCCGATGATGGAAAGGGTTCCGTCTCTGATTTACAATTAGGGACAAATATATTTCCCTCTATGTTAATTCAATTGTGATAGATACAATTCCATCTTTAATTAGTGTTTGCCATTTGAGATGGATGAATTCCGTTGCTATTGCCTTAACGTTTCTTAAAAAAACATGCACTTGCTAGCCATACCCTGTAAACCTATAACCTGGTCATTCCCATTCACATTCAATATTCAAAAACAGATTCATTCACATTCAATATCCATGCTCATTCCCACATTCACATTTAATATCAGTACTATAAATTGTTCACCCATATTCACATTCAATATCCTATAACCCACATCCATGCACATTCAAAACCTGTAAGATGTATTCCGCCTCCACAACTTGTTCACCCACATTCACATTTAAAATCCTATAAACTCCATCCATGCATATTCAAAACATGTAACCTATACCTAGCCTCCATAACCTACTACAAAACTAAAGGCTTTCAGTGGCGAACTTATAGCGGCATTTAGAGGAAAACACCGCTAAAGACGATATATAGCGACATTTCTTATAACATGCCGCTAAAGACATGGCGGGAACCATGTTGTAGAGACCCAAATCTTTTTCATGTTTTTAGTGCATTGCATTAAGGGTATTTTAGTCTTTTTAAGGTGTTAAAGTATGTGTATTTATATCTAATTATGGTGATGTAAACTAGGCTAAATCAACTTGTAACGGATGGATGTAATAACACATCCTAAACTTTAGGAAGCGCTAGTTTTGGCATCGTTCACTGGAATTGTGTGATTCTTGAACCATTAGAAAGATGTTGGAACCCTCTTCGAGTTTCATGTTTAGTGTTTTTCCTCATTTTGAGTTTAAGTCAAGTCAATAGTGAGTTTTGTCTAATGGAATTACAGATCAGTCAACTTTGGGGATATTTTAGTCTATAAATTAAGTGGAATTTGGAAATTCTAAAACGTCAGAAATGTTCGTTTTCGAAAGACGAATCCAACGCAAGTTGAATCGTCAAAATCCGTCAAGCGAGTCAAAGTTTTGGCCAAAACAGTAAAGGAAGTCAAAACCTGCAGGAACCGATCGCTCGGTCAGAACCAGCGATCGATCGGTCCAAAACCGATCGATCGGTATCTATCGACTGGTCTAAAATTTTGTATGAGGAAATTTTTCAGAGAGTGTGTTTTTGACCAATCGCCCGGTCATAAACACCGATCGATCGGTAGGCAACCGATCGCTCGGTCATAACCACCGATCGCTCGGTCCTTCGTGTTTTTGCAGAAATTTAGTAAGGGCTTTTTGGTCTTTTGTTCTCAGACCTTGGGGCTATAAATAGGGGGTCCTACTCGAAATATTAAAATACTCCACTTAGTTCTAACCTAATTTGGCAAAAAGAGGGAGAAACCCTAGGGTTTTGAGAGAGGGTTTTCTTGGCGAAGGAGGAGATTGATAGGAGATTGCAAGAAAAGTTTGGGAAGCTTCTCTAAATCGTCTCGGGAGCGTTTTGAATCCAAGGGAAGGATTCCTAAGGTCGATATACTATCCTAATCAACTTTATTTTAAGGTTTTGTGAATGTTAAGATGCTAGGAATTGTAGAAATAGATGTTTGATGCATTTTCCCTAATTTTCTAAGAAGCAAGCTAATTATGGATGGATATGTGGATTGGAAATGTGGATAGAATGTATGGAGGATGAGAAATGTATGGAGGATGAGATTAATTTGTGGATGTGGATGAATATATGGATTGTATGGATGAAATTATGATTTGATGAATGCATGAAAAGGTAGAGAAACAATGGATTCATATTATGTGTACTCAAGGTGTTTGTGAAAATGTCTGTGAGAATAAATGCTATGATACTTGTATGAAATGGTGGTAAATGGATTATAAATGATGTTAAGAAATCTATATGTGATTGTTTGTTAAGTATGCTTAATTACTTGCATGAGAATTGATAGTCGGGAAGGTAAGAACTTAGAGGAACATCTCTCAAACTGGGAATTCTCTAACTATTTGGTATGGGACATATAGTGGAGTTTCCATGGTGGGAAATCGGAATCTAAGCAATTACCGACTCGAACGTTAATTTCGACACTTAAGCACATAAGCACGTGTATGTTAAGATAAGAGTCTCACAAGTCACACATGTGGACCACAAGCATGAGCATGGCATACGTATGACATTCTGAATAAGCATAAGCATGGCATGGTCCGTATCCGCCAAGAACGGCATGTCAACCTGATTCTTAGACATGGTCCGTATCCGCCAAGAACGGCATGTCAACCATATGATTTCTAAGGTATGGTCCGTATCCGCCAAGAACGGCATGTCTCATTACTGTGTGATCTGAATAAGTGCATAAGCATAAGCATCTCACAAGCACATGGTCTCATAAGCATAAGCAACTCATAAGTGTATTGTCTTCCAAGTCTAAGATTCTCACAAGTACACGAGTCAAGGTGATGATATGATGTATATGCGCACACGTTCTTCCGCACTTTGATTATGTTATTGGATATGTTTCTAACTAAGTGCAGGTATATTATTATTGTTGGTTGGATTTTATATACACTGAGTACCTTTGTACTCAGCCGGACTTTGTCTTGGCAGGTTTAGAGCAGGAGTACACGGCGGAACCGTGGGTTGAGGAGACTTACCTCGAGGAAGGAGGTGAAGGTGAGCATTCTGAGGAGGGAGCCGGAGACTTGGGCGGCTACACCTCTTAGTTTACATTTCTTTTCATTGAGAGAGTTTTGTAATTGACTTTTAAAGGATGTTGCTCAGTAGACTTTTATGGTTGTGTATCAGAATCTTTGGATTTAGTAGTTGTAATTGTTGACTATAGACTCGTGTTATTTAGTTGGTTTGGGTTATATATATCGGAAATTTTATTATCCTCATTTTTGGAGACTCGTGTTAGTGTGCCTTGCATGTCATGGATTTTAAGCAGGGTGTAAGTAATGTGGCGATTCCAAAGTCCTATTTTAGCCTTGTGGGATTTTGGGATCGTTACACATGTATAGCGGTGTATAGTTAAAACATCGCCACCATTGGTAATCTTTTGGCGACGATTTGAAAAAAAAATGCCGTTAAAGACATGATGGGAAACCAGCTTCAACGACACTTATTAGAAGCCGCCACGGAAACTAGCTTGCGCCAAGCCAACTGCAGCATTTTTTAATGGTCTTTAGTGGCGTTGTTTAAAACCGCCACTAAAGGCCACGTATTTGGGGATTTAGGGCCCCAATCTTTTCCCACTTTCCCTCCTCTTTTTTCCCTTCTTCCTCTCCTCCCTACTCCTGCTCCCTGCTCTTGGGTCTCTACATTAGACTTCCAGGACAGTTGGGAGGATCACTTGTCATTGGTTGAATTCGCCTACAACAACAATTATCAGGCGAGCATCCAGATGACATATTTCGAGGCCTTGTATGGGAGAAGTTGTAGATCTATTCTATATTAGGATGAAGTTGGTGAGAGGAAATTTTTGGGGCCTGAATTGATCTAGCAGACCGCAGATAGGGTTAAGATCATTAGAGAGAGATTGAAAATTGCCCAGAGCCAGTAGAAGAGCTATGGGGACACGTGTCGCAGAGACTTGGAATTCCAAGTTGGGGATTAAGTCTTTGTGAAGATTTCTCCTAGTAGGGGAATCATGAGGTTCGGAAAGAGGGGTAAGTTAAGCCCGAGGTATGTGGGACCTTTCGAGGTGATCACGCGAGTGGGAGAAGTCGCTTACTAGGTAGCCCTACCTACTCACATGGTGGTAGTCCATAACGTGTTTCATGTTTCTATGCTCCGGAAATATGTCCCAGATCCTTCACACGTCATTGACCTTGATCCATTGGAGATTCGAGAAGACCTCACATTAGTGGAGCAACCGACTCAGATTTTGAACAGGCGGGATCAAGTCTTGTGCACCAAGACTATTCCCTTGGTTCTCTTACGTTGGCAACACCATTCCGTTGAAGAAGCCATGTGGGAGCCAAGATAAAGTGTGAGAAAAGTACTCACATGTTCATATAGTTTTTGATTTTCATGTATCTTGTATCGCCCTAATTTGGAGGATGAAATTTCTATAAGGAGAGAGGATATAAAGCCCCAGAACTTCCATGTATTGTTTTGCGTGTCTTAATTTATAAATGAGAATTTATATTAGAGTAAGTGTTATGTGTGTGCGTTTAAAGCAAAGAGTAGAAATACTCTAAGTGTCAAAGTGTGAAAAATGGTCAAAACAGGCAAAAATGGGGCAGACCGGTCGACTGCTCCCAAGGCTGGTCGACCCCTAGGCAAGCGGTCGATTGCTCCCCAGACCGGTCGATCGGTTTTTGCACTTTTTTGTATGACGTTTTTTTTTCATAATCCCTTCACCAAACCGGTCGACACCTCCTCACCAGCGGCCGACCCCTAGGTCACCAGTCGACCGCTCTCAAGGCCGGTCAACCCCTTTTGGGTGTTCTATGCCTTGGCTGACCTACTTTATGCTTTTAGGATGTTTTCGAGGAGCTTTTCGGGGTTTTGACACTCCAAACTCTATAAATAGAGCCTCTTACTTGGGGTTTTGGTTTTGACACTCCAAACTCTCTCTCTCTCTCTCTCTCTCTCACACACACACACACACACACACACATCTCTCTCCCTCTCTTGACCGTATGGCCCCTTAGGGTTTGTGATTTGGTTTTTGAAGCCTTGGAGATTGAAAGTGATTCGAAGGTTGATCTTGTTTGAAGATTAACATTCTTTGAAAGCCAAGACTTGGATCAAGATCCAATCTTTGAAGATCAAGATTTTTGAAAGAACCTTAAATAAGGCATAAATAATACAAGAGGATTAATCGACCTCATTCTAGTTGGCACATGAACTCAAAGAAGATCTAGTGTATTATCAATAGGAGGCTTTACACTTGAAAAGCTAAGTGAGTATAGTTCTTGATCTATTTACATTCTTTATTTAGATCTATTGTTTGAAAAATATAAGAATAAGAGGATGATCTTGACAAAATAGATTGGATCTATCTACAATTTTTTTTTGTTTTTACTTGATCTATGGATTTGGGCAATCTTTCAATGGTATAAGAGCTTACCTCCTAATTTTTATATTTTTCTAGAAGTATTCTTGGAGATTATTGGTTGCTTTGATTTGATTTGTGGATTTTCGGACTTGTATTTGATTGAGAGAATCAACATAGTTTGGTATAAGGTTCATAAGTTTGTGATTGTAAGTCTAATTTTGGTTTGATAGTACATTTTTTTGAAGAACTGGAAAAGATCTACAACTTTCGTGAATAAAGTTTTTCCAAAATCAGTCAAAAATTAAAGAGGGGGAAAAGCGCTTTCCTTTTTATTTTTTCCAAGATGCTTTATAGGTTATTATAGCTTGTTTGTATTTTTTGTTAGCCCTTAGGGTTGTATGGTCATATGTAAGGGGCTTCAAAATTGAACCGTTAGTTAATTGATTTTGTGTAAAGGGTTTACAATAACCCCTATGACCGTACATCCTTAAAGCGGTATTATGGATTCTCTTATATCCCTTTGCATTTATATATATATATATATATATATATTGTTTGATTAATAAATTAATTGAATGTATATATATAAGTTGTGAGAAAGGGATGGGTAAATCATTCAGTTAGGGTTCCTTGATCATGGATCTCTAGTCCTTTTTCTTAGGGTAGTTTCCTTTTTAGATATATGAGAAACTAAAAGACGGAGATCTTAGCTCTAGAGAACAAGAAGGTGTTCTTGATAAAGGTGATGGACGAAATTCATGGAGAACCCTAGAGTACTCTTATGGAGATGTAGGCCTAGAGATGTCTTTCTTTAATTTTATTCATTTATTTAAAGGGTAGTAATATTTCAGGAGTCTATGATCAAGGGTATCCTAAGTTGTTGTGGTTTGATTTATTTATTTATTGTGATGGAACACCCCCAGGGCAGAGCCTTGGCCCGGGGGGGGGGGGTTTAGGTACTGGGGCACGTCCCCCACCTAAACTTTTGAAAAAGAAAATTTATATATATATATGGCATAGAATTGGGCATGGAGGTGGATGGAGATCCAATCACAGCCAATTGCGATTGAACTAGGGGACAATTCAATCGCACCCACAGGCGAACACATGTCCCTTTTAACCCCTATTAATTGTGGTTAAGATTCACTAACCTTTTGGGGTTCAACAATATACCTTTAGTTTTTTTTAAAATATATATTAAAAATATTAACCCTAAGGGTTTAAAATCCTTAACTAGAGTTTAATATCTTTTAAATATTTTTTCTAAAAACTAAGGTTATATTGTTGAACCCCAAGGGTTAGTAAATCTTAATAACAATTAATAGGATTTAAAAGGGACACATGTTGGCCTGTGGGTGTGATTGAACTCTGCCCGACTTCAATTGCGATTGGTTGTGATTCGATCTTAGGAGGGTGCCCTTTTATATTTTTTTTAAATATAGTTTATTGAGGATTTAGAATCCTCTACTGTTATAACCCGCAGACTCCTTGGAGTCGGTTACAACCCATAGGTTAACACATGTCTATTTTACTATCGCTTAATTGTGATTAAGATTCACTAACCCTTAGGGTTCAATCACCTAACCTTGGTTTCTAGAAAAAAAATTAACTCTAAAGGTTAAAGTTGTTAACTAGAGTTAAAAGACTTCCGTGTTATAATCGGACTCAAAGGAGTTTGGTTATAACCGTAGAGGATTAGTCATGTAGCAACTATCCCATTGAATTTTCAAAAAAAAATAAAAAATCTTCAAGCTATTTTGTTTAATTATTTAATAAGGCATAGTCATTGGACAAAGATGCAATTGCTCCCTAAATTATTTCAAAAAATTATATTATATTATTTAATAAGGCATAACCATAAGGCAAGGGGACAACTATTCATGTGAACAAGGAGAAACAATATTAGTAGGATATGTACAAAATGGATAGATGAAAAGACCCACAAACTTAGTTGTCTTTTTTTTTTCAGTGGCTCCGTCCCCGAACCCTTCATTCCTTAAACGAAATATGCCCCTCCTACAACAAATTTCTGGATCTGCCTGAATACCTTAGACCTTTTTGATATCATCATAGGCTTAGTTATATTATGGTTTTCGATTTAAATGAGGATCCCTAATTTTTCTAAATTGGGAGTCCATATTTTAATCAAGAAAAAACTCTTTTGAGAATCTATAATGTTATAATAATGTGATTGTTATTGTTGGATAATTGGACTATCACTTGCCTTCCAAAATGGGTTTAATCATAATATTTCTTGATTAAAAATTTTAGGATGTTTTGAACATTCCTAACGTAGCACTTTTAGTGTACGCAAGTAAATTTATGTGAATTCTTTAGCTTGAATGATGTGATCATACTGCCATCACAGGCATTTAATAAGCAAATGGAATTTCATGCACCTTGCATTGAGTCAGTACGTAGGAGGATTTATGGTCTAATTTATACAGAAAACACGTGGAAGACTTCAAGAAATTCATCTGAGAATTTTGATGGGATGCTTGGGTAATTCAGGGCTTACACAAGATAAAGGGGGAGTAATTCAGAGCTTTAGTGAAGTGCTTGGGAATGCAGGGCTTTATTAAGATCTCAGGAAGGCCCCTCTGAAATATGCCTTAAGAAACACATTTAAGGCAGAGGCACAAGGCTTAGTGCAAAGGCGCAGAGCACATCAGGCTAGTTGTTAGCAGTGGAGGCAAATCCTTGTGATCCAGGTGAGCTGCATGATGGCACGTGACAGCATATTTTTCATGTATCAACAAAATCGCTATACAGGCATAAAATCACAAAATTAATTCACGATGATAATTATTCTAATAATTTAGTTTTTGATTATTATCATTCATTAATTGAAATTCACCTATACCGACAAGTACGTCCCAAAACAAGTTGTCGATGTTTGATCAATCTTAATCATTGACCCAAATTTGAGCTTAGTACGTGTCTTTATTTATACAGAACCCTTTAACCATTTGATGTCACTCTCTAGCAGATATATAAGACCAAAGACAAGGGTTACTTTCTCTTGAAAATCAATGACAAAGCATGATATGTTTAAAGGAGGAAACAAAGTAGAAAGTGATACTGCCCATAATTTATGCAAGAAAGTATCATAATTTATGCAAGAAAGTAGAAAGTGATACTGCTATTAATTTATGCAAGTGTTGAATGAACATAACAGGCAACTCCTTACTACTATTTCATGACTATAGTTATAGGGAAAATGGAGAATTAGAGAGGTTAGATCCCTCCATTTGGAGAAATCTTGGATAAAAATCCAACCTCACCAAATAATCATAGCCATTAGATATATCAATAGCTTAGGTATGGCTATGATCTAGGCGGAGCCAAAGTCCACATGAAAGAAATTAATGGGATTGGGGTATGGGGCATAGCCCCCGAGATTATTTTTTTTGGGTAATGACCTAGTGCAGTCATAAAATTCGTTAATATAGCATTCCAATATGGAAAATGCTATTGAGACCATCCAGGGTGGAAACCACCCCGAGATTGGTCCATCGTAGTCATAAAATTTGTTAATATAGCATTCTAATAAGGGAAATGCTATTGAGAGTGTCTAGGGTGGAGAGCACTCCGAGACCATTTCCATGCGCATTCCGTTAGGTGGACCGTACGTGCCTCCCTTGCTTGGCACGTGTCTATTTTATCACTCATTTGCTGTGATTAAGATTCACTCAACCCTAGGGTTATACATCTACCTTTGAGTTTAACAAAAAATAAATAAATCTGGATTTAATACATCTTAACAAGGGTTAAAAGGGATAAATGGACACCCTAAAAAGTCAATCCCTCCCTTTATATTATTATACATAATAAAAAAAATTTACAAATTGTTTTTTTCAACGCGCCCCTCCCTTTATATTATTATACATAATAAAAAAAATTTAACGCGTGCGCGGGGGGGGGGGATGATTATCCAAATAGCGCCACATGCTAAGTATTGGCAAAAAAATCTACCTCTACTATGCTTTGATACCATTTTGGTCGATGAATAGTACAGTAAAAATTAACAATAATTTAGCAAAAATATCTGAGGATTCCCATATGAACAAGTTCTTTCTTTTATTATTGTTATGCTTATCACTAATGGAAGCACCCGGTTTCGTACCCCTGTAGGGCCACATGACATCCTATGATCTAAGAGAGACTCTCCGTAACTTTTGCAATAATTACTAGTATAATATGGATTTAGGGAGTAGGTAACCACATGTGGCGTCTTAGACAAGTATCTAAGGGTGGGTAACACCTTGGCTTAGCCCAAGTGAATCTCTTAACTAAACTCTCTTAATTAAGCCATAATGTCAGTTTAAGGTTCCTTTTTTCCTTATTATTAGAATAGGTGGCGATTCCATATCCTTGTGATTTTAGATTTTATCTAAAATTAGGATACATTCCTATTTTTTGGAACAGGGAATAAATTTTGTCGCTCGCATTTAATACCTGCCCTTCTAGTTCAGGTGACGACGTGCGCTCATTATTTGACAGAGAGGGTGGTCCTGGAATCAGTGATGAAGATACCCAAACCATATAATATTCTTTCAATGTTAAGCACACAATGGATCCCTACTAAGGTGGGCAGGGAACGCGTCGCATCGACCCAACTTGAGCTAGATCCAAAAGAAAAAGAAAAAGAAAAAGAAAAACATGAGCTAGATCCCATAGGGTCACAATCCCTAGAAAAGAAAAAAAAAAGGACAAATTTTTTTTTTCGGCCAGAAGGTTGTTCCTGAAGTTCATCCTTCCCCGTTTCACATTCATGCAAGCGCGTAATCCGGTCACATTTTTTTTTTTGGTATGATAGCGCGTACAATGCTATGTGCCATTTTTACCCATAGACGTTGTATTTTGTATTTCCTATGCTGAATTTCCCATGTTAGTGTTTCAAAGTTCTGTTTCAATTCCAATGCTCCATTTCCAATTTTATTACCATGTTCAAGAAATTAATACTGCAATGCAGTTTATACATCTCTTGAAAGAGAGATAGATCCCATAAACATAAGAAGAAGGTGAATATGAAATTCAATGTCTCACAACTTTAGCGTGTTAAGTTAAAGTTTAATTGAATGTCTAAATTTTTTTTGAAGTAAAGGTTTTACCTCTAAAAAAAAAGAAAGTAGCTCATGTCTCCTTTTACTTCAGAGGTAAAACCTTAACTTTAAAAAATTTCAGACATTCACTTAAACTTTAACTTAACACTTTAAAACTCTAAAACCCAAATGATCTATATTTTCAAATAATTTCTCCATATTTTGTTTAGAGTTACAAAATACTCTCTAAGTCCCTATAAATAAAGTGAGAAAGAGAGATCGAGGTCCCTCTAAATAGTCTATTTTTTCGTCTCCAAAAGTTTGTCTTCAGTAATCAGTAGTAGATGAAATGACACCATCAAAAACCTGTTAAGAAATAGTGAGGAAGAAAGATTAGTGAGATGCAGTGAAAATTGATAATGCACTTCTTGTGTGGGAACATAATTATTTCTCGGTCGCAATAATCTGCTAGAAAAAAACCCGATCAAATCGTTCCCATCACCAGCAGGCTTGGAAAATACCTAATTGTGTCAGCAGCACATATCATTATAGGAAAACTATACTAAAATGGGGATTCCGTAACATGTTGGATTTCGCCTCCTAGTGAAACCTTTTTTTCTTTCATATATATATATATATATATGAATTAGTCTAGGAATACTCCCAAAGTGTACTCCCATATATACTCCCAAATCCTAATCGTTTATCTCAATTATTAAACGGTTAGGATTAGAGTTGATGTGGAATTAGAAAAGACGATTGGTTATAAATGGTTAGGATTAGGGAGTATAATTGAGAGTACTCATAGACTGACTCTATATATATATGGCAGTGTGTGGGCTCATTTAACATGAATTGTGGTGTGGCGGTTGATATGCCTATCCCAGTTCCCAATGCTTAACTCTCTAACCCATTAACCACTGAAATAGATATTAAGTCCGTGCTGATATGATGTTAACCGTCGTAATTTTGAATATTTATCGCTAATTCTCCATAAACGAATGACCGACAACAACCCTATAGCGACACATTATATCAATCGCTAAATTAGCGACGAATTATGATTTTGTCATTAAAACCTTTAGCGACGCTAATATCACCAACATAATTGTGACAATGTGTTTTTCGGCGGTCTTAGTCCATTACTAATCGTCAGATTTCTTGTAGTGACATGGGGCACATTTGCAGTGTCAGGTGAAATGGCGCCTATTAGAGGGATTGTGTGCCTTGATAAGGGCAAGAATACGACATCGTTGCACCGACATTGCAAATACTACCTGAGCTCTGTAGCATTTTCTATATACTTAGCAGTAAGAAGGATACAAGATTTATCACATTGGATAAAGGGTGCTGGATGCAATAGAGATTTAAAATGCACAATCTCATGCATTTTGTTCTACTAGTATAGTATTCTCTTGAAAGCCAATGTCACATTTGATTAATTAAGATTAAACTTGTTTTACAATCTATTAATGTCTCCCGCATGCATAATAACTTTATTATGGCTATTTATGATGAATGCCTCATGTGATAAGAACATTGAAGTTCTTAGGTAACATTGCAAGAGAACCCTATCATAGTATGATGATACCATGGGCATGAGATAAGGCAATCAATTCCTTGTAGACCAAAAACAATCTAGGCTATGGTATTGATTGGGCGTTACACTCTATCATAGCCTATACATGTGATTTCCCCATTGGATAGTTTGATGTATCTACATAATAGAGAGTTGATGTTGAATTTGGCTCGAGATTGGCAAAAACCCGGATGGCCGATCGATCGGCTAGGTGGGACCGATCGATCGGTGGGCATAGACTTGCGCGGATGGAAAATCGCAGAGGACCGATCGATTGGCCAGGAGGCGTCGATCGATCGGCAGTGCGGAAAATTTTCTGGAAATTAAGTTAGTTTTGTTTTTGGGAAACCCCTATTCCGATTGGGGGACTTTCTAATTGTCTAGGACTCCAAATTTAGGTCTATAAATAGGAGATTATGGGTCTAGGGTTTGTATCTAATCATCTTGAGAGGATCAAGGGGAATGCATTAACATTGAGAGTGAGAGATTATAAAAAGGGTTAAAGCATACTAGGGCTCGAGAAAGGTTTAAGGGAGGATAGATAGAGATTCTTCTTTGGGTTTTTAGAGAGAAGGTGAGTTGAGTGTTTTTGTACTGGTTCCTCAAGGCTTCTATGAATAAAGAAGTAATCGGATTTTGATCTGTGGACATAAGCAGGTTGTTGCCGAACCATGTATATTTCTTGTGTTCCCTTGTGGTGTGTGTTTTGTTTTATTCTTTTCTGTTTGGTTATTTTCTATTGATTGTTTTCCCACAAAAAATTGGTATCAGAGCTTCGGGTTGGGTTAATTATTTTTCAATGGCTTTGAAAAATTCTGGGTAATTTTCTTTGGAGAAGTTTGATAGAAAATTGAGTTTCAATATGTGGCAAAGGAGGGTAAATGATATCCTAGTTCAACAGGGTCTCGCAAGAGCGTTGAAGGGGGATTCCGGCAAACCGGAAAAGATGTCTGATGAAGATTGAGAAGACATTGAGGCAAGGGCAGTCAACGTCTCTTTCTTGCAGATAACGTAATGCATAGCGTTATGAATGAGAAATCAGCACCAGATCTTTGGAAGAAGTTGGAAACGCTCTACATCGGAAAGAGCCTTACCAACAGGTTATACTTGAAAAGAAAGTTCATTACCTTAAAGATGACGGATAATGTAGATCTCATGGAGTATATCAATGTGTTCAATCAGATCTTGAATCAACTGCAGAAAGTTGGTGTCAATGTGAATGAAGAAGACCAAGCCGTGGAGCTTTTTACATCACTTCTAATTCATATGATCACTTGGTGACAACCCCCGTGTATGGTAAGGAGACATTGTTGATGGAGGAGGTCATGGCGGCGCTACTCTTTTACGAGATTAGGCAAAAGTCATCGCATGATGGAAATAATCATGCCATAGTTGCTCGGGGAGGAGGAAGGGACTTGGAGAGAGGATCTGGAAAAAGCAGGGGTATATCCAAATCCAAGGGAAAAGGCGGGGTCCAGTGCTATCATTGCAAAGAATTAGGGCACTTCAAAAGGGAGTGTCCGAGACGTGTTGATGGGAAGAGGAATTCTTCCGGAGGAGATTCTTCGGCGCCAATAGCAATAGACAATGAGGAATACATTGGAGATGTTTTCACAGTTTCTAAAGGTATGGACAATTCTTCTAGTGAGTGGATTTTAGATTCGGGGGCTTCATGTCATATTTGTTCAAATATGGAATTTTTTGATACATTCCAAAATGGGACAGGAAAAGTGTTCCTGGGTGATGGATTTGAATATGAAATCACGGGATTTAGTAATGTAAAGATAAAAATGTTTGATGGAGTTATTCGGACTTTAGGAGGGGTAGCTTGTGTCCTTAAGTTGCGAAGAAATTTAATATCACTTGGACAATTAGACTCCAAGGACTGTTGCTACACAGTTGCATGTGGAGTTATCAAAATAAAGCGGGAAAAACAGGGTTGCTTAATTTTGATGAAGGGGAAGAAGTGTGGTGGATTATATCTCCTGAAGGGGAATACGATGGTAGGTGGAGCTACTACACTGTTTGTAGAAAAATGAAAACCTGATGTTGTGCAGAGGGTAGAAAGTTCACCTAAAGTCTCTTTCGCAGTTGGTGCAGAGATGAGTATTCTGGTAGGTTTTCGTAAGGGTAGAGATGGTGATGATGTGCCTTTGACGGAGATGGCTTATGTCCTCGTCCGAGATTCTTCTAAATTAGAGAATGAGTTTTCAGGATACACATGGGTTTTAACCATGTTTTATCGAATCCGGTGGAATGTTTTCCGAGGTTGGATTTGAAGGTGTGTATAGCTGGTGGGTCTTTTTCGCAGATAGTGCAGAGGCGGGCAAGGTCAAAAGGAGTGTTTGCGGTATTTGCAAATGAGTTTGCGGTAATTGCAAACGGAGTTACAAAATTTTGAGAGATGTTTTTTTATTCGAGGTGGAGGTGCTTCCGGGATGTGGGTGAGGCGGTGTTCAATCTTGGAGGTTTGCTTGGTGTTTAGCAAATCGGGTTTTCTCGGGTGCTGTGGTGTTGCGGAATTCTCGCCAAGGTGGAGATTTGTTGAATTTGGCTCGAGATTGGCAAAAACCCGGATGACCAATCGATCGGCCAAGTGAGACCGATCGATTGGTGGGCATAGACTTGCACGGACGGGAAATCGCAGAGGACCGATCGATCGGTGCCTCCTAGCCGATCGATCGGCGGTGCGGGAAATTTTTTTGGAAATTTCTAATTAAGTTAGTTTTGTTTTTGAGAAACCCCTATTCCGATTGGGGGACTTTCTAATTGTCTAGGACTCCGAATTTAGGCCTATAAATAGGAGATTATGAGCTTAGGGTTTGTATCTAATCATCTTGAGAGGATCAAGGGGAATGTAATAACATTGAGAGTGAGAGATTATAGAAAGGGTTAAAGCAAACTAGGGCTTGGGAAAGGTTTAAGGGAGGGTAGATAGAGATTCTTCTTTGGATTTTCATAGAAAAGGTGAGTTGAGTGCTTTTATACTGGTTCCTTAAGGCTCCTATGAATAAAGAAGTGATCGGATCTTGACTCGTGGACGTAGGCAGGTTATTGCCGAACCACGTATATCTCTTGTGTTCCCTTGTGGTGTGTATTTTGGTTTATTCTTTTATGTCTAGTTATTTTCTATTGGTTGTTTTCCTACAACAGTTGAGACTCTCATACACACATGTAGGTACATGTAATGGTTACATATCACTGATGGATCTATCTGAGAATACTTGACGGAAAGTCAGTGTCATAATTAACAAAATAGTTTTGAAACTGTATACACTTCATCTACCCACCGAGAACTGTACATTTTGGATTTTCACCCATGCAGGTAAAGTAAGTATATGACAAGGTTGGCGGTTTGACTTTTGGTCCAGAGTAGACTTTGGTGGTATTACACAGGGTTACCTAGTTCGCTGGTCACTAGGGCGAATTGCGAACTAGTTTGAAGCGAACCAGTTCGTAGTTTAGTTCGTCCTGATTCGTCATTTTTAACAAATTACTTCATTTTTGTCTTCACTGTATATTTTAAACGAGTTCGGTTTAGAGTTTTGACTAAGGCACACAAGTTGAAAACAAAAAAGACATAATGACATTCTTGTTATTAATTAAAACATGTATAATATTTTAATAACATCAATTAATTAAAGATGATGTTTACAAGAATGCCCTTTATTCTTTTATCAATCACCATAACAGCAAAGACATAATGACATTCTTGTTATTAATTAAAATAGGAATGATATTTTGATAACATCAATTAAAGATGATGTTTCCAAGAATACCCTTTTTATTTTATCAATTACCAAGAATGCCCTTTATTCTTTTTTCAATGACATGATTTTAGTCTTTCTATCATTCCCTTATGTATATACATATAAATATAAGCGAATTAAGGTAGCGAACCAAGCTAGCGAACTTAGCCAATTGAGAAACAAATTGTCTAAGCTTAACCCTAGCGAACCGGGTTCGTTACAAAGTGGCGAACTGTGAACCCGAATTCGAACCGACGAAGTAGGTAACATTGGACTATAACATGTACAACCAAATCAAATAGAGGTCTGATTCAACTTGGGCGATGCAGGATATACGGCCCAAACTGTTCTGCTCCAAAGTTTGAATTGGCGGTAAATAAAGTGTAGACATTACAGAGTTTTTAGAAACAATGAACACTTTTTTTCTTTTTGGTTTTTTTAGAATATTTTTTTTTTAAAAAAAGCCACTTAGAAAGAGTGGGGTTTGGTAAACTCCTACCTGTTTATTAATAGTCTTTTCGAAATTAGTGAAGAGGTTTTGGACTTATGTAGGGAATTTTAGGGTTTGATACGGTATTTAGGGAGTGATTCCTTAGAGCTTTGAGAGGATTAAAAGGAAGGACGGGTCCAAAAATGGGGTGCTTAGAGCCTTCATACGAAACTGTCAAGCTAGAACAATGCCTACATCATATTGACTCGACTCATTGACACCCCTAGTTGTGAGTGAATCTCTAGAGCTTTGAGAGGATTAAAAGGGCAAAAGGTTTACTCTGGTGCAACAGATCAATGGACGAAAAAAACGGAACGAAAAAAACGCTAACTCACCATGCGTCAAAATTTTTTTCCCTCCTATTTTTGGCTTATTCCTATTTAAATTTTTTTCCCCTTTTTTCGTCCATTGATCTGTTGCTCACCATAGGGATACTCTGGTGAGCACCAGAGTAAACCTTTTGCCGAATAAAAGGGGGGTACAACAATGGGGGTGATTAGAGCCTTCATATGAAACTGTCAAGCTAAAACAATGCCTACATCAGTTTGACTCGATTCGTTGACGCCCCTAGTTGGGTCTTGATTTTGTCAAACCATTAACACCCTTACTATGCAGCGCCCTTCTATAGCGCCCTTCTATTGCTAGTTTCAATGAACCACTCTATAGATGTACTGGCTACCACCCCATGGGAGAGATTGGTATTCGAATCTAGGATGGGTCCCTGGGGAAGATATTGGCAATCCCCATTAAAGGGGAGGTCAGCGGTAATCCCCATTAAAGGGGCAAACTTTGGACTTGGACATTGGGCTGCAAGGGTCCAATGGAACTGTATTAGGCAAGTAAGATTTTTGCCAGTAGTTCTTTTTTAAAAAAAAAGTATAAATAAATAAAAACATATTGGAGTAACTTGATGGACCTTTGCAACCAATGGCTGCAACCTGCAAGTCTGGTTCTCTATTTAAAACGAGTGCAAATCTTCTTAGTCGGCATCTAATACCAAAATTGGTATTAGGGGCCCTCATATCCAATCAAAGTTTAACACATCAAAAATCCTGACATCCTCATTTAATGCATTAGATTACTGTTTACAACTTAAAGGAAGGGCAAATAAGTCATTTACTCTTTATTTTCTTCGTTACCCTTTGCTCACATATTTTATTTTTTGAAGCTTTTGGGTCACATGTCTATGCAGTCGGATAAAAAACAAGCACGGCGGCCCATCATGAAAGAAGTTGTGGGGTTGCTTTCCGGTGAGTCCGAACATCCCCATCTGCCATTTGATTTTTCCCCATGGCCTCCCGTTCAACTCCCAAAAGGTCTGGTGAGTTTTATCCCATATCTATTATTGATGTAGGTCAGTTTTATTCATCATCTTTATAGATGACTGATGTAAAAAAATAATATAATATAATATAAAGATTGCAACAATTATAACTCTACTCTCTACGATGTCATGGTTGGGACTTGGGAGGTAAGGCTGGTATTTATAAAAGGGAAAGGAGAATTCCAGGAGTGCAAATCTCTTAGATGTCATGGTTATGGTTATGGTTATGGTTATGGTTATGGTTGAATGGATGAATACTGAAGTGGGGTCAGTGTCAAAGAGTCCTCTTTTTGTGCTTGAATAATGACCTCTCCAGAAAGGTCATGTTCACATAGGATTTATCTGGAGTTTTTTGAAAGTTGGATCTGGTTTGTACCTTTTGCCATTCTCACTCACGGAATAGAAAACACAAAGCTTCAATGGAGATATGGGATGTAAAGAAGAAAATGAAATGTAAATGACTTAATTGCCCTTTTTTTAAGGTTGGAAACAGTAATCTAATGCATTAAATGGGGATGTCAGAACTGGAAGTTGGAATGGAGGCCATGGGGAAAAATCAAATGGCAGATGGTATGTTCGGACTCACCGGATAGCAACCCCGCGACTTCTTTCATGATGGGCCGCCAATCTCTGCAGGCAAAGGAGTGCAACTGTGATGTAGAACACAGTGCTTATTTTTGATCCGACTGCATAGACATGTGACCCAAAAGCTTCAAAAAATAAAAAAAGTGAGCAAAGGTTAATGAAGAAAATAAAGAGTAAATGACTTATTTGCCATTTCCTTTAGGTTGTAAACATTAATCTAATGCATTAAATGAGGATGTCAGGATTTTTGATGTGTGGGCCCTAATACCAATTTTGGTATTAGGTGCCGACTAAGAAGATTTGCACTTATTTAAAACAATCCAGTTTTTGTATTATTTCCATAAATGCGGGCAGGAAGATGCACTTGACTAATACCTTGTAAGGAATCATTACATAGGCTTCTGATTAGAGACCCATACTCCCACTGGTAGGACTATCATATATTGAATACTATTCTATAGATGGATCCTTTGATATATTTATGAGAGACAAGGCGTAGAAAAAAAATAAAAATAAATCAAATTCTACTTCTTCTCTCCTGCCTTTAATGATTGGTCACTTGTGAAAATACTTAAACTACTCTTAGATTTATTAATTTTGATAATTAATATTAGAGTAAAAATGTCTTTATGAAGGTTACCAAGTAAAAATGTGTTGCTAATGTTGACTATGTGAATGAACTTAGTAACCTTCGTCAATATATTTTATCATTATTTTAATTATCAAACTCACTAAAGTTAAGGATAGTTTAGTCTCTTAGAAGTTAACCTTGACTTTTCTTGTACTTTTAGCTTGACACTTAATCAAATGTATACAATACTTAGGTGTGATTTGTAAGGGTTAACTAGTTTTAAGTGTTTGGCTTATATAATGATTATCATAAGGGTAGTTTGAGAATTTTACAAAATTTTATCTACATTTTCAAGAGCTCATTATGCAAAGGGTAGTTTTGAAATTTTGTAAAATTTCATCACGTTTTCAAGGGCTCATCATGCATAGGGTAGTTTTAGAATTTTGCAAATTAATGTGCATCATGTTTTCAAGGGCTTATTATTCAAATGGTAGTTTTGGAATTATAAAAGATTCAATTAACGTTTTGAACATGAGAAATCCTCTTTTTATATATATATATATATATATATATATAATGCGAGAGGAGGCGTAGCCTAATTTTTTCAAAATTTCCAAACTACCCTTATATAAAACAAAATTTGATTTAATGTTTTACTTTAATTTCCAAACTGCCCCTTGCTCATCTATGTATTTAAAGAATAGAATCACAGCCAATCGTGATTGAACTCAGGGAGAATTCAATCGCTCCTGCGGGTTAACACATGTCCCTTTTAACTCCTATTAAATGTGGCTATCTCCTTCCCCTCTCTCTCATGTGCATCTCAAGTTCCACCCGCTATATATATATAATTAGCTTCGGGTCGAGTTGGGCCAGACTTCAAGCACCTAAGTTCTAACTCGGACCTAATTAAACCAAACTTTCCAGTTGTAGAACTTGGCCCAGTACCATGTGTTGCATAATTTACGACCAATTCATTCAATATTGCTTTTTTTTAGAGGATAAATTATCACATTTAAATTATGTGGCAGATATACTAATATCCCACCCAGCCGTTTAGAAATCTTGATTCAAAACCTTGATGGTCCTGCTACGGTACTAGCCTGGCACACCCGTTGGCTCTCTCCAAAGAGAAAAGATACAAGGGGAGTTCTTAACCGTAGACATGGGGGCAAAGGACAAACACTTTGCTGAACACACTCTACAGTGTTTGTCCTTTTATACCCAAGGCTTGTACCTCTTCGGCTACCAAAATCAAAGATAAAATGATTATGTGGACTAAGGCAATTTAAATTTGAGTTTAAATATAAGGTGTAGATCTGCTTAACGGGCATTTTTTTTTTTGATCGAAGGTAACAATATCACAAGGAAATAGAAGGGAAAACCCAGACCACTCACGCGCACACACACATAGCCACATGCAACCACTAAGCCCACGAAGAATCCACCCACAGGAACCTCAAAACGGGATTTAGGAGGAGCTTCCCTTTTAGCATAAATTTGGTGGCAATCTTATATTGCAAACTCAATAATTACAAGCTGCCATCATCTACGCGTTAAAAAGGGAAGCTCTGCTCAAACACGTAGTAATGTCTGATTCATGGACCCTACACGTTAATGAAGGGGAGACGCGAGAGAGAAAGAGAGAGTATATATGAAATAAAACTTCAAATATATATATTTTTTTATTGGAAGGTATAATTACAATACCTTAAAACAACATCTGCAATTTCCTAAGCAACATTACCAATAGTATATCAGTTTATTGATTTGATAGATATACTATGACATATACAATACAGAAAAACTTATTCTCCAGGAAGGCTTTTCCTATATATGTCAAGCTCTCCCATTATTCTCACTCAAGTTTCTCATGCCCTGCAACCATAACACAAGGCAAAGAGTAAGCAAAGGTCCCCCCATTACACCATGCAATATTAAACACATGATCAGATAATCTAAGAGAAGACACGAACTGTAACGTCATACCTTAGGTGGGACACTTGAATCCCTCCGGCGGGGTTTTGCCACAATCGATGAGGACCTGGAGGGCTATCGGAATAACGATATTGATATTTAGAAGCTTGGCTTTGATGGTGGTGCAGAGGCAGATAGCTGCGTCTAAGTCAACAAGCCCTTGAAGCACAGGACAACATGTTTCCTTAGCACCACTGCCAATTCCAATGTTTACGAGACCACCCAACAAGTCGACACATGCACTTAACTTGAGAATGTCAATGGAGCATGTTTGCTCTGTAGGTGGTGCAGGGGAAGGCTTAGGCACTGCTGGAGGTGTAGGCTCTACTGGTGGCTTGACGACAGGAGGCTCAGGCACAGTTGGTGGTGTAGGCTTTGGAGATGGTGGCTTGACCACTGGAGGCTTAGGCACAGTTGGAGGTGTAGGCTTTACTGTTGGCGGAGATGGTGGCTTGACCACAGGAGGCTTAGGTGGCTTGACCACAGGAGGCTTCGGCACAGTTGGAGGTGTAGGCTTTACTTTTGGCGGAGATGGTGGCTTGACCACAGGAGGCTTAGGCACAGTTGGTGGCTTAACTTTTGGAGGATAGGGTGGCTTTACCTTGGGAGGAGTTGGGATTGGGCAATTGCAGGCAAGAATAGTGAGTGCAGCCCCCAAGTTCAAAAGGAGGATCAAGAGATTTGCCAAAACATACTTCCCCATTATAATAAATCCACTAGTCTTAAGAGAGAGGTCTCTCACTCTTAACACTTACCAGTGAGTTAATCTCACATAACATATTGGCCTTCTTATAGGGGTGGAGAGAGAGTTTGAGAGAGATTCACAACCCCAAACACAGCTTGAGTTCTATGTTCTTTGTCGTTGATTGAAACATTTGTCATGAAGCATTGACTTGAGCAGCACCACACGGTAGTACTCTTGGATGAACTCTCACTCGGAAGGCCAAGCCAAGTTGTGGGGCAGGGTTAAATTTTTTTTTTTCCCTGTAATTTTTGGTACGGCATCGCAATGTTTCTGGCAATGCCAAAAAAAGGTCTCAGGCTCCTCACATCATCCCACGTGTGGGGATAAAAAAGGAGAGAGATAGAAAAGTAAAAAAGGAGAAAATGAAATGACTTTTCCTATTTTTATGGCCACATGTCATGTTGGATGATGTATAGAAGCCCGAGACCTTCTTTCTGGCATCTGCTATAGACAATCCGATGCTTTTAGGACACTACTAGATTAGGGAAATTAAAGCCGTTTTTTCAAAGTTTTCTTTTTGTTACTCATCTTCAAAGTTGTTTAAATTGTAGTGGCTATTGAGCCCGTGAATGAGCTATCGGTATCTCACATTATCTATTTTTAAAATTTTATTATTTTTCAAATAAGAAATCAATAAAACGACGAACCCACAAAGATTTTTTTAAACCGGTATAGATTGGTAGCCTCTCTCGAGATACTGGCTAGTAGAACTCTATCTTTTCTATCTTGAATGAATTCTGGGCGTCGGCCACATGTTGGAAGCCTTTGAGGCGGCTACTAGATCTTGTATTTTGGGCTTCTTACTCTTATCTTCTAGGGGGAACAGCAAGTGACGTTGCAACCCTGCAACAGTCCAATGTGCTGCTGTTAAGTCGGATTTTGTTAGCAGATATCTCGTGTTATCATCATCTATGTCTTCAAGTCGGCAATTAAAATCCTGTAATTTTTTTTATGGTAGCGGAGGGTGTCCCAAAACCTTCAAGTCAAGGACTAGCAGGGCCGGCCCAAGCCATTTAGAGGCCTAAAGCGAGAATTCTAAATAGGGCTTTTAAAAAAAAAATTGATTGCTTACAAAATGTGGTCTTTTTTTAAATGGGGGCTTTTTTAAGGTTTCTTTTAACTGAATCAGGTTCATAAAGCCATCAAAGCCCATGCTTTGGGGCCTAAAGTGCAGGCTTTGATGGCTTAATGGATGGGTTGGCCCTGACTAGTCCCTTCGGGTACTTGCACTGACAGGGGCCGAGCCAGGAATTTACCGTAGGAGGGGCACATTTAGTTGGGCCGAAATTTTTTTTTGACGACTAAGTTTGTGGGTCATTTCATCCATACATTTTGTTTCTTCTTGTTTATGAGAGCAGTTTTCTCCTTGCCCTATGACTATGTCATATTGAATAATATAATATAATTTTTTGAAAAGTTCAGGGAACTAGCAGTTGTCCACTTGTCTAATGACTATGCCCAATTAAATAATTAAACAAAATAGTTTATTATTATTATTTTTTTTGAAAATTCAATGGGACAACTGACCCATGACTAATCCTCTATGGTTATAACCAAACTCCTTAGAGTCCAATTCCAACACAAAAGTCTTTTAACTTTAGTTAACAACTTTAACCTTCAGAGTTAATTTTTTTCTTAACACCAAGGTTAGGAGTGAATCTTAATCACAATCCAGAGGTATTAAAAGGGACATGTTTGACCTGTGGGTTGTGACTGACTACAAGGAGTCCAATTATAACAGTAGATGATTCTTTTTTTTTCGGAAGCAGCAGTAGAGGATTCTAAATCCTTAGTAAACTATATTTAAAAAAAAAATTCAAAAGCTTAGGGGCACCCATGACCTGTGGGTTGTAACTGACTCCAAGGAGTCAAGTTATAACAATAGAGGATTCTAAATCCTTAGTAAACTATATTTTTTTTAAAAAAAAAATCAAAAGCTTAGGGGGCACCCACTTGAGATCATTTCACAACCAATCGCGATTGAACTCGGGGAGAGTTTCAATCATACCCACAGGCCAACCGTGTCCCTTGTAACCCCTATTAACTGTGGTTAAGATTTACAAACTATAGTTAAGGATTTGTAATCCTTAGGGTTAATATTTTTTTAAAAAACTAAAGTTATATTGGTGAATCCCCAAAGGTTAGTGAATTTTAACCACAATTAATAGGGTTAAAAGGGACATGTGTTGACCTGTGGGTGAGATTGAACTCTCCAGAGTTCAATTGCAATTGGCTGTGATTGGATCTTCATCCACCTCCATGCACATGCTATGCCATATAATACATATAAAAAAAACCTTTTTTTTTTCCAAAAGTTTAGGGGGGGGGGGGGGGGGGGGGGACGTGCCCCCACCCCCCCCCTTGGCTCCGCCCCTGTGCATTGACATACTCAAAAATTTTCGTACAGATACCAGGGTAAGTTGAAGAGTAGGAGTTGAACACACAACCACAAGGAGCAAACCCAGGATGCTAGCCACCTGCGGGTGCAGTTATGCTATTATAGTATAAAATAAAACAAGAAACTATATACATTTATTTTATTTTTCATATTTCCCACATTTGTATACTCTTTAACTTGCACTAATGAATCCTTTCTTACTTAATTAAGCCAATAGTGATATTCATTATACATGCCCAAAACATCTTAGTCGACTTCTTATTTTATCACATATTAGTGCCACTGTTAGATTTTCTCATCTCAAATGTGCTCATTTCTGATCTTATCTTTTCATTCAATTGTCTCAGTATCTTTATCTTCGACTATTTTATTCTCTTAATATGTTGCTTCTTAGTAACCCATACAAAAAAAGGGAGATAAAAAAAATTAAGTGGAATACTTGGAATTAAGGAGGGAAGGTTTAACAACCTACCTTATGTAGCTAGATGCTCTACTTGAGTTGTTTGACATTAATCCTTCAAATCATTTTTCTACTCCCTAAAAACAGAATCAATTTAGGTGCATTTAGCATGATGATCTCTAGAATGTTTTTAGAAACAAGGGGTTTTGAGCACCATTTCTTGGGAACAAAAAAAAAATTGTTTTGGGAGTGTTTCCAAGAAACATTCCTCTCCAAGAGTGGCATTATGAAATGAAACTTAGTCTCATCTCTCTCTTCCCAACTCCTTCCTCTCTCCCACCCCACCCCACCCCACCACCACCAATCCAATACCACGTCCGTCACGGCTCCTCCCCCACCCCACCGCCTCCATCATGCATGGGCACTCTTCCACTGTCACCATCCCCATCCCGACCACCTCCATCAGGACAATTCCCCACTAGAACCACAACCATGCACCACAACCATAACATTTACCCTCACCGCCACAACCACCACTATCACCACTCAAACACTCATTACCACCATTGCCCCACCTCTAGCCACCATCCTTTCTCCCCCAACCCTCTACAATTGGGCCATTACGAAACAAAAAAAGAGTAAAGCATGACATGTATAATTAATGTTGGACATTTATAAAATTTGTAGTAGCACATGTATAATTTAGGCAATAGCCAATTGGAATAGAGTAGCACTGATCAATTAATTGTTTCCTTTCCAACTAAACATGATTCTGTCATTTCTGTTCACTATAACAAATTTTGATTGGTTGTTTCCGAGCGTGTTCTCAAAAAAGAATTGTTTCAGATAATCCAAATTAACTCGTTTCCACAATCAGAGAATAACCATAATGGATGCCAAACAACTTCGTAAGTTCCTTGTATTCTTGGCACTTTGTTCTCATCTTTTTAAAAGCTTCAAGATTATTCCAATTAGAGTAGGGTTTCCAAAATTCTAAGACTTAACTTCTTAATTCTAGTTAAGCTGGGATTTATGAGGTTAAGACTAGTGATTAAAGGGACTGATGAAGGCTACAATGAAGAAGAGAATAAGGGAAATGAAAAGAGGATTCAAGGTAATAGAGGCTGGATCCAAGGTGTTTATAAAGGTTCAAATGAGGCACTATTTTGGTTACTTTGGAAAATGAGGTAATTTTGAACCTTTTTCATGGCATAATTTTGATAATATATTCCTTCTTAGTAGCTTAGTGTATATTCTCCTTCATAAAGCAGAGCTAGTCTTGTCTTTATCATTAAAATTTTCCTTTTACAAAAATTGGAGCAAAATTGTAAGTCCATATTTTGGTATTGGCTTATTCTGTTATCAAAACAATGTGTACGTCATTGCATACAAGCATCCAAGACAAGTGAACATGAAGACCAAAGAAGATAAACTGAAGACATTACGATCATTGCCTTCGTCTCACTCATAGGATGGTAAGTGACCTAGATACCTAGCCTACACCTTAGCTGAATTGACCCAGTAATTTTTTTTTTACCTAATTAAGGTGGTTAGTGGCTTGCCCTTGGTTGAAGCTTTTGAGTCAAAATAGGCGAAACCGCCTCTCTATCAATAGAAGAGTATTTTTGTCATTTCTAATCATCCAAAATTTATGAAACTATTAGGGTAGATTCTAGATGACCTAAAGTAATTATGGTTCAAATTTTAGGTTAATCCGATAAGAATTGACCTCTTTAGAATTATTCAAATTTAATGGTAAAACTATAAATAGGATGAATAGTAACCGCGTGAATAATACCGTATGAATAGTGTTTTTAACAGTTCTAAACACTTTCCAACTTTGTTGTTGCCTATATAAGTGAGAGTTTAATCCTCATTCAACCCTAAGAGAGTTTAGAGAGTTTCTATTGAGATATTTAGGGTTTCTCAAACCCATTCCCCTCTCCTCTTCCATCCTAGAGTTTGCAAGTCATTCTTCATACCTTATTTACCTAATTATTCCATGTGATTGGCTAATCAACCCTCAAACTGTACTTTTAAAAATAATTGACCGGTGTGATCCAGAGCTTTTGCGAAGGAGATAGATCCGAGGAAGATCGTGGTTGTTGTGGAGATCTAGGAGGAGCACAAACAATTGCAATAGATTGTGAGACTTACGGGTTCGTGATTACTTATCGAGGCGTAGAAGATTGAGTACTAAGGATCGTAGTGTTGAGTCCGGTCGAGTACAGTTTGAGTCTTGTAAGTATTTGTTTGATTTTACTTTTAGTGATATCTCTTTGCTGGACTAGGTACCGTGTTTTTCCTGGAAGGGTTTCACATAAAAATCCTTGTTTTGTGGTTTGATTGTCTTATTTAATTCTTCACTTTTATTTATCCTCAATTAGTTAATAATTTAATTGCATAAGCTAAAAATGGGTAAATAGACTTGTATGGAGACCTAGCCACCTCATTGGGTTTGTGAGTTCTCAACTCAAATATTTTATTTGGGGTTCACCGGATTATTTCAATTGGTATCAAAGCGGGTTCACTAATTTATTAGTACGATCTATATTTTTTTATTCGGTGAATTTGAATTCCATTAGAAAGGGTGGTTCTGTTTCTTATCTCCTATTGTTAAATGGGTGCAATATTAATTATTGGAAAGCTCGAATGAGAGCGTTCCACCTATCTTTGGACAAGAGGTTCCACCTATCCTTGGACAAGAGGTTACGAAACAGGGTAGAAAAGGGTTGGACCTATCCTATATAAATTGTAGAAGACCAAACCATCTGAAAATCTTCAAATAAATTGGTTATAAATAAAGAAGCATGAAATATTTTTAAAGTTACTCATGAGGAGACTACATATTATATGGCCTCCTTTGCCTCCTTCAATGGGATTGAAGAGTCCTCATATATTGTTAGTATGAGTGACAAGAGCGAAGATGATGAAGAGAGTCAAAGTGACTCTGGTTATGAGGGAGACCTCGAGATAGCTTATGATGAGTTGTACGAGGAATGCCTAAAGCTGAAAAAACTCAAATTTCCTTGATAAAAAAGGTCAAATCAATTAAATTGGAAAGATATGCCTGACACCAAGTGGCTTCCGAGTTGAAAGCTAATGTGTCACAACTTAAGGAAGAGAAGACTTCCTTCCTTGTCATACCTGAGCTTCTTGAAGTTGATTTACATGTTTATCTTGATCAAAAGACAAATCTTGAAATCAAGATAGCTGATTTTGAACAAGATCAGAAGTGTGGAGATGAGAAGAGAACTTTATCTACCTTAAACACTGAGTGTGGTGCTAAAAGGTGTCCTCCTGCTAAAGGGAAAGACCCTTCTACACAGAAATTCATTCCGACATGTCATAAATGTGGAGTGGATGGTCATATTAGACTTCGATGTCCTAAACTTCAAAGAATGCCCAATTCTGGTTTAAGAAACCAAACCAATTTAATGAGAATCTTCAAAGGAAAGTTGAGGTCCTAGCGGATATGTTTAGGAAGTTAAATGATGATATATTTAAAATCTCTAATAACTCTAAATAGCGGCATGGTCGGGACACTCCTTATGCTAGATATAAATGAGGTAACGGGAAGAACCACAATGCCCACTATAATTCTAGGACTCAATATTGGAATAGAAAGAATAGGAAGAAAAGACAAAAGGTCATACCTAATTTAACTGAAATGGTTAGAGACCAAAGGGTAAATCAATCTGTTAAAACCGTTTGGGTGAGAAAGGAAGACCATAAGGGCTTCACTTAGCTTGTTCCTGTCATAGCCTATGGTGTGTTGTTCTTGTTATATCTTGTTCTAGTGCTATGATGATTATGTATACTAGTAGTTTTCTTTTTTACTAGTTGTTATTTACTTTTGGTTTGTTTTTTTGTTTTACTATTTTGAAAAATTCAAAAAGCATTGAAAAACTATAAAATCCGAAAATATTTTTGTTTTGTTGCCCTTGTTTGACTTGCATGATCTGCATTCCTTGTCTGATCTGTATTTTTATACTTGTCCAAGGTTGAACATGAGTTTGTTGTTGATTGGGGATATCTCACCTTCATAATCTCTTGATTAGGCTAAAAATTAGACTACTTTTATCTTGCACAGTTAGAGACGTTTACATGTGTGTATGCTTTACAATTTCACATGCACACTGACTGATTTTGTTGAGAGGTCTAATTCTCAATCTATAGGTGAATGTTTTATCCCAAAGTGTGACCTAAGATGACTAATCTAGAATGACCATACTGTTAGTCATCCCCATTTTGTGTATCCTACATGATCAAAAAAATGTTGTAATAAAAATGGCTACCTACTAGGATAGTGTGACAGCTACTATTAAGTGCAAACAGTAAGTAATGGCTACCTATTCAGATAATAGGTATTTATCTGGGTTACAAGTGTGAAAGCCTCTAGTGCCAATAGAGAAGAGCTACCCACCTTGTCAATGTGAAAGTCATCATTGCATAAAAAGAAATGTTCAAAAAAAGAACATTTACAAAGTTCAGAGGTATTTGATCTAAAGTAAAAAGATGATTATTGAATCAAATAAAAATAGATAAAGGTGCATCAAAATGTAAAAAAAATCAGCTTATTTAGATCTAACTAGGATTGACATATTAGATTTGAGTCTCTAGGAGTCCCCTTAATGGTTAATGTCATATTCTTGGAAAAAGAAATAAACCTTGATTTAGTATCTAGTCAGACCACCACTACACACAAAGCTTCACTTTTGAACTATTCACTAAATTTGACTAAATGAATTGACTATGTTTTAGCATTCCGTGAGATTTAGTTAAATATATATCCTCAGTCGGACTAACTAATCATGTTTTTCATTGGATTTGTAATTTTAAATTACTGTTACTTTGAATGCTTATGATGCAGGTTTGTGTGTCACGTGATTTTTTTGGTATTAGTATTATGTGCTTTCTTTATTAGTTGGCATGAGCCTTTTGTAGCATAGGGGCTCTATCCTTTAGGTGGTGTCTTTGATCATAGGGGAGAAGATCAAGTTGAGGTGTTAATGGAGAGTTTTTGTTTTATATTGCTATATTTTGTTCATCGCTCAATAGTCCCCGAATTGTCTGCAGTTGCTTGATTGAATTGTGGTTGCCTTTATATTTCTTGTGCTTTGAATTGATATATCTTTTGTTGTATTGGCTTCCTGCCTAGCTTTGGCTCTTCATATAAAAAATGGGGATAATGTTAGGGTATTTGTCTATAGTTCAATACATTCCTTGTAGTACTTATGTTTATTCATTTTCACATTCCATATAGGCTTCACTGGGTTTTATTAATATGTGCATGTGCAAGTTTGCAGCAGATAGATCTTGCATGACAAGAGTTTCATTTTTTACAACTAGGTTGTTTTTCAATTTGTGTCATGTAACTTGTTTGGAATCATGTAATAACCTAATTCACAGTTAATTTGATGTGTGTAGGTGAGTTTGTGTCAAGTCATGTACTTCAGTTATATCTTAGAATTGTCAAATGGAGAGATTGTAAGTCCATATTTTGGTATTAACTTATTTCGTTGTCAAAATAGTGTGTCATTGTCTACAAGCATCCAAGATAAGTGAAGATGAAGATCAAAGAAGATTAATTGAAGACATTACGATCATTGTCTTCGTTTCACTCATAAGATAGTAAGTAACCTATATACCTAGCTTATACCTTATGTGGATTGAGCTATTAAAGTTTGTTTATCTTAGGTGGTTAGTGGCTTGTCTTTGGTTGAAGTTTTTGAGTCAAATTAGGCAAAATCGCCTCTCTATCAACAGAGGGGTATTTTTGTCAATTAGTCATCCAAAATTTATGAAACTATTAGGGTAGATTCTAGATGATCTAAAGTAGTTATGGTTCAAATTTCAGGTTAATCCGATAAGAATTAACCTCTCTAAAATTATTCAAAGTTCAGTGACAAAACTATAAATAAGGTGAATAGTAACTGCGTGAATAATATTTTTAACAGTTCTAAACACCTTCCAACATTGTTATTGCTTATATAAGTGAGAGTTTGATCCTCATTTAACCCTAAGAGAGTTTAGAGAGTTTCTATTGAATATTTAGGGTTTCCCAAACTCATTTTCCTCTCATCTTATCGAGGCGTGGAGGAGTGAGTACTGAGGATCCTAGTGTTAAGTCCGATTGAGTATAGTTCGAGTCTTGTAAGTATTTATTTGTTTTTACTTCTTAGTGATATCTCTTTGCTGAACTAGGTCCCATGGTTTTTCTCAGAAGAGTTTTCACGTAAAAATCATTGTGTTGTGATTTGATTGTCTTATTTGATTTTATACTTTTATTTATCCTCCCTTAGTTAATAATTTAATTGCATAAATTAATAAGGGGTAGATAGACTTGTAGGGAGACCTAGCCACACCTTGGGTTGTGAATTCTCAACTTAAATATTTTATTTGAGGTTCACCAAATTATTTCAGAAATCAACCTGGATTTGTGATTATTGGGCTATTTGGATTCATTAGGTTTTGATTTTAAAATCTAAGTACCTTAGATTGATTGATTCGTGACCATTTGAGCCAAGACCCTTTTCCTAAACTGAATTATGTGCTTTTTTAAAACTTTCTTTTGTATCCATTATTATTGGATTTAGTTGAATTGATCTTCATCTGATTTTTGAATGGTTAAACCCATTCCAATACCTTCCATGTTTGTTCTATATCAGTTTTATGCTACTCAATACAAATTTTGAGTAAAACAATTACTATAATTCCTTTAGGAACCAAATTATTGAATGTCAAGATTTTGAGTAATTTGAGTAGGTCCTACTTGAAAAGTGCTATTTTCCTGCATTTGCAGCAAACCGTCAATCCATCCAAAGTTATTTTCCCTCTTAAAAGTAGGATTGAGGTATTGGACAACTAAGTTGAATTTGTTTTGGTTTTCTTAACTGTTTGTAATTGAGTTGGGTACATTGGGCTATTCAGATCTAGACGGTTAATATATATATATGGAAGAAGTGACAAGACAACCCTCTTGACTATAAGTTATATTCTGTTTCACTGTCGATTGAGTGACATGTGCATGTGTTTTTCGATTTCAATCGTCCGATCCCAATGTGGATTCTTTGATAAACACAACACAAATTAGTTTGATTGGATATTTTTTGACCCTTTGATTAAACCCTAGTTGGACAACATTAGCTCCCTAGGGTTCACTAGACCCTTCCTTGGCTATAAAAATTGTTAGATCTTCTAACATCTAATCAAAAAGTCTATAGACACCTTCGATTGGGCTGATTTTTTGCCATGTCTCCCAAGAGATCCACATCCAACGGTCGGATTTAAAAACCACATGCCATAGGTCCCTAAATGAACGTGAAGTTGACTATAACTTATAGCCAGGTAGGCAATTTACGTTGGATGGGTTCATTTTGGGTTGGGTTTGGATTCACCGTACCCTTTTAACCCGCCTTTTCCTAGTTTGGGGTTGGGGCGGGTTGAGGGCATTCTTAACCAGCTGGTGCTTGAAACCACATAACTAGGGTTGTCAATGGGCCAAGTTCAATTCATACTAGCCCGAACCAAAATAAACGTGTCGGGTCATGTCAGCCCACTTATTAAGCGGTTCGGACCACCAAAGGAAGAATGAGGGAAAACAGGTTTTTTTTTGGGGTTTTAGTAATTGGGCCTTATCGGGCCAGGCCAGGCCAGCCAAAACAAACCCCCACTAGAAATATAGTATAAGAAGCCCCTGGGCCTAAGCCTCGAAGCCCAAGCCCGTCCAACTATGTAATCGGGTCGGGCTGGACCAGGCCGTGGGCGAGCCAATTCCATTCACACCCCTACACACAACCTAGTGCCACCGCTACATGTATCCATTTATTTATATATGCAGCAAAATATTAGGGTTGTTTCATGTTTGGTAAAGTGGTGGACCAGTGTTCCTGGGCCTTTCCCCAAGTGTGAGGTCCTGAGTTCCATTTCTCACTCTCCCTTTTGGGGCCAGCCCCGCACGGGTTTACCTGGTGTGGCGGGTTGCGGGCTCACATCTCACCCTCGGGGATTAGTCCTGACCCAAAGGGTTGGGGACACTCCGAGTTCCAAAAAAAAAAAAAAAGACAAAAAAGAAATGTAAGCCTAATCAGAATCAACTTGTTTCTGCTTCAATCTTAATCATAGACCCAAATTTCCCCATTTATATCCCTACAAGGGAAAAAAGAAATATAACTGAAAGGACGAGGGCGCGCGTTTCATCGATCCAAACAAGAATATAAATCCGAATGTATTTAAGCCTAATCAGAATCAACTTTCGCAACCAAACACTATTAATTACCTCATGAAATATAGCTATAGAGGCATTCAATCACGAATTATTTTACGATGGTAATTGTTTTTTCTTTTCTTTTTTTAAATTTTGGATTATTATCATTCGTTAATTGAAATTTGCCACCTCTGCCGACAAGTGCATGCGTCCAAAAATGATTTGTTTCTGCTTGATCAATCTTAATCATGAACCCAAATTTGAGCTTAGTACGTGAATGTGCCTGTACTTGTTTATATATCTAACCCTTTAACCATGTCATGATGTCAAGGGTCAATTTCTGGTGAAAATCAAAGACAAAATATGATATGCTTAAAGTAGGAAACAAAGGAGAAAGCGATACTGGGTTTGAATTAACATAACAGACACCTTGCTATCATTCCATGACTACAGTTTGAAAATATAGAATTAGAGAGATGATATTAGTACAGTAAAACTTGAATAGTAATTTAGCAAAAATATCCAACGATAACCATATGAACAAGTTCTTTATTTTATTATTATAATCATCATTAATTAATTTAATCACCTAATTTTGCACTCGTGTAGGGCCACAGGACATCTTGTGATCTATTAGGGAGTCCTCTTAATTTTGTAAAAAGATTTAGTCTAATCTAGATCTATGGAGTAGGTAATCATCTTTGGCGACTTTGACCGGTGTCTAAGGGTGCCTAATACTCCCCCTTATCACAAGTGAATCTGTTATCTAAATTTTCTTAATTAAACTATTTGATAATTTAGGGTTTCTATTTATTCTTATAATTATAATAAGTGGCGTTTCCAAATTCTTATAATTTATTTCAGACCAGGAAACATTTATATTTTTCACTCACACTTAACACCTGTCCTTCTAGCTTCGCTTAGGACATGTGCTTCTTATTTGAGAGAGAGGGACGTCCTAGGTTCAAGTCACAGGCTTTCAATTAGTGAGAAGCAACCCAAACAACTAATAGTATAAAAATGATGAATTGCACCATAAAAGAACAAGTTCTCGATTTTCTTTCACCGTTAAGCCCGCGATATCCCTAATTCAGCACTTCTAAGTTGGGCAGCATTTAGAGAAGTGAAATAGGCTCTGACTGGGGTCAGACCCAAATGCATTTATTAGCCCGATGAGGTTCAAACTTATTCCACATTCATACAAGCATGATTCAAAAACCCAAAAACTCGACTTTATTCAAAAGTTAGTCGAGTCGAGTAACTAGGAAAACTCGAAAGAAACTCGACTCGATCCAACTTGGAATATATATGTAATAACTTAAAAAACTTAGGTTAAAAGAACTCAAAGTGTGTTGGTTTTAAAGTCTCAAACCTAAAAATTAGGTTTAACAGAACTCATATTATGGTGTCTTTGTAGACCCAAAAAACATGATGCAAAAACAGTGTGACGTTCGAGTTTAGGTTTGAAAAAAATGATAAAAATACCCTTTTGTGACTCGACCTAGTTTGGCGAGTTGAAAAAATCGGCTGACTCGACCGAGTCATCCGAGAACTTGGCAAATAGTGCCTCCTTCAAGTTTTGAGGCTACTTGACTCGAAATGCAGTCGAGTTGAGTAACTTAACCAAGTTACATGGCTGACCCGCCAAGTTTTCAAACTATGCTCATACAAGCGCGTATGGTGTGAATGTCTCGGGGAGAGAATTGAGACTTTAAGATTAAATAATTAATTGGGCTGGGTCTGGGTTAACCCCAACTTGAACTAGATCCAACCGGGTCACAATCCCTCCAATAGAAAAAGAAAAAAAATGAGCTAGATCCAACCTGGTCACAATCCCACCAGAAAGAAAAGAAAAAGACGAAAAACAAAACTGGGTCAGAAAAAAAAAAGATTTGATCCTGAAATCCATATTTCGCATTCATACAAGCGCGTAACCCTACAACCCATGTGCCATTTTCTCCCATATTCATCGCATTTCCCATGCCAGTGTTATATACAAAGCTCCGTTTCAGAACCAATACTCCATTTCCCATTTTATTACTATGTTCAACAAATACTGCAATGCAGTTTATACATCTCATGAATGAGAGGTGGTAGATCCCATAAACAGAAGATGAATTTCAATGTGCCAAAACTCTACAAGCCTTTTTCCATCTGGGACCCACCTGACAAAATAGTTCAGATTCTCTGATTGCAAAATTCCAGTTTTCACTACAAAATAAAATAAAAGTGTTGAAAGAGAGAGAGAGCAGTCTCTCTAAATTGTCTTATTTTTTTTTTGTCTCCAAAAGAAGGTATTGTCTTCATTAATCAGTAGTAGATGAAATGGCACCCATCAAAACCTGTTAAGAAACAGTGAGGAAGAAAGATTAGTAAGATGCACTAGGAAATGATAATGCATTTTCTTGTATAGGGGATCTGCACGGCCCCAGGGACTTAGTTGGGTAGTACTCTATGAGGCCTCGTTCCGAAAAGGAAGAAAAAAAAAACTTTTATTTTCCGTGGCCATAATCGGCTAAAAAAAACATGTTCATGATTTCTCCCCCTATTATATTATCCCAATTGGTCCTGAACTTACTTGGATCCACTGTGACCAGCATGCCCGTTCCTCCAAAGTCACACGTGCCTCCAGCCACCTTTGTTCTTTGCCAGTAACTATTAAAAGCGTATGAAGCATGCGCAAACAGTGTGTCGGGTTGATAGCATGACCCATTAGGTTGAATCGATCCACAATCCGCTCCAGATCCACAAGCATAGTTCATAGCTTCTTGAATAATTGGATCAGGCACCGACGGCTTAGCAACACACCAAAGAGCCAAACCTGGGCCCTTAGATGGCGGTGGTGGTACAGACGGAGGAGGGAACACGACAGGCGGTTGAAACACTGGGGGACTAGGAACAAACCCACCAGGGCTTGGGACGTACTTTGGTGGGCTTGGGACAATACCAGGCGGGCTAGGCAAATATTCAGGTGGACTTGGCACAATACTACTCGGTGGGCTAGGCCCATATTCAGGTGTACTAGGCACAATACTACTCGGTGGGCTAGGCCCATATTCAGGTGTACTAGGCACAATACTCGGCGGGCTAGGCCCATATTCAGGTGGACTTGGCACAATGCTCGGCGGGCTAGGCCGACATTCAGGTGGACTAGGCACAATACTACTCGGTGGGCTAGGCCCATTTTCAGGTGGACATGGCACAATACTCGGCGGGTTAGGCCCATATTCAGGTGGACTAGGCACAATAGTTGGCGGGCTAGGCACATATTCTGGAGTATTTGGAACGTCACTGGGAGGAGTAGGCACATATTCTGGTGGATATGGAATGGGGGCATATTCAGGCGGGCTAGGGACAATAGGAGATGGGCTGGAAGGTGGGTTTTGAATGGGAAAAGTGGGTGGGGATGGGGGCATGGTTGTAGAAGAAGGTGGTTGTGGAGTTGAGGGTGGGTTTTCACAGAAGGGAGGGGTATTCTCAGGCAAGGGAAGTGGAGCTAGAGAAGCAAATGGTGGCATAGAGAAAGGCGAACTTACACCGTATGGTAACACGTTGGATGGGGCTATAGAATCAAATGGTGGTAAAGAGAATGGCGAACTTACACGGTAGGTTAGCGCATTCGACGGATCAAAAAATTCTTTGATGTCCAAGTGCTTCGATACTTTTGTTGGTTTCATGATTGATTTTTTGGAGCGTTTTGGACCTTCAAATTTTAATGGTTGCCTTGCTCTTCTTGCATCTGCTCCACAGTGTTAGTCATAATAAAATAGTTAGGAAATGATAGATAGCATGATATATATTTGAGAAATATTGCTAGAGACAAGCATTTGCGGCGTGCATGGGGTGAAATGGCGTCCTCTTAGGGGGATTCTGTGCCTTAATAAGGGCAAAAATATGCCGCCGTTTCACCGGTGCATGCGGCAAATACTGCCCGGGCTCTGTAGCTTTTTTCTATATACTTAGCACTAAGAAGGATAGAAGGTTTACCACATTGGGTGAAGAGGGTGGTGGCTGCAATAGAGATATAGAGAATTAAAATGCACAATCTCATGCAATATTGTGTTCTTGGCTCCATAACATGAACACCAGCTTTCATAAAGGCTATAATGCCTTGTACCTCAAACTAAGGCTCTTATGCTTCAACACCGTCACCCTCTCAAGACCACAATCTAACACTTGGGATATATAGAGACATTTTAGGTGTGGCCCAGGAATGTGTAGAAGGAAAAGATGGGGATAAAGAGGTCGGCCTTAAAGTTGGACACTTCCAGTATATAATACCACTAAAGATGATTCTTTAGCAACTCCTTTATACTTTTACGTTGCAATAGTTGTGTAAGTGAAGAATATAGGGAGGATGTGTGGGGGAGTTAATATTTAGAGAGATTTTTGGGGGGTTGTGTGTCTCCTTTCTCCTTATTTTTGTTTCGCATATATGCTTGCTTAACATGGGAGAAAAAATAAAAGTAGAGTTTTTTGCCCTTTTATTTTGCTTGCTTTCTACTCAAAGAGGGCCTTCCTTCTATGTGACTCTCTCTATATATGGCAAAAGTTTGGGTCTCTATATATGGCGGGCATCCACACATGATGGGGCACTTGGCGATAATTTGGGGAGAAGTCATTTCATTTTCTCCCCATAATTTTGACTTCTCTTCCCTTGATATCTCTCATCTTTAAAACGCCACATGTCCCATCATTTGTTGATGCCCGAAGGCTTGGCTCGAGTGTCCACCAGAGCAAAATCAAGGCCTATATATATATAAATATTTAAATGTATGTGTGTGGTAACGTTCTAGTGGAGTGTTGTTCACTTAGAACCTCTACTGGGCGCCTCCTTAAAAGCTCAACACGTGTAAGATTGTTTGTTTTACCATTGGGAGACACATGATAATAAATAATAATAATAAAATTAAAAATAAAAAAAAAAGCTTATCAGACGTTTCTAGACGATCTTATTGAAAGTTGGAAAATCAAAATTTTCCTAGCCTTGGCAGGGTCTAATAAACCCCAAGAGGTTAATAATTAGCAGTAAGGAGACTGTTTTGTGTGTGCAACCCTGCACACAGATCTACCAAAAGGCGCCATGTATCCCTAAAACATCTCAACCATACTCATGACGCCGTCCACCTCGTTTATAACACATCCAAAAGGAAACTAACAAAGAGAAAACTAGAAGGTTTATAATTTTTCTTTCTTCTCTCTCTTCCCCACTTTCTTCTCTCTTCTCCTCTTCGATCTACTTCCATTTAGTTTAGTTTTACAGGTTGAATGCAAATTGAGAAGCAAATTAACACTAGAAATGATTTGCCTTGAAAAACCTGAGCTCCTTTTGCGATTGAACTCGGTAGCAGACCAACCATAAAAGGGCACACTTGCCCCATCTATACTCATATTTTGAGATAGTTTAGCAGACCATGGATTAAGGTGCAAAGTTGAAAGACTTAAAAGTCATAATAATAGAATGAGTCCTCATTCTGTTTCTTGATGTGCTGAGGAAGATATGTACATTGTCTGAGAATGTATTTTCATGGTTTTTCAAAGGTAAAAGAAGAATGCCTGAGAGGATTACATCCGAGAATCTTTTGAACAGCATATATAATGGAAGCATTAACAGATAATGTCCCAAAGCATAAATTTATCTCATTTATTGAGGAAGAAAAAATTAAATTAAGTCTCCTCTTAAATAAATAGAGTGTTTGGACACCACAAGCCTGTCCATAATCTTCTTGGAGGTGGGAAATGTAACATCTTTTAATTTGTCTGCTCTTTTACTTTTGTTAATTTCCCAGACTGGGTTAGCTAGAATGAGGTAGAGGGATTTGATTCAATAGTATGTGAGTCAACAGAATGAGAAAAACAACTTACAGTTCCATGGAGGAGGAGACAGATGAAGTCTCAAAAATCAAATCTATTATAGAGATAAAACTAACTAAACCTTGTCAGGAACCAGAGTTTGATCTAACAAAACCTTTCATTAAGGGAGGGGAATGGTTGAAATGTTTTAGGGACACATGACACCTTTTGGTATTGGGGAACACAAGATCTGTGTGCAGGGTTGCACACACAAAACTGTCTCACCAATAAGGGTCTAATTAGACGGTGAAAAAGCCCAATCCCATAACATGCCACATGTCAAGTTCTAGATGGAGCACTCACTATAATCCTCTCTCTATATACATATATGCTAGTAAAGTTGCATGTACTTTGTACGTATTAATTTTTTACTAAAAATATTTAGAAATGTTTTTTTATCTAATTAAACCCGAATATGTCACTCCAAAAGGATGTGATTATTAGTAAGTTTTTTAATTATTAATGAACTCTAAAAATATATAATAATAATTAAGTAAATTACATAAACCTCGGCAATAATAAGCAATCCCTAAGACTTCTATCAGTGCACTATTCTCTAAATCATTGAATTTTAGCTTCCAAGGAGGGTCCGCAAAGCAAAGGAGACTAAGTAGCTTCCCCGCTAAATTCAACAAGATCCACTTCACTTAAGATTCCGTCAACTCCCAAACTAACTTTTCTACTAGGCCTTCCTGCCCTTTGATATATTGATACATCCCAATCGCGTTTAGTAGCTCCTCATACTCAGATTTAATTTTTTTTTATTACAGATCACAAATTAAAATTTCAAAACTGGCAATACAACTTATAAAAGAAACAAGTAGGTAATAGTTTAATCACTCATCGGTTACTTAATTAAAATATATAAGTTATAATATCAATTTAATTAACATGTCTTTTCAGTAATTTTCCTAAATAAGCATGAACTGAACAATCTAAATAAGAAGTCCAATAAAAAATCAAATTAAAATATGTACATATATATATTACCAAATTCTGAACAAACTCATTTTTCAAATATCAAATTGCTTGTGGATTGTTTTTAAACTAAGAACAAAAATTGAACTAGTAGCTTCTATTTTAATTAAATAAACTAAGAGTTTTTGTGATAACAAGGAGAGAAGATCTAGGATGTTTGAATCCACCATTAACCTCCTAATTGAACCTACTACAAGTCTCAGTTCATCAAATTAAGAATGCTTCAAGGTATTAATCCTTAGGAATGCCCTATCTATGGTTAGCGCAAGTGATACACACTGAAATAGGGTTGTGAAATCACTCGTCTTCCCGAAGCATAGAACATCCTATAATTCAATTCCTTGACAGTAATACTATTGCATAAAATCCATATTCACAATCACAGAAATATAATATGAATGATTTCAATCTCAATACAATAAAACCTAAGACAAGAATAAAATCATATTGAAACTGAATATTAAATCTATTAAATTTGGTTGAAGAACAACCCTCTCATTATGCAATCATCGTTTACAAAAGTGAGAAAACCTAAATGAAATACATGAGATACAATTACTTGGCTAGAGTTTCATCTAAACCCTAGAAAGAGAATTTAGTTCATGGCAAGGGAGGAGAACACCGCTTTCGATGAAGAATGCGAAGAACACATCCTCAAACATTCACAGATCTCCATAGCTTTCTTTCCTCAAAATCCCAAAATTCAAAACTCCTTTTCTGGACAAGTAGCCTTCCTTTTTATAGAGAATCATTCCTTGTTGCTAATTGGGGTTTTAGAAACCCCCAAAAGCTCTAACACATGGATTCCGAAGCCAAAAAATGCCGATGACAATCGATTGCCAGTAAGCTGCGATCGATCGCAGCTAGTTGGAAATTTCTGCTCCACTACTGTTATGTGGGCGATCATTCGTATAATGATGAACGATCAATCCCCAATATTTGGACCTATGATCAATCGTCCTAAAGGCAGCGATCGATCGTCCCTTGGTTTTCTTCATTTTCTTCTTTCTTTCTTTTGGTCTTCTCTTGGATGAGGTTCTTCTAAGGTTTCGTATCTTGTACTTCTCAATTTAACACTCTTTTCCTCGCATGATCCTGAAATAGATAAACATAACCCAATATTGTAACACACTTCAAAAGATAACTCTAAGGAACTAAGAGGTGCAGTTTGAGGTGCATAAATGTGTAACAATTAGCACTGATCAGTATGTCTTTATATTTCTTGTACTTTATAATTTGCAATATTCAATGTCTTTAGTTTAAATAATAGTGCAAAGGAGCCCCCTCGTTGGGACTGGAGAACCCTAGGCACCTTATGTAGAGACCCAAATTTACATTTATACCATTATCATAAATAATGAGGGTAAATATGTCAATTAAATGTCTCGATATGTGTTTGATGTTAATTAATGTTAAAAAAAATTCTTTAAAATAGTTTAAATGGGGGAAAAAGAAAAATATGAAAATAAGAGAAAACAGGGGGGCGGTCGAACGATTCCCAAACCGTTCGAACGGTGCCAGTAAAAACAGGTTCCTAAATGCTCAATCGTTCGAACAATCCCAACCGTTTGAACGATGCCAATGAAAAATAAAAAAACAGAAGGTCCAGTAGGGAACCAAGATTGTTTGAACGATGCCTCAACCGTTTGAGCGATTCTTAGACCTTTCGAATGGTATTGCACATATAAGTTGAGAAAAACACTAAGTTTTGGATTTTTAAGGTTTTAAACCCCCTAGCACTATAAATAGGTCACTATTAGAGGGCTTTAGGGTTTCTAAAAGTTCTAAACCTAATTTGGGAGAGGAAGAAGGGAAACCTAGGGTTTCAAAGAGATTTTTCTTGGAGAAGAAGAGAAGAGCTTGGAGATTACCCAAAATCTGATTCTCAGGCTTTGGATCGTAGGGAAATGATCCCAGAAGGTCAATATACCGTCTAACCTAACTTATTTATGATTTTTACATGTTTAAACAAGATTGGATAATGATTATCAGTTTTTTAGCGTGATTATGCATGGATTGTTATTATGGAGCATGAAATGGATTCTATGCAATTATGGTTGTGAGCACCCCAATTTTGTACCCCTTTAGCCTCTTTAGCACTTTCAAACCTTTTCAAAAACTCTCCAAAAACTCTTTTTAAACCTCTCTTTAAAGTCTAATTCAATAGGCTTTACTTTCTTGAAAATGCCCCAAAAGCAGAAAATTGACCAAAATGCCCCTGGAGTGTAAAATGACCAAAATACCCCTGAAAAGTACTGAAAAACTTGCATTTTATCTTAAATATTTTCCGATTTTTTTAAGTTCAATTTTGGCTATTTTTGGGATCAAATTGGTCCTAAAGCGGAAAAATGGCAAAAAATGCCCCTAGGGTGAAAAATGATCAAAATACCCTTGCAAAAGTGCTAAAAAGTTTTCAATTTGTCCAAAATGATTTTACAAATATTTTGATGAATTTTGGCTATTTTTGGGATTAAATTGGACTTAAAATAGTAGAAAATGACAAAAATGCCCATGAAGTGCAAAATAACCAAAATGCCCCTGAAAAGAATTGAAAATTTCATGTTTTATCTAAAAATATTTTTCTAGATTTTATCAGTTCAATTTTAATCATTTTCGGGCTAAAAACGGAAAAACGGCTTATCGGTGAATTAGAGAGTACCACGTGGCGAGTCAAAGTAAAAAAAAAAAATTATTATTTTTGCTCCTCAAGCTAGGGGCGCTGCTTGAAGCAGTGCCCCCATATGAGCCTATTTTCTTGGGCCCTTTGACCGGTCAAACCCTGTCGGCAGGCCTTTTTTTGGGTTTCTGCATAGGGGCGCTGCTTCAAATAGTGCCCACCTTATGTGGCACTCTTTTGCCGCTCTACTATTCACTACCGCCTCACTGCTCGTGGATTTTATCTATAGGGGCACTTCTTCAAGTAGCGCCCATTTGTTTTAAAAAACTATAAAAACCCTACCCCCTCACTTCATTTCTCACTCATTCACTCTCATCTCTCTCCCTTTTCTTCTACAAAGCTCCTCATAGTGCTCCGGATTCCCGAGAAAGTCGATTGCGAATGGTCGATTCTCAAGACATCTTTTCAGAGATCTTTTCTGATTTCCCGGAAGGTAACTTTTCTAAAAACCCTGTCTTGCTTTGTCCTTTAATAGTTTAAACTATTTTATTTACTTTTAAAAATATTTTTTTTAGTATTTAGTAGACTGCTTGTCTTGCCTAGTCGAACCTCTGCCCAAATCCCGATTCAAAACTAGCCTTGCTTAGGCGAACCTCTACCCAAATTCTGGTTCAAAACTAGCCTTGCCTAGTCGAACCTCTGCCCAAATCTCGGTTCAAAACTAGCCTTGCCTAGTCGAACTTTTGCTCAAATCTCGGTTCAAAACTAGCCTTATCTAGTCAAATCTCTGCCCAAAGTCCTAGCTTAACCCTAATTAATCCAAGCTTAACCGTAGTTAATCCTTAGCTAACCCCAGTTAACCCTAGTTAAAACTTAGTTAAACCCTGATTAAACCCTGGTTAAACCCTAGTTAAAACTTAGTCAAACCCTGATTAAACCCTAGTTAAAACCCAGTTAACCCTGATTAAGCCCTAGTTAACCCTAGTTAAACCCTGATTAAACCCCAGTTAACTCTAGCAAACTCTAGTTAAAACCTAGTTAAACCCTGATGAAACCCCAGTTAACTCTAGTTAAAACCTAGTTAAACCCTGATTAAACCCTAGTTAAACTGTAGCTAAACCCTCATCTGAACCTTAGTTCAGTTTTTCACTGGCAAAATCACCATTGCTCCTCAGCACGAGCTTAAAAGGCCATCTCGTTCCTCAAGTAGGAGCAAAAAACCATCAAACCATCAAACCCTCAAACCATCAATCACCATCTGGAATTATGTGTAGCTTGATTCCACTGATAGTAGATACGTAGGCAACCCTGATTGGGTTCAACTCCCCCTAGAATATATTCTGTCTCTATCTTGTCCATCTGATTACATTCATTATTATTAACATCACATTGCTCAGCATATAAATCAAATTTTAAGCTTCTGTTATGGTTTCCTTTATTTAATTTAGACTTAGGGAGTAGGTAACCATCTTCGGATGAGAGTTTAGGGGTGCCTAACACCTTCCCCTAACTCAACTGAATCTCTTACCCTGACCTCTGACTTCCAAACCATGCCTTATCCAACCATTTCAGGGACCTATTTGCCTTAGAATTAGATAAGTGGCGACTCTCTTTTCAATTGCAATCTATCGTTATTCCTTATCAGGTTCAATCCTGATCGGGAATGGGGGGTTAAAATTCAGGTACTCACAATGGTTTGATGAGTATGATTTTGGGCTATTATGGTATTGAATGCTTGCTGTTTAACTCTATTGATGTGTGAAATGAAGGACATGAAATGATGGAGGAATGGTTTGATGAATTTATTGGGATTTGGGTATGAATGTGAATGGAGAACGATTTTGTGTGTTGGAGGAATGACATTTTGTGTATGATTGTGAGACGAATGAGTATGATGAGGATGAATGGTTGTTATTGTTGGAAATAAATCACGTTATTGAATTATGAATTCATGATAAAGTATTGTGTATGAATTTCATGTGAAATTATGAATTATGTACAATTGTATGGTGGTTGAAATTCGGATAGGCCAAGACTTAGAGGGAGATCTTTCATACTGAGAATTCTCCAACAATGTAAAATATGGGACGCTTTGGTGGAGTTTTCATGTGGAGTATCAGAATCTAAGGGATAACCTAAATGAATATTAATTATCATGAAACTCAAGCACAAATTCACATGCATGGTAAGCGTAAGTTCACGAGTACACGGGTCTCACAAGCATATGCATTTATCATGAATATGCATCTTATCATGTGTTGACGAATGTGAGGCTTATCATGGATACTTGTTTTATCATGCATTTTTGAATATGAGGCTTATCATGAATACTTGTTTTATCGTGCGTTTTTGAATGTGAGGCTTATCATGGATACTTGTTTTATCATGCATTGTCGAATGTAAGGCTTATCATGAATAGTTGTTTTATCATGCGTTGTCAAGCAGGCTACTTATTATGGACACGTAGTTTATCATGCACATGCTCCTCACACGTACAAGTCCAAGGGTAACACAAGTACACGAGTCAAGATGTTGATATGGTATGCTCACATGCTTTCCACTCTCTGATTATGTAAATACGCTATGACTGATGATAATGATTATGTACATGTAATATTATGTTGTTAGCTAGACTTTATATCCACTAAGCGTTTTCATTGCTTAGTTAAATTGTTATTGTCGGCAAGTTTAGAGTAGGAGCATGTAACATAGCTATGAGTTGAAGAAGAAGAAGAAGAAGAAGGTGACCTCCTTGAGGAGAGAGTTAGAGATTTAGATGTTTTTCCTATTACTAGACTTTTTTTAAAGTCAAAGGGTTGTAATAGATATTTTGACACTATATTTATGATGTTGGTTAGGTTTGGATGGTTTTATGGGGATAATGACGAATAATCCGAATGTAGGTTAAGTTTGAATTGGGCACATTTTATACTTAATGGTTATTTGATAATCGAAATTTTATTATAGAGAAATTGTATACTATCATTTATATTGCCTTGTATGCTATGGAGTTAAACAGGTGCAAACAGTGCCACGAGCCTAAGGTCTCATTTTGACCAAGGTGGGATTTTGGGGCGCATCAACTTAAAACACAGACATGAGGTATTTTACGTCATGCCCTTCACCCTAGCCCACCATTGTGTCCACTGCGTAGCCAGTCCTAATATTAAAAGGGGTAGTCCTATATCATATTAAAATAACAGTGTTTTCATATGTGAAAATTTTAAGTTCGTAATTTTGAGGTGGAGCTTTGTTCCGCTCCATAAACGGAGCTCCCCCATCTTAGAGTAAGGTAGTGGCACTTTTGTAATATGAAGAAAGACAGTGGTAATTTAGCAAAACAATTTCCCACCATAATTACTAGATTGTCACCATAGTAAAAAGGGGGAGTTCCTCTTTTCTGTAGTGAAGTAGAGCTCCCCTTCATATATTTGTGACTAAATGAAGAAAATAAAATTTTATAGTAAAATTTATATTGTTAATTTCCTTATTGAGCATTATCTACAATTAAATATGACATTTACTTTTTGGGTTGTATTTCTTTCCATTGGAGATTTTCTTTCCTTATTTTGTTTCCGGCCTTGATTTGCTGTCCTAGATATTTGCAATGAGTTAGTATAAATAACCTGGAACTATCATGTATTTTTGGTCATCCTAGCTAGTTAGTTATTCACTTTATTATAGAGAGGTCCAAATATCACTTCAAAACTATAGGTTTTCGTTCATGGACATGACCTTGAGTCCGTCCCAATTGCTTCTTTCTCCAGTACGACGTAGATACATCCGGTGCATTGCTTGGATTCCACCTACCGATGACTACTGGAAGCTAAATTTTGCTGGGGTGGTTATAGGTAGCTCCAACCCAACTGGGTCTGGTTGTGTTCTCCGCAACCAGTATGGGATTTTCAAAGGCGCTAGCTATTGCCTCACCTAAGAGAGACAATACCAGTATTGAACATGCTGAGTTATGGGCATTGCGTCTTGGGCTGGAGCTTGCCATTAGACATGGAGTGGAGTACCTAGAAGTGGAAGGGAATTCTCAAGTAACCTTCTTGATGCTCTCTCATCATATCCAACCACCATCGGTAATTGCCCCACTTCGCGATCATTGTTGCAGCTTATTGCGACAGTTTCGAAGTCCAAGAAGGCGTCGAACACATCCTGATTGGAATCAGATGGCTATTGATCTCGAAGACGTAAATGAATGGATGGACGCTCCACCCTCTCCTCTTGTTTCAGTTTTACTTGATGATATGATTGGGCGTTGGGTTCCTCAGTTCTAACCTGATTGAACTTTCTCGCTATCTTTATATATAGAGTCACTATCTGGAACTAGATTCTATCATCTGAAATCTTTCTTTTTCATAGTTAATGTTACTTAATTATTTCCATCTTTTATCTTAGCCTCAAGGCTCAACTCATGTATTTGTTTATTTTAATTTTGTTTTATTAATATGATTATTGTTTTAGTCTAAATACAAGGCATATTTGAGCGAAGCTCCCCTCTTTAATGTGTAGATGGTGGTAGTCTTGTAATTATTGAAATATGTACAATAATTTCTAAACATTTTTCTCTCCGTAAGTATAAGATTGCTACTAATTTTACACTAAAAGAGGAGCTCCGCTCAAATGCCTTGAAGCAGATTCGCCTCATATTTAAACTCTTATTGTTTTCTTTTTCTTTTACTTCTATAGTTGTGGAGAAAGTAGAAGAGTAATCCTGATGGCCCGACTTTCGATACTAATTCTGTAATATTGTTTGATATTATGAGATTAAGACCGGATCCTCTTGCGCAATAATATATGATGAAATCTTTCCAATTTGTAAGGAAATTTCTTTTTAGGAATCTTAATTGGGTTAGCATTAGTCCTACGATTAACTCCTACCAACCAGGATTAATAGGACACATGTGGATTTTTAATGAGTTTTCTCTCGGAGCATGTGCTTGAGAGAATTTTGTTTCTAATATGAGATTTACTATTTAGATCATACGAGTCGACTTGAAACTTGGTCGACTCGACTCGGCCAGGTTTCGAGTCGAGTTTGGGGCAAAACACGGTTTTGACACTGAAAACTGAGTAACTCGCCCAAGTTGTTGCACTTTTTTCAAAAAACAAAAAATTAAGTAAACTGCCTACTCGATTGATTAAATTATGTTTTTTTTTTAATACGCCCCACCCACTCTTAAGTATAAATACAAAATAAAAGGGATGTGCTTAATATATATTAAATTATATATCTCATTTTAGACATGTTTTATCATTAATTTTGAATTTATATCATATATATAGTATTAGAAATATATTATATATGTCCGAGTTTTAAGTCTCATTACTCGGACAAGTTTTGCCCGAGTTTCCAAGTTGACTCTACTCGGCAAGTTTCCGAGTTGAGTCGAGTTTTCGGGTTTTAAAACACTGATTTAGATTGTGCAATGACTAAATTTAAGCGAAACTATCATATTTTTTGTATGGGTCATGGTTAGCTGGTTAGCAGTTAGTTAGCAAGGGCATCGTTGAGCCGGAGTGAGGTGAGTTGCAGTCCAGATCCTTTATAGAGCCCTGTACAAGGATCCTTGTAGACTCAAGTATGTTTACGTCACATACCCAACAGTTATTGATCAGGTGATTTAAACGGGAATGGCTACAACTACATTCCATTAATCTTATTTTAGAAGCAAAATTATAAGAAGAAAAAATCCATTTCTTTAATTGAAGAAAGAAAGAATTGAAATTTTGGCCCTTTCTCTTTCGCCTCATCTTCTTCTTGTCATCTCTTTCCTCGCTCTCATAGGAAACGGTGATGCCAGCAATGCCGAACAAATATGCCATCGAAGGTCATGTTGCTTGATCGAGACGACCTTTCTTTACGCTTCATTAATGTGACTTTTAATTCAAGCTGGTGTTTTTAACTGAGCTTGCATCACACATAATTTGGAGGTTAAAATCTCTGCAAGTTCATATATCTAAAAGCTTTTTCTAACCGAATTTAAAATTTTGATTAGAATAAATCCTTACCCTATGTAACAACATAAAATTATACTTAAAAAATTTCTTAAAATAGAAAAAACAAATCTTAGATGCGTAAAGAATATAAAGTAAAAAATTAAAACTAAAATATAAATATAAATATAAATAATAATAATGAGTGTTCGATTGAATTGTAAGCATGTTATGATTTATATTATAACATTGTTAACTAGTGGCTTGTATACGCTGAGCCTTCCATACTCAGCCATACATTTTGATGTTGGCAGATGCCCCATTCGACATATGTGCTCTAGGACTGTGGGCCTAGAAGGAGTACTTTGCGGAGGAGCCTACTATGGAGCCTCAGGTGGAGGATAGGGCCCTAGCTAGACAGGTGGCCTTATTTGAAGTATTATTAAGAGATGATGTGAGGGAGTGACTGTATATGTATTTTGATAGGTGGGCCTATCAACCTTTACTTTTGTTTATGCTTGTATAGACTTGGAATACATTTCTGTTTAAATAAATTTTTAGTTTCCGCTTCCGTCATAGTATGCCTTGTATCTTTTGCAAGATGGTTTGATATGATATGTTAAGTCACGGGTCAAAGTCTCGCCTATCTTCTAAAAGGAATTTTGGGTCATGACATTATGTATTGTCATAAATGGTTCTTAATGATCAAGAGAATTTTGGGTTGCAATTTAAATCTTAAATATGTTATGACATGTGCTAAAGTCTTAAGGGTGTGTGTTTAGGATCCTAAGGACCCTCTTGTGTGATCAAAGTATGATCAAGAAAAGAAGAGGGATGTCCTAACATACCCTCCATTTTACGGCCTATTTAGACCATTAATAATTCAAAATTAGGAATTTTATAGTAAACACATATTTGTTCCCCTATGAATTTTGAGTCCAACGCAAGTTGAATCGCCTAAATCTGATAAGTCTGTCAAAAGTTTTGGTCGAAACATTAAAGCGAGGGAAAAATAAGTAAAACAGGGGAAACTAGTCGACTAGTTTTCCAAGGGCTTCAAAACCAATTGATCGGATTGGACCCTGAGCTTTTAAAAACATTATGTTTTCAATCCGGTCGACTAATTCTCAAGGGGTATCAAAACTAGTTGACCGGATTTGCACTCGAAGGCTAGAAACCGTGTAAATGAAGGGTAAAAAGGGGGTTTTTCACAACCCTAACCCTATAAATACCCCATTTTCGTGGGATTAGGGCTTTTAACACTTTGAGGGACATATTTTGAGAGGAAAAGAGATAGGTCTAGGGTTTCAAAAGGGGATTTCGTGTGACATCAAAGGAGGAGCTCGATTCTTGCTTCCAAAGCTTCAAGCTTGGATCTTTTCCTTGAGCGTGGATCTTCACCCTCAAGCTCGAATCTCATGTCCAAGGGGTTTTTCAAGTGAAGATTTGATCTTAACAAGTTAGATACATCTACCCATCTTAACAAGTTAGATACATCTACCCTCTAGCTTTGTTATGATCCAACCTATAAATAAGGGTTTTGGCATATGGTTTTTCAATAAGGGGATAGATATATTCTATTTTTTGACTTGATTGTGATTTTCCTCAAATGAACTATGATTTTAAGTAGGGTTTGATGAAATAGGCATAGTAGCCATGTTTTATTGTTATGCTATTACCATGAATGATATTTCATGATGATGATTCTAAGATTAAAGGCTTGGTATGATTTTATGATGCCCATAAGTCTCATATGATTAAGGGTTTCTATGTCTATTATGATGCTTCTATGATTTATTTGCATATACCTCGAATGTTTAAAACTTTCCCAGTATATTATGATGCTCACAAGTACATTATGCACTCACGATTCTCGCATGATTGGTTTTTTCATAAACATAATATTTCAAAGTTTATGAGGAAAGGTTTTAAAGAAAATATCCTAAAAAAATGCATAAACTCACAAGAATTGACAAGGCCAAACTTTGGATTGGTATTTTCTAAGATCGTTTCACAAGGCTCCAATGATCAAGTCTAAGATCGTTTAACAAGGCTTATAAGGATCATAAGTCTCACAAGGCTTCCATAAGAATTCATTAGAAATCCCATAAGTCTAAGATTGTTTCACAAGACTCCAAGGATCATAAGTCTAAGATCGTTTCACAAGGCTGACAAGGATCATAAGTTTATGGTCAGTTACAAGACTCACAAGGATCTCAAAAGTTTACAAGGCTCTTAAGACTCATAAAAACTCATAAGAAACCCACAAGAACTCTGATTTACCGCAAAATCTCATAAGACATGTTTTGTTTTTTACGAAGACTCTCAAAACAAGGTTTTGAAAGCTAGGCACTTTTAAGCTAAGTTTTGTAGTATGACTTCTATGTTCGGTTTAAAGCATTGAATTATAAATTGTTGTTTTAAGTATTCGTATGATATTATTGACTTATAACATTGTTAGCTATAGTAGCTTGTATACGTTGAATATTTCATGCTCAGCTATAAATTTTGATGTCGGCATGTCTATATTTTATTTGCAATTCAGCTCCATAGATTGAGGAGGAGTATGTGGAAGAGGAGACTATCCTGTTGTAGCCTCAGGTGGATAGAGATCTAGATAGGTGGCCTTATCTAGATTACTATTGAGAGGAGTGAGGGAGAGATTATATTGTGTATTTTGTTAAAGTGGGTATGTCAACTTTTGCTTTTGTTCTTTTGTACAAACTTGGAATAATACTGCATATGTACGAAAGAAATTTTCAGTTTACATTTCCACTATGTTATGCCTTGTATCTTTTACAAGATGGTTGATATGATATGATAAGTCACGAGCCAAAGTCTTGCCTAACTTCTAAGGGGGATTTTGAGTCGTGACATTGAGACAGGTTTTTGAGACAGAAAAGAGAGAGAAGAGCTAGGGTTACTAGGGTTTTAAACTAAGATCGAAAGCGAAGCTTGATCCTTGCTTCCGAAGTCCGATCTTCACCTCCACGAGCTTTCCAAAGTGTTAGGTCGAAGGGAATCGATCTTAGGAAGATAGATACACTCTACTGGGAATCTTGTTGTAATTCCCTATTGAAATCCAACATGAAATCCATGTGCTTTGATGTTAAATTAGTAGGAAATCCTACTAGCTAACATGTGATGCTTTTATTCTTAAAAACAAAGATGGAAATGGACGTTTTGGTGAAATCAAGTGTGTTATCTTATGTGTATACTTATGAGATGGTATGAAATGGAATTGAAAAGTATATGCTATATGTTAAGTGTTTCATTGCCTACCATGTTCACTCACAATTGCTATATGAACATGTACATGCATGATCAAACTTTTGTATATGTATATGTATCCCGGAAATGAAATAAAAGATGTGGAACAAATTAAGAAGTTATTGGGAGGGTGTTAATGGACTCTACTCATAGAGGGTAGACATTAATCACTTGATCTCAGAGAATATAATAAGTGGAATTATGTGCAAAGATACCATTGTGGAGGTTGGTCATGAATGGTGCTAGCATGCTTAGACCAAGTACAACTACTAGGCATGCCTCATGTGCATGTGAAGGACGCTAATGGACTCTACTCATAGAGGGTAGACATTGGTAAAGTTATGCTCCCATAAAAGTTATGTGCAAAACAAGTGAAACGTGACAAGTGCAAAAGTAAAAGAAATGAAAGAAGTTTGAAAGAAATACGCTTTCACAATATAAGTGAAAAGAAAAGTATATGTTCTGTAAAGTACGAACATGTGTATTTGAAAGTTTGATTTCTGTACTTGATTCAGTTTGCATGTGTATATGATGAATTACATATGAACTCATGTAAATGTTATGACATTATTATCTAATGGCTTGTATATGCTGAGTATTTCATGCTTAGCCGAACTGTTATCTTCAGCAGGTCCATTCAATATTTGTACTCCAGCTCCATGGGTCGAAGATGAGTACATCGAGGAGGAACCTACCATAGATCACCCTCACGAGGAGAGAGCTCTAGATAGGTGGCCCTATCTAGATTACTATTGAGATCTAGTGGTGATGTAGAGATATATGTATTTTGATAAGTGGGAATGTCCACTTTACATTTTGAATTGTCGAACCCTATACACTTGGAATACTATTGCAGGTTATGTTATTAGAAAATTTTAGCCTCCGCTATTTGTATGTCTTGTGTATTCTCACATGTTGGTTTGATATGATAAGTCACAAGCCAAACTCTCCAAAACTTCTAAGGGGGATTTGGTTCGCAACAATAAGTATTGTCATGTATTAAAGCTATCATGAATAATTCATTTGGTTAACACTCTGACGATGAGTGATTGGTTGGCCCATAGAAAATAAATTTGTGGTCATTTTGAAAAAAAAATAAATGTTTTGAAAAATCTCTCTCAATCTTAGGGGGTCTAGGTTCATGACATACATAATTAGGTGTTTATAATAATCTCTATATAATCATATAAGACATAAGTGGTTATGCTCTCCCATAATCATCCTTGACGAAATTATTGAATCATCAGTTATTTCATAATCGCCTTTGACGGGTCAAACCAAATTGTATTAGAGTGCTAGCTAGCTCTACTCTTAATCAATTCATACTCTCAACCTTCACCAACCATCTGTCCATTTTGCATGAGAGGAAGTGTTTTAATCATTGCAAATTGGACATGTGATTGTTGGAGGCTGAGAGTAGGGGTTGATTGAGAGTAGGGCTAGCATTTCTCATTGTATTATTCCATCATAATCTGTCATAAGCAATTATAAGTAATTTATTTAAAACCAAACGGCCCCTAAATATCTAAGAGCAGCATATAAAATGAAAAGTTGTTTATTGTGTAGAAAATAGTTTAAATATGAGTTAGAGCTCTGCTTCAAAGTGCTTCAAAGTGCTAAATGGAAACCTCATTTTCAATAGTAAATTGGTGGCAGTTTTGAAATTTTAGGTGAAATTGTATTATGAAACTGCTATTATTTCCCTCTAATTGCATAACTGCCATCTAGCTTTGCTTTGAAAAAGGGAGCACCACCAAGCGCTTACTCCACTCATAATTAAAATCCTAGTAAGCTTTCTCTCTATGGTAATGATAATGCTATTTTTGGTTGTCGAAAAAATTGATAAAAATATAGAAAAGAAAAGAAAATTTTGGATTTTTAATACAATTTTTAGTTGTGTTTTGTCTAATTTTCTTTTCTTTTCCATGTTTTTACTTATTTTCATGACAACCAAACATAGGGTAAGTGTCCTTACTTTTCCCCTGTTATGTTGATGAGAACCAATTCCTCCTCCATAATTTTGTTTTCTTAAACCCTTTGAAGGGTGCATGTTGTATCCACAATGAGAGTAGTTTGAAAAAAAATTGAATTCTGAGACACTCCTTTTAAGGTAGCAAAGCCTTACAATGGTACTGTTTGGTTGCAGAAATAACTCTAATCTAGATAACTACAACCCCTACAAGAGTTGTCGGTTGTTATGCTTGCTGAGGCTGAGAAGAGAAGAATGGAGTACTACTGTAGGTAAGCAAAAACCCTAACTGTCAGTTCGAATTTTAACCTAGTTTTATTTCCAACCCTTAATTTTCTTCAATCCTGTAACTGAGTTGGGAACCAACGATGCTTCATCGCAGTATTTTGTGCCCTAGAAATCTCAGACGAGCAACCAATGGATTCAATAGGATAAACCCTAACGCTAGATTGTTGATGCTTCCATTTAATCGAATCTTTAATTTAGAAAACTTTGATTCATGTCGGACAGTACACTACGATTGTTGCAGAAAGTTTGATTTTTTAGCCTCTCAGGAGAATTTCAATTTAATTTCCTCCAAGTTTTCTTTTAAAAATCCTATTTTCTCCCGAGCTTTCTCTCATGGAAGGAATATCGATGAGCCCAGTGAGTGGACGGAAGATATAGAATATTTAGATGAATCTGGTTGCGTTATTTACTCCGGTAAGGGAATCAGGTCTGTTGAGCCAGGGCTCGATGACCATGTTATGGTGGGTGGATTGAAGAAGCCGTTGTTTAATGCTTCTGCTGTTGCAAAAATTGTAGAAATAGTGAAAAGATGGAAATGGGGACCTGAAATGGAGAACCAATTGGACAAACTCCATTTTGTTCCGAATATGTCTCATATATATCAAGCCTTGAAGGAGATTGGAGAGACTGATACGTCTTTGAGTTTATTCCGATGGGCAAAGAGGCAGTCTTGGTATTCACCGAATGATGAAAGTTATAATCTAATGTTTGAACGGTTGGATCAGAGCAGAGATTTCAATGGAATTCAGTCATTATTTGATGAGATGATTAGAGAGTGCAGTAATAATGAGATTTCTTCATTCACGGCATATAATCAGGTCATTCAGTATCTAAGCAGAGCTGAGAAATTGGAGGTGTCGTTCTGTTGTTTCAAGAAGATTCAAGACTCGGGATGTAAAATTGATACCCAGACCTATAATTCACTCATAACATTGTTTCTGAACAAGGGTCTGCCTTATAAGGCGTTCGAGATATATGAAACAATGGAAGAGACTTCTTGTTCATTGGATGGGTCAACTTATGAATTGATGATACCAAGCCTGGCAAAATCAGGACGTCTTGATGCTGCTTTCAAGCTTTTCCAAGAGATGAAAGGGAAGAATTTGAGACCCAACTTTTTCATTTTCGCATCTCTTGTCGATTCAATGGGGAAGGCTGGGAGGTTGGACACATCAATGAAGATCTACATGGAAATGCAGGGCTTAGGCTTCAGGCCATCCCCGACAATGTTTGTGTCTTTGGTCGAGTCATTTGCTAAGGCTGGGAAGCTCGAAACCGCTTTGAGGCTTTGGGATGAGATGAAGAAGGCTGGGTTTAGACCTAATTATGGGTTGTACACCATGATTGTGGAGTCCCATGCAAAGTCGGGGAAGCTTGATGTTGCGATGTCTGTTTTCTCGGATATGGAGAAGGCTGGGTTTCTACCTACCCCCTCCACCTATTCTTGTCTCTTAGAAATGCATGCTGCCTCCGGACAAGTCGATTCTGCCATGAAACTGTATAACTCAATGAGTAATGCAGGATTGAGACCGGGTCTAAGCACATATACTACCCTGTTGACAGTCCTTGCAAATAAGAAGCTTGTGGATGTGGCTGCCAAGATTTTACTTGAAATGAAGGCTGTCGGATTTTCCGTTGATGTGAGTGCTAGCGATGTTCTGATGATCTACATCAAGGAGGGTTCTGTCGATCTTGCTTTGAGGTGGCTACGTTTCATGGCTGCATCAGGAATCAAAACAAACAACTTCATAATCAGACAGCTCTTTGAGTCATGCATGAAGAACAGTTTGTATGAGTCAGCCAAGCCTCTCCTTGACACTTATGTGAACTCTGCTGCAAAGGTTGATCTCATACTCTACACGTCAATTCTGGCCTATCTCGTAAGATGCCAGGATGAGCGGAATGAGAGGCATTTGATGTCAATTTTGAGTGCTACGAGCCATAAGGCACACTCTTTTATGTGTGGACTCTTCATGGGCCCAGAGCAAAGGAAAAAACCGGTTTTATCCTTTGTTAGGGAATTCTTCCAGGGCATCGATTACGAGTTGGAAGAAGGTGCTGCCAGGTACTTTGTCAATGTTCTCCTTAACTACCTCGTGCTCATGGGGCAGATAAACCGAGCCCGTTGTGTGTGGAAAGTTGCCTACGAGAACAAGCTTTTTCCAAAGGCAATAGTCTTCGATCAGCATATAGCTTGGTCATTGGATGTCAGAAACTTGTCAGTGGGAGCCTCTCTTATAGCAGTTGTACACACCCTCCATAGGTTCAGGAAGCGCATGCTGTATTATGGTGTTGTCCCAAGACGGATCAAATTGGTTACGGGACCCACTCTGAAGATTGTAATAGCCCAGATTTTAAGCTCAGTAGAATCCCCATTTGAAGTCAGTAAGGTTGTTTTGAGGGCCCCAGGAGATTCTGTCTTGGAGTGGTTTAAGAAACCAATTGTTCAACAATTCCTTCTAAATGAGATTCCGTCGAGGGCTGACATCCTCATGCACAAGCTTAACACTCTATTTCCTAGTTCTGCTCCTGAGATTAGATCTCTTTCCCCTCCGAAGCCACTGGTTTCGGGGAAAGCACTGTAACATTTAACAGCCAGTAGTCGAGATTAAGCATAAAGTGTGCACTTATTAAATGGAACTAAAATTATGTTACTAATTTTCGAATGTTACTGTTGTTCAAGTCTTCTCCTTTCAGTTAATAATTTACCAGACATGGATATTGGACAATGAAGAGGAATGTGCTTGTCTCAATGACTTGTAATATGTCTGGAACTTTATTTCTGAAGCTTACATTGTTGAACTGTCAATTTGTATGGTTGAAGTTTTCTTTATGAGATTGCAAACACAGTGTCTGTTGCAGTTCTTCTTGGAAATAAATGCACCATATGATGTCATGCTGAACTTTTCAGGCATTCTTAACCAATCAGAGTGAAGACACCACGGCTTTCTTTGTGATAGTAATATAACCTTGTTTTCTTTCCCAAATATTAGCATTCAGCAGAGGACTATGAAGGAGGAGCTTACTGAAGGGTGGACTGGAAAAATACGAGATCTGAAATTATAGGAATATATGTTTGAATTGGTGTATTGTTCATTCATTTTGTATCTAAATTCTTTTATTTCCACTAAGATTTGAACTGTAGTTTATAGAAGTTGGATTGATGGAAAAACTCTTAATTGTTAGTAGTTCTTTCTTGATTCTGTGGTTAGAATTGTTTGGAAGCATAATGCTATGACCTGGTGGGCCTGCATATTTCCATTTCTATGTGGATGCTTATTTTTCTACAACTGATTGTCCTCTCTCTCTCTCTCTCTCTCTGGCGCGCATGCGTTAAATTGTTAATCACTTTATAAAATAGCCATGTTTTATAAGTGTGTTTCACTTAGTTGGATATTCTTTTGTTCCTCTCTTTGGTGCTCACTATCTGCATCATATCCAGTGTATTTACTTTCTGCATTTGGTTTATATGGTCAACTATCCAATCAGAGGGAGGGGTGGATTGGCTCTAAGAATGACATGGTATCCAGAACTCTAACTCATGGCTTGCTTCTATCCACTGACAGTTTAGGAATATGAACTTCTTGATCATAATAAATCACCTATTAAATTATATTTAAAACTGGAGGTTGATATATTTTGACATGTCATGTTGATGCTCCAAAAAGCTAGAAGAGCAACATATGAATTGCATATTGTTGAGTTTTTTTCCCTTCGAAAGTGATGAGTCTGGTGTTTTGTTGTACGCTTCTCAATCCAAAATGAGTTCTTGATACAGGACTGTGAATTAGGGCAACTGAAATTGTGTCGTCATAACACTCTTCCTGCTTCCTCCAAAAAATTATCTTCTCTTTGGTACAATAGTTAGTTTATTTTTATTTTTAATCTACTTATACATCTTTTGGAAAGCATATCCCATTTAATTTCTGATAGTATTTTGAACAGTTGTTTCAGGGCTATAAAAGGTGATGGGTGGAACCTACTGTTCCACCACCCCTTCTCATCTGCTTTGTGACTGTAGCACTCCTGCATCCTTATCCTCCACCTCTGCCTTCCAAGTTCCAAGCATGTGCCAAACTCAAGACTTGGGTTTGATGTTAAGTATTATTTATTATTTTCCCTCTTTCTTTCATTTCTGTTTTCTTAAATCTTATTGTTGCTGTGATCTTGAAATTGATTAAGGGTTTCGCTTCATAACCATTAATATTTGACTTTGATGATGCGTTTTCTGCTTCAAATTTTATTTTCTTCCTTTATGTTTCCTTACTTTATTTATATTTTTGAATTTCGATTGATAGAGCTTGTGATTAATAAGTGTTTCTGAGCTGATGGTGAACTTGGTGATGATCCTGTTCCTTACTTGATAATGTTAGTTTTGTAGGTGTGGTCTGTTGATGTTTTGTGTGTTGATTTGGTAAATTGCTCTTCAGTGTGTTTTTGTTACACTGATTTGCGCTTTACTTCTCATTTATGTGATTGATGTAGGACTATGCAATGGTCTAAAATCTAGTATGTTGAGATCAAGATTAGATTAACAACAAGAAGGAAAATCATAAGAATAGCAATCTTATCACAAATAATTAACCAAGAAAATTCAAGAAATCAATTTTATAATGATTGGAAGCCACATCACAAACCTACAATATGACATTGAGTTCTATTTGCGAGGGTTGTACGGAATTCTATGTTTCCACAAGCTTAGGGATTAGCTCTCGATTAAATGTAGATTTTTTAACCTTATCTAGGGTTTGAAAGAGCTGTAAAAGATTAGCGTTTTGGGATTTTTAATGTTTAGGGATTTGGAAATTGAATGATTTAAAGCTCTGAAATTGTAGGAATGCTGAATTTGCAATCAGGTAAACCGTAAAGTATGGGGCTGTAGAAGCACTATGGGAAGCTTGGGATAGGCTGTGGTTGCAGGGAAAGGCAGGGGGTAGGCTATAACAGCAAGGGAAATTTCAGGATGCAAGGTGCAGCAGGGAAGGTTTTGTGCAGGGAGGCTAGGGTCAGATGGTTGCAATGTGAGAAGAGATCTGGGGTTTGGTTGATTAGGGTTTCAAGCATAGTTGTCAAGGCGACCAGGCGACTTGAGGCGGTAGCTTGAGTCGCCTGAGGTGTCGCTTGATGAACTTTTTGTTGCAGAAATTCCCCCTAAGATAAGATCTATGTATGATGCATTTTTCCATTATAAGGAGCCCTACATTCATATAAATTACACCATTGTCAGGATGCACTTTGATAAAACCATCTTTAGAGACAATTCTAAGAACAATAAATGGGGATTTCTAGTGTTGGAAAAAAAATGGAATACAATGACAGCTGAAAGGAGGGAGAGAGGGATTGTGAATGATAAAAAATAAATAGTACAACAGAAAAGAGAGAGAGAGAGAGGAAGGAGAGGGGAGGAATGAGAGTATAAGACTAAATAAAAAGTAGAAAAATAGCCGGACAGTCAAATGTGACGCTGAACAAGGGAGAGAGAAGAGAGAGGGGGGCAGAGAGATGTCCTACCTCTTACTCTTATTTCTTTCTTTTTCTCAATTATACTCTAGATAAGTAATAAAAATAATATATGATAAGGAAAATATATAACTATAGAGCTTGCACTTATTTAAATTATAAAAGATCCCTTTAAATATGAGTTTATGAGAGTTTTAGGGGTCCTAGAAGAAATTTAGGACATTTAAAGGCTCTTTTTTGTTATTGGGCTTTCTTTAATAACCATGCAAAAAAAAACAAAAACAAATGGGGGCTATATGGTCCACCCTAAACAGAGGAAGAGAGATCTATTGGTCCACCCATTTAGAGAGAGAACGAGTTAACATGAGAGAAACATACTTGACATAGTTCGTTTCTTCTTTCTTTTTCTATCTGCAAACTTTTTTTTGTTGGATATACAAATCCTAACATATTATATTGTAAAAGACGTGAGAAGTATATAAAATAGTATATTTTTTTGTTTACCAAACTATTATATTCAAATAAAATAAATTTTTATTTCCTTAAACAATAATATATTATATATATAAGATTTTAATAATGATCTCCTGAGGCGGCCAATTGCCTGAGCCTAGCAGAGCGCTTGGTTGCTTAGGCGAACGCCTGAGGCGACGCCTTTAACAACTATGGTTTCAAGAATAAAAACAAGAAATCAAAGGAAAAAAAATGTAGAACAATGAATAAAATATCAAGAACATAACTTTGAACTTTAGGGAATCACTCATGGTATCACACCTAAAAAATTCCGGTGAACCCCAAAAATTACTTTTTAGGTTGAAAACTCAAAAAACTCAAGGGGAGTGGCTAGGTCTTTCTAAGGTCTATCTAACAAATTTTAATTTATGCAATTAAATTATTGACTAAAGAAAGATAAATACAAACCACAACACAAAGGAATTGTTACGTGGAAACCTTTTCCGGGAAAAACCACGGGACCTCATCTAACAAAGAGATATCACTAAGAGATTAAAGCAATGTTACAGAATTGAACATAACCCAAATAGGACTTGACGCATCGATCCACGACTAGTCAATGAATGCACTTCCACGAACTCGCAAGTTCGATCCCCACCACGGTAGCTCTGGTCACCAGCTTTTGCTTATCTTAGAATCTCAATACCACAATCTTGCAAAATCAATCTCCATTGCAACGGCTTTGGCTCTCGCCAACCACAAATCCTCAATCCTCAGATCGATCTCCGTTAATGATGGCTTTGGATTATTCCGACTAATGGGGTTGATGGTTGTTGAATTAACAAACCTTAGATGGATTCCACAGTCGAAATAACCATGGAAGTAAGGAAGAATAATGGCTTGCAAACTCTAGGGTGGAAGGGGATAGAAGATAAAGTTTGGGAAACCCTAATATTCTCAATGAAGCTCTCTCAATACCCTCAAAAACCCTTAGGTTCATTTGGGGAAACAAACCCTTAAATAGAGGACCAAAAACGCAATTAGAAACCAAGTAGAATTCTAATTCTGCGCAGGTCAGTTGACCGGATTCCAAAGTGGGTCGACCGGATGGGCTTTACGAAATAGGTCGTTGACTGGATTTCAAGTTAGTTGACCGGAATAAAAACAACTTTTTGGAATTTTTTTCCCATACAAATTTTCGACCAGTCGGTTGACCGTAATTCAAGTTGGTCGACCGAATATGCCAGAAAGACTGAAGTTTGATTATGAGATTTCTCAACTCTGACTACACTTGTATCTAGTCACCTAGGCTCTATAAAAGTGATCTAAGTCAATTTCCCTTTGGGTAACATAGTATCTAGGCCACTTACCATCCTACTAAATGAGACGAAGGAGATCCTATGAATATCTTCAATTGAACTTTTTCGGTCTTCATCATCACGAACTTGGATACTTGGATGCTTCTAGGCAAGGACACAAGACACAACTCGATATATTGTTTTGACACATGAATATGCCAAGACCAAATATGGATCTTACAATCTCCCCCTTTGACAATTCTGTGACAAAAAACCAACTGAAGTACATGACATGGCACAAACTTACCTAAAACAATAGTTACAGGAAAGCTATGTATAGAATGGGAAGTTTGTTTCCCAGACTCCTTTCCTAGGAAGCTCGTTTACTCAGACAGACTCTCTTTCTAGGAAGCTCGCTTCTATCACGTCCCATCTAGTTGTCAGATAGAATTATATGTGTGAAGTTATAGGGTAGACCACAATCTATAACCTAGGGTGTAGACTCTAATCAAGTATTGTCGGTTTGGAACCTAAGGCTCCTACTTTTCCACAAAAATCTCGTGTAAGATAAAATCAAAGATATAGTTATCCATAATAACATAATGGAAATGAGGAGCCTATATCTCATTTCTCGCTTCCCGTTTCCTAAGGTTTTTTTTGAACCTCGCATCCCGCTTCTCGCTTTCACTTTGTTTCTCGTTTTCGCTTCTCGCTCTGGTAACTATGCCTAAAACATATCAAACGATGAATTAGGTTATTAAAGGACTCCAAATAAAATTACAGGACACTAAGTGAAAAATTACTCTCATAAGCTCTTGTTATGTAAGATCTGTCTGCTGCAACCTTGCACCTGCACACTCTAATAACCCTAGTGAAATATGTATGAAAAATATAACAATTTTAATAAACAAGTATTGTTAAGAATGTACTGAACTAGAGACAAATACCCTAACATTCTTCCCCTTTTTGGCACAAAATGGCTAAGTTAGGCAGGAAGCTAATATCACAAAAAATTATCAGTTTTAAAAATTATGTAATATCAAAGCAACCAAAATACAACCAAGCAAAAGTAGACGACCGGGATTATCGAGCGGGAGAACATAATATAACCAAATTAAAATAAGACCCCTCTCAGATAAGGCTATAACTCTTTCTTAGAGTTAAGCACAAACTCCCAGATCAAGGAGAACCACCTAGAGGACAAAGAAACTAAAGCTAGAAAGGCCCAGGCCATCTAAAAATGCAAACAAACAAAAAATCATGTGTCACGCAAACATGCACCATAAGCATTCCAAACTGCAGTAATTTAAAATTGCAAATCCAATGAATAACATGATTAGTTTGACTGACTGAGAATAAATCTCTAACCTAATCTCACTGAATGCTCAAGCATATATAGTTTACTTTGTCACTTTTAGTGAACAGTTCAATAGTGAAGTTTTGTGTGTAGTGGTGGTCTAATTAGATATTAAATCAAGGTTTCTCTCCCTTTCCGAGGATACGACATTATACTACTTAAGGGAACTCTTGGAGCCTCAAATCCTAGAAGTCAAACCTAGTTAGATCCAGTTATGCTGATTTTAAAAAAAAAAACATTTTGGTGCACCTTTCTCCATTTTTAGTTTGACAAAATATTTTTTATTTTCTATTGAATCAAACACCTCCTAAATTGTAAGAATGATATACTTTTCTTTTTCATTCTTTTCTTATAATGGTGACTTTCATACAACTAAGCAAGTAGCCCACTTTGTTGGGCAAATAAGAGCTTTCACCACCAACTCACAAGGTAGCTCTGGTCATTTTCATGATAGCTTTCACATTTGCAAGCTAGGCAGCCATTTATATTGTTTTTATCCAACAACAATTGCACACAACTTAATAGGTAGCCCTTCCCATGATACTACACTAAAAACATAGAGAATACATAAAGTGGGGATGACTAATAGTATGGTCAATCTAGATTGGTCATCTTAGGGGCTACTCAGGGATAAGTCTGACACTTACAGGTTGAGAACTTAGACCTTCTTAATAGAATTAGTCAAAGTGCATGTGAAATTGCAAAGCATACATACATTAATAAGTCTCTAACTGTAAAAAAGAAACTAGTCTATGATTTAGCCTAACAAAGAGACTAATTTAGGTTCTATATCCTTAATTAGGAACAATATCATGGTTAACCTTGGAAATATATGAAATAAAGATCATGCAAGGAATGCAAATCATGTAAGTCAATTTAGGGCAAACTTGACAAAAATATGTTTGGATTTTTGTTTTTCAATGTTTTTGAAATTTTCAAATTAAATAAAACAAGAAAAATATACCAAAAATAAATAAATACTAGTGAAAAGAAACTACTAGTATAAAGTGGGAAGGATGCTAATGAGCCATGTTCATTGAAGCTTGTAATGAGCAGTCCCTTTAAAAAGATGACACATGGCATACTTTTTTGAATCCGACGGACCATTGGATTGTCAAGTTGGGTTCATTGGAGACATGTGTCGATCGGACGGTCTATAAATGTCTGATCGAGCTAATTTTTTGCCACGTGTCTCTCAAGCAACTCGTCTTGACGTCAAATAGTCAGATTCCGAAACAACTTGCCACATGTCACATTATTAGGGACCGCTCGTTACAAGCTCCAATGAGCATGGCTCATTAGAATGCTACTTTACATAAAGTATAGCACTAATACATGATATAACAATAAAAGCACACCCTAGGCTATGACAGTCATGACTAAGTGAAGCCCTGTAAGTCTTCCTTCCTCATCCAAATAGTTTTAAGAGTTTGATCGACCCTTTGGTCTTTAACCGTTTCGGTTGAGGTTTCAGGCGTGACCTTTTGCCTCTTCCTCATGTTCCTCTTTTTCCAAGATTGAGTCATAGAATTATGACGAGTTTTAAGGTTCTTCATGTTACCTCCTCTATATCTAGCAATGAGTGTCTTGATCATGCCATTGTCTAGAGTTGTGAGAGATTTTAATCATGTCCTCTCTTAACTTTCTAGACATATCTACTAGGACGTCAACTCTCTTTTGGAGATTCCCATTAACTTTATTTTGGTTCCTAAAACCAAGATTGGGAGTACTCCAAAGGTTTAGACATCGAGACCTAATATGACCATTTATGACATATAGGAATGAATTTCAGTGAAGAAGGGTCTTTCCCTTTAGTAGTAGGGCACCTTTTAGCATCAGGTTTAGTGTTCGAGGTGGAAGGAGTTTCCTTCTCATCTCCGCATCTTTGATCTTGCTTAAGATCAACTATCTTGATTTCAAGACTTGTCTTGTGATAAAGACAAACATGTAAATCAGATTCAAGAAGCTCAACCTTGACAAAGAGGGAAGTCTTCTCTTCGTCAAGAAGCTCAACCTTGATAATGAGGGAAGCCTTCTCTTCTTCAAGCTGAGACACAAGAGCTTTCAACTCGGAAGTCATTAGGTCACAGGCATCTATATCCTTTTCCATTGATTTGACCTTTTTGATCAAGAAAATTTCAGCTTTTTTCAACTTAAGGCTCTCCTCAAACAGCTCTTTATAAGCTGTCTCAAGGTCTCCCTCAAATTCTGAGTCATTTTTTACTCTCATCTCCATTATCACCATCATTAGATGAGCTGAACTTTTCAACCTCACTAGTGGTGGCAGTGAATACCAAAAAATTTGTAGCCTCATTCGAGATAGTACAATGCGATTTAGGTTTCGATTCACTATCACTTCATGTAATCCCTTCATTGGAAACATTTAAAAGTGTCCCATGCCTCGTTCAATATACCACAATTATTATAGGAATTAAGGACGGTGTTCTGGTCATCTACATCCTTTGTAGGATGGGTCCAAACCTTTTTTTTATAGTGATCCGTAATCTCTCGTCCAAAGATAGGTGAAACGTTCTCATTCGAGCTTCCCAATAATTAATATTACTCTCATTAAATAATGGGGGACAAGAGATGGATCCACCCACTCTTTGTGGATTCATAGTCACCGAATAAATAAAAAATAAATCGTACTCATAAATTAGTGAACCCGCTCTGATACCAATTGAAAATTCTGGTGAACCCCCAAAATTATTCTTTAGGTTGAGAACTCACAAACCTGATGGGGGTGGCTAGGTCTTTCTAAGGTCTATCTAACCAATTTTAATTTATGCAATTAAATTATTAACTAAGCAAAGATAAACACAAACCACAACACAAAGGGATTTTTAAGTGGAAACCCTTTCGAGAAAAACCATGGGAACTCGTCAAGCAAAGAGATATAACTAAGAGATTAAAGCAATAGTACAGACTTGAACCTTACCCAAAGGGAATCAATGCATTGATCCACAGCTAGTCAATGAATGCACTTCCACGAACTCGCAAGTTCGATCCCCACCGCATCACCACGATCTCGCAAGATCAATCTCCATCGCAACAGCTTTGGCTCTCGCCAACCACAAATCCACAGTCCTCCTTGGATCAATCTTTGTCAATGACGGCTTCGGATTACTCCAACCAATGGGGTTGATGGTTGTTGAATTAAAAGTCCTAGATGGATTCCATTCAGTTGGAAGAATAACCAAGCAAGTAAAAAAGAATAATGGCTTGCAAACTCTAGGGTGGAAGGGGAGAAGAGATAAGGTTTGGGAAACCCTAATATTCTCAATGAAGCTCTCTCAATACCCTCAAAAACCATTAGGTTCTTTTGGGAAAACAAACCCTTAAATAGAGGACCAAAAACGCAATTAGAAACCAAGAAGAATTCTAATTCTACGTAGGTTGGTCTACCGGATTCCAAAGTCGATCGACTGGATGGGCTTTACGGAACAGGTCGGTCGATCGGAATAAAAAAAACTTTCTAGAATTTTTTTCCATACAAATTTTCCACTAGTTGGTCGATCGAAATTCAAGTTGGTCAACTGGATTTGCTAAAAAGACTGAATTTTGATTCCGAAATTTCCTTACTCCGACTAGACTTTTATCTAGTTAGCTAGGGTCTATAAAAGTGATCTAAGTCAATTTCCCCTAGGGTAACATGATATCTAGGTCACTTACCATCCTACTGAGTGAGATGAAGGAGATGCTCTAAATATCTTCAATTGAACTTCTTCGGTCTTTATCATCACGAACTTGGATGCTTGTAGGCAAGGACACAAAACACGACTAGACACATTGTTTTGACACAGGAATATGCCAAGACCAAATATGGACCTTACAACACCAATTCCATTCACTGGAGAATAGTCAAAAGCTTTTCTTTCATTCATAAAATTATTAACTAAAAATTTACAGCCAAAAGAATCTTGAAGTAGTTGAAAGAAAATTGTAAAAAGACTAAAATAACAAAACTAGTATAAAAGACTACAATAACCCAGACTAATAAAATAAACATAAAATTTCCCTCCCTAGTAATAATCCTGCTCATTGGGCTATTATTCTTTTCCTAACTAAAGTAAAACATATTAAACCAGCCCATATGCACACCTTCCCGATGCGGGGTCTTCCTAATGAGCTATGTGTTCATAGGAGATCTTCAATACCCAAGTCATCTATCCAAAGTGACATGGGGGCCTTCTTATTCTTCCTTCGCCTCTGGAAAACCTGAAAATCATTGGGCTTTTGGATGTCCGCATTAGTGATGTTCATGAATTTCTTGTCATTTACATTCTTTTCTTCTTGGATTTGTTCAGTTTAGTGCTATAGGGTTCATGTCAGGGGGGGTCTGTTCTTGGTGTATTCATTTTCAAGAGAGCTTTCTCTACCTATGTTGGTGATAGTGGGAACTGAACCATTTAGAGAAATCAGAAAAGCTTCTAGGATTTGGTGCTAGTGCTTATGCCAATCTAAGGAAGCTGTTCATAGACTTCGACCAAAGTCTTCTTATTGATGAACACCATCTAGTGATGTAATATCTGTATGAAGATGCGAGACTGCTTTAGCCATCTTCAGGTATAAAAGATAGCAATATCATTTTCTTTTCTGTATCTTTTTGTTTGGTCAGAATCTGACTGATATAGCAATGAGAAGGTTTTGGACATCATGAGGTTGGTTCTAGTTGTTTGGGGTGAAAGAAGTCTTTGGTTTTGATTTTCTGTTTCTTTGTTTTTGCGAGATGCAGTTCTGAGGATTATTGAATTCTTATTTTCCTTTCTCCCTCTTTTCTTTTTTAATTTTTTTTCTCCATGTTAGAGGTTTGAGTATTTTCTTTCTTTCTATTCTTTTAGATAAGAAAATAGGTAACCTGAAAATAGTGGTGTCAATGGGTATGTGACATACCCACTCTTCGATTATTAGGCTACAGGTCTAATATTTTGTATGTGATCTACCAAGGGGTATGGTTTGGATCCACGAATCAATACCCTCTTGGGAATCAGACCCGAATAGGGTCCGGCAGGTCCGCTAAAATCGGATACATGGGTATGTGAATTTTTTAAATTATGTAGGGTACTGCTATTGTTGTTGATCTACTTCTTCTAATTTTCTTTTGCTTATCTGTTGTAATTTTCAACTTTTGGTACTAATTGATGTAGTTGAAAGTGATGGCCTTGAATCGCCCCGAATTACTCAAATTCCCAAAACCTAAGTTTTGGCCAGGGGTATTTTAATAATTTTTCTAATCGAATCTTATCTCCAACTTGGAATTCAATGTAAATGATAATCCCTACATCTGATTCTTTTGAACTCAATCCCATGAGTAATCAAGCTTTCTAGATCAATATTAGTGCTCAGCAGAACTATAATTAATTGTGAATCTCCACTATAAGGTCCATGGAAAAGTCCGGGTGATGTGAATCTCCTTGCAAATAAGTGTTAGATGCTCTTGCATTAACTCTCCCGGAGTCGAAGAAAGTTTTTCCTTGAACTGGAACTAATGGTCTCCACTTTTTCATGGACTCTTCAATTTATGTTGGCTCGCAATGATACCATGACATACTTCCACATTCACTCTGCTTTCAAAATGATCCTTTGGTTCTGATGAAATAAAAAGTATAGGAATTTGCACAAGCATAGTAGACAACTTTGTAGTCGAACTACCATTCCCATCAAAGAGTTGCATCACATGCATCCATGTCATAAACGTAGGAAGTCACATAATTTTGAAACTCTGTCAATCCCAAATCAGATGGCAGTAACTAACACTTCGGACAATCCTGTTTTAAAACCCTGTAAAACTCTTCCAAGCCTAGGGCAACAACTACTTTGGACAATATTAAATTTAATCCACTACCATTGTCAAAAATATTATGGATAGTAATATACCTCCCTTCAAGTGTGAAGACTCACCCTTGCAGATGAAATAGAGCCTCCCATTCCTGCCATTTTGCCTTTTTTTTCCTCCTTCGTTCTCTATTCTTTATCTATAGATTTTGTTGTGGCCTTTGTCCCTTTTGGAACATATTATGAAAAATGTCCCTGAGCTCCACACTCATAGCATGTAATGTCTTTATGTTCTCCCAATTTCACTTCAGGCTTCTTAGTCGCAACATATCTCTCGTTAAATCCAGGTTCTGCAGTTTTAAATCTCCTATCGAAGTGTGTCCAGAGATGTGACAGTTCCTTCTCAGAAATCAATTCTATCTGATAAGCAACATCTACTGTGGTGAAGTACTGGGTAGAGATATCAAACTGAATTTATGGTCTCAACCCATGTACATACTTCTGAACCATCGGTCCATCACATCCAGAGAATAATTTTCATTTGCTCTCAGGGTCATAGCTGATGTTGACATGAGATACTTAACTGAGACGATGGTGTGAAAATTGCAGAGCAACTCTTCCTTTCTCTATGAATGCTTTTGTGCATTCACTACATGCCTTTCCTTTGAACTTTGGTTCTGCCAAGCGGACTCACAGGGCTGGTGAATGGTGTGTGGCCTTATATTTCTTAGCCATCATATTAGATGAAGTGAATTAACTTCAATCCAAAGAGTTGATGGGCCAACTAAGGATTTTAACTTTATTGCATTTTCCATTACTGGCAAGACTTGTGCATAGGAAAAAATCTTGTTACCTGGTTGTGTTAATGGACCTTGTGAATCTGATATTTCCTTAATTACTCTACATCCATCGAAATGGAGCGTGTGTTTACCATATACCGGGGTAGAGCCATAGAAAGTTCATAAAACCGGTAAGGGTAGTGATTGTCAAATAAAAGTGTAGGTGGTGATTTTGAATGAAGGATGATGATTAGGATGAGTGACCTAGGAAACAGCATGAACCGCGTACTGTGTTGTTGCCGGTTGAGTCAACAGTAACGCCAAATGGAATCAAACTACATTTCGTGGTTTTTTCAATAGGCATTTCCTATTCTGCTCTTGTAATTTACAGGTTTTCTACTCGTGTAGTTATTTTGGTATTATTAGAGAATTTAAACATCTCTTTAACGGTGGTGTTCTCATCAAAAGTTCGGATACTTTAGGCAAATATGCTTTCTTAAAGCTGTGAAATTGATTTTCTTTTTCCTTCATAACAAAAAATATAGTGTTTTAATATATTTCTTGCCTGCAGTAGAAAAGAAGAGAAGATCAACTAGTTTTTCTTTTCTTTTCTTTCTTAATTATGTCAGTTAAAAGAAAGTACATTTTCTTAATTTCCTTCTTTTAAGATGGTATGGGTTTGTTGTCCATAAGAGATGGTTACAACTTACAAGCCAATATCATAGCCTATAGATCTATCTATTTGTTGAATGGAAGTATATTTTCTCACAGAAGATACAAATCAATTTAATATTTTAGAAGATCCATCTACCCCTTTGGCAAAGGAACAAGCCACCTCCTACGAGAAAGATGTTTTTGATGCAGTCTTGCTTGATTTCGGAGGACAGTGATGACAATGCCACTGTCGAGTTACATTCCCGGGTGGGTGAGATTTTGAGTTCTTAGGATGGTTGAGATTCCTCCCTTAATTTATTTACTCTGAGCAAGTATAATGAATTTTGTTCTCTGTTTTAGCTATCTATTAATTTGATTTGTTCCTAGATTGAAACATATGAAGTTTAAATTACCACATGCTTGATGGGTTTGATTCTGAAACCAAAGCAACTGGTCGTATGAAATTTGATGGAGTATTATTATCTGATCAAGGATTCCATTCAAGTTCCTCTCCTTGTTCTTTATTTGAGAGAATTTTTTCTTATATGGTTGTTCATAATTCATTTTAATGTCCTCTGTTGTGGTGGTTTGATTCATTCTTGTACTGTACAATATTGAATTTGTTCGTAGATTAAGACATATTAGATTATGAATACCACATGTTTGCGCCTACAGTTTTTCGAAAGATGAGTTGGGTTATTTTTTAAAATAAATTACAGTTCAAGAATTATTTAAACGAAACAAGCACCACATGTGCCTTGCACATTCAAAGCGAACTAGTTAGTGTTCCAACGGGTGAGATGATCACATAAACAGCCACATTACAATTTCGACCATATTGCCATTCTTGAGTGCAACATAGGCAATAAGAAAGTAATTCCTTAGGCATCACGTGCTTAGAATGAGTCCCTTTAAGGAGGAGACAAACTTCTAAAAGAAGAGGTATTCGTTTCCATCTCCAAATAATAGGGAAAGAGACTCGTATCTACTACATATGGAACTTGGGGACAGTTGCTTGAACTTTGAAGCCTCCAACTAGTACTTTAGGTAATCTATCTTCCCTCTTTTCTTTTGATATTCTTAAAAGTGTGGTCTAATTCTTTTGTTTTATGACTTTTTGAATAATGTAGGGTGCCCACTAAGTAAGTGTCTCTGCATGGTATTCCTGGGGCTGAAGTTGCTTTACTCTACGTGGCTATGTGCCCTAATATAGAGGAAGGCCATGCTAATTTGGCTATCAAAATTAAGTGTACTCTTCTAATCAAATTTCCCTCTTTTTAACAGCCGTAGTAAGAGAAATTGTCATCTAGGGAGCCTTTTCAACCCAATCTGAATATCAGTAGTGGGCTTGCATCTGAGTTCTGTGTGCGTCAGGCTTAGTTGAGCATGGATGAACGACTCCTAATGTCGAGGATGTTACTGGAAAGTTATTCTTTCAGATTACTGTCCCTCATCAAATTCTCAACCAGAGGCATTAGAAACTTGCCCGTACTTTACCTTTACGAGTTGATGTAGAGTTCTTCGATACTAAAGATACTCGATTGAGGTGGCTATCTCCGATAGTTGTTGACGATGCAATGCCAAGCGTTACGAAGCTATGATAAGAAAACATCTGGTGCTAGTTGGTGCTAGTTGCCTCAAAACCTTTGAAGCCCATGCAGACTTCAAATACAGTAGCCCGACAATCTATTGAAGCAGAGTTTCTAGGTGCAGACAAAGGCAGTTTGGTTTCCTCAGAGCTGGGCAACGCATTAACTAGCTGAATTTTCTCAATGAGTTTGTTCTTTGTGTGATTCTCCGAGATCTGATCATCGAAACAAGTTTGTGCACTTTTCCTTTCAGAGCCTAAAGCTGCTGTACCCTCCTACACCGGAAGATTCATATCCACCAATCAGTTGTGTATACAGGAAAGATAAAGGATACGAGGCATTAGATAACTGAATAAGACCTAAAGATGGCATTGATCTTGCCATAGCTGCTTGTGACCAGTTCTTTGTGACTGCTTATAAATTCTTGAATAAGCTGTTTGAATCTGCCACAGTGATCTCATCTGTTAGTCCTCTACTCTCTTGAATAGTGAGGATGGCCCCACAGTAGGATGAATGTACACAATATTTGCTCCAATCTCAATGATATGGTCCGCATAAGACAATGGTATTTGCAATATTGTTTGAGTAATCTGAGTAACAATAGGAGCTGTGGCATAACCAAGTCCCGAAGAACGTAATCCAGCAAGTACAGAATCTTGTCCATATAATGACAGTCTGGAGTGTTGGATTTGTGACTGAGTTTCATGATCAAGAAACAAAGAATCCTCTTCAATGAAAGAGGATAATCAGTGCTAATCTCAATTTGAGCAGTATAGAGCCAGGACTGTTTTATAGGCCCAGGTATGATCTTGTGAGATTGTTGCATTGTAATTTTTTTTTCTTTTTATAACATGGCTCCTTCTTCCATGCCATACGATTCTGCTAATGGGAAAAGCGTCTCCCTAGAGATGGGTGGGTGCTGACGGCGAAATCCTGCTAGGAATGGGAGTTGTATTAGTATTTGCAGATGCTGCAATGAAACACCATTACAGGACTGGAAGTACTTGCTTGAGAAGTTGAGACTGAGGAGGAGTTTTTCAAATAAGTGCTTTCTAATTAAGCTCTAAAAATTAAGAGCTATTTTATACTGATAGAATGTTCCGAAAATTGACATTATCCGTATAAGTAAAATAAGTTCTTCTTAAAAGGTAACCTTGGATTGTTTATTGAATAAGTGGTAAAATCACTTATTGTTGAGATATTTAGGTTGTGTTTGGCTTTGATTAATTTGACAATAAATATTTATAAGATAAACATTAAAAAGACAATCACAGAAAATATAATTGATAAATAAATCAACTTGTTTGATGACATGCTGAAAAAACTGATTTTATCCAAATTAAAAAATAAGTCTGTTTGGTTACACAAAAGGAAAAGTTGTTTTAACCATAACTTTTGTTATGAAAGTTCACCCATCACACAGTGCACCAAAATTTGTAGGTGCACTATCTTTATGCACTACTTTTCACTAAACCCAATCAGTAAGGTGTACGAGTTCTTTGGTACACCTATTTTACACCCTAATCTAAGGTAGGGGTAGGTCATGTACTTAGTTTTTTGGGGGGTTTTTGATTGCCCCTATAGTTTGGGATTGCACTCAAAATACCAACCTTTTAAAAACTCTTCTCTGAATGCCCCCACACACATGTGAAGGAGTTTGCACATGCAAACTTTTTTCATTTTATCCAAATCATTTGAAGGAAAGACATTTGTGCCCCCTCCATTCTTTACCAACCATGGAGAGATTCCTTCGTTCTTCCTCAACAATGGAGCCCCTTCGTTGATCAAGAAGAGTTACCAAATTTTTTTATTACTTATCATTTCGACTAAAATTTTCACAAGAGAGCTTCGTTTCGCTAAACTACTAACCACGATTGTAAGAGAACACCATTAATGGAAAAAGAACACCCATTTTCGGGTTTCTTGTGTGTTTTTTTTTAAAATAAATTAGTTTAACCTAAAGAAAAAAGATTATAATAATGACATTTATGATTTTAAATCTTAAATCCCATGTTAGAGGGTTTTACATGTATATATATATATATATTTGTATTTTGTATGATTTACAATGTCGATACTCAACAAGTCGGGTCGATACTGGTTGTGTTCCAAGGTTGAAGACAATATGTATCAATAATATCGATATAAGTCAGTAACGATATATATATATATATATATATATATCAATATGGGTATCGATATTATCAATACATGTCAATATGAGTATCGATATTACAGGCACAAATTATGAAAATGTCATTGGAATAGTAAAAGTGCCCAGAAAACCCTCTAAACAACCTTGAAATAGAAATTTGAGCTTGGAGAACCGCTTTCGCCTATTTAATTTAGATCCGTCTCATCGAGCTACCCCAAATTCATATATTATAATAGTCAATTGAACTTTCAGATCAAAAGTTATGGACACAACAAATTTTACCGTTATGAGTATCGATATGGATCGATATAAGTATCGATATAGGTATTGGGAAGTTGTATCGACCACATGTATCAACCGCTATCGATTTTGCGCGCAGAAAGCTTCATTTTTTTTTTAATGTTTTTTTGCGATTTTTTCATCTTTTTTCAATATAATTTATACTAAAACATCTATTAAAGAGGAAATGAGTGAAGCTCGCTTCGTGAGATGGGAAGATGAGGAGAGTGGCATGCATCTTGAAGCTCATACGCATATATGTAACCCTCTTTTCCTCTTTTTTTTCTTCTTCAAAACTATTCTTTTTAAATGGTGGTTGTAGTGGAGGGGTGTTTCAGACTTTTCATAAATAAGAAATTATGAGAAAATAGTCATAAGGGCATTATGAGAAAGGTTTTTAAAAGGTGGCTAGTTTGAGAACAATCGCATACTATGGGGGCAATCTAGGAAAAATCCCTTAGTTTTTGTAGTATGCCTAAACTAAAAAGATGGGGTATATCTAATATGATACACCCACCCACACATAATCTCTTATCCCTCTCTCTCATCTTTCTCGCTCTCACCAGTCACAACTCGCAACAACCCCTCTCTCTCTCTCTCTCCATTTATTTCTTTAATTTCTCGGCAAGGCAACCTGGAGAGGATGTAGAAATAGAATATAGACAATTTCTTCTTCCTCTTGTTCCTAAAAACCCCTAGTTTTTTGAAACAAAAAACTTCTGAATCTAGGAAACGAGAGAGATAGATCGAGGGTTCTCTTTCGGAATTAAGATGAACACGGCATAATCAATTTGTCATTGTTTGTTTTTGGTTCTTGTTATGTGCTTAGGTAATTATAGGGGTAGTTATTTAGGGATAGGATTAGTGGGTGGTTTCGGTAGTTTGCAACTACTGTTGTCTTTATAAAATAGTCTATAATTGTTCATTTATGATAGGCTGAATGAAGTTAAAGTGTTCTGAGAGAACAGATGGAGGTTTGCCCTCTCGAAGAGGCATCAATGGAGGTTAGGCCCTCTTAAAGTGGTCATTTCTTTTAATTCTATATGTTTTATTTTATTATGAGAAAAAGGTACATAACAATTGGTATCAGAGCCGCGTTCCTGAGACTGTGTGGTGATTTCAACAATGCTAGATGAAAGATTTAAGTTTTGAAGGCTAAAGATTGGAGAAAAACCCCCCTCGAAGTGGTTGTTTGGAGGAAGACCCCCTCAAAGTGGTCATCTTTATCCTACAATTCCAGTTTCTGTTTGTCTTAGTTGAAGATCCAAGAGTTGTATGTAACTTAAACCTTGAGGACAAGGTTTTTTCAAGGGAGATAGAATGTTATGTGCCTAGGTAGTTATAGAGGTAGTTATTTAGGGATAGGATTAGTGGGTGGTTTGGGTAATTTGTAACTACTGTTGTCTTTATAAAAGAGTCTGTAATTGTTCATTTATAATAGGCTGAATGAAGTTAAAGTGTATAGAGAGAACATATGGAGGTTTGCCCCCCTCGAAGAGGCATCAATGGAGGTTAGGCCCCCTTGAAGTGGTCATTTCTTTCAATTCTATATGTTTTAATTTATTATGAGAAAAAGGTACGTGACAGTTCTTCAAAGGAGGTCAATCGAAAGGAGGATGAGAGAGAGTAGCGATTACACATCAGAGGACAAGCAACAGAGGATTACATGCAATGAGTTTACCGTGTTGTTCAAATTGGGGATACGTTCGCCTCTTGATTCGGGTACGAAGAGATGAGAAGATGCAGGAACAAAGAGAAGAGAAGAGGGTGAGGGGACGAGAGTCGGGAAAATTACAATCGGGTTTGAATCGAGTTGATAATTTCGATTTTAATGAAATTAAAAATAGCTTTCAATCGTTTAAGATACAACTTGTCAAAAGGGTAGTGATTCACTAAAATTGATTAAAACACATGTTAGCCAAGCATACTTATCTGAGAAAATACATTTATTAAGCACTTTTAATGATTAAATCAGAAAAAATCAATGTCAAATGCCCCCTTAGCCTTGGAGTCTTAGGCATTATTAAAATATTATCAAACAATCTTATTACTAAATACAAGCTTAATTAGTAGAATAAGTCAATAAACTCTTATTTCAAGTTTTATATATCAAACACCCCCTTATTTGGGGACTAATCCATGATTGGCGCATTGAGGAGGCGGGATGTGACTCACGAAGACAACCTAGATATGGATATCCTTAGTGAGTATTCCCTTGCATATGCTGTTAGGATATGTGATTGATCCTGATCGTCACCCATTTCTACAAGTTGTCATACATCATACTCGTGCTCTGAATTGCCTGAAGCCTGGGTTATCTTAGAAGATGCAGGAGTGTCTCACCCGATTGGGGATTAGGCATCAGTGTTAGGAGTAATATTTATAACCCGTTTGGTTTGGATTATTGTAGTTATAAGCGATTATGGTGATAAGCACTGTTATGAATAAGTGTTGTTGTCAATAAGCACCGACTCTGTAATCTTAATTGGCTGGCACTCTACTGATAAGCAGTTATCTAGTCATTTTCAAAAACGGTATTTTAGTATTTTTAGAAAAATAAAAAAAGTATTTAAAAAAACTATCTTTTAAGTTTAATGGATGTTGTTGGCCTTACTGAATGCAAATTTGGGTGTTTACAATAATTTTTACATAATATTAAAGGTTATAAGCAGTTACACTCCACAATAATCACCTTCTGATGAGATTATGGAATCACCAGTTATTTCCATAATCGGTTATTACATAAACGCTTATAACGAGTCGAACAAAACGCTATTATGAGACATAATCCGGACATAAGCGATTATGTACCAAATAAGCACTTATAATAATCCGAACCAAACGAGCCCAGTATCTTAGTAGCTTCTGTGACTGGTGTATGGAGATGTATTATAACATGTGGCGCTAGCCAGAGACGTGTAGACTTGCGAGAGTCGTTTATATTACAAGTGTCCATGCCTACTTAACAATATATACAAAGCTTTGTGTTAGGTTTGGTGCCCTAATACTAGGGTTGCCTATAGATAGGGTAAGGGTTGGGTAAGGCTTTCCTTTACCTATTTAATATTTCTTACCAGCTTTACCCTTACCCTATAGGATAGGGTAAAATTTGTAGTCTTTATCCATGCCCTCTCGGGAAGGGTAAAAATTTTTAATTACCTATTGAGTAATCAGGTGACTGGGTAAAATAAACACCTCAAAATTTTACATGTTTTGAAAGTAATTTACTTATTGGGTAAATGGATAAATTAGGATTTAGGGATATATGTGAAATTATCAAATTACCCTTAGGTAATCGCATGGTAAGACTCTTTGTCTATACCTCACTACAAAATTAAAGACCTTTAGTGGCGGTTGCAAACTGCAGCCTAAGATACCTAAACCACTGTTAATTGAAACAGAGGCGTCCCATACTGCTATTGAATCCCTTGTCGGAAAACATTTTGGCGGAAGTTCTTGCGGCAGTTCGTCAAAACTGCCATTGAATATGTCCTCTTTCCACGGCGGTTTAGGGGACCCATTTACCGGCGGTTAATTAAGGGAAATTCCATAAATTAACGTACTCATACACCGATAGTTTGAAATCACCGCTCAATATCAAATATCTAGTGGTAGTGACAAAAATGCCTCTATTACTAATTAAATAATATTGTAAATTTCATTATTAGCAGCGGTCACAACCGCCGTTGTATATATTTTAATTATTTTATTTATTAATAATAAATATTCTCTAGCGGGTTTTTAAATTATGTAAACTTATTCAGACAATGTTGTACCTATAAGCAATATATAATAATTCAGAGAAGTCAATAAAACTTAATGAGTCCATCCGATCATGAAAATGAAAAATATATATACATGCCAATAAAAAAATTTACAATAAAAATCATATCTATAAAGGATGCTTCCCTCCAACTCCCAACAAGTGTGTTGTCAGCTCCCTCCTACAGAAATAAGAAAGTACAATTTAGTACAAGAATATAAAATGATAAACTATTTTCAACCACACTAATTTATAATAATTTACTGTAAAAAAAATTGGTTTTTGATGCAATTTTAGGCACCGAAGAGCCTGATTTCTTTCCTTTGCAAAAACAGTGAAGCCTAAATTTAAGTGTGCACCTAAAATCCCAACTAGGACCCCTTTTTTTATGCGATTTCTTCTAACACGTATTTCAATATAACCTAAGTGGGAGAATTGGTTTCGAGGTATTCGGAGTTCGTGTACCTATTTTGGGCTGTGAGAAGCCCGATTTCCTTCCTTTGCAATAACACTGAAGCCAAAATCTAAAAGTGCACCTAAAATCCCAACTGGGACCTGGCTTTTGATGCAATTTCTTCTAACACATGTATTTCAATATAACCTAAGTGTGAGAATTAGTTTCGAGGTATTCGGAGCTCGTGTGCCTCCTTAGATGTGTCATAATTAGAAATACGCAGAAATTCTTCGGGTGTGACAGCACTATAGATGGCATTCAGACCCTTTGTATTCCAATCATGTTTTTCAAAATCATCTTTGGTCCATTCATTATAAGGTTTGGGGATGGTCTGGTCATCTATGGTCTTGGTACGACAGGTCTAACCCTCTTGTATGATCATCCATACCCTCTCGTCCATAGATTTGAGAAAGGCTCTCATTCGAGTTTTCCAATATGCAAAATTATTTCTATCAAATAATGGGGGACGAGTGATGGACCCACCTTCTCTCATGTAATACATATTCACCGAATAAAAGAAAATAGATCGCACTAATAAATTAGTGAACTCGCTCTGATACCAATTGAAAAATCCGGTGAACCCCAAAACAATGTTTGAGTTGATAACTCACAAACCCAAGGAGGTGGCTAGTATGAGGTATTTCAATATTACTTAAGTTTGAGAATTAGATTCGAGGTATCCGGAACTCGTTTGCCAGTTTTGGGAATTGAGGAGCCCGAATTCATTTGCAAAAATAGTGAAACCTAAACCTTTGCAAAAAATGCAAAACCTAAACCCAATAGTACGCTTTAAATCTCAACCGGGATCCGATTTTTGATGTGGTTTCTTCTAATATGTATATTTCAATAAAACCTAAGTGTTAGAATTGGTTTCGAGGTATCTGGAGCTTGTTTGCCTATTTTGGGCACTGAGGAGTTCCTTCCTTTGCAAAAATTGTGAAGACTAAAACCTAAAAGAGCACTTCAAATCACAAATGTGACCCAATTTTTTATGTGGTTTCTTATAACACGTGTATTTCAATATAACCTAAGTCTAAGAATTATTTTTGAGGTATCCAAAGCTCGTTTGCCCGTTTTGGGCACCGAGGAGTCCAATTTCCTTCCTTTGAAAAACAGTTAAGCTTAAACCTAAAAGGGCACTACAAATTCCAATCGGGATCTGATTTTTGATGCCGTTACTTCTAACATTTGTATTTCAATATAATCTAAGTATGAGAATTGGTTTCGAGGTATCCGGAACTCATTTGCCTGTTTTGGGCACCGAGGAGCCCGATTACCTTTGCAATAACAACGAAACTTAAACCTAAATGGGCACTTCAAATCACAACCGGGACTCAATTTTTGTTGTGATTTCTTCTAACACGTGTATTTCAATATAACCTAAGTGTGAGAATTGGTTTTGAGGTATTCATAGCTCGTGTGCCCATTTTGGGTACCGAGAGACCCAATTTCTTCCTTTACAAAAATAATGAAGCCTAAACCTAAAAGTGTGCTTCAAATCCAAACCAGGACTCGGGTTTTGATGAGTTACTTCTAACACGTGTATTTAAATATAATCTAAGTATGAGAATTAGTTTTGAGGGATCTAAAGCTGATCATTTGCCCGTTTTGGGCACCGATGAGTCCGATTTCCTTTACAAAAACTATGAATCCTAAACCTAAAAGGGCACTTCAAATCCCAACTGGGACCCTATTTTTTATTTGGTTTCTTCTAACACATGTATTTAAATATAACATAAGTGTAGAAATTAGTTTTTAGGTATCTTAAGCTCATTTGGCCATTTTGGGTACCGAGGAGTCCGATTTCCTTCATTTGCAAAAATAGTGACGCCTAAACCTAAAAGGGCGCAAAAAATCTCAATCGGAACCCGATTTTTTAATTCATTTCTTCTAACACATGTATTTCAATTAAACCTAATTATAAGAATTGATTTCGAGGTATCCGGAGTTCATTTGCCTGTTTTGGGCACCGAGGAGCCCAGTTTCCTTCCTTTGCAAAAATAGCAAAGCCTAAACCTAAAAGCGCACTTCAAATTCCAATCGGGACCCAATTTTTGTTGCGATTTCTTTTAACACGTGTATTTCCATATAACCTAAGTATGAGAATTGGTTTCGAGGTATTCGGAGCTCGTGTGCCCGTTTTGGGCACCGAGGAGCCCGATTTCCCTTCTTTACAAAACTAGTGAACTCTAAACCTAAAAGTGCGCTTCAAATCCCAATCGGGACTCGGTTTTTTATGTGGTTACTTCTAACACGTGTATTTCAATATAAGCTAAGTGTAAAAACTGGTTTTGAGGTATATGGAACTTGTTTGCCCGTTTTGGGCACTGAAGAGCCCGATTTCTTTCATTGGCAAAAATAATGAAACCTAAACCTAAAAATGAGCTTTAAGTCCCAACTAGAACCCGATTTTTTATGTGGTTTCTTCAAACACGTGTATTTCAATATAACCTAAGTGTAGAAATTGGTTTCAAGGTATTTAGAGCTCATTTGACTATTTTTGGCACCGAGGAGCTCGGTTTCTTTCATTTGCAAAAATAATGAAACCTAAACCTAAAAATGAGCTTCAAGTCCTAACCGGAACCTGATTTTTCATGTGGTTTCTTCAAACACGTGTATTACAATATAACCTAAGTGTAGAAACTGGTTTCAAGGTATTTAGAGCTCGTTTGACCGTTTTGGGCACCGAAGAGCTCGATTTCTTTCATTTGCAAAAACAGTGAAGCCTAAACCTAAAAGTGCGCTTCAAATCTCAACCGGGACCCATTTTTTGATGCAGTTTCTTCCAACACGTGTATTTCAAAATAACCTAAATGTGAGACTTGGTTTTGAGGCTCATTTGCCTGTTTTGGAAACCAAGGAGCCCGATTTCCTTTGTAAAAACTATGAAATCTAAACCTAAAGGGGCACTTCAAATCCCAACCGGAACCCAATTGTTGATGCGTTACTTCTAACATTTGTATTTTAATATAACTTAAGTGTGAGTTGATTTCAAGGTATTCGGAGCTCATGTGCCTGTTTTGGGTACCGAGGAACCCAATTTCCTTCCTTTGCAAAAACAATGAAACCTAAACCTAAAAGTGAGCTTCAAATCCCAACCCCGGACCCGGTTTTTGATACGTTTTCTTTTAGCATTCTTTTTCCTCAATAACGAAACCATACTCACGAAACCCATTGAGGTTAAGAGGTATGATATTTTTTTCGATTTCTAACTAAGATTAAAACTACTTGATAAATAGAAAAAACTTTTGGATATATAACAAAATCTCACGACGGTTCTAACCCTCGATCTCTTGTTAAGATTGAAACTATTGATTTTATTGATATGTGCAATATCGTTCCAACCTGTCTCCAAACTATTTTTCGATATCTCAAATTTTCCTAGGTATAATTAAATTTTGTTTTGATATATCCAAAGAATTTAGATATATTGAATCTAGTTGACATTCACATGTACAGTAGATTAAATTTACAAGACATGCACTCAAGACACCCCTCTTTAGATCTACAACATGCTCCCTTAATAACCATCAAGGAATATCAACTAGTCATCATAACCTCTAAGATAGGGTTGATAACTGTAAATCATTTTCATTGCGCATTCACTAAAGATTAGGTTTTTTTTTGGTCAAATCGTTCTTCTCTTATCCTTTTTTCTTTCTCTTTTCATTTTCCTTTGTCTTTCCCTTTTCCTTTCAAAGAAGCAGGAGGTACAATCATCTTCACTACGTCATATTCAAGCTGCAAAATAGTAATTAAAATAACCAACCATAATAATTAAAATCAATATTTTGGTTTCTAATTTGAAAAAAAATTAGAAATAAAAAAAAATAGATATAACGAAAAAAAATTAGATATATGGAAAATAAAAGTTTAGATATATCTACAAAAACATTTAGATATATCGAAAAAAAAATTAGATATAAGAAAATCTCGATATCTTGAAACAAAGTTTCGATATATCTAAATTTTGCCTCAATATCTAAACTTTTTGGATATTTTGAAATTTTTTTAGATATCGAAAAATAGTTTTGAAATGGGTTGGAATGATGATTTACATATCAAAAAATGAAATAGTTTCAATCTTAACCAGAAATCAAGGGTTGCAATACTGAGTGAGATTTTGTTATATATCCAATAGTTTATTTTAAAAAAATATATCCAATAGTTTCAATCTTAGTTAGAAAACATACCTCTTCACATCAATATGGCTTTCATGAGTAACTTTTCGTTACGGTAGAAAAAGAATGTTAGATCTGGACATAGCAGTTATGATGTATACCCAATACACATCCTCTTACTAGATCACCTCTCTTGTCTTCATTATCCCGTAGGTAGTTATTAATAGTTATTTACATGTAATTTAGTTTCTATAACTCCTTTGTATGGCTATATATAGGAGAATGTAATCTGTATTTTACATGTTGAATGAAAATTAGTTGTTCTAAGTGAACATTGGAGGTTTGCCCCCTCGAAGAGGCAACAATGGAGGTCCCGGCCTGCCTCGAATCAGCCATATCCTCTCTCCTTTCTTCCTTTTATATGTTTTCTTGTAAAAGGCACGTGACAAGTTATGGGAGGGATTCTTCTTTTTTCTACAAGGGTTGGAACAATGGAGAGGGTTGGATTTGGAATGATGATCTGTTAGGGTTTATAAGAGAGTAATTTTGTTCCTTCACCTACATATCCCACACCCCGCCTCTTGCGCTAGTGGTGGGGTGTGGGCCGTGTGGCCTTTCTATTGAGGGAGGTTTGGGGATTCAATCCCTCGAGGGTGACGAGTCCGCAAGACCTCCAATCACCCAGGCTAATTAATTAACCACTAACCATAGTTAAATGATACTGGCCCTGAGCAAAAAAAAAAAAAAAAAACCCAACATATCCCACACGTGTAGTTAGGCTACGCCCATACGACTATAAACCTAGAAAAATAAGTTACTCAAAAGCAAGCCTGTTTTCAGGTTTATTCCAAACCTACAGCCGAATAAGGGAAACTTTTCTCTCTCTCCATAACTCGAGTTCGGTATTACATCTTGGAGTCAGTCTATGGGTACTCCCAAATATACTCCCAAATGTACTCCCTAATCCTAACCGTTTATAACCAACCACTAAAGGCCAGGATTTGAGTTGGCTTATTTTGTCTTTTCTAATGCCACATCAGCCCTAATTCTAATCGTTCAATAACTGAGATAAACGGTTAGGATTTGAGAGTATATTTGGGAGTACACCTTGGGAGTATCCCTAGACTGATTCTACATCTTGGTGTGGCTTCGGGAATCTTGCTACATCGATTATTTTCTTTCCCCAGTTCCGTATAGGGTAACGGACTCCCATCTTTTTGGTCGGGTATCAAAGCCTCCATTCATGTTCCTTTTTTTGTTCTCTTCCTAACCTTCCTCATCATTTGTTCAATGAAGCTACATTGACATCTATTGGTAATCTTGATGGCAAGGTGCATCACAATTGATAGTTTGACTAGAATTTGATCCTGTACAGTGTGTAGGGCTGTAAATGGATGCCGATTCGTATCCGAATCCATTTAGTCGGATACTGATTTTACTATCCGTTTAATATCAAATGTATACGGGTATATCTAATCCGATAAATATCCGACTGATTATATTATATATTTTAAATTTATAAAACTAATATAACCTTGAAATATAATTTTTAAATAAAAAATATATATCTTTTTTACATTTTTTAAATATTAATTCACATTTTTAAAACTTTTTAAAAAGTAAGAGGATAATTCAGCTACTATCAAAATATGAATATTTTAATTGAAGTCGGATGCGGATATCATATTTCACAATCTGCCGGATATTTATTCGGATTTGGATATTCTAATATATAATTCGAATATACCACTATTCGCTCCGATTCTTCTCCATTTACAACCCTACCAGTGTGGCTAGGGTTCGTAAACAACATCCTACTACGTTTTGGATTGGCATGGGTAAAGAGGGAAGCCAAGGTAATCTAAACAATTGGTGCAGCCAATTAAGGTAAATATCGAAGGCTAACTAAAAGATTCGAAATTCTCTCAAGTTGTAATCGGACTCCAATGACTCCAGTTACATCCCACAGGAAAACACATGTCCCTTTTAATATCTCTTAACTGTGGTTAAGATTTACTAACCACACAACAAGAAATCTACGATTAGAGACAAAAATTTAGAGATATATTATAGAACTGTCTCTCATACATACCTATAGAGGGATTTATTTATGTCACTAATGTTCCGTCTCTAATGCATATTTCGATATTTAATATATATTTTTTATAATAATTTTACCTATAAAGACGCCGTCACTAATTGTAAAAATCAATTGTGATAGAATATTTTCATCTCTACTGCATATTTCGACATTTAATTCATTTTTGTAAAATAAATTTACCTATAAAGAATGAAATATTCTGTCATTAATTGTGAAAGACCAATAATGACGGAATATATTCGTCACTAATGCATATTTGGACATTTAATTCATTTTTATAAAATAAATTTACCTATAGAAACAGATTTATTTGTCACTAATTGTAATAGACCAATTGTGATGTAATATTTCCATCACTAATGTATATTACGACATTTATTCATTTTTGTAAAAAAAATTTATCTATAGAGACAGATTTATTTCCGTCACTTATTGTAAAAGGCCAATTGTTATGGAATATTTCCATCACTATTGCATATTTGTATATTTAATTCATTTTTAAAAAATAAATTTACCTATACAGGTGAATTTATTTCTGTCACTAATGGTAAAAGACCAATTGTGACAGAATATTTATGTCTCTATTTGTAAAAGACTATTTGCGAAGTTAAATTGGGTTATTCTTTCCCAAAAAAAAACTTAGAACTCCTCCCTTCCCACTGGGCCCCTCCATCTCGCTGTCTTAGCTCCGAACAAGTGGAAGGTAATGTCATATATTCTCTCTCTCTCTCTCTATTCTGCTGTCTCTTTGTTCTCCTCTTTTTTTTCCTCTTAGTGTTCTCTCTCTCACTAAGGGAACAAAAGGAAGGATTGTTTTTCTTTTTTAAATCAGTTTTAGAGACGGAAATCAGTTTTAGTGACGAAAAAATGATTACTAGAGATTCTGTCCCTATCTAATAGGTAGATTTCTTGTAGTGTCATTAGGCTTCAACCATCTAACACTAGTTTTTAGAAAAAAAATTTAAAAATATTAATTCTAAAGGTTAAAGTTATTAACTAGAGTTAAAAGAATAGTTAAAGTGGCTTTTGAGAGAATCTCGAGTCTAACTAAAAATGATTGTACTTCTAAACCTTTAGTCGAAATGGAAAGTGTGTCCCTCCTAAAGGAGATCGAATCACCACCGATCGCGATTGAGTTCAGTGAGAGTTCAATCGCACTCACAGGTCAACACGTGTTCTTTTTAACCCGTATTAATCATGGTTAAGATTCACTAACCTTTAGAATTCAATAAACTAACCTTGATTTTTGGAAATTATTTTTAAAAAAAAGTAACCTCAGGGTTAATATTTAACCTTAGGTTAAATTTTTTAAAAAAAATAATTTCTAAAAATCAAGGTTAGATTATTGAATCCTAAAGGTTAGTGAATTTTAACCATAGTTAATAAAGGCTAAAAAAGACACGTGTTGACATGTAGGTGTGATTGAACTCTCCTTGAATTCAAATTGTGTTTGGCTGTGATTCGATCTCCTCCTAGAGAAGCTTTCCCTTGATGATGTGACAACTAGAAGCTCCATGCATCAGTTACTAACCAAGTAATCCTAACTACTAATGGTAGATAATTGCTGTCGAGGGGGCAAAGCTTGCCCCATTGGTGGTTTGTGCAGTCCACCATACGAGTTTGATATGGAATCAAGGCGGATGGGTATAAGATATCCACTAGTTGGCTAACCTTGAACGTATACTAACCATATTAATCAGGGTTGTAGCCTAACCATATATCATGAACAAAATAGATAAATAATAATAATTGATAGTACTCCTATATATATATATCTTTATCTTTATTATTATAATGGGAGAGGGAGGCGTAGCCTGATTTTTCTAAAATTCATAAACTACGCTTATATAGAACAAAATTTTGATTCAATGTTTTACTTTAATGTGTTAATGTTTTACTGTATTTCCCAAACTACCCTTTATTTATTTAAAGAATAGAATCACAACCAATTGCGATTGAACTCGGGAAGAGTTCAATCGCACCCGTAGGTTAACACGTGTCCCTTTTAACTCCTATTAACTGTGGTTAACTCCTTCCTTTCACTCTCACGTGCTTTGCAAGTGCCAACTCTCCCCGAGTTCAATTGCGATCGGCTATGATTCTACTCTTTAAATAGATAGATGATCAAGGGATGGTTTGGGATTTAAAATAAAACATTAAATCAAAGTATTTTTGTTATATAAGGATAGTTTAGGAATTTTGAAAAAATCAAGCTACGCCTGCCTCTCGCATTATAATAGTAAAAATATATAACAAAAATTCAAACAGTGACCTTTCTGAAAATAATGTTTGGAGGGAGGGTCTTGTTTAACATGATATGTAGATGAGTGTCCTTTCTCACATATTATTTTGGTGGGCTCCGTTTTAGGGTTTCGGTTTTTTATTATTTGAGATTTTTCTTTTAGGTGCGCTTTTGAGTTTGAGTTGGTTCTTGTGTTTTTTTCTTTTTATGGAAATCAACTATATCATTTAGCTACTATCCATGTCAGGTCAGGGGGGTTAGGTGGGTTAGAATTGAAGGGTGGGCACTCAACCGCAACACCAGACTCGAACACGAGTACCCAGGCGTGTGAGTTGGTTCTTGTGTTGTCTGTAGGAAATGAGAGCAAAGTACACTGCCACTTCCACTTTTCTCACTCTCTCTGTCTTTGTTAAGTCTTAACTGACACTTCTCCTATCTGCTTTGTCTTTTCTTCCTCGGCCTTCGAGAGAGAGGATACAGAACAGATAGATGGATCCATCAAAAAGACACTTCCATTCTCTTCCCCCCAAAAGAAAAACATGAAGACCAAAAAGAAAAAAGAGAAATTAACAGACAGACTATGTACTACAACCAGACTCATCTTTATATAATAAACACTTGTTTCCTCACCAAACAGACAAACCAACAAATGGGACTGGGGAAAGAGAAACCCAGATGAGTTATAGTAGTGTTCCTAGATAAATGTCTTTTCTTCTGTATGGATCCTTTTTGCAGCTTCAATGGTCATCTCTTCCATTTCTACTAAAAATAGAGAAGAGACCTTTTCTTTTATAGGAAAACCTTTCAACACCTCTACCGCCATTACAACAACATTTTTTTTTGTTTTTAAATTTTCAGAGAGGACCATTTGAGAGGTAGCAGCTTTCAGTGATAAAAGCAAACAACTTTTCAAAATTGTGGCTTTTTTTTTTTTTTTGGAACTCGGGGCGTCTCCACCACCACATAGAGGAGTTTTTAGTACTTGTCCTAGAAAATAAGCATTTTCCTTCCTTTAAATGGAAGCTTTTACCAACACCACCATACCCATTTCCTCCATTGCTACACTTCCACAGAAAAAGAGAAACCCAGACCAGTGGTAGTGATATTAGTGCAAAAAACCAAGCCTGTTTCTCTATATGGAAGCTTTTGATACCTACACTACCATGACCATCTCTTCCATATCTACTACCACTAGTAGTAGTAGCAGTGGTTGTGGTTCTACAACCAATCCGTGGATGGACAGTAGGATATGGAGTAGGCTCCCTCGGTGGCTGATCGACCGGGTGATCGCTTTTCTCTCGCCGCCGGCCTTCTTTCGAGTCCGATCGGTTTGTAAGCGATGGTATGGGCTTCTTTTTTCCGACAGCTTTCTTGAATTGCATTTAAGCATATGGTCACGTCGCCATTGGTTCTTGTTCTTCAAGCGTAAGAACCTTAAGAGCTACATCTATAGGAACAACAATGGGAGCAGCCAAGGTGGATTTGACGATCATTTGGCCAATTGCGAAGGATATCTCTTCGATCCTTATGAGGGTACATGGTACCGTCTTTCATTCGCATTGGTGCCATCTGGGTTCTCTCCGGCTTGTTCTTCAGGGGGGTTAACCTGTTGGGTCTCCGATGATGCTGGTCCCAAGAGCCTAATTCTGTGTAACCCACTTCTGAGGTCTTTCTCACAATTGCCTCCCACACAAAGGCCTAGACTCTTCCCTTCGATTGGTCTAAACGTGAACAACTCATCGATCAATGTTGTTGTTGCTGGAGACGACATGGTTTCACCGTTTGCAGTCAAGAATTTGACATCAGAGAGCTTCCATTTCGATGGTGGGGAATTTTATTCAATCTGGGGCACCACTTGTTCTCTCCCAAGGCTATGCAGTCTTGAATCTGGGAGTATGGTCTTCGTGAATAATGGACGATTCTACTGCATGAATTACAGCCCATTTAGCGTATTGGCTTACAATGTCGAGGCAAATGAGTGGTGCAAGATACAAGCACCAATGCGAAGGTTTCTACGATCTCCGAGCTTGGTCGAGTGTCAAGGGAAATTAGTATTAGTCGCAGCTGTGGAGAAGAGTAAGCTTAATGTGCCGAGAAGCATGAGGATTTGGGTCTTGCAAGCTTGCGGAAGAACATGGGTGGAGGTCGAGAGGATGCCGCAGCAGCTATACGGTCAGTTCGCGGAGGAAGAAGGCGGTAATGGGTTCGACTGTGTCGGTCACGGGGACTTCATCACCATTACGATTCGAGGATCTGATAAGGTTTTACTCTTTGATTTCTATCAAAAGGGGTGGCACTGGATCCCTCCGTGCCCTTTCATCCATGGTAGCAGTAGTACTGGTAATAGAGAAGAAGATGGTGGACTACATGGCTTTGCTTACGAGCCTAGGCTTGCTACACCTGCTATAGGTCTCCTCCATCAATCTTCACTTGCCTCCTTTCACTTTCAGTCCTTCAACGGCTAGTAGGTTTGAATTTCGTATGTAGTAGTGATAGGAGTAGTAGTAGAAGAAGAAGAAGGAAAATGGTGTTTGATTGCTTTTGCTTGGACATGGCTTAGCTAGAGATGTATTTGTAATCAGTTTGGTGTTTAGAGATATGCATAGTAGACTATTAGTGTTTGTTGTTTCTTCATGTCAAATATGCTAAGGGTAGGATGGAGGAAATTGTGGAAACCATAGCCACAAGATTTGTTATGAGATTATTAGCTCAGAGCATATCCACACGTTGACTCTTACTCTATATAACTAGCCTTTCTACAAATACTTGTATCATCTCCTCCAGTTGGTGCTAGCGAGGAGGGTAGCGAGGAGACCGCCATCACCCACTCCTATGGCGCCACATGCAGGGGTTATGGGAGTGGGTGCTAGGGTTTACCTTCCAATGAGCATGATGCTGTTAAGGATTCGTTTGTTTGCACGTAAATACTTTTGAGATGAATGGGCAGCATGATGATGTGAACATAGGTATATTGTCATTTTGAAAAATACACATGATGAGCAATTTAGTTATATTAAAAAAATATATGTGAAGAGATGTATGTTTTTCATTTCTATCTTAAAATATAATTAACGAATTTTTTTCTTATTTTTTAGAAATAAATATAAAGGGAGGTACTTTTATCATATCTTAATATATAATTAAAATATTGTAAAATGTAGTCATTTTTCGCAAAGGTTGATGTTTTGACATAAAAACGTTTCACTAATCTTTTTACATAAAATATTGTAATTTTGAAAGATTTTACGTGGTGCATTACGCAATGCCATTTGCAAATCCACGAAAATGTTGGGCATGTTTAGGTTCAGTTGCCCATAGGAGGTTAAATAACCCTCAAGTTCCCAATTTGTTTGTTGCATCCTTACATTTCCCTCTTGTTGAAAGCGAGATATATCCTTAGAGAATTCAAAGGTTAAATTGATTTCTAAGGCTATCTCATTAGCACCTGTGATGAACGATTGCTAGGAACCTCCCCTCCCCCTTCGAAAAAAGTAGGGTTGCACTCAAGTCAAGCTAGCTCGATGGCTTGACTCAGTTCAACTCGTTTCTTAAGGTAACATTTTAGGCTCGAACGAATTAAGCCAATGGTTTTTTTTTGAGCTTGAATGTTTAAACAAACCAAACTCAAGTCAAGCCCTGTTTGATTCAGGTCGGCTTGAAGCTCTGCTCTTTTAGGGCTCGGTTTGGCTTGAGCTTGACTGGGCTCGAAATATTATATAAATATACACACAATATTTGTTGATAATGTTAATCAATATAATATTCTTTAAATTTCTATATTATAGATTACAATAATTTTTTCAATAAATAAGTTTAAGAGATAATATTAACAAAAAAAATTAAGAAGTTAAAAGCAGAAACTCAAATCTAAATCTATATTCTTTAGATCGAACGACTTCTCCCAAGTCTTGTTTTCGTATATGAATGTCACGGCCCAAAATCACATCTTGGTTAAAATAGAACTTGGACTTGAAACATTGCATTGGTACTCTGACATCTCATTCCGAGATATCTTATCTTAACAAGCATATAAGGCATACTAAAACATGAGCATAAAAATTCTTTAATTGATCATCATCAAATTTCATAATACCTAAAACAATTGAACCTTAATAAATTGGAATCATCCAACAAAATCTTAAAATCAATAACTTAACCCTAAGCATCCCTCCTTAAATAAATTGATTACAATCTTTTAAAATCAAAGTCAAATAACTAATGAATCAGTAATATCGATATTTATCCAAATCATTTTCCTCCTACATAATCATCTTTTGGGTTCCTTGAGGTACTCTTCCCCTACCCAAGGATTGGCTACAATTTCTGAATTTAAACTTGCCGACATAAACATATTGGCTGAGCAACGAAACGCTTAGTAGATATAAATTAAGTCATAGCTAACAATTTCATAATACACTATGTGCATACTTATCATGCTTCACATAACATGTCTTATCTTGACATAACATGCATACTTAATATGGCACAACATACATAATTTGAGTGCACAAAACATGTGAGCATACGCATCTTACTTACATACAATACTTTGTGTGAACTTTGACTTATCAGAATGTATTTTGACTTATTAGAATGCTCTTAGACTTATCAGAGTACCCTTAGACTTATCAAAATGTACTTAGACTTATCACTTGTGAGTTTGTCATACTTGTGCATTTATCAGATTTGTGAACTTGTCTTACTTATGAGCTTATCTTACTTATAACTTATCATAGGTGTCAAACATTCTATTAAACTACGCCCTATATCACAAATCTAGTGTCATCGAAAATCCATCATAGCGTCTCATACCTCCATGATAAATAATCTAAACACAAAACCATAATTTAAGGCTTGTTTACCAAAAATAAATCACAACATACATCATACATCAATGTCTTATCAATTCATACTTATTACATCAATACATATAATAATGTAACATGTTCATAATTTATAAAGCATATAAACATCATATTCATGAACATATAAATCATTCTTTTATTCACAAAATCATCATGTATATAAATTTATATGCCAATAACATGATAAACACCCATCTTATGATTCTTTACATACTTAAACATTTTAGTCTTATTTAATAACATCCCTATATGCTTGCAAACTCTTATTCTTAATTTATAAAAATCCCTACATGCTCACGAATCCCCCTTAAAACATACTTGTAAATCCTTTTTTATTTAAATAAATCCCCACTTGCTTACAAACCATTAAAACATACTTATAAATTCCTATATTTTTAAAAAATAAATCCATCTAACCTTTAACACATCCCTACTTTCATAAATCCTTCCTCTTAAATAAATATAACCCTTAAAATCCATTCATCTACTTAAAAGCTTAATCTTAATCATGCTTATTCTTAATCTTACTTGAAATCTTAATCCCTTGTTCTTAATCTATTCAAGCTTCTTAAATCTTCCTTTAAATCAATTATCATAATACCATTAGCTTATGAAAAATATAGCAAACCCTCAAATGCTTATTCTTGTTCTTTCCTAAAATCTTACTCTTAATCTTATACTCAATTAATGATTATAAAATCATGAACTTAAGAAATTATGTATATCAAACATCATCTTATTCTTATTCTTATCTTAAAATCATATTCTCTTTCTTGAAAAATCATGCTTATGAGATCATTAACTATGGAAAATATATCACACAATCAAAACCATGTTTATTCTTAATACTTACATACTTATCCGTCCCTTAATCTTAACTTAATAATGGTTATGATTCAATTAGCTTAAAGAAGTTATATCAAACATTTTTTGATCGATTCCCTACAATCAAAAGCTTGCAAATAGATCCTTTCTCCATGAAATACGAAGATCTAACAAGAAGGATGCTCCCTCGATCATGATCTTGCCTTCTCCCAAGCTTTTCATTCTTCCTCCTCCAGCCAAGAGTTTTCTCTCAAAAACCTAGGTTTTCCTTTCTTCAAAATTCTAGCGCTCTTAGAATAGATAAGAAACTCTAATCTCATGTATTAAGACCTATTTATAAGGTTTACCTCGGAGATTTCCCATTTTTTCACGAAACTGAGCATTTTTCCGAATTTCTGTGCGTAGCCGTTCATCGCCGTAAGTGGTTGTTCGAACACCTGACCTTCTGTCTTGTCCGTTCGAAATCCCAAGCCACCCGTTTGAACATCCAACCCTAAATCACCCTATTTTTCTCTATTGCACACCGCAACAACTTACCTTTCTCCACAGCACCAGTCAGAGAGGGCCATGGCCCCCCCAATTTTTTTTCAAAACCTTTCTTAGGTTTGTATAAAATAGTGGGCCCTTCACAATTTTTAAATATATTTAGTTTAGTTGGCCAGCCCAAATAATTTTGTCTTATATATAGTGCCCCCCTAAATTTTTGTCTTATATATATAGTGGGCCCCTAATTGTGAATATATATGTTTATGTTAGTGCTAACTAAGTTCACTCACTCTTAAGATTCACCCAGTCTTAGAATTTTGAGTGAATTGTAACCGGTTAAAGTTCACTCAAAACTAAGATTAAAATTCACCCACTCTTAGGATTCACCTACCTATCCTTGGTTTTAAATTAAATTATTTAGTCAATTTTTACCAGGGTTTGAAAAAAAAATCTGGTATTTTTTCTAAAAACCAAGGATAGGTGAGTGAACCCTAGGGGTGGGTGAATCTTAACACAGTTAAGGGGTGTCAAAAGGGACATATGGCGACCTAGAGGGCATAACCAGAAAAAAAAAAAAAAAATAGTACCCCAAAAATTTTTCTACCCCCCCTCTCCCCAAATAAAAATTCTTGGCTCTGCACCTGGCACCAACAACAACATTTAATTTCATTTAACCCATAAACATCAATTACCGAGAAAAATCATCTAAAATTACTAAAATCAAATTGCTAGTAAATCAAATCTTATTTTCCAGTTTTAGGTCGAAAACTAAAATCCTGCCCATTGTAAAAATGTTAGATTGTCAAATAAGCCAATCTATACATAATAATAAAATCACATATGTTCATTTAACCCATAAACGTCAATTACTAAGAAAAATCATCTCAAAATTCAATTTTTTTGCTAAAACAACCTACTTCCTACAGTTCATGCAATTCCTATACTTAGTAATTTTAAATTAACTTAAACTCATCAACGAACATGGCATCACATGTATGACCTGAATATCGAGAAATAAAATATAGGTCTTTACAATGAATGTATAAATTTTTGTAGTTTCTTGTAATATAAATTATTAGTAAATATTTTCATTAAAATTATGTAAAATTAAAAAAAAATTATGAGAATCAAAGCTTGAGCCAACCCGAGCTCAGGTTGGCTTAAATAAAGTTCGAGCTTGATCAAATTTTTTCATGCCTAAACATTCAAGCTCGAATCAAGCTTAAGCCGAGCTCGAGTATGTTCAAACCAAGTTCGAACTTGGCTAAGCTCTGCTCAACTTGGCTCAAGTACACCCTTACCCAAAAGAATTGGGTTGTCAAGGAAGTTTTTCTTTTAATCATTTATTATTATTATTTTTATTAGACACAAGATCCTCTCTATCTAGAATTGTTACCGGCTCAAGAGGCACCACATATCCATGTGTGTGTCAACCATGATTTAAAATATCGATACGTATCGACCGATACAGACCGATATGTATCTTATTTGGAGCTACCTGATACATTGGTACATTGGAAAAAAAACTCCACCGTATCGGGCCGATACAGGCTCGATACACTCGATACGGGGATTTTTCAGTTAATTTTTTTTCTCCTTCTATTTACACTAGGATCCACAATACTAAACCGATACACACAACTTATTTACATAATATATTATTAAGTAAATGATTTTACTTTCATTTACTTTAGATATTAATATGTAAATAAGGTTATCCCCTTGATTATGATGCCCTAGCCCAACCCTACTTATCAGGAACCACTAGTTATGATGCCCCAACCCAACCCTACTTATCAGGAGCCACTGGTTATGATGCTCAGTCCCAATCTTCAACTGACAATTATGGACAAATCACGACTCAGTAGCAGACATATGTACAAATGTACCTAGAAATGTACCGCACAATATTGACTTGGACACAGTGGTGTCATCATGTCTGGACCACTCATAATGTATCATTATACTCAATTCCTGATCTCACAATAATAGAGTATAAGCCAACACGAAGCTCAATGTGATATTGAGCTTCAATCATGTATGTAATTTGATTTGTGAATACAGGGATCTATGTATTTTCATATTTTTGATTTATAATTGTAAGTGAGCTTCTATCACTTGGTTAAGTAATTATGGTTTGTATTTTCATACATATTTATCAGCGTGCACGCCTTTTTTAACTTATAAATTTGTTAACCCTCATATGTATGATTATAAATGTAGTTAGAGGTCTTCATTTAGTTTGTTTTTAACTTATATTTGTATTAAAAAAGATTTTATGTAAGATATCCAAGTTTTTTCTTGCATATCCAAGCTTTTTTTAGCGTATCCTGAATTTTTCCGCTGTATCCAACTGATACGATACCGATACGCCGAAACATATCCTATTTTGGACTTACCGATACGGTGACCGATACCAATATTTTGAACCATGGTGCCAATTGAGACCTTGGTTTGTGTGTATAATGCCTTAATTGGCACGCACAGAAGTATGTCATACCTTCCGATTGTTGCTGGCGGTCTCTGCGGTCTCTTCGCCAGCAACAACTCCCGAGTCTTCTTATTATTATGTTTTTCAGTCAAATGACAGAAAACTGACTGAAAATAAAACTTTTGCACACACTGCACACAACTTCTAGGATAGAAAATTTTACATTTTTCATGGTTTGTCCCCAAAACAAAAGGATTCTAAATGAAACTAAAAAAAATCCTCAAATAGAGACAGCTAAAAATTCCAATCAGTTTACTGATTTACAGATTAAAACTAAAACCAGAACTTTCAAGATAACAGGTAGTGAGAATGAAATCGCATGTATGATGATATAATCAACAGAAAGGTTTTTGTAGGATCAATGACAAGCAGAGTTAGGTTTTACTTTTTCATTTACTCATACAACACATGATCAAGTAGAGTTAGCATTAACTAGTGCAAACTCCCATACACTTGACACGCACACATTTAGGATCATATATAGTTAGAATTAACAACTCGCCGCTTGCTCCAAAGGTAGGTGTGACCTCTCCTTGGAGAGAGGTCTCGGGATCTAATCCCACCGGGTGATAAGTAGCAAGCGTCCCACTCCCCACTGCTAGGTCGAATAGATACTAACACAATAACTAAGCAATAAAAAATAGTTAAAATCAATTCTCGTAGACCCATACATTCTACAGACATACAAATTCAGCCTATTATGTAAGAGTTGGTTTAACTCTTGCATACATTCCTAGAATATAGTTGCTTCTGCCAACTAACATATGATCTAATAAAAGTTATCTAGATTAGATTAAAAAATAACAGTTAGGTCTTTGTTTTACAACGGATTGATGAAGTCAATGTTTTTGAGAAAAAATATCATATACCTACTCTCATAAAACATACAAATAAACACTTATTTAAGGGACATTTCCAGTGGGACGGATACTTTGCAAATAATATTACCATAAATGATATTGACAAAAAGTATTAAGGACATAAAAGTCCATTTTAAGTGAATCAAATGCAGATATGCACAAATAAACCTTTACCCATTTTAGCACTATAAACACACCATTTTTGCACATTCTACTCACGGTTTGAAATTTTGAAATATCGTCGATATTGATGATATTTCTCAATTTTGCAGGGTTCGATATATATGTACTGGGTATTATAAATTTTACTAAATATCCTACGATATCGACGTTATCAAGGAATATTTTAGGAAATGTTAGTTTTTAAGCTATAAAATAGAGTCAAATCATATTCACAGTTTATTTAAGATATTTATATGTAAATAAGGTTATAGCCCCATTTAAATTCAATAAAAATTATCTTAGATCCAAATTCTTGAAGAATAAAATCAGATTTCCAATTTAAGAACAAAATCCACTTTTTAGTGCCCTTTCAAAATTTTAACTTTCAAATGCTAATTTATTGCTCAAATCTTAAAGTTTCATAAATTCTACCATATCAAAACATTACTAAAACTCAAAATTTCCCTAACTCAGAACTTAAACTCGGAGGGGTAGCTCAATGGTCGGCGAACCGTAAACTCAGAGGTCGGTTGTTCAAGTCCATCTCTTAACGCCTCATGGGGCTTGTGGTGTGGGTCTCATGGGAGTTAGCGGATTAGTTTGGCATTTGCTGAGATACCCCTAACTTGAAAGGGGGAAAAAAAAAACTACTAAAACTCAAAATTTTGGTGAAAAAAGTCACATATTTTAGTCTTCAAAAAAATTTTCATCTATAAGATCAAAAGTCAACTAACAGTTCAGTAGAAAAAGACTTACATTCAAGCTTTACAAAAAACAATTAACCATATTATGGGTACCCTCCATTTAAAATACTCTCAAATTTAAATTCCAAAAGAAACATATGAATATGTTTCTGGATATGAGTCGTACGGATGAGTATGAAGGTGTACAACCTTATGTGCAGTGTCAATGACCATGGTTCATCAGTACCCATAATATCCACTAATAGGAGTGTTGCAACATCTTGGACCAAATGGCTATTAACGTTATGTACATGAGTATACATCATTGTACCATAATATGATGAGTTTGGCACAATATTGTATTTATGTAGACAACTAGTATTATCATCAACCTAGTCAAGATAGAGATGACCTTGACCCTCCATGTAACTCCATGTGGTGTGAGCTTGTGGATGTACTTGTTTTGGTTGGATACTATACCATATTAATGTATTAATTATTATATATAAAACTGAATGTATTTGACTTAATTGTTATGTTTGATTGAGAAATGAGTGAAACTTTTTAAAGTTGCATTAATATTAGTGAATCATACATTATCGTCAGCGCACATCTTTAGCCCTCTTCTCATTGCATCTCTTTTTCACATTGTTATTTTTTTGAAACATTTGATTCTCAGATGTGTATTAACATTTATTTTAATATTTCCTGGAGTTTCACTGAAAAATCTATGTTTTTCATTATGTTTTTTCAATTTTTCTTCCACGTGCGATATTGTAGTCTTTCCATTCAGAACCTTGCCTCTACTCCTTTCCATTTTTTCAATTTTTCCTCCACGTGTGACGTATCCCCGATAAATATTTTTTTTCAAGGTTCGACATGTCATGCGATATATATCGACATTCAACCTTGTCTCTACTCTTTTCCATTTTCCCTTCAAAGGTCCAAGGAATCTACCCGAATAACCTTTATTATAACCCAACATCATACCCCAATCCAAGTCCAAATCCTAAGAGGCAAATGTTTTATGTTTGGAGCATAGTTAGCAATTCGTTGTACGGAAAAAATTTGGTACGGAAATTATTCAAGTATAATTTGGAATTTGCTTTCGGTGAAAAAAACGCAGAACGTCAAAAGTACGGTACGGAATTAATTCGAGAATAATTCGGGCCAATACTCAATAATTTGTTGAAAATTTTGTCTAAATATATAAAATTACATATATAAAACTTCTAAAAGAATGCATTAAATCTTTAGTTCATATTACAGAAAATGAAAAAAAAAAAGTGTAATTGGAGAATTAGAGAGAAAGAGAGAGTCGAACGTGGAAGGGAGATTGGAGATTGAGAGAGAGAGAGATAGAGAGTCGCTATTGGATGGGAGAGTAGTAGTTGCTAGCGTTGACAATACTATAAAGTCGGATACTCGGTTCTCAACTGTTGGCGGTTGGCTGTGCCATTGTGACAAGTGATGATTGTGAAATAGTTAGGGTTTGAGATTTAGAGAGAAAAAGAGATCGAGAGAAAATGAGGGGACTAAGTAATAGCCAATGAGTGCTTCATGACTGGTAGTTGACGACTATTAGTGACGTTGTGGCCAATGAGATAGGGACTAAGGTTAGAGATTGAGAAAAAGAAAGAAATCAAAAGAAAAAGAGTTACGTGCGCATGCAAGAAAGAAAAAAGAGGATTTGGGATTTATCTTACGGGTTTGTATATATATATATATATATATTATTCGCGAATAAGTCATGAACGATTCGTGAATAATTCACATATAATTCGTCTTACTTAAAAAATTCGCAAATGTTTACTTAGCTTTGATTAATATGGATGAATTATACGTATGATTCGTTATAAGTATTATCCGTGTATAATTCGCGTATAATATTACGGGAATTTACTAACTATGGTTTGGAGCACAAGACCCAGCAGGGCGGCGCCCCCAAACCATTTTTTTGGGTGGCTAGCTCAAGCAAGCAAATGATCAAATTCTGCTAAAACGTAGGAACTCACTCGAGCTTATATGGTTTCACTCAAGCATGATTTTCAATGGCATCTCGCTCGAGCAAGGCTAGGTTCACTCAAGCGAAATAGCCTCTATTTTGCTTGTTCATTTCGGCTGGCTTCCCGAGAGTTACTCACTCACGCGTGTTCAATTTAGATCGAGCGAGTATTTCAAAACTCATCATTCTCATTGGTCAGAGCTCTTTTTTGGCCACCCAATCACCTCCTTTCTCCTCACCAATCACTCTGTTATTCACTAACTACCCCAACTCTTGGAAATCATATAAATACCACCCCCCACCCAAGACATTGGACCCATTCCAGATAATTCTCAATCCAAAACCTTGAAGAAATCCTTGTAACCACAGGAGTCCTGGAAATTCAAGCCTTTCCATTCAAAAACAAAAACCTTTGAGTGAGGTAAGCCTAGGTTAGAAGCCTCGGGCTGTACCTCTTTACAAGGAAACTCCTCTTTGGACTCTCCTACCTTGGGGATTGAGGAATCAAGAAGAAAGGCAGGTTCCTTACCTACCCCCTTCATTCTCTTTCTCTTGTCTTAGTTAGTATATCATTTTGTTTTCCTTGTCTTTCCTTTCCATTTCTAGTTATCTTCTAGAAATCAAGAGGGCCTTCTCCATTTCAAAGCTCGGTGTGTCCTCCTATGCTGCATCTTGCAACATTGGGGGACCCCATGTGAAGAAACAGAGAAATTAATCTTTTTCCCTTCTTCTAGTGTATCGTATTTATTCTCTCTCGTTTTCTCATGAATGTGAATTTGGGTTGGCCCATAGTTAATAGTAAACCCCTGGGGAAGGTGATCTCCAAAAGACAGCTCCATTTTTTTTTATCTCAATTATGTATTACAGTGCATTTCGCTCGAGCCAGTGTGTTGGCTCAAACCAAGGTAAGTTTGCTCGAGCAAAATGGATTCTGTAATCAACCTGAGCAATTACAAAGCACCTTTCGCTCGAGCCAAATAAGTCCAGCTCGAGCGAGTATGTTCTGCAATTTTTCCTGATGCTCACAAGACCTCTTAACACAACTCGAGTTAAGTTTTAACCTTAGTTAAGTTTACTAACTCACCATTTGCTTCAGAATGAGGCTAAACTACCTAATAAAATCCAAATAGAGTTCAAAACATCCAAAATACAAATGGAATAACCTCAACATCCGCCCTCTGATAGAACTATACTGGTCTGATCCCACCAAATTACGTACGTAGGCAACCCTATTGGATCCAACTGTCCTCTAGGATAGTTTCCTTTCTCCTATTGATTTTTCATTTACTTAGCATAGTTTAATACCATGATTAATTACTTTTACAAATTTGATTTTTTAGCTTAGACTTAGGAATATGAAACCATCTTAGGATGGGAGTCCCGATGTGCCTAATCCCTTACCCAGAACTTAGATGAATCTCTCTGACTGGACTATAGGCCTTTATCCATTTCTATTAGGTTCTTATTTTCCTTTAAATGAATAAGTGGCGACTCCCAATAAAATATTTAGTATCATTCCTCTATAGGGCTCAACCCCAAAAGAAAAGATGGTAAATTCCTAAGCTCACAAGCACAATAATCTCTAAATAAGTAACCTTGAGATTACTTATTAATTGAGAGGTACAACCTCCTGCTAAATTATTTATGCGTTGGATTAGACATTTATCAAATAATCCTTTTTAACTCATTTCTAACTATGATTTATTAACACACATGAATCACCTAATTTCCCACCAATAAATGCTCATAATGAAACCATTTACCTAGTATTACAACTGAACTGATCCTATAGAGGTCTCATTTGCAGGAAAAGATCACTTACATCAATTCTAAATTGGTCAATTTAGATGAATCACATTCGTTAATAAAACTAATTACCATGCTCATAAAAATATACATATATGTGCAAGCTGTGCTAAAGAGTTCTATTAAGTGGGCCAGGTGCACAAAAGTAAATAGCTGTGCTATCATATCATAACCACCCATCAATCATAAAAATCTGCATAAAGACATATTTTGCATGCGTGTGCACAAATAAAAGAGCTATCAACCCTAAAAGTGCAGCCATGGTTCCCCCACCCATTTTATTTTTAAAAAACAACCCGACAAGTCTATTTTCCTTTTACAAAAGAATATCATTATTATTTTAAATTTTGTGTGCTTTGTATTCACAAATAAAAGATTGAGATTTTGGCACTCATGATTTATGATAGACCACATCACCCTCAATGAAAAAAAAAAAAAAAAAAAGGCAATACGTGCCTCTTGCCACCACATACATGAGTGTGCATGATTTATGATAGATCATCACCCACAATTAAGAAAAAAAACAGATGACTTAGAGCCCAAATTTCTAATTGAGCATAGGTATGTACGAGCTCAAACCCGATAGTGGGTAAATTGTGTAAGATCATAAAAAATGATTCTCTAGGTGGCGTCATGTATATAAACCCAGGGAATGATTATCTGGGTGGCATTATGTACAAATTCAGGTTTTCTACTTGATTGTCATTAGGGTGAGTTGGGTCACTATAAGAAATTAAGGTTTTATCCATGGTTTCAAACCGTGGGTAATATCATAGTTTCCATCGGAAATGGTTTTAACCACGGAATAGTAACCGTCGGTAGTCCGTGGTTGATATGAGCGTCAGTAAAACATATAGCCACGGAAAAGTAAACCGTCGATAAGTACTGACAAAAATATTTCTGTGGCTATTAATCAATATTCAATATCGTTGATAATCGTCTGTTTTTAATGTATACCCACAATAACACTGGCAAAAATCATTACGTGGCTATATATAATTTATACCAACAGAATTATTTCCGTGGGTATTAGTCAATCTTTACCCACGGGTATATTTCCGTGGGTTTAATTATACCAATGGATTTATTTCCATCAGTTTAATTTATACCCATGGAAATATAACCGTGGGTAATAATCTTTTTTTTATTTAATTCATTAGCCACGGTAATATCATCGTGGGTAATTACCGTTTTTAAAAAAAAATTGTATATAACGGTCATAAACATGTCCCCTGGTTATATCTTGATCATCTCAAATTTCTAATAAAAAAACTAAATATAAAGTATCAATCCACGTATACAAAAATAAATGAGTCGATCATCTCAATCTTCAATATTATGCAAATGACCCATCCACGAGGACAATCACAAAAAAAAGTAGGTCCGTGAAACATAAAGACATGCCATCAATGCTAGGTAGCCTTCGGTGGCTGAGTGGCGACTGTGTCATACTCTGAATATGTGGGCATATTATTCACATTCCGGCCTAAGCTATCCATATAGCCTTGCATTTGTGACACTATGCCTTGCAAGGAAGAAATCAAAGCCCCCTGTGACTATCATCGCCATGAGCGCCGTCTGGCGAGCCTCATATGCGGTTTCTCGAGCCTTGCTTGCTTGACGCATGCGTCGCAACTGCTCAGCATCTGTTGTGGCGCTTGCTACTCGCATCTCAGTTGGCGTGACCCCGTGCCCAAATGTATGCACATGCCTATGAGTGTTGGGGCCCATGACCTGCATAAAAATCTCATTCCGGGCAATACTGCTAGCACTGCTCTCAAGGCACTAGGTCATGATGTTATCAACCTACCTCTGAAATTCATAGACAACGATTCAAATCAAAATAAGTGGCTACCAAATTTTAGGCAATACGAACATTTTAACAGTGATAATACTATAGATTCCTCAAGGTGTATACATACCATCACCTCCGTGGACGTTGTGGACGTTGCATCCACAGAGGTCCTACCCCGTTTTGTATGAGTGACTGTCCATATCATCAACCGATCGGGCTCCTCTCCCTCGGGATGTGCACATTGCTATCAACATAAACAATTTACAAAATTAAACAAAGTTATATGGAATGAAATTAAAAATTAATAAATTAATTCGAACATGATAAAATTAAACAAAAGACATGCATCCATAGCTAATTTCATGCTCACAAGTGATGCTAAGGCGCTTGCTTATTTGGTTTCTTGCATCCTCTTCCCTAGCATCTTCCATGGGGACCTCAAGCGGTCTTAGAGTACATATCCAGCATCTCCTTCACATTTCCCTCTGTCCAATTCCAGTGTCCTGCTGTGCTTTAATAGATTGACCCACTCTAAAATATTTTATAGAGAGAGAGTAAAATGAAAGAATAGAAAGTTTCTTTTCAAAATATGCCCCAAGTTCCACAAAAGAGGTGATAGCATGCATCTCGTATGTTCCATTAGACAGTACATGCACATCTTCTTAGCTCGTCACATGTGTTCTTTGACACTCATTAACTGTGGTTAAAATTTATCCACTCTTAGGGTTAAATAATTTAACCCTTAATTTTTAGAAAATATCTTTTAAAAATTAATCGCATGAATGAGTGAAATCGTAACCAAGGTTATTTTTCTAAAAATTAAAGTTAAATTATTTAACTCTAGGTATGAATGACTCTTAACCATGATTAATGGATGTCAAAGAGGACATGTGGTGAGCTTAGGTGGTGTGAGTGATCAAAGAGCCACTTTTTGATTTTGTCCACAATTCTGTAATAAGGATTATGAATAGAAGAGAATCTACGGTTGCAGCTCTCTTTCCTTGTCCCCCAAATAAATAGCTGGAAGAACAGCATAGAGATCATTTTTATATCTGGAAGCATTTCTGAACCACCGGACCATAAGGCATTGAATGTTATCGCTAGGAGAACCAATAGTGGAACATAGGGATCCAAAATTTCTCCATAAAGGTTTCGCAATGTTACTCTGCAAACAAAGATGAAATAGAGATTCCACATTACCATTGTTATAACACGAGCAATAACTTGCCAGAGGGATACCAACCGATTGAACTTTTTGCATCAATGGGAATCGCTCCATACATCACCTTCCAGCGGAAAATCTGGATTTTCTTTGGGATAATAGAGTTCCAGACTTATTTACTCTACCCTTTTAAAACTCTGGAAGATCTAGTCATATCCCAAACAGATTTGATAGAAAACTTTCCACTTGGATTATTCCTCCATACAAAAGAATCTGATACAAAATATCATGCAGTTCTAATAGAAGATTTCATCGTAGTTGATAACCAAGGATCAACAAGGCTGAAGTCCTAGATGCCAATCGTATCCAACATATCGGAAATAAGAGGAAAAGAATTTGGGGTGTTTCAGATCATTGTTTATCTTCTAATATGCTCAGACAGAAGATAAGAAATAAAGATAAATTCAGTGGTGTTAAACCCAGGAAAGGCTACCCTTTTATTGAGGTTTAAGCAACCTTTCGAAGAGACACAAAGCCCCTTTGAAAGGTTTCCAATGGTCTAATCCCAACACTCAAAAAATAGTTCTTTATTTTAAAAATCATTTGGAACTTATTTAATAAAGTTTAAAGGAGCGAAAAACTAATTTTAGTTACGTTTTCTTTTACAAAAATGGGCCTGAAGAATTAAAAAAAACCTGAAAATAGGCTCACCTTTTTTGAGCTTTTTCTCCTTGATTATCGATCATTTATCGAGACATTTATTAGATAAACAATTTTTGTTATTACAGATTTGTTATTTCGTTATCAAAACGATGAAGTTTTTTTTATAGATTATCAAGATATTTATTAGATTAATGATGTTTTTTCTTACATTATAGCTATTTTTAGAAGATTATCGAGATTCGTTCTTCGATGATCGAGATTGTTTTTTAGATTATTGAGATTATTCTTAGATTATCATGTTGCTTTGTAGATTTTTGAGATTTTTTAATTAGCTTATCTAGATTATTTTAGATCGAGAAGACGAGATTTTCTTGGCTATCGATGGTTTGTTATCATATTATCAAGATTTTGTCTTAGATTATCGATATTTTTAATCGATTATCAAGGTATTTTATTCTTTTATTGACCTATTTCATTGAATATCGAGATTTTTAATAAATTATCGCGATTTTTTAATAGATTTTTTTCTGAATTATCGTGATTTTGTCTAAAATTAATGAGATTTTTGTTAGATTTCTTTAATTATGAAATATTTTGTTAACATATAAATCTTGTTCGGATATTGCAGATAATACCTGTTTCAGTAATTTGTTGTTATTACGAGGAATGAAATAATCACCCTAATGTTAGAGGCTATGTATGCAGTGGTAGGAAATCAAAATTGTTACAGTTATCTTCCTAGATGACGTATGAGCAACTCTTTGGGTAGAGTTTATCAATTAACTAGCACTCGACCAGAAAAGTATGCATGAGATTGGATTGAGGTTTATGTTTCCTACACCATTGCCAATCCTTCCCATTGATATTACAAACGATGAAGACCTATTGTCATTCTTTTCACAATACAAAAAAGTACAAAAGAATTATAAGCCGACATTATACATATCTAAGGTTAGGAAAACTATACCACGGTGTAGTTTGAATTCTGTGAGTTATGAAATTCAGTGTGTTCAAGAGACTATTGTTTCTCATATTCACGAGACTGTTGTCCTTGTTTCTGAGCAGATGGCATATGGTCCTTATTTTCCAATCCTTTAAATTGAACAGCCTTATTCATTAGAAAACTTGACAATTGGAGTTAATCAATATGCAAGTTTTGTGCCCAGCATATATGTGGACTATGATGATACCACGATGGACAACCATAATGAAGATTGTGCGGGTGAAGGTGATGCAGGTGATGAAGGTTTTGAAAGTAGTGAAGGTACTTCTGATGACGATGCCTGTGATTTTAATTGTGATTTGAATGAAGATGTAGTCTTGTATGATGGACTTCCCACATAGAGAGGCAACAACATAGTGTAAAACATGGACTATACACTCTCACACATCCCGTACGTGTGTTGATATTTGTAGTTCTTTAATGTTTGCTTTTCTTGGAGTCAGGCAAGTGGGGAATAATCAACATAGGTGTAATGATGTGGATCTTAGAGAGAACATAGTTAATCCACAAGCTCTTCCATTACCCTTGCCGACGTCGTCAAATGTGATTGAAGTGGATGACTATATAATTGGGATCCATCAGGATTTGGAACTATACTTGAAGATACTCATGAAATATCACTTGGGAAATTGTTTAAGGATAAAAGACGTCTACAGAATGTCTTGCATAGATATGCAATACGGATGGATTTTTAATTTAGGGTTATGGGTTCGAAGTATAAAGTGAGATACGAACATCAGATGCTAGATATCTCACGCGGAGAAATGAAAGGATATTTTGATCCTTACCAACTTGATCTTGTTGCCCCCGGCAACAAACATGCATGAACCATTCACAAACTGCTCTACAATAGTTCTTAGCAGATAACCCTAATTTTGGTTTAATAGTACGTCTAATCCTCCACAAAAAGTTAGAAATTCCGCATATTCTTTGATTCCAGTTAGTAAGAGGGATCTTGAACTAAGAAATAGATCCTAGAAGCTAAAAAAGGGTATCCTGAGCAATTGCAATAATTGGGTTTCTTTTTTCTTTCTCATTTCTCATCGAACTCGAACAAATCGGAAGATCAAATATTTAAAAATTGTATCTAGAATGACTGGAAAAGTGGAAACAAGACTAGATATAATTTGATCCGACTATTGCTGAGCAGTTTTTGGATATCAAATGAACCTCCCCAGAAGAAACTTGCACCTGGAGGTTGCGTGTGGCGAAGGTGAATGGGGCTGGTGTATTCAAAATAAAGACTTGTAATCTGCATCACTCTAGTGAATTTCCCTTAGCTAGTGTTGATCATCGATAAACAAATAGTTTCGTTGTGAGCAACATTGTCGCGAGACGTATTGAGGGACGTGTCACATATAGGGCTAGAGAGATTATTCATGATATATGGCAATAATATAGAGTTTATCACGCCCCAAAATCCCACCTTGGTCATAATGGAACTTTGGGCCTGTGACACTGTTTAAACCTTCTTAACTCTATATAAAACAATACTAAAATGCGAGTCTTCAAAATTTTCTTAATAAAATTGTAATAATATATAATAACAATAATCCATATATAACATGAGGTAATCATCTTATACAACCTGTGACCAATACTAACTTTACTCACAATTAGATCATAATGATCACCACAATATGATTTAAACTTAAGCAACATCATAATCCCAAAAGTATCAAGTGCCTACTATAACCCTATAATAAAACGAAAATCTAATAATATGAAAAGCGACTATCTAAGTCTACTCCTCCTCGTGGAGGTCACCTACTCTCCCTTCCTTGTACACTTCTTCAAACCATAGCACGACGGCTCACTCCGGCTCCAAATCTATCGAAAATAACAAGTCGACTGAGCATTAAAAGCGCTCAGCAGATATCCAGTCTAACCGACAATAGCAATAACTCATGTATATACATAATCAATATCAGATTCATGTGACAATTACATAGTCAATAACAGATTCATATAACATTTACATAATCGATGAAAGGTTCATATATATGACATTTACATAATCAACAACAGGTTCATATGACATTTACATAATGAATGACAGGTTCATATGATATTTACATAATTAATAACAGGTTCATATAACATTTACATAATCAGAGTGTGAAAAACATGTGAGCATATCATGGTTTTTGTGTCCATGTTTCAATTCAGTATCTATGATTCAATACTTGTAATTCAGTGTCAATGTCTAACAATGCATTATAAGTTCAGTATCCATGTTTCAATATTTGTAATTCAGTGTCCATGTTCGACGACGCATGATAAGTTTAGTATCCATGTTTTAGTACTCGTAATTTAGTGTCCATGTTCGACAACGCATGATAAGTTCCGACAATGCATGATAAGTTCAATATTTATGTTTCAGTACTTATAATTCAGTGTCCATGTTCGACACACATGATAAGTTCCAACAAAGCACGATGAGTTCAATATCCATGTTTCAGTACTTGTAATTCAGTGTTCATGTTCGATAACGCATTATAAGTCCCGACAACGCATGATAAGTTCAATGTCAATGCAGTGTACGTTCATGTCATACTTGTGTACTTGTGAGACTTGTAAATTACCACACATGTGAACTTGTACTTGAGTGTCGTGATTAATATTTGAATTGTTCATCACTTAGGTTCAGACCCTCGTCAAGAAACTTTGTCAGGATACATCTACCTGGTTAGAGAATTCCCGATCTAGAAGACTTCTTCTAAGTTTTGACCTACTCGAATATCAATCATCATACAAGATAGATAGGCATAATTTAACATTCGTGATTAATATTCGAACTCGATCATCCCTTAGATATCGATCTTCCGTCAAGAAACTCCATCAGGGTACATCTACCTAGTTAAAGAATTCCCGACCTAGAAGACTTTTTCTAAGTTTTGGCTTACCCAAATGTCAATCACCATACAGTATAAGTATGACATAATTTATCATGACAATCACAGTTATCATATTATCATAATTTTACATTTCCATGACATGAACAAAAATAGTAATATCATAACTCACTTTTATAAACACATTCATTCACAAACTACCCTCCCATCATTCATATCTATATTAAAAACTATATAAATTCATCTAACCCTTCCTCTATCATTTCTCATTATCAATTTCATAAATGAATAATATTAAACATCATTAAAACACCATAATAGTATAATCATGTTTAATCGAATTTACATTACATGCAAAACCCCATATCATGGATAAAATCCCTCATTCATGCTCAATGGAATTTATAACACATGTAAAACCCCCATGTTATTCAATCTTAACCTCGACATGCCAAAAATCATGCAATACACTTGATAATTTTTCCAATTAATGTTAAACATTCAATAAACCTACCTTAGTCTTGTTCAATCATGCATATACAATAATCTTCTCATTTTCATGATAGACATCCAATAATATTACTTAATCAAGTTAATTCATATTCAATAAAACCATAGACACGTTCAAAAGCTTCATTTCTAATCCATAATCCACAGGCCATGCTTAGACATGTAAATCATCTATTAAATCATCATTTCATCTTGTTTAAACATGCAAACATCATAATAGAATTAGATTAGAGAGGATATCGATCTCATCTCATGCTCAAGCTCATTAATTCATGCATAATCATGTAGATTTCTTGGAATTCCATAAACATTCTTTTTTAAACATATAATTAATAGGGATAGATTATAAATGATATCGACCTCATCTCATGCTCAAGCTCATTAATTCATGCATAATCAGGTAGATTTCTTGGTATTCCATAAACATTATTATTTAAACATACAAAACTTATAATAAGGATAGATTAGAAATGATATCAACCTTAGGGATCATTCCCTTCGATCCAAGTCGCTTGAGAATGCTTCTCGAGGCTTTGGGGGTGATCTCCAAGCCAAATCCTCTTTCTCCAAGTAAAACCCCTCTTGAAACCCTAGTTTTTTCCCCAAATCTCTCCCAAATTAGGTTTGGAACCTCTTTCCCCCTTCAAACCCTCGAATTAGAATGACTATTTATAATCTACAGGTTTAAAACCCCAGCTTTCGTAGCTTTTTAAAAATTTATTGTGTGACTTGCGATCGATCGCCCAAACAATGCGATCGATCGCCCACCAGGTGCAATCGATCGTCCACTATAGAGGGTTCCTGCTTTCTCAGCAACAAATAGCAACATAACCCTTTCCTCTTCAGAATCAGCTTATCAGCACACTTATTTCTCTTTAAAACATTTAAGTAAATATTCATCATTTATTTTAAATTTTAAATTAAAATAAGAAAGTAACCCCAATTTGGATTCAATAAAAATACTTAGAAAATCAAATTCCTGGTAAATTAAAATTTCATTTTCCAGTTTAGGCTAAAAATGATAAATTTTGTTAGTCATAAAATTTTTGATAGTCAATTAAACCACTCTAAACGTACTAATAAAATCACATATGTTTATTTAACCTATAAACATCCATTTCTGGGAAAAGTCATCTCAAAATTCAACTATTTATGTTTTTGCTAAAACCACCCTTCCTAAAATTTCTGCAATTCTTGTACTTAGTCGTTTTTTATTTTAACTTAAAGATCATTATGTGCCGAAGTATTAAATGCAAGACACGAATATCAAGATTATCATTTAATGTGCACAAACATTAAAACACGAAGTTTTGGGTCTCTATAAAGTTAATATGAATTACAAGAAACTGTGGAAAGATATGGAGATTGCAATTGAGAAGGTTAGAGGTTCATACGACCACTCATCTTCATAAGCATCTTAAAGCTGCAAATTGTAATTAAATAAACAAACATTCAAATTTATTATCGAACACAAAAATAAAACAAATGACTATAATCTATGAATAATCTCAAATTTCTATATATATAAAAATTTCGATAATCAATAAAATAATCTCAATAATCTACAAAAAAAAATGTTGATTATCAATGAATAATTTCAATAATCTATAAAATAATATCGATAATCTATATAATAATCTCGATAATCTACCACATATCTTGATAATCTATAAACAATCGCGATAATCTAAGACAACATTTGGTCCATTTGATATAAAAATCTAACTAATCTAAGACATGTGGTCCATCCAATATAAAAAGCTCGATAATCTAACTAAATAACTCGATAATCATCAGTCTCGATAACTTGTGTAAAGTCTTGATAATTTAAGGAAAAATCTCATTCACAAAACTATCTTGACAATCTAATAAAATATTTTGATAAACATTGAAAAGTATTGATAATCTATGGAATGTATCGATAATCTAAGAAAATATCTAGATGATCTATGAAAACAATCTCACGATAATCTAAGAAAATATCGAGTCCATTCGATATAGAAAATCTTGATAGTCTAGGGAAAATGGTCAATAATAAAAGAAACGATGTCGATAATCTAAGCAACTATATTCATAATCAAGGAAACTATCATGATAATCTACAAAAAATGTCGATAATCTAGTAAACTATGTTGATAATCATATAAAACACGTGCTAATTGAAAAAATGTGGTTGATAATCTTAAAATAGTGATGATAATCTATGAAAAATGCATCTAATCAAAATGTTTGTTAACTAATGACCCATTTTCAACACTTCTAATATACGAATTTAAAACAAGAAAAAACTTACTCTTGATGCATGAATGAAAATGGGAAGGTTCTTCTTCTTCTTTAAAAGTTTGAAACAACGAAATTTAAATAGTGGGTTTCCCCTTTTGAAGCTTCTTAATGTTATTTTTCTTTTTCTCTCTTTTTTCATCTTCTTCAGTAGGGGCTTATCGTCTTCTTCACAGTGTGTGGGAACTAAGAGTTGCAGTTCTTCATTTGAAAATGAGATTTTTCTTATAATAGTGCCTTTTGATCTAGAGGGCATTTTTGTCCGAAAATCATCATAGTCTGGAGTTTTTCAGCAGGTTCAGGCAAGCGACTGAAGGTTTCTACGCAGGCTGAACTACCACCTGCTGCCGAATTCAATATCGCAAATCACAGAGATGCTCCGTAGCAAAAACATGAACCAATCCCAGAGAGTGACGTTGCAGACAGATCAATAAAGACTGAGGAGATTGACTCAGGAACAAATTTAAGTAGGAACTTCATTGCAGAATTCATGCCTAGCCATTAATCAAGAAGCGATGTGAACGGCAGAACTTGTGACCACAGAAGATTCTAATGATTCATTGGGTGGGATGGCAGAACGAACACGTGCAACTGAGTCGCACGTATGTGAACCTACAGAAATAATTTGCCAAAAGATAAGCCTATTTAAGCATTTTTTTAAATTCTTCAGGCCCATTTCCATAAAATCACTTTTTAGTTATTTTAACTTAAGAGGGAACCTTCCGGGGGGGGAAAAAAACATAAGAGGGATAGTAGAGTTTTTAAAAAAATCTAGAAATCAAACTCACATTCAAAACAAGGTTTTTTTTTTTTTTTTTTATTCTTTTAAAATATCCAACAGACTCAGCCTGAAAATTGAAAATTCTAAGCAGCAGGCCAATGCCTAACTGCTTTGGCTCAGAATGAAAAGACATCAAATCAGCAAATGATGGGGAAGCCAAATCCTTGTGTAGGAGGGCTGGGGCAGTAGCCTGCTGGATGATGTGTGAGTGGAGATGAATGTGCTCTCTGCTAGAGTTTCCGGTATAAACGAAGGGCTGATTTTAGCGGACACTTTGTGATTGTGGCTTTACATACGGTCCATGCTGTTACTGCTGCCTGAATGGCAGTCTTTGAATGGTAGCCTTTGAATCCACAATCCAACCACCAATCCTCAAAGTATGGAGAGGACGCTGATGTGATATACCAAACCAAATTCTTGTTTCTGTAGCTAAGCCGCGTAACGGACATAGGTCCAAATCATCAACTTTCTTCCTGCATAAAGCATAAAAGAGAAGATACAGTCAAAAGTCCCATACATGCTCTCCACAAAAGTTCTGGGATTTAGGTAGCAGTGGGTGGCTCCAAAAATGCTTGCAAACCAAATACAATCCTGAGTAACCTAACAGACAAATCATAATCCTGGGACTCACTAGTAGTTCCATCTCACTAAAACTAAGACTTTTACAATATAAATAATAAAATCGTTTGGCCGTGCACAATAATAGACAATTTTTTTTAATAAAATTGTTTTTAATAACATCAGTTTATTATATCTTATAGCAGGGATGGTTTATGTCATTCAAAAAAAACAGATTTTCATTAGGAAAATTTCTTTACGCTAAAATAAAGCAACTCGTAAAGGCACAAAATAAAAAAAATCTCTATTCGATCATCTACTCACAATAAACGCACACTTTCCTCAAAATCACCAAAAGGTTAAACTTCATATTTAGACATGAGATATCTTTTTGTCCAAAGAAGTACAAGCACTACCAAATGGTCTAAAACTAAAAAACGTCTAACGGAAGTAGACAGACAAATAAACCCAAGTTAGAGATTTCAAACGGGACTTACTAGCTGCAAGCAGCACCATAGTAATACAAGTAGATGTCATTCTGGTACTAAACCAGCATTTAAATATGGTGTTGAGCAGTAAACACTTTTGACAGATGTCATGATCTACACTTGGCAGCCTGCCCCACCTTTGGGCTCTCCCTGGTAAATGCAGACATACGGAATAAAAGAAAGCAGATAGAATGAGCCATCCATTAGTCTTCTCAGCCACCAATAAAATCAAGACCAACACAGGCATGAATGCCCAAATTTCAAGTGACAAACAAGAGCTGTTCGAGATCCAATGCCATAATAACCCCTTAGATCACAGACAGTACATTGGGTTGATAGTGACTTAATTTATTACTAAAGATAATGACTTCAATTAATACAGGATGCCAAGGAGAAAACTTATCACATTAGCTTTGAAATGAAATCTGAAAAAGAGAAAAAGACCTTAACAATTGCTACTTCTCTTGAGACCACCCTAGTGTTGAAAGAATGCATCATGGAAATCCCAGTAATTGGTGGTGAGCTCTAGTTCTAAAAAGAATACATCATGGAAATCCCAGTGGTTGGTGGTGAGACCCCAAAACAACAATGCAGAAAATAAATCTGGGACTTGCTCTTTGTGGTTCAAGTACACAACTGTTTGAGAATGTTTGTTTCCCAAGAAAGATCGTTGAAGCAATATGGCTCGTGATTTCCCATGTGGCATAATGAAGCTACAAAGCCATTTGACCAGCAAGCCTGCTTTCAAATATCCTTCTGTCTATGGCTGCATTAACGGAATTCATCTGAAACAAGGAAACAATACTGAAAATCAGAATGGAACTGTGACAACCAATACTTCTCCACAGCCAAATCAAGTATTAAGGCTTGCTTCTAAGCAAGATATCCCGAACTTGTGACAGAAGCTGACCTGGGCCCAGTCTGAATGCACTGTATGATCACAAAAGATAGCAAGAAATGCTACAAATTGGCAAAACCCTGTTGGCCATTTTCTCGTTCCACTCAAACCCCCACACTTTGTAATCAAGCATAGGGAGAATGAATACCAACGAAAAATTAAAATTTTAAACAAAGCAAATACATACATTACGTTTTCGTGGGGGGCCGATGCTGGATTGAAGAGCTCTCGAGTCGATTGCGGAATGCTTGTAAGATTTATTAATACTAACTATCAGAAAAGATAATATGAATACCTACTTGAATCTTTTGATGCCCACAAAATCAGCAGAATTGCTTGGAAACTGGAGTGGCAATTAAACATAGAACACAATGCTCCATCAAGCAATATGGTTGGAACTAGAATGATATTTAATTAAAGGGACCATAGATAGCCATAGATTCTTTGAATGGTGTGCTTTTTTCACATGGGAACAAAATTCAAAGATCGCATCCATACAAAAAATTAACTCTCCAAAATAAAAATGGCGCAATATAAATCCTAACCATCCATTTCGATGTACAAAGCAACTTGCATATCGATTTGAATGAATGCGATTAGAGAGAGTTGAACTTACCTGGCTAGTTACATCATGCACCTGATACTTTACTAAGGACATTCTTCTTTCCTCCTGCATGTATTTTAAATGCATTACAACAACATAAATTTCATAACCGAGCAGAAACAGGTTCAAATCCACATTAACAATACATCCAAGAATTCAACTACCGGATTGGGTACCAAGAACTAACCATGGACATCGCTTCATCCTCCCAAACTAAATAGACTTCATTAGTGGATAGCTGGGTAGCAGGAGCTTGGTTCGTGATCACGGGAGGGGGTCCAATTGAAGGACCACCGGTGAGTGGACCAGAAGCATATGTACGTGAATTGAGGAATGTCCCAGCTAAGGCAAAGAAACGGGGAGTAGAAATCCAATGATTAACTTAAATCCAATTAAGTTAAACAAAAACACAACTTGGTTTAACATGTTTTTTGGAGTCCATTGAAATAGATTCAGAACACCCCCCAAACCTCTTCAAATTCAAATCATATCCTCACAATTTGTTCATTTAAATTAAAAAGAACACTTTTGATTCTCACATGCTGTCATTTGGAAGAATCAAGCATACATAAGATAGCTTCTAACTTGTATGGTACATAGACAACATATGTAATTTGATGAATGACCCATCTAAAGAAAAGAAATAAAGATAAAAGGACCAACTTGATATGACACGTTTTTAAGGAGAATGCGAAAACCAATGCACAGTAAAACCTAACTTCTCCAAATTTAAAATGCCTCGTAAATCATAGTCATTTATTTAAATTGAAAACATATTATTAACCATCACATGGTGTCATTTGGAAAAGAAGCAAACATTCATAATGTATTCTCTGCTAACAATGAGTAGAGCATAACAAAGGCAATGCATCAATCTCATTAATTGCCTATGGGATAAAATTACGTCAAGTAGCAGCGATCATTCCAATTAGCATTTTTATGCGAAGAACCTATCCTTTGAGAGCACTATTTGTGATTCAAGAACATGAGAACAGAAAACAAACTGCATGCCTGGTATATCAAAGTCACCTTCATAGCCCTCAATAAAAAGAAGAGAATCCAAACCTTGAATGCTCGAAGCATGGTGTAGCTATTTGACATAGTGGTGTTGACACTGGCATATGTGTCAAAAGAATTTTTGAGTTCCGTTGGAGAGCTTGACAGAATGGTTGTCGAAAGTGCTAGTGCGGAATATGGTGAAATTTGAGTTGGTATATTAGTATTAGTATTAGTGTTACCACTAATGGGAAATAAAAGTTGAGATACAGGAACAGGAGGTATAGATGAGGGCAGTCCAGGTGGAGTGATCGGAAATGATGATTGAATTGCAGAAGATGTGATGGATAACAGAGGAGTCTTCACATCCTGAATGGGAAATAAAGGAGGTTGTGTCAATCCCACAGGTGCAGCAGGAGGCAATGAAGCTGCTGGATGTTGTGGAAACCAAGGTTGTGGACGAAAAGGAACTGGCCAACCTGAAGGAGTCACTGCTAGTGTGTTATTGTAGCTGTAGCCAGACAAAAACAAAAGCAAGTCAGAAATGGTTCATGAATGTGCTTTCACTGTGCATAGACAGGATCACTTTTGCATATACTTGAGCAAGATGAGATAGCACATACAAAGGATAAATTTCTTGTTTTCCCTATAAAGAGTCATGACAAGCCCAGTCAACATAGAAAACAGATATTTATTTATCTCATTTACAGCTCTACTACAGTAGCATTTGATGCCTCTAATATCTAGAACTTATTTAACAAATAAGAGATTATTGGAAAATTATAGCATTTGATTAACGTCTAATGCCATCTCCACAAGTTTTAGAAGTAGAGGTTATTCCTCTAAAGTAAAAAGTGTTCAGTCCACTTCGTCTATTAGAACTAATTTGCTACTGTGGGTAGAGGCTCTCCGTCACATGTTTTTGTCAATTTTAGGATGATATTGTCCATAATAAATAATAATAATTGCTATTCTACCCTCCCATTTAAAACGACTACTACGCATCCTCTTTTCTTTCTTCTCATTCGTAAAGGGCTTCTGCCACTTTTTCCCTTGCTGCCACTGGTCTGCCATCCCCGCTGGTAAGTTGGTTCCCATTTGTTCTCATCTAACACTTTCTATCCATTCTAAAGCTCTGAAAAACCTCTGGTGCTGCTTCTAATATGGCATTATCTCTGCTACTTACCTATCTCTGGGGTTTCTATCACGGTGTCTCTCGCTACCACTGATCTGCCATCGCCACTGGTAAACCAAGTGATTGGAGGGCATTCTCAGGCATTCAAAATAGAACATTTTTTTAAAATGACATCTCATGCCCTTGTAATAACTAATAGGCTCTAATTTTAATGTTTTAAGTTTTAACAAACATGTTTGTAGGAAATAAGTACTTATTATACAGAATGTACCGAACGGAATTATTTTCTATAAATGCCTAAATTAAACAACTCTTATTTTTAGACCGAAAATAAAAGAATTTAATGGATTTGAATAGAGTTTCCAAACACTACCTAAATATTTTATAAAGGAAATAAGGCCATTGCCAAAAGCCAGATTCCACAGGATAGCTGAATAAGTTTCTAATTTATTCATGAGAAAGCCATCATATAGTGTGTTAATAGCCTATAAAGGTATTAACGTGTGAACATCTCAATTCAGTTGTACAAACACTAAATGTGAGGACGAAGATCTCAGAAAGTCAGAATATGAATCCCAGAGAAAGAGAAAACATACACTGATTGCATTGCACCAAATGTAGATTGTGGAGGAAGCCCAATGCCAACTGATCTGGGGAGCACACCATCAACAAGACCGGAGGACGGAATCTCCACTTTGGCCAATTTTGATAGGGCATTTTCATCTGCAAGATGTATGATACTCATCAAAAGATGCATTTAATTATAACATTTACTCCATATCATAATTCTCAATTTAACATCATCCCCACTATGTATTGCATAAGAAAGATTATAAATCACCACTGGAAAATTTGAGAGACTTTAGCAACAACTACTATTACATCAAATTGAGTGTCTTTTGTTTTGAATGAAAAAAGAAAGACACATAGGGTAATAGATAGAGATAAACACTAAGATCAGAAGCAAGAGGGGTAGAAAGTAGGATGTCTTTCAACCTACATGTGTTGCAAGTGCAGAAAAAATGCAGAAGAGTGGGACCCACATTTCACACCTAACAGATCTCCCAAGCAGATGAGCATAGCCATCCTATTTGTGTGTATGCTTCTTTTAGACTGTTGATTGTAATTTGAATCTTTCATAATCAAGCAATTGATAGAATATTATATGTTTAGGAACATCCAGTCTAATCAATTTTTGACTTGGGAGACCTCCTAGATGGGGCCATCAAATGGGAATTCCTCTATCTTGAAAAGAGAATGCAGACTGGTATGAACACCTTTATTTGCACGCATTTGATAAGAACCTTCATGGGGACCTGAGTTGTAACTTGTAGCAACCGTATAAGTTGAGGTCACCTTTTTTTTTTTTATCAATAACTCATCTTATTAAGAAAAAAGAAAGATACAAGAACAAGGCAGAAGCCCTTGGAGTTTACAAGCAAGTAAACACTGCCCCAACCAGACTTTACCTGATACCTTCCCGTCCTATCCTCATGGAACTAATACAAAATGTCCTGGATTTCCTCCCTTGAGCTATGTAAGCCTACCCACTCCAGAACTGCCCAACGGACTCGGCTACAAATCCGGGGTGTTGAAACCGATGTGTCTTCAAACACCCTGCGATTCCTTTCTAACCAAAGGGTCTAAGAAATAGCCCCCGGAAGCACTCCCCAAATCTCCTCGCGAACCCCCGGCCCTCATTCCCATAACCAACATTCTAGGAGATTACGAAACAATGAAGGAGTTACCCAAGCCTGCCCCATGCGAGATAAGAAGTAGTTCCACACCTCCAATGCTACCGGGCAGTGCAAAAGAATATGATCTACTGTCTCTTCTGCTTGATGGCACATGAAGCAACGATTCGCCAAGCTCCAACCTCTGTGCTGCAAATGGTCCCCAGTTAAAAGTTTGTCCAACGACGCAGTCCAAAGAAAAAAGGACACCTTGGAAGGTATCTCGGGGTGCCACAGTGCTCTATGGGGAAACGAGATCCCCGGGAACGAGGCCATGGACTGAGACAAATTGCTAACCGAGAATCGCCCTTGGCTACCTCTAGCCCACATTCTGCAATCCCTTAGCTCTGGGCATATAGAAACCGTAAGTTGAGGTCACTTGAACCACGGTGATATATATAATCCTTTTATGTGCATCAAAGACGTCATGCAGTTCAAGATTCATGTCATATGATTAAGCAAAATGTTGGGCAAAATAATATCAGTTATGCTTTATGGAGCAAAAGGGGCAACCAAGAACCGACTTACTCATAGGATGACTAGAGCCAAAATGAGGATGCTAAAATGGATGAGTGGAAAATTAGGAAAGATAAGACCAGAAATGAGCATTCGAGAGAATTTGAGAGTATCTCCAATATGGGATAAAATAAGGGGGAATTGATTGAAATGGTCGTGTGGCCTTCACTACTTTGTTTGTAGGCAACTAGGATTTTAAGAGTCTATGCATGTAGCTGGGTGGGTGCTAGAGTCAAACTGAAAGGCCTGCAAAGCTGCAAAGGAGATTCCCAAAGATTCCCAAAATTTATTCACAGGTGCAATGTATTTCCGCAAACGAGTCCTACGCCCATTACCGTTACGTAACGATTTCGGGCGTTACGTTTTGGTTTCGGGAAAAAGCCGTAAAGGCTAGGTTTCGGGTATCGGAGGCCACCAAAACCGTTACGTAACGGTTTCGACGAGTTTTTAAACCATGATCATAAGGGTAGATTCAACATTGTCATATGCATGTCTCATTGAGTGGTCTACTGGTCTCTCTTACATAGGTGAAGAAAAAAGTCCTGTGACAGTAGCCTTACGTTGATAAGGCTAATATTCCTTCTAGCTGGTATAGAAAAGGTTCTTAAACAAGATTGACATTTGCTCCAATGTCAGATCATATTTTGCGGAACTTCAAAACTTAAAATCATTTTCCATGTAATTTCCAGTGCATCATGTGTGCTACAGCACAAGAATTTAATGATACAACAGGGGAAAAAAAAGTTGAAACCCAATGTGTAAGGAAACTTGTTGGAAGAGTAAAATTGTTGCACAGAGACGTGCTTTATTGGTGTTTACTCTTTAGCATGGATACAAAGTAGATAAAATGTCCAGTGTAGTCAAAATGTCGGCCAGGTCACCACCTCACTTAGACAAGACCCCTAATTACCTAATCAAGCTCTAGGCAGGCACTCTTTTAGACAAGGTCGACTAGTAGATCCGAGGCCTCACCTCCCAGGCAGAACCACTAGTGACAATAGTGCCTGACAATAGTGCCCAAGACCCATGTGAATACAAAAAGTTAACACATGATATTTGACCTAATGAAAGGCTTATCCTAGGAGGCTCCCAGATCTGATTAGATTCCATTAGCGGCTAGACCCATCATGTGAAGTCCTCTTGTAAGGCTCTCTGGTGAAGCCCTTTAATAAGGTGAGGTTGAGCGGAACTGTTTCCTATGGTGAAAGAATTGTACAAAACACAAATATTATGGCCGACTGAGTGAAGCACACATTCACGTCAAATCTGTACTCAACTCGATCTACTAGATCCATCAATGTGGAGGCACAAATCGATTTAGGAAAAGATTCAGCCTATAAAAGGAAAAGTCTTGTCACTTGTGATACTTTATTAACTTATTTTCATTAGTAGCTTGGGCATCCTAAAGAGGTTAAGTACCATGCTTCCACCATGTAGTGCAAGCCCGCCGGGAAGACCAAATCGAGTCCAAGCTAAGGTGAATCCTGTAGAGAGTATAGTCATAGACCTCGTACATGGGAGGCTCCAACTCTCTCAACGAAGCATTAATGTTCCTCTTACCTGAGCGATTCGGCTTTCATCGAATATTATTACAGTAAAGTAAGTGGACATTTAAGTGGAAGGAAAACAGATATCTCGGTTGAAACAATATATTGTAGATAATGTTAGTACCTGATTACAAATAATTGATCATTATCCTCGTCATATGGATTACAATAATAATTGAACCTGCTGTTGTCCTTTCATAACTGAGTTCTTTTTCTTGGATAGGCATGCGTGATGGTTAGTGATTTAGCAGATAAAGATGGGTTATGAACCCAGGTCATGGTTTCAAGTTTCAACACTAATGAATTAGCATGTTAACAAGATGACATCCTTTTTTCCATCACTTAACTCTTATTTACTTGCATGGACTTCAGTTAATTAAAGAAATATACAAACCAGGAAATCAAAGGATCAAAAACCTAGAGAAATAGTAAAATAATAGCATTGATCGCATCAGGTCACTCTGTCTTATATAGTTTACACTTTACACCTACCCACAAGACATGATACCCCAACTAGTTAATCTAACCCAATATAGGAAAAAAAAATCATATCTAAGGAGCATTACCTTGATCTCCATAGTGAGTAGCTAAAACGTCAGGTGGGATGCCCTGCATTCCAAATATTTCAATTTCGGTTGATTCTCTATCAGGTTTAGCATTGGGAACCCTGTAAGGAGTATTGGATAAAGGAGTATTAGACGACGTATAAACATCAATAATACAAACGTATAACAGATTCCTGGAAAAAATGTAGAAGGAAAAAATAATATAATATTTTTTGAGAACTAACTACCCTTATCAACAAGAAGACAATTATTTTTTGATGTACACACATATTATATTATAGCCAATGAGTCAACTATATCGTTCGCATCATGAATATTGTGGGATAAAATTATGATACAGACTATACTAAACTCCTGCACATAGTTGATTTGATTAGCTAATCTCCATGGGCCTCCTGAGTCCCGACTCCTCAGAACCCGAAGAAATTGCATTTGGTGATTTATTTGGTTAAGTTTCTTGACCCAACCGGATCAGAAAACACTTTCCAGTTAAATTTCTTGACCCAACCGGATCAGAAAACACTTTTAAGTATATCACGAAGATAATTTAAACAATTTGACGCACTGGAGCTAAGCTGTGTCATGTGTGTCAAATCAGATTGCAGCCATAGAGGTGTAGTGTACTACTACGGAGCAGGATTTCCAGTCATAATGTAATCTTCTTGTAGTCTCCTTATTTCCTAACAAATTTGTCTTTTGTCATTGCAGATAACAAAATCGTCAAATCACATTGCCCCTTATGCTTGACCTTAATCGGTCATTCATAATAGGAAGGAAAACTTGAAACAAGACATGCAAGGGTTCAATATAAACACCCAATGGTCCCAACCATCTTTAGTGTAGTCTCCAATGGTTTGAGTTCACTCTCTTATGATCCCTTGCCCACCCTTGTACTATTGTTTCTTCACTTTCATTTATATATCACTATTACCGATTAAAAAAAAAAACTAAATAAATAAAAACACTCAAATATCAAACCCTAAGGTGCTGTTTGGTTTGCAAGAAAGTGGGTGCAAGAAAGGAAAGGAAAATGTAAAGAACTTTCCTGCAGATGTTTAGTTAACAAAAAAGTATGTGAGGAAGTGTTAAAAACAAGGGAATTTTAATGATTTAGTGGAAAAATGCTAATTTTCCAGCAAAATTGTAAGAGGCTTTTGCAGGGTGTGGGTAAATGATTTCCTGCAAAGTGCACTTTCCCAAACCAAACCCAAGGAAAGTGCAGTTTCTCAGAAAATGCATTTTCCATCTCGTTTTCTTGCTAACCAAACAAACCCTAAGGGCTGAGGCATCAAAACACTAACCTTTTCATCATTCATATTACAAATGCTTGTAAGGGTGTGTTCTTTTCGTGAGTATTTGAGATGGGTTTTTCAAAGTCATAGACTTTTAGAATGTATCTATAGAACCCTGGAACCAAGTTCACAATTATTGTGAATAGTGTCAGGGCACAAGTCTTGTAAAGGCCTAAAGCCTCAAATATAGTAATGATTTCATGTTATGAAATGAAATAAGGGTTTTTAATTTAGGTAAAGTATATATGGTGTGTGTTTTGGGTGTTAAGGACCCAAAGGAAAAGGAGTATAAATACTCTTGCAGTGTGGAAAAAAGGCCAAAGGGGACAAAAAAGGGGCAGACCGGTCGACCACTAGTGGACCGTTCGACCCCTCCACTTGACCGGTCGACCACTCCCCCCACTTTTTGTATGGGGTTTTTTGGCAGTGAGGGTCCAAAGGACCAGTCGACTGCTCCTCTGCTTTATCCCTTAACCGACCTTCCTGGGATATTTTTAGGGTATTATGGGGTTTTGGCAAACCCCAAACCCTTATAAATAGTCCATTTTGTGGGCTAAGGGTTTACCAAACCCTAAGGGAGTTTTGAAAGGGATTTTTGAGAGAGAAAGAGAGAGAGAAAGCTAGGGTTTGTGCCTAGATCAAAAGTGAAGCTTGGTTTTGCTTCTCCAAGTCCGGATCTCGCTTCCTAAGTGTTTCCAAAGCGTTTGACCGTAGGGAATCGGTCCTTAAAAGGTAGATACAATCTACTAGCTACTCTTGTTGTAAATCCCTATTGAAAACCAATATGAAATCCATGTGTTTGAGGTGAAACTAGTAGGAAATCCTACTAGCTAAGTTGTGATGATTCTATACTTAAAACAAACATGGAAAGTGATGTTTTGATGAAACCAAGTATATTAATCTATATGTATGCCTATGTTATCATTTTGAATGAAATTGAACAAGCATGTGCTATATGTTAAGTGTTTCATTGTATACCTTGTCACTCACAATTGCCTATGAACACGTATATGCATGATCGAGCTTTTGTACATGCATGTGTATCTGGAAAAGCAAAGTAAAAGTGATGAACAAATTAAGTGGTTATGGGGAGGATGTTAATGGACTCTACACCATTCTAGGGTAGGCATTAATCATTTGATCTCATGAAAATATAATAAGTGTATTGGAAGGATGATAATGGACTCTACACCATTCTAGGGTAGGCATTAGTCATCTAATTCTAAGTATAAGTATGTGCAAAGATAACAATGGTGAGGTTGGTCAAGTATAAGTAAGTGCTAGCATATCAAAGCATTCGTCCCCGAGCTTTTAAAATCGACAGCCCCCAATAAAAAAAACAATTCATTGTTTTTCCATTTGTTCTTCGTTGTTTTTCCATTTGATAGCTAAGAGTTGCCCTCGCCGGTGCCATTGCCGGCTACTTCCGAGACTCCGTCACTATTCACAGTCGTCTCCGTCACCATCCACGGTCGTTGCCGTCGGTAAGTTCTCCTTTATCTCTTCCATTTTTCCTCCTCTTTTTCTTCAGTTTGTCTGTAATTTTTTGATTCATTCTCTTTCTTTCATTCATTTTTTGATTCATTCTCTTTGATTTAATACCAAGGGTTTGCCATTTCGTTGATAATCCAAATGGTGCCCTGAAATTTCTAGGGTTTGCCTTTGTTTGACTTTATATGTATCTTTGATGCTCTAGTGGAGTTTGGTGATAGTAGTAGAGGAAACTGAGGGATAGTTCTTCTCCTTCAAGAAATAAACCTCTCTTTATGCTAAACAGGTGTTTGTTTTTATGCTCATTAGAATATGTTTAGTGTTGTATTGTGTAGAATCAAATTCAAGTTCTTCTGTTTGTTGGGTTATTGTTGTTGTTTTTTGCATTAGGTTTTTGAGATAATAAGAAAGCGGGAAGAGTCTTGTTTGGCTGAATTGGCAGTCGAAAAAGTTCAATTTCAAGCCATGCAATCCCAGACAGAAATTGTGAGTGTTTTTCCAGCTCACTCACTTGCATAACATTGTTGAAATCATTTTGTTTTACTAGATCATTGCAATTATGATTCAATTTGGTTGAATTGTGTTTATAGAGTAATGATTGATACTCTGAACTGGAAACACAATCTCATTCGTCGCTAAATATTACAAATAAGAGAACAGTTAACCATTTCACATGTGTAAAAATACATCCACCTGATCTAATTATTTAATTTTTGGAGTTGAAGGCAAGATAACTTGCTAATGGAGGATGAGGAAGAGGGGCTTTTTAAAGTGATAGAAGCAAAATAAATCCTTATTTGTAGCTAATATTTTATAGACCCACTTCTCGAGGTACAAAGCCTTTAAAAAAATTGTGAATCAAAAAAATAAAGCAGATACTTTGTGCATATCAGTACTTCAGTGTTTTGTTTTAGTTTTCTCCCTTTATATATCTACAAAGTGTAGCTCAGGTGCCCCATTTGATATCAACCAGTTTTTTTCCATTCTTTCCACAATTGTATGAAGGGTTCATTTAGTTTAGGTCCCAGAAGTGATCATTGAAGAGGAAATGGAAACTATTAGGTCCCTGAAATTCAGGTTTATGAAAACTGAAAATCTACTCAGAAATTGGTTGCTTGACCCAACAACAATAACTACTACTATCACCATATCATTTTTTTTCTTCTTATGTAGAAGGTAAGCTTATGTGGTTCATTTTTTTATTGGAACATACAGTGATGATCTCCATCTTCTTCTTCTTCTTCAACCTGCTCATTTTTTTCAAAAACAATTCTTATGATGTCGATTCGTTTTGCAGTTGCTTATGTGGTTCTCCTGGTGGCTGTGTCTGGTGGTGATTGAAGAAGCTTCTGGTCTCTTTCTCTCTCTAAATCTCTCTCTCTTATGTTGAGATTGCTAGGACAAAATTTTCACAGGCTGGTTTATGAATTATTGACTATTCACTGTTTTTCGCAGATTGCGGGAGACCGGGAGTTGGTAGACTGTTTCTATGCCGAGGCAACTTCACCAGAGATCCAATGCGGAAAGGTTTAGCTTGTTCGACTGGCAATTATCTTCCTTGAGAAAAAGAAAGCTTTATATAGAACTTATTGTAATTTGTTCTTCATATTTCCAGGTTTTTATGGTCTGGAGGAGGTTCATGATCACATGAACTTGGTCACATGTTCGATATCTTCAACTATTCATGGTCATTGAGCATGACATCTGGAAAGTACATCAAACTTGATGCTCCACCAAAGCATATAACGTGCATGTTCGAGAAGGGAATGTTCTGGCCATGCACAGAGAAGCCATGGCAATAAAAGAAGCTCAGAAGACTGGGTACCAGCTTCCGGTGGTCGTTGACAACAGTAGCAACAGCACGGGTGTAGTTTTCTTGGATGATGGAGACAAGGTGGAGATGGGAGGGGACGGAGGGAAATGGAGTTTAGTGAGGTTTTTTGGTGCAATTGTAGGAATGAGTTCAAGATTTAGATCAGAGGTGATTGTTGACACCAGCGGCAACAGCACGAGTTAGGTCATATTTCCAAGTTGTATCCACTTGATGGTGAATACAGAACTACAACTCATATGTACCTTTATGATTTTAACTTAGAAATGATATTGATGGAAAATTGGTGGCAATCTTGTAATTATGGTGAGAAAAATCTTGCAAAGTACTGGCACTATTTATGGTTTTTTAAAAAATCCATCTCAAAGTTCCGACAGATTTGTTTCGCACTAAACAATGCTGACAGTTGAAGTCCTAGACATTCACTTACAAAGTCCTTGTAATTCACACACAAAATCCCAGTACAAAAGAACACAAAACATCAAATGCTCAAGCTTGTGAAAACCTAGATTTTGAAATGCCTGTGCTTTTTAAAGTCCCATGTTTTTAAAGTTCCGACAAAAGAACACACCCTAAGAGAATAAACTCTAGTAACTAACTTAAGTATAGAAAAGAATCATAATCATCCATCTCAAATTATCTTAAATCTAGCTCATTGATAACGTAACGTAATTATGATATTAAAGGCTGTCATTGTTGTCTTCTAAGTTTAGACCCCTTTTTTGAACTTTAAACCCCCTTTTGAGGCCTAAAATGATTTTTTTTTTAAATCTCAATAGAGGTGCAGAGATAGCCATCACAGGTCTCGAACAGATCTTTCCAAAAAGCAAAAAATACCCATAAACCTATGATGAACATTCAAACTAACAGTAATCCTTCTTAGAAGCTGACAGCACCATTATCCTTTCTAATTGGAAAGAACTCATCTCATGTTTGGTATGAAAGATGATTCCTCTGACCCTGCCTCCTCCATTGTGCTCCTAAACTTTATTGAGAGTTAACTCATCCTCATGCAAATCCCCAATAACAATATATGGGATTGCCAAGATCACAAGACCCTTGATTTGGAAATTCCTGAATCCTAACTCTTATCCACTATAAAATCGACATTGTTTCCAGGTGCAGTACTTCAATCAGTGTTTAGTAACAAATTAAGGATGACATAATGGCCCATGATGTTAGGGATGTATGGTATAACTTTTCTTATTCATAATCATTTTTCAAAATTCTACTTCTCATTCTAAAACAGTTTATATGGAAGAAGCCCCAAAAAGTAATCATATTTACATGATAATTGATAATGCAATGGAAACCAAAACAGAAAACCCACAATCAACAATCGTAAACAAAGAAATCAGATCATTATTTGAAAAAAAAAGCACTAATACTAAATAAAAATTGTTTTGAGGATAAGTAAAAATAAATAAAAGATTAAATAGGGAGAGTGGTTCATGAGCTGAGAATTTACTTGGTGATTATCTCCTTGTGAACCTGAAGAACGTGGATGGCCATTCCTCCAGCCGTAGAGAGCTTCTTATGGCAGACAAGACATTTGAAGTGTCGGGCTTTCTGGTGCTGAACAAGGATCTTCTCGTCATCGAACTCTCGGTCGCAGTAATAACACCATACCTTAGAAGACCTCTTCTTCTTCTTCTTCTTCTTCTTCCCCATAGCTCTCTCTCTCTGATTATCCCCTCCACTCCTTCTCTGGAGCAGAAGAACTGATTAGGGTTTAGATTTTTCGTCACGACGAATTACAGTGAGGATTAGAGTTTCCGTTCTCTCTATCCCTTCGTTTCTGTGTGAACTATCGAGGTTCGAATCACTCTCCCTCCTTTTACTCGTTGAATAGATTTATTATTTATTCTGGTTTTGCCGGTCCAGCATAATGAAGGTCCATTCGTTTTTGCAAGAAATGGGTCATTATGAAAATAAAATAAGAGAAAGTAAAAAGAACCCAATGTTTGGTTGCCCAGAAATAAGTAAAAACATGGAAAAGAAAAAAAAATTGAATAAAACACAAATAAAAATTGTGATAGAAATCTAAAATTTTATTTTATTTTTCATGTTTTCACCTATTTTCTCGGCAACCAAACATAGCATAAGTGTTTGATATCAAAAAAAAAGAAAGTACAAGAAAATAGAAGAAAGTAGGTGGCATTCTTAAATTTTCCTTTTTAATAATTCATTTTTACATGAAATATAATAAATGATGTGAAATTAGTTCTAAGGCAAAAGGGGAATTCAAAATTTTTAATATTATTTTCTTACTAAATAACCTACTTTTTTTTAAAGGAAAATTTTGAAAGAAAATTTGTGAGTCCCACATATTCTTACAAATTCCTTTCCTCCCAACCTAACACTTATCTCCTCAATTTTCTTTTACTTTCTTTCATATTCTCGGCAAACGAACACTCTAAGGGGAATGGCTCGGCTATTGGAATAACCAATAACCGAATCAGAAAAAAAAATAGATATAAATGAGTTGGAAAAAAAACCGTTCGGCATGCCGTCTCCTGAGGTAAGAAAGGGCTTTCTCTTCTGATTCGAAAAAGAAAAAAGCTGGGCATGCCGTCTCCTGAGGAAAGAAAAGGGCTTTCTCTTCTAGTTCAAGTTCCACTTTGCCAAACAATAACAAATGTCGACCAGAAGGACTCGTACAGGCTGACTATACTACAGTATGCACCAAATTAAAAGGGGATGGCCCCCATCCCACAGGTCAACACGTGTTGCCTTAACTATGGTTACGATTCCTTAATGCACCGATAATAGAATGGAGCTATTGATGGAGTGATGCCCACTCCATTTATATGTCATTGACTTTTATGACACGTACTTTTTTTTTTAAGGTTATATTTTGAATTTTTGAATAAAATAAATTAGCATGCTTGCATCAAGAAAATGGATGTTAACTCAACATGTATAACTCACTCAGTGGAGTGAGTAAACATGGAGAGTTCAACTCACTTTACTGGTTATGAGGATGACTCGTAATCATCTCCAGTTGTAACCAGACTCAAGGGAGTCCGCCACTGACGCTGCCATGTGTCCCTTTTGGCATCTCTTAACTATGGTTAAGATTCACCCACCCCTGAGGTTCACTCACCTATCCCTTGGTTTTTTATTTTTTTTTTAAAAAACCCTGGGAGTTGGTGAAATTTAATCAGGAATAAAAACCAGCCAGAGTAAATCCTAAATCCTGTCGCTTATTATATCCACATCGCATCCAATATAAGAATTCTGTATCGTTTGAAACTACATTGGCTTGTTCGTTTCACGGGAGTTTGAACAAAGAATCTCTAATTCTCGAGAGTTCAAACTTTAGAGAATTCTGAATCCCAAGAGTTCAAACTTGCAATATTGGGATGTAACTTCCGCCAGGAAGAAGATTACGGCGGCGGCAGAGAAGGACATGTATCGTCTGATCAAATAGGATGTTCTCGAGGATGCTGAACCAAATTCACAGTAGACCTACATTTAACAAGATAATCAGTTCATTGTCCATCTTTAGGTTGTCTATCATTATTATGAGGAAATAATAGGTGGGTCTTTCTCTAAGTCACCACATTTTAACACCTCTAAAATCCCAGAAAATAAAAATAGTTTCAATCAAGGATTAAAAATATAAGAACCATTTTAATCTCCCACAATGACCAAAAAATAATAACAAATAAAAATAAAACCTCACTTAACTATTTATATTGTTACAGAAATGCTAGCCTCATTCACAATCCTCCCCAAACGCAAGGTGGAGGAAACAAGTATCAAACCATCTCCCTGTTAACACCACGTGTTGCACCCGCTCTACGTCGGGGAAAAAAATTGACTTCTTGCGTCTGGTGCTAGCACTCCTCATATAGTAAAGGTTAACATAGCAAAACAATTCCCCCATAACCCAGTATTTGTTTCTCCTGGTTTTCTCACACGCTGCAAATGCCAAAATTGGATCCTGGCTTCCCGAGGTGCTGTAGGAGACATCATTTCTTCCAGTTTCCAACCACAGTGAGCATTCTGCACTGTAGAGATAATTTTGGGGTATGTAGGGGGTTGATACAAGAAGATGAAAAAGAAGAATATTAAGAAATGGACTTACCCATCCAATGAGATTCCAATGGACGGGCAGCAAGCAACAGCAGCGAAGGGTGCGATAGAGGATGAAAGCATTCGAGTCGACACTAATTTTGTGATTTGTAAGTGCATGATTTTCAATTCCTTCTCTGAACAAATTCAAATCTTGTGTTTAGCAGGAATTTGAATTGTGTTGGGTCTGTAAAAGACAACATGAACAGGCTTTAAATAGTCAATTCCCAGGAATTCTCAATTCCTGCATGGAATTCCCGCAAAATGAACAGACGTCCAGTGGAGAATACACAAGCTGATATACTGATTAGGTCTGCTAAGTTCCCAAAGGGTCGTGCCCAATTACAGTTAAAACCCAAGCAATAAATGGAAATAAAAACTAACATTTGAATCAAAATAAAAACCAAATCTGTTTTGATTCGCGCTGGGGAACACAACCAAGCTTACAAGCATGTGTCACAGAGTCAACAGTTACCTAAATCACTAAACATTTCACCAAGTGCAAATGGATTCAGAAAATTGGTGGTCTTGACTCGTACCTGGTATCTAATTTGCTGCAAGTGTAGTGTAGTCCCCTCAGTTCACACTGTCATGACTTGCAGTAAATTAAAGAGGAAAAATAATCAACTAAACTTGGCTAATTGGTTTGGAGGGTGGAATGAAACTTGGTACAATCTCCTACTCTTGTTTCTCACGAGCTTCAGGGGAATCTTCATTTTCACCTGGCCTGGATTGGTGAATACTGGCTTCAGCCTCAGCAAGAAAGGCAGGATCTGGCTCATGTTCATCCAAAGGTTCCTTCATTGCCATACAAATGTAGAATGCAATAACCAAATTGACGGATATGACAGCAAGGAATCCACTCAACAGTGTTTGAGAATAGGAAGACAACTGAGTTGAACCTGTTCCAAAAGAATTATGCTTACTCACAGAAAACAAATAATAAATAGTTATCTATTTCGTACCCACTACAAATACTAGGGGCACGTTTGGATACCATTCGTCTAGTGATTCTCTATTTCTATTCCTTAAAAAGATTCAATCCCTATGTTTCTGGATTCTCAGATTCAATTTTGTGCATCAATAACCTGTTTGGCCATAGTCAGTCAGAATCCGCTCTGGTAATTTTTGTATACCCCTCTTTCTTGGGCAGTAGTGGTGGGACCGTGGGGTTGGGGGATGGGTGGTGATGGTGGTACTGGTGTGAGTCATAGAGGGTATACCCCCACAATGAGTCAATTCTAGGAAATGGTTTCTCTAAAGCAACTTTCTTTGTTCCCAAAAACTATGCTAGAATCAAGTCGATTCGTAGAATCGTTCCGCTCCCAAATCAATCCAAATACGTTTCTGCAGTTCTACTCAGTGGGAGTGCAGAAACGTTCCCAGGGAGTGTTGACAAATGGGCCATAAAATTATACAAGTAAAACAATGCTTCCATAGCCTACCCACATTACTAGAATGTAATATCAAAGAAACTAATTTCTCATAGTTAAGAGTGGCCAAGCCAAAGATAGGCAGGTATACCCTGATTAAAAAAAAGGAAGAAAAGCAGATAACATGTCCAGAAGCCTCAAATAAGACTCCAATTCATTTTTTTCTTGTATTTCTTGTATTTTAGGACATATATGGCTTTCACATTAAAAAAAAAAACAAGATGCACGAATACATGCTTATGAACTAAAGTTTAACGAGATTATGTTTGCCAAAAAAAAGAAAGAAAAGTTATGCTAAAAACTGCAAATAGGTTTTCTACCAAAAAACAAACTGCAAAAATAGTTACCACAGAACCGCATGGATATGTCATAGCATTGGCTACTGGATTTCTAGGATATGGCTGTGCGAAACCAACACGTGCCCATGCCTAAATTACGTTATATTAGCAAGCCAACAAACACTCAACAAAAACTCAAGTATCCTCGTTGTGGGGTTGAGCCCATAGCCCAATTGGTTGATGCTCTACAAGCAAGATTTTGAATATCGATATCGCATAATATGTTGCACTGACGGAAAAAATATATATTGCGGGATATATCGTTTTGCAAGAATTATATTGCACACTAATGTTGTGTTTGGTTGCTAAGAAAGTAAGAGATAGAAAAAAAAATAGGAAGAAAATTTAATTTTCCATTGTTTGGTTACAAAGAAAATGAGAAGAGGAAAAGAAAGTGGGGAGAATTTTTTTAAAAATTTTCCATCAAACTATGGATTTAAAATCTTTTAAAAAATCATGGATTTTGGAGAGAAAAGGGAGAGAAAAAAGTATCGGGCTTCCGTTGCCTCCCTTCGTCTCTTCTTCTTTCTCAGTCATCCTCTTGCTTGGTTTCCGACTACTTCATTCTGGCAAGCTTGGTTTCCAGCTACTTCCCCCTTCTTCGTTTGACGAAGAAGGTTATTTTATAAATTTGAAATCAAGGTAGAATGGAATTAAAATCTTTGTGGATTGGGTTGAAAACTGATGAGAATGGGAGAGTTTTGGTAAAGTCACGGTTTTTGGGGTTTGGATTGATTTAAACAAGTTGAAATAGGATTATGATAAGTTTTAATCTTGATTTGGATAAGGATTTAAGTATTAAATGCTTTTTGACAATTTCATCATTGGTTTTTAGTTGAAATAAGCAAGATAAATAAAAAAGAAATTGAAAAAAAAACAGTGCTGGGAACGTCCCTATCATGAGGAAGAAGACAGGGACACAGCCGGTATTATTTTAATTGATTTGGGTTTTTTGAAAAAAAAGCTTTGAAAAATATTTTAAAATCTAAAAAACGTTCAAAAAGTGTAAAAAAATAATTTTGAGTAAATTAAATTTCTGAAGTTATTTTAAAGGATCAGGGGTATTTTAGTAATTTTAAAAAGGTAGAGGCATTTTGGTAATTTTAAAAAAGTTCTCAGCAAGTTTTCTCTTTAATTTTCTAGACAACCAAACGACGGAAAATTTATAATTTTCTCTTCTTTGCTTTTCTTTTATTTTCTTTTTAGATTTTCTGGACAAACGAACCATAGTTTCCAGAGCAAGAAGCGAAAATGAGAAGCAAAGCGAAATCAAGAAGCAGGAAGCGAGGCTGAAAAAAATCATAAAAAATGGGAAGCGAGAAATGAGATATAAGCTCCTCATTCTCATTATGTTATTATGGGTAGCTATACCCATAGTAACAAAATTCTCCGAATTTTTGAAAAAATTGCGAATTATTCACGAATTTTAGGTGTACCGAATTATTAATGAATTTTGAGTTTGCTGAATTATTCTCGAATTATTCGCGGATATTGCAAATTATTCTCGAATTTCACGATTTATCCCTGATTTTCACAATAATCCATTTAGTTTGACAAGGTAAAGTACTTATTTTGTATATTATCTAATCAAATCGTTGGATATCTTTTTATAATAATTATTTTTTTCATCGAATTATTCCCGAATTTCTTTCAAATTTTTTCCATTTTTTTCGAACTTGACCCATTGCAGAATTATCCCCGAACTCTGACTTTGTCATTGATTTTATCTTACATGAGATACTTGTGGAAAAGTAGGTGTCTTAGGTTCCAAATCAACGATACTTGTAGACCCTAGGCTATAGACTTTGGTCTACCCCATCACTTCACACATACAACTCCTTTTGACTACTAAATGAGACGTGATGGAAGCGAGCTTCCCATCCTATACATAGCTTCCCTGCAACTATGAACCAAACACAGCATCAGGGAAAAATTGAGGGAAATGAGGGAAAACATGGAATTTTGCTGTGAAACTTCAGGAAATGTTAAAATAGTTGTTAATACACATTAAGAAGGGTAAACATCATATCCAGACTGCAGGTAAAAGGGGTCGTTCTGGAGGAGGAAGCGATTCAATTAGTAGTAAAAACGTTTGACAAAGAGTTTTATGTGGAACCGTATTCGTTTCGACTGGCGCTAGATGGAGTATCATTTGATAGCATCCCTATGGAGATGTGTGATTGGTTGAGAAGGCCTTTTGAGGAAGAGGAGGTTCTCAATGCTCTCAAGGAGATGTGTGGAGACAAGGCCCCAAGTCCGTACAGAGTCACCATCGCCTTTTATAAAATAATGTTGGGGGTGATCAAGGATGACTTCATGAAGGTGCTTTTGGAGTTCCACAAAGATGCCTTACTGGAGAGAAGTGAGTCTTGGGAGGAGATGATCTTTCTCAAGAAAGTTCGTTATGGTGGAGGAAACAGTAGCCCTTAGTCTGCTGTCAAAGGAAAAGCAAGGTTTCAGGAGGGTTTGGTGGAGTTTGTAAGGTGATTTAGGCATCTTGCCCTCAGCTGCGATGAGCCTGTAGCTGAAGATAGACTTGTCCAGATTTGCATAGATGGGACGTTGAGAGTATAGTGCCTATTTTTTAATGTGGGTGTCAATATGCAACAGCTCCTCAGGAAAAGGAGAATTAATATCAAACGAGTTTGAGGAAGTTTCGGTCCTTCTTGTTTGCTCCCTTTCAAACAATTCGAGAAAATTTGCCGCCGTAATGAACCTGCTTTGAGGGATTCGATCAGCAAGATGCCTTGGAGATAAGGAGGGATTCTGATAACCTTCATATCTCTGAAGTTCATAATCTTACTGGTAATTCATTGGAGGTTTTGGTTAATCTACATCAGAATGAGTGGGAATCGTTGTTTTGCTTCTTTCGATCATGTCCTCCATCTGCTTTTGAGCCTTTAGGAGTTGCTCAGCCATTCAAGTCTGAGAAGCCTAAATCTGAGTTTCAATCTAGATCTGGATTTGGGCCTATAACTAGGCCTGAGAGGATAGCAATTAGTTCTGTAACTGCTGCTAATATGCTTGCATCTGTGCAACTAAAGGTCCGAGAATATTAGTTGCTCTAGTTCTCAACGCTCTTCTGGAACTTAAGAAGAAGATAACGCTCTCTTGCTCAACATATTGAAACTGAGAATTTGCAGAAATCTCCAGTAGAGTCCCCAATTGTTAAGAAGTGGGTTTTAAAGAAATTCCTATAGCTAACCTGGATTAAACCGTGAGAGCGAGAATGGGTAGTAGGTTGGGTGATTTGGGTTACTAAGTATAGAAACCCAAAACTTCTATGTCTTGAAACTTGTGCAATTGAATGAAATTCTCTAAATTTGTGTTTAAAATAGTGCATTTATTTTTTTATCGTGTTTATATTTGTTGTGTGATCAATGGATAAGTGTGAAAATGAAGAAAAAGACCAAAACAAACAAAAACAGGGGAGACTGGTCAACCCCCAGTGCAATCAGAGTTTCAAAATGTATGAGAATTTTTGGCAGAGAGCACGCAGACCAATGGTCGACCGCCCACCAAGGCCAGCCGACCAATGAACCACCGGTCGACCGCCCAATCACGTCAGTCGACCGCCCGAAGTGGAATTTGCACAGAAACTTACTAATTGCTGGAAAATCCGAGAATTAGTAATTGCCTAGGACTCTTAGGCCTATAAATAGACCATTAACTCATGGGTTTAGAGTTTCTAAACATTCTAAGAATTCCAGAGAACCTAGAGAGAGTTTAACCTAGGGTTTTATCCATAGTCACAAAGTCGGGATTCGGGAATAATTCGGCAAGGGTCAAGTATGGAAAAATTTGAAAAATTCGAGAAAATATGAGAAAACTTCGGGAAAAACATGGAGAAAATTTTTTTAATTATAAAAATTAGAAACGATGCAAATTAATATATCTAACAATTTGGTGAGATAATTTACAAAAAGAGTAACTATAAGCAACAATAATAAATTCATAGCATTATTTTAAGGGGTTTTTCCCAGATTGCCCCTTTAGTATGGGGTTCTTCCCCAAATAACCAGGTTTTGAAAACCCTTCTCTAAATGCCCCCATACACATGTGCATCTATTCGCACATGTGAACTTTTACCATTTTATCCAAATCATTTGAAGAAAAGACTTTGGGTATCCCTACCTCATTTCCAACGTGTTCTTCGTTCCCACCCTATTTCCAACGAGAGAACTTCGTTCCCACACAATTTCCGGCGAGAGATCTTTGTTCCAAGAGCGTTCTTTCCATGTTCTTTTCGTGAAAAAACGTCATTAACCGAAGAACAACCCTCATTTTCGGGTTTCTTATGTTTTAAAAAAAATGAATTCAAGAAAATCATTGCATGTGTGATTAATTCATGGAAAAATGTTTATAATCATTGTACTTATGGTTCAAAACCTTAAATTTCACATTATATATGTGTTTTTTTCTATTTTCTATGACGTACAGTTATGTTTCCAAGCTTGGAGACGACGGTCAATGCATTTTGCACGGGGTCGATGCATAAAATGCACGAGATCGATGCATTGCATCAACTTAATGCATTTTGTACGCGATCGATGCATTTTGCACGGGGTTGATGCATAAAATGCACGAGGTCGATGCATTGCATCAACCTAATGCATTTTGTACGCGGTCGATGCATTTTGCATGGGGTCGATGCATAAAATGCACGAGGTCGATGCATTGTATCAACCTAGTGCATTTTGTACGCGGTCGATGCATTTTGCAGGAGGTCAATGCATTGTATCAACCTAGTGCATTTTGTAAGCGGTCGATGCGTTTTGCACGGGGTCGATGCATTGCATCAACCTAGTGCATTTTGTACGCGGTCGATGCATTTTGTACAGGGTCGATGCATAAAATGCACGAGGTCGGTGCATTGCATCAACCTAGTGCATTTTGTACACGGTCGATGCATTTTCCACGGGGTCGATGCATAAAATGCACGAGGTCGGTGCATTGCATCAACCTAGTCGGTGCATTGCATCAACCAGTGCATTTTGTACGCAGTCGATGCATTTTGTACGGGGTCGATGCATAAAATGCACGAGGTCGATGCATTGTATCGACCTAGTGCATTTTGTACGCGGTCGATGCATTTTGCACGTGGTCAATGCATAAAATGCACGAGGTCGATGCATTGTATCGACTCTGCGTGCAAAAAACTTCGGGAAACTCAGATTTTTGCAATTTTTTCATCTTTTCTTCTTCTTTTTTATTATTCTTCTTTCAAAATCAGTATAGATGGTACTGGAGGGGTATTTGGAAGATAAGAGGAGTGGGTGAGCTTCATTCATCCCATCCACGTACGTATCTTCTTCTTCTTCTTCTTGGAATGAAGAACACTCGCCGGAAATGTGGTGGGAACGAAGATCTCTCATCCACGAACCTAAATCCCTTTTCTTCTTCTTTTTCTTTCAAAATCAGTGGAGGGGTATTTAAGACTTTTCATAAATACTGAATTATGAAAAATGGATAATAAGGGCATTTCAAGAAGGGTTTTCAAAACCTGGTTGTTTGGGGAAGAACCGCATACTAAAGGGGCAATTTGGGAAAAACCCCTTATTTTAACATCAAATTCATTCCATCAAGGCATTAAATTTTATTAAAACATCAATTATCAAGATTAAAAGCAAGATTAAATACGTATATTAATAAAACCACTCATTTATATTAATCAATCGCTCAAAAGCGCATCAAAGTCATCAATATCTACATAATCTTCATTCCCAAAAAATTTCAAGATTATCCATTTTTTTCGTATTATTCGTTTTAAACATGTTTTTTTCGTATTATTCGTTTTAAACAGGTTTAAAACTATAATACGTGTTTTATTCAAAAAACGGGTTTTAAACGCCATTTTCTACGGCAGGGTATTAATGTGCGTTTTAAACAGAATTTTTTCAAAAAAACGTAGTTTTTTGTGACTACGGTTTTATCAACTTAGAGAGGAAGAAGAACTTGGAGATCGAAGTCCAAGGTCATTCTCGAGCGATAAATCGTAGGGAAACAATTGTGAAAGATACTATATACTGTTATAAACTAATAATTGTTATAAGATAAGTATTTCAAAATCTGGATATGTGTTTACATGTTATCATGTTGTGATGAGTATTTTGAGGGTATGGTGTGCATGATTTCAAAAGGGTTTGATGTTGTTGATATTTTGAACAAAATAATGAATATTGATCACGACATGCTACTGATTTTATGACTCCAAATTGAAGATGATATTGATGATTTATGCATGATAATATAATGAATTATGGAAAATTCATGTACATGTGATTAAATATGGACATATGATGGTTGAATCTGGAAATTGATGGTTTTGAGCATGATTATTATTGTGACTATTCTCTATGTATAATAAAGTATCATTGTATGATCTCACATGTTATGTTTATGTATCTAAGCATGTAAAGTGGTTGAATTTCGGATAGGCGAATACTTAGAGAATGATATTAATAACCTAAAATTCTCTAACCATCGTGTAATGGGATGCTTTGGTGGAGTTTCAAATGTAAGATATCAAAATCTAAGGGATAACCTAGATAAAAGTTAATCATGACACTCAAGCACAAGTTTCACCACATGGTAGGTCTTACAAGTACATGTTCTACACGCACAAGCATAGTCATGATTTCACGCATTCACAAGTACATGTTTCACGAGCATAAGAACATCATGTTACACGCATTGACGAATACCAAGTTACAAGAACATCATGTTACATGCGTTGACGAACATTATATATGCATTATTACACAGTTACAAGGATTTACATGAACATACACAAGTTTTACAAGAACATGCACAAGTCTACACAAGTCACGAGTCTGAACATGTCATGAATGATGAAATGTATGTTTACATGTTTCCACACCATGAATTATAAGATATGTTTATTTATGATAAAGCATGACCATGATTACATGATATGATATTGTTAACCAGACTTTATATACACTGAGTGATTTCGTTGCTCAGCCGAATTGTTATTGTCGGCAGGTTCAGGATTTGACATCTGTGCATAGGAACCTTGGGTCGAGGAAGAGTATATCGAAAAGTCCGAAGGTGATTATGGGGAAGGGGAGATAGATATGGATAGCTACCCTTACTATTGAGATTTATTTATTTCAATTTTGAAAGGGTTATAATGGGAGAATTAAAGATGTTGCTTAGTTTTGATAATTGTGATCATGATGGATGATCGGATTATTTTGCTTTAAGGTTGGTCATACAATGTTGAATGTATTCAGAGTATTTCATTATTAATGTTTATATTAAAGAGAAATTTTCCGACTCATATTTTAACATGCCTTCAAAGTCTCATTTGACCAACATGGGATTTTGGGGCGTTACACTAAGAGTTAGAGCTCAACCAATAGGAATCTGCTACATTGGCTAAGTCATTATGACCTCACACCTTAATAAGAATGTTCTTCAGGTTAGTAATTAGGACACCAAGGCGGTCTAACTACTAACAAATAATTCTTATACCCTCCAAATCACAATAACCAATATCTCCCCCCAAGAGTAACACATAGGGCTTCACCAAGGCGGGTCATACACTTTGGGGAAGCTTGTCGCTTGGGTGAATCCAAGTGCTGGACAAAGACACCTCCGCCACCTTAGGCAACATATCCAAGGGCTTTACAAAATGTACATGTGCCTTGGGGGTAATAAAAGGCACTTTTAGATGAGAAGCTTGGAGATTACCCAAGGCTTACAAAAGATGCTCAGGGAGTAATCCAGGGCTTTAATGATGTGCTATGGGGGTAATCGAGGGCTTTGTGCTTGTGGCTAATCCAGGGCTTTGTGCCTGGGGTTAATCCATGACTTTACAAAAGATAACTGGGGCCACCAAGGACTTATACTAGATGCCTGAAGATTAACCAAGGCTAACAAAAGATGCTTGGGGATTTCGGATTTCGGATTTCCAAGGGCTTACACATAATAAGATGCCTGGGGATTGCTCAGGACTTACACAATGTTTTTCTAAGATCGATTTGCATTCTGGCTATCACCGGTTGAGGGTGAGGGAAACTGATATTTTGAAAACTGCATTTCGAACGCGTTATGGACCCTATGAATTTTTTATGATGCCCTTTGGTTTGACAAACACACCTGCAGGCTGCAACATTTATGGATTTGATGAATAGGGTGTTTCGACCCCACTTAAATCAATTTGTTGTGGTATTTGTTGATAATATCCCTATTTATTCAAAAACCCCGAAGAAACATGAGGAACATTTGAGGATCGTTTTACAGGTACTAAAAGAACATCAGCTTTATGCAAAGAAGGAGAAATGTGAATTTTGGATGAAGGAGGTGAAGTTCCTTGGACATGTCATCTCCAAGAAAGGTATTTCAATGGATCCTTCCAAGATTGAAGCGGTTGTAAATTGGGAGCGGCCCAAGAATATGTTGGAAGTTCGCAGTTTTCTGGGGTTAGCTACATATTACCATCATTTCATTGAGGGTTTCTCTCGGTTAGCTACACCGACCCAAACCAATCAAAACGTAATCAAAGAATAATCAAATATTTAGAGTAAAACTAGTAATGCTCAATTTATTTTTTTTTGTAAATTTCGGTAGAGTTTCGTTTATATTTTGGTAAAAAAAATCATGTTACCATGTTTGGTATTTCCTATAATTAATACTTCAGACATCAAGTATCATCTCATAGTATCATTATCATAATTCTAATGAAAGAGACATCAATCATGCTATTACATCCATCCTACATCAATCTTCAATAATGCCCAAGCCTCATCGGCTCAAAATACATCAATATTCTAAAATACAATAAGTCCCAAGTCAATACATATAATAATACTTATGTGCCAATAAGCAATAGTCTAAAAGACACATATTCAAAGTTACATGTCCAAAAACAAATAGTAAAACCAAGCCCGAGAGTTTTTGCTTTCAACTAATCTTCTCCTTGCTCAAATCTATAAAATAACAATAAGGGGTGAGCCAACGCTCCGTAGAAACAATATTTCTAAAGTTGCTTGAGGTTTAAAACTATATGAGTATACACAATTAAATAAGTCATTTAAGGATAAGAATATAGTTGACAATTCACATACTGAAATAAATGAAAAATCTCTTTGAATGATATTAAAAATGAGTGCAAGGTTGAGTATTTTTAATTTTAGCACTAGTATTTCATCCACAACCCTCTCCAAAGAGTCCAAGAATGCAAGGTAGTGATATATGGGACCGATTTTCCTGCAGCTCAGTCAACACTCTCAACCCACACAAGTAGGTCCTTCGCGGGGGCTTTAGGGATTTTCACCCAAGGGAACACAATGCCCTATTTGCTTTTCGGCATAATGTCAGGACCATCCAGTTATGCAGGAACAGAACCACTCTCACAGCTGGTGCCCTCCTTTATGAATACGCATTCTAGAGTCTCGTTCGAGAGACCAACAAATCCATCATTTTCCATTCCATGAGTTAATGTTATGAAAACCAAACCAAAAATCCAAATTTCTTCAAAAAGTTTCCAATGTATTTGATATTCCAAAACTCATTCAGTAGTGTGTTACTTGTGAAAACTATCATAGACTATATAAAAAGAACTATTCATAAGGTTCATGTAATAAATGGCAAATAGGTTATAGTTCAATGAAAAACATGTAGGCAAATCCCATTAAAAAAGTAACTCCACAACTAAACACATTTTTACTTAAATATTCACAAAAGTTTATATCAAAACAACAATAACACCCAAGGATTAAATCATATACACTTAATAATAAATTATCAACATAAAACTAAGAAAATAGAGTCTCTACCTCAACCAAGACAAGTTCAGTGATGATTCCTAAGCGTAATCAAGCCAAGGAGTTCAAACTACGGCAAATGTTTTGTTAAACAAAAAGCAAAATCCTTAAAACCCTAGTTTTAAAGTATAATTAGTACTAGTGATTTTGGTAATTAAATCAAGGTTTTAAGCAATAAAATTATCCCCAAATGATCTCTAATTGATTATGGTATTTTACCATTTTTTTTTTGAAATTGTTCCGGATTTTTCTCGGGTCGAGCATAGTGAACTCATCCCTAACCTCGGGTAAGAGTACAATCCGACCCTAGTCTGGTATTTTGGTCATATCTCCCTCATTTTTCACTCAAATTGAGTGATTCAAAAGTCATATGAAAGCTTATTTAATTTAGAATCTATCCATCCATGAATTATAAGCAAAATCACTGATAAGTGAGTCGATTTTTGACTGTAATAGCACAACTGCTATTAAAGGAGGTCTTTCAAGCTTTAACTTCAAGTTCTTGCATCTTTCTCCATGATTTTTGAAATCAAACACCATGGTTGAGTTTTACTATCCCAAAAACATAACTTAGACTCAATTTCATCTAAGATTAAACAAAAAAATTGGGAGATCAAATATGAGTTCAAGATTAAGACTTTTATTTACCTCTCTTGCTAAAAGTCAATGCTCTAGCTTGATGTTCCCACCACCTTCCACCTTCTTCTTTTCAAAACTCTCTCTCCAAGGAAACAATATTAGGGTTAGAGTTGAGAAAAAAATAGGTATTTATACTTAGGTTTGGTTGACTTAATCTCAACCATTGATTCTCATTTAATCTTGACCATTCATTCACCATTACTAAGGTGTAGGTGTGTGCATCATATTATGGTTCACCCACCAATAACAATTTATCATTTTAATAAATTTCCCCAACACTTTTTAAGTTCAACAATCTTCTCCCCTAATTTCATGAAATTCTTTGCATTTGCCCCAACAATGTCTTACAAAATTTAATACCCAACAAGATTAATTACTAATTAATCTCTTAAGTGTATAATTAAACTTAATAAAAATATCAATCGTCAAATAGATCATCTATAGGAGGCAAAGGGTATTTGTTCTTCACAGTGACCCGATTCAATTGCCTATAGTCTACACAAAGTCGCAGGGATCCATCTTTCTTTTTCACAAAGAGGACTGGAGCACCCCAAGGCGAAGTGCTCGGTCGGATGAAACCCGTTTCTAAAAGATCCTTGAGTTGAGTCTTCAGCTCATTCAATTCAATTGGTGTCATGCGATATGGTGCAATAGAAATAAGGTGTAGTGCCAGGATACACCTCAATAGAAAACTCTAACTCTCTCGTTGGCGGTAATCCAGGCAGTTCCTCAAGAAAAACATCAAGATATTCCTACACAATCGGAATAGGTATCAAACAACTCCCATCATGCACATCCTCTCGAACACTAGCCAAGAAGCTTAAGTAACCCTCGCTTTTAGTTCGTAGTGCCCGAGTATCTAATAAAAGAGACGAGTGAAGAGAATCCCTCTCTCCATGAACCGAAAGTGTGACTCCTTCAAGTGTACACAGTGTCACCTTCTTTTTAAATCAATCTACATTAGCATAGTAGAGGATAACCAATCCATCCACAAAATCACATCATACTTTGAAATCTCCAAAATAATCAAGTCAACTACTAACTTTTGATCAGCAAAATGTATGATACAAGGTCAACAAACCCTGTTAACTCTCATGCTATCCCCTACTAGAGTACTCACAGATAAATCACACTCCATAGGTTCGGACTCCAATCCCAAAGATAAAGCAAATGATGCAGAAATAAATGACTGCGTGGAACCATAATCAAGTAAGACTAGTGCCCAAGAGTTATACACAAGTACCTTCCACCACCGCATTTGATGCTCCATTGTCTGCTGGAGTCGAGGCAAAAACACGACCCTGGGTCCTACTACCACTACTTTGACCTTCGCCTCCCTGCTGTTGTGGTGGTCCCTGCTGACCCGTAGTTGGCTGGGAACACGACTACTGATAGTGAGGCCGCTGCTCTACATGTGACAACTACAATTATGATTGCACCGTCTACTGACGAGGTTGATACTGTCCATGAGACTGTGATTGTTTTTGATGACTATGATGGGTCTGAGTCTAAGATGTCCTACCAAATGGACATATTTTCTGAATGTGACCCGTCTATCCACACCCAAAGCAAACTCGTGGGCCACCTGAACTCGAGGTACACTATCCCTCTGACTCTGTCCCGCTGGGCGCTGATCAGGAGAAGGTTTATGATTTCGCCGACTACAATTAGTTCCACCCTTTTGTTGGTTGCTCTTACTTTGATCCCTGTAATTAATCATGTTGGGTATTAATTTTGTAAAACATTGTTGGCGCAAATGCAAAGAATTTCATGAAATTAGGGGGAAAGATTGTTGAACTTAAAAAGTGTTGGGAAAATTTATTCAAAGGATAAATTGTTATTGGTGGGTGAACCATAATATAATGCACACACCTACATCTTAGTAATGGTAAATTAATTGTCAAGATTAAATGAGAATCAATGGTTGAGATTAAGGCACCCAAACCTAAGTATAAATACCAATTTTTTTCTCAACTCTAACCCTAATATTGCCTCCTTGGAGAGAGAGAATTTTGAAAAAAAGGTGGAAGGTGGTGGGAATATCAAGTTAGAGCATTCACTTTTAGCAAGAGAGGTAAAGAAAAGTCTTAATCTTGAACTCATATTTGATCTCTCAATTTTTTTTGTTTAATTTTAAATGAAATTGAGTCTAAGTTATGTTTTTGGGATAGTAAAACTCAACCATGGTGTTTGATTTCAAAAATCATGGAAAAAAATGCAAGAACTTGAAGTTAAAGCTTAAAAGACCTCCCTTAATGGCAGCCGTGCTATTACAGTTAAAAATCAACCCACTTATTTTGTGATTTTGCTTATGATTCATGGATGGATAGATTCTAAATTGAATAAGCTTTCATATAGCTTTTGAATCACTCAATTTGAGTAAAAACTGAGGAAGATATGGCCAAAATACCGGACTAGGGTCGGATTGCACTCTTACCTAAGGTTAGGGATGAGCTCACCACGCTCTACCCGAGAAAAATCCAAAAAAAATAGTAAAATACCATAATCAATTGGAGATCATTTGGGAATAATTTTCTTGCTTAAAACCTTAATTTAATTACCAAAATCACTAGTACTACTTATACTCTAAAACTAGGAATCTAAGGATTTTGCTTTTTGTTTAACAGAACTTTTGTCGTAGTTTGAACTTCTTGGCTTTACTACGCTTAGGAATCATCACTGAACTTGTCTTGGTTGAGGTAGAACTCTATTTCCTTAGTTTCATGTTGATAATTTATTATTAAGTGTGTATGATTTAATCTTTGGGTGTCATTGTTGTTTTGATATAAACTTTTGAGAACGTTTAAGGAAGTAAAAATGTGTTTAGTTGTGGAGTTACTTTTTTAATGGGATTTGCCTATATGTTTTTCATTGAACTATGAACTATTTGTTATTTATTACATGAACCTTATGAATAGTTTTTTTTATATAGTCCATGATAGTTCTCACAAGTAACACGCTACTGTATGGGTTTTGGAACATCAAATACATTGGAAACTTTTGGAAGAAATTTGGATTCTTGGTTTGGTTTTCATAACATCAACTTATGGAAGGGAAAATGATGGATTTGTTGGTCTCTCGAACGAGACTCTAGAATGTGTATTGATAAGGGAGGGCACCGGTTGTGAGAGTGGTTCCATTCCCACATAACCAGATGGTCCTAGCATTATGCCGAAAAGCATTAGCATTACGCCGAAAAGCAAATAGGGCATTGTGTTCCCTTGGGTGAAAATCCCTAAAGCCCCCGTGAAGGACCTACTTGTGTGGGTTGAAAGAGTGTTAACCGAGCTGCAGGAAAATTGGTCTCATATATATATCACTACCTTGCATTATTGGACTCTTTGGAGAGGGTTGAGGATGAAATAATAGTTCCGAAATTAATAATACTCAACCTTGCACTCATTTTTATATTATTCAAAGGGATTTTTCATTTATTTCAACATGTGAATTGTCAACTATATTCTTATCCTTAAATGACTTATTTAACTGTGAATACTCATATAGTTTTGAAACCTCATGCAACTTTAGAAATATTGTTTCTATGGAGCGTTGGCTCACCCCTTATTGTTATTTTACAGATTTTAGCAACGAGAAGATTAATTGAAAGCAAAAACCTTCGGGCTTGGTTTTACTATTTGTTTTTGGACATATAACTTTGAATATGTGCCTTTTGGACTATTGCTTATTGGCACATAAGCATTGTTATATGTATTGACTTGGGACTTATTGTATTTTGGACTATTGATGTATTTTGAGCCGATGAAGCATGGGTTTTATTGAAGATTGATGTAAGATGGATGTAATAGCATGATTGATGTCTCTTTCATTAGTATTATGATAATAATACTATGATATGATGGTTGTAGTATTAATTATAGGAAATACCAAACATGGTAACAAGATTTTTTATACCAAAATATAAACGGAACTCTGCCGAAATTTACAAAAAAAAATTAAACATGACTAGTTTTACTCTAAATATTTTATTATTCTTTGATCACATTCTGATTGGTTTGGGTTGTGACAATTTTACAAACTTTGACACATATTGAGAAACAATAAGTCCCTCTTGGGACAAGTACAAAAATTCCTCCATCTTCTTCTCCCTCGCCGCCGCCCGAAAATAATTACTAAGGAACAACTCAAATCTCGTCCACGACATCTCTTTTATGTTTTCCCTTCCTTTCACCGAGTCCCACCAATAATCAACTTCACCAACCAACAAATGTGAAGCGAACTCCGCTCGATACCCTTTAGCCACATCTATAATTTCTAGTATTTTCTTTACTTCCTTCAACCACCTATCTACCACTAGCGGATCTGGGTCTCCGCTAAACTTAGGAGGGTTCAACGTCTTAAACTCTCTCAATTGTGTCATCTTTCCTCCATCCGCAACTCTGGTATGCATTTGAGGGATTCCAGTAGTCGACTTTACTTGTTGTTGTAGCATAGCTGTTGTCATCCCACGTAAAGCCTCAAAGAAACTGTTTACATCTGCTGCTTGTTGTGGTGGTTGACTAGACAATGATACACTCAAATTCACTTTCCTCCCCACCCTAAGCATAAGACGTTTACACCGACAAAATTCTATGAGAGTTAGTTAGCTAGGTTTGTTTCTAAACATTCAATTCATCATGCAATATACTTAAGCATTTAGCAAAGTATTACCACAACATATACATAAGTAAGCCATCACTAATGTCCTTCAAACAAGTTATGCACCTTCGCATATAACACTCAATCCCATTCAATGTGCTCTGATACCAAAAATTGTCACGACTCAAACCAATCAAAACGTGATCAAAGAAAAATCAAATATTTAGAGTAAAACTAGTCATGTTCAATTTTATTTTATTTTTGTAAATTTCGGCAGAGGTCCGTTTGTATTTTCGTAAAAAAAATATTGTTACCATGTTTGATATTTCCTAAAATTAATACTACAGCTATCAAGTATGATCTCATAGTATCATTATCATAATACTAATGAAAGAGACATCAATCATGCTATTATCGGGATTTGAGGAAACAGTTTTGGTGGAAGGGAATGAAGGGTGACATAGCTACTTTTGTGTCTAAGTGCCTCGTATGCCAACAGGTTAAAGCGGAACATCAGAGGCCTCCGGGATTGTTACAACTACTCCCAGTAGCACAATGGAAGTGGGAGCATATCAACATGGATTTCGTATCAGGATTTCCTAGGACTACTCATGGATATGTAGTTTGGGTGATTGTAGATCGACTTACAAAGTGAGCTCACTTTTTGCCAACGAAAATGTTTGATGGTTTGACCCAGCTGTGTGAGCTATACATTGGAGAGATTGTGAGACTGCATGGTGTGCCTTTATCAATTGTTTAGGGATCCACGTTTTGCTTCACATTTCTGGGGAAGTTTGCAAGAGGCGTTGGGCACACAATTGAGTTTTAGCACTGCTTTCCATCCTCAGACAGATAGACAATCAGAAAGGGTGATTCAGATTTTGGAAGATATGTTGCGAGCTTGCATGCTTGATTTTGGAGGGAGATGGTGTGATCATTTACCATTGAGAGAATTCACATATAATAACAGTTACCAATCAAGTATTGGTATGGCACCTGAAATTCCCTAGTTCAATGATTCCCTTGACCTAGAGGGGGGGTGAATAGGTCTACCTTAAGTTGTCTACCAATTTTAATTTTAGCAATCACAAATAATCAATCATAAGTACACACGCAACTTTTTACGAGGAAAATCCTTTCGGGAAAAACCACGAGACCTAGCCCAGCACAAAATTCACTATAAGAAGAATTAAACTATACAAGACTCGAATCTTACCCAACCGAACATGACACACCGTTCCTTCGTATTGATTCCTCGCCTTGAATTCCACGAACCCAGCAGGTTCGATCTCTGCCACAGCAGCTCCGATTCCTCACCGACCACTTCTTCTCAAAGCTTACACACCACGATCTAAAAGATCGATTCCCGTCCTTGACGGCTTTGGCTCATGCCAACCAAATTCTCAACAAAGAAACATAGGGGATTTAATATTCAGAACACCTCTAGAGTAATCTCATCAATTGCTTGAGGATCAACCAATGCAAGTTTTTATGATCTAGAAAGGAAGAACTTGCATCTCTAGAGAAACCAATGAGCGAGAGAGGAAGGAAATTAATCTAGAGTATTGAGAAACTCTAAAGCCTTCAAAGATAGGTCTTTCAACTCTCTTTCAATCCTTAGGATGAGCTAAGGAATGATCCAATAAATAGCCAAGGCAAAAGGAGTTGCCAAAATATATGTCGGATGGTTTTAGTAACAAGATATACGAGGTCCATTCGAACGGCTATAAGGGGCGTTCAAACAACCTTGAATTTGGACAAGAACGGTTGAAAACAGGCTGACAGGGAGGCTACTGTATTTGAGTTTTAATTGCCTGTTCGAACAGCTGGTTGGCCGTTCTTGGGCGTTCGAACGGCCAACCTAGGCATTCGAACGGCCAGTATGGATTTGCTTACTGTTTTTATACAGACCATGCCTCTTCAACCATTCTTACACCAAAACCACTCAAAGGCTATTTTTTAATACTTTGAGTCAATTTCTAATCATCTAGGGTATGAGATATATTTTCTAAGTCAACTCCCCCCAAGGAAACCACTAGGTATCTAGGTCACTTACCACCCTAAGAGCATGAGCGAAGCTTCAACTGGAATGTACTTCTCTTGGAGTCTTTGGAGCTTCATCTTTGACAAACTTGATCAACCAAAGGAACAGCGACAGTAGACTTACATTGGCACCATTTTGTCATCAGAATTAAGTCAATACAAAGTACGACTTTGCAGCACCATTTAAAGCGTTATATGGACGTCCTTGTAGATCTCCTGTTTGTTGGGCGGACGTTAGAGGCTAGCTTACTTGGCCTAGAAATGGTGAGAGAGGCAACAGAAAAGGTGAAACTCATCAAAGAAAGACTACCCACCACCCAAAGTAGGCAAAAGGGTTATGCTGATAGACACAAACGACCGTTGGAGTTGGGAGGTTGGAGACTATGTGTTCCTGACAGTTTTGCCGAAAAGAGTAGTAAGATTTGGCAAAAAGGGAAAGTTAGCCCCTACATTTGTTGGACCTTTTGAAATCCTTTAGAGAATAGGAGCGGTTGCCTACCGGTTAGCATTGCCTCCACAATTTGCAAACATGCACAATGTGTTTTATGTCTCCATGCTGAGAAAGTATGAACTAGATCCATCACATGTGATTTCTTAGGAAGACCTACAGGTTCAGGAAGATGCTACTTATGAGGAAAGACCCATCCAAATTCTTGATTGAGTTGATTCAAAGGATCAAGTGTTGAGAAACAAGGTCATTCAGTTGGTGAAGGTGTTATGGTGACACAATGGCGTCGAGGAAGCCACTTGGGAGTTAGAATCCACCATTCGGGAGAAGTATCCACACCTTTTTGAATCTTGAGGTAAGTAGAATTTCGAGGACGAAATTTCTTTTAGGGGGGTAGAGATATTTTTATTAAGTTTAATTATACACTTAAGCAATCCAGGGCTTACATATAATGAGATGTCTGAGGGTAAGGGCTTACACAAAATGAGATGCCTGGGGTAATCCAAGGCTTACACACAATGAGATACTTGAGAGGTAATCCAGGCTAACACATAATGAGATGCCTAGGGGGTAATCCAGGGCTTACATATAATGAGATTTTATGCACACATTTTTGAGAATTTAGCACAAAGACGGGAGCGCAAATGCGAGAGCATGAAGGCGGACTGTCAACACAGTCACTTCTCGTGATTTGGATGAGTTGTATGACACGTGGCAAGTTTATTTTCATGTATCAATAGGATCACATAGAATAGTATAGAAACTTAGTTACATTTTGAGTATAGCAATTTGAGGGGCATTTTGGGAATAAAAAACTTGAGGGATCGCATAGAATAGTATAGCAACTTGAGGGGCATTTTAGGTATAGAAACTTGAGGAGCATGTTGGGAACAAAAAAAGACTTAGGTACAGAACCCATTTCGTTAGATGTTCTGTAGATGTGGACATGTAAGGAAATATATTGAGCATCATTTTGAGAACAAAGAAACTTGGGGAAATTTTAGGAACAAAGAAATTTGATGTGCATGTTAAATAATAGTATAAAATATTATATAAACTTGAGGGGAATTTTGGGAATAAAAAATTTGAAGGGTCGCATAGAATAATATAGGAACTTGAGGAGCATTTTAGGTATAGAAAGTTGAGGGGCTTGTTGGGAACTACAAAAGACTTAGCCTAGGGGCATTTTGGAAAGTATAAAATATTATAGAAACTTGAGGGGTATTTTGGGAACAAACAAAACTTGAGGGGCCCCATAGAATAGTATAGATTTTTATGGACATTTTGGATATAGCAACTTGAGGGGCATTTTGGATACAAATGTAAATGAGGACATATAAAGAAATATACCAAAAAATATGACAACCCATTTCATTAGATGCCCCTAACATATTCTCTTTTATGTAAAGTAGATAGATATAGTGGGGTGACATAAATACCCCTGAGAAAGACATAATAGCATGGTGCTCTAAAAAAATAAAGGGTTAATTACATATTAGAACCCACTTTATTTTAAAATGATATCTAAGTGCCTCCTAAAAAAATTCCTTCACCAAACCTATTTTTCAAAATAATGGACAAATAGAGACCTCACGTCATCTTTAGCAAACATTGTTAGTAATCTCACTTGTAATGACAAAACTACCCCTATGCAACTCAATGTGCTCTTTCTCAACTCAACGAGCCCTAACTTGTGCTTTCGTTTTCTTTCTACACTCAACAAAAACTAACCAACTGGGAGTCTCACGTTGTTAAATCGTAATCAAATCATAAAATCGTTTTAGGACGGATTCAAATCAAATCGGGACTCAAATCGTAAATCGTAAGATTCAATCCTTTTTTTAAAAATTATTAAAAATATATTTTTTTTATCGATAATCAGGAGAATATATTAATCAAAAGGAAATTACAAGAAAAATAAAGTGCAGAAAAGAGTTTACAGTGGCGTAAACTGAAACACAAAACTAGTATAATAATCTCTCCCACTTCATTGGAGATCAGATCCTAAACTGAAACAGACTTCATCCCAACACCTCTCCCAAATCTACCCCGCCATTTCGACTAGATAAACATTCCAAAGTCTTTAACCGAAATTTGAGCTTTCATATAAAATATGAACGATGTGGAGTTTTCGAAAACTTTCATATTCCTTTCTTTCCAAATAGCCCATGCTATGGCCCCAAGGAGAGCCTCCCAAATAGTACTCTTGGCATTATCCGCACCAACGAATGTCCAACAGGATAAGAAGTTTTAAAAGGAAGAAGGGAAGACCCAAACCACCCCTACTCGAGAGAGAAAATACTCTCAATATGACACCCACAATAGTGCAGTGCATAAACAAGTGATCAACAACCGTCTCTTCCGCTTGGAGGCACAAAAAATAGCGATTTGCCAAACTCCACCCTATATTCTTTAAATGGTCACAAGCAGTGTTTTAAAACGCGTGTGAGGCTTACGCATCGAGGCTCGCCTCGGGGTGAGGCTTAAGGAAAACGCCTCGAGGCTCAATCATGAGGCTTAAACCTCATGTGGCTCATAAGACATACGCCTTGAAGCTCGTTTTATGTCTATGAAATACATCTCATACATTAACTAAAATTAGGTTTCTAACCACAACTGAGACTTAAATGTCTTTTTTTATTGTTATTTATTTTAACTAGTAACAATAACACTTTATTTATTTCAGATAAGACGTTGAAAATGATGATGGTGATAGGTTTCACAAACAATTTTATTTACTATGTTTAGCATATTTAGGCTTTAAAACCATTTGAGTCAAATTTAAACTATTTCCCTAATAGACATTACAAAAATTTGGAGTCACTGACCTACAATGTAGTTCATGATTTATTTGCAAATTTTTTTATTAAAATTCTAGATCCACCACTTAAATTGATGATTGAACATCATCTTCAATATGTGTATAAATAAAAAAGTAAATCTAAACTTCAGCATTTACCTACATTTCTTATCTTTATTTTTTATAATTAAATAATTTATACAGTATTTCCTATGTGAACGCGTGCGCCCACACGAACACACACAATGTACACAAATATATATATATATATATATATATACACACACACATATATGTATCTCTCTCTATTATATATACTTTAACCTTTCATTAACTTTTTAAATCTTTTTGAAAATTTTCTTATATTTTATTTATTTGTTAAAATGAGAAAGCATGAAACTTTATTGTGAGGCTTACACCTCACACATTGAGGTCCTAACGCCTCACGCATCGTGAGGTCCTAATGCCTCGCCTCACACCTTCAGGTTTTAAAAAATCAGCCACAAGTAAGGATTTTATTCAAAGATGTATTCCATATTGTTCATTAACGTGATACCATGTTCTTGGTAATTATAAAAGGGCCTACTCTGTTTTTTCTTGAGCAAACTTGAAATGGCACCTCAATGATCCATTCTTGGTAATTTTCATTTCCACTGATTCTTTTTCTTCATTCAGGAGAATGCCAGGGAGAATTTCTTAAAGTTTTAGTATGCTAGGGAGAATTTCTCTTGATTGGGCCTGTGTGTTAACACTCCCAGTGGGTTAGTTTTTGTTGAGTGTAGAAAGAAAATGAAAACACAAGTTAGGGCTCGTTGAGTTGAGAAAGAGCACATGTGGTTGCATAGGGGTAGTTTTGTCATTACAACTGAAATTACTAACAACATTTGCTGAAGATGACGCGAGGTCCATATTTCACTATTTGTCCATTATTTTGAAAATTAGGTTTGGTGAAGGATTTTTTTTAAGAGGCACTTATATGTCATTTTAGAATCAAGTGGGTTCTTATATGTAATTAATTTAGAAATAAAAGACCAAACTACCTTTACAACATCAGCAACCTCAATGCTTAGAGCAATGGGAAGCTTACCACAATGGCCTACTGGAGCTTGCATGTTGGCCTCTCTATCCATGAGGAGAAGCACATGGATGCGCAAAGACTTGCTCGAATATGATTCTGATGTATTGTACTACAAGACAAGTGGTTAAACCACTATGCTGGTCCTCCATTGAGAGTTGAGACTAACAATAGGGCTATGAGACAAGTCATTGTGTCTCCAGTCATGGTGTCTGGTGGGTTGCCCACACCCCAGTATTTGCAGAGGTGGAATCTGAAGGTTCCAATAGTTTCCTGATCAATGAAAATGAAGATTCTTCAACATCTTTTTGCCTTTGCCTTTGCCTTTGCCTTTGCTATGTTGAATGAGATCCCCAATACCTTTAGTAGACGTCATTCTTCTATTTTATCAGAGAGATCGGATTCTGAAATTCTAATATATCGTCTTGCTTACTCTACCAGACTGTTGTGTCAGTCTAAAATCCCTGCCCTCGGAGGGTCACAGTTGTAATGGGTTGCGTTTTTGCTTCTGGTGCAGGCAAACCGAACATTCCTTGTGAATCCGCCTCTCGTCCTTTCTCATTAATGGTTTGGCATAAATACCACTGACCTGGACAAGTGTCAACATGCTAAGGATCAAAATCAGGTCCACAGTCCTGAACCTGACAGCCGTTGTGGAGCATTGTCTGACACTGATATCTCTGGCAGAGGTACGTACAGGCTTATGCATGGTCAGGTTGGAGCCTCATTCCTGAACTTGACAGTGGTACGTACAGGCTTATGCATGGTCAAGTTTCTATCTCCTCGAGTCGAGACCACCCAATCAATTTAAATTTGAAAGAGGTTAATATTTTGGGTATTGCTTCTGGTTTAGCATTTCAGAATCATGAAACTAGCCGAGCAGTAGTCCTCAATAGAGATTCTCGAGAGGCTTAGGTGTGTTTGGCATCACTCTTGGAGAATGTTTCTCTGTTCTCTGAGAACGGAAACACCAAAAAGCGTTTGCCATCATATAAAAACGGAATGTTTCAAAAAAACAATCCCTTCTTGGCCATACTTTTTCAGAACAATAAAAAGAAGCTCCTAAGGAGCGTTCTCAGGAAAACGGCATCAGTGTTAGACAGGTTGACGCTTTTTACAAAAGCTCTTCCTCATCTCTCTTGCTCCAACGGTTGCAGGTGCTCTCCCTTCTCAGCAGTTGGTGTTCTTCCATCTCGCCAGCAACGAAACTAGGTACTCCAGCTCTCTCTCTCTCTCTCTCTCTCTCTCTCCCTCTCCCCAACAGTTGCCGTGCTCTCCCTTCTCGGCGGCGACAACAGGTGATCTCCCATATTGCCGGCGACGAACCCAGGTACACCATCTCTCAGCGGCGACAGCGGCAGATCGAGCTTCAATTAGAAGAATAGAGAGTAATGTGATGTTTTAAACGAAGACCTAGTTTCAGATCCTTTTTATTTAGGTAGAGTTTGGGGGAACAATACAGGGTGGACTGTGCAGAATTCGAAGAGGGCATGGCTCAAAGCTTAGAGGAGATGATGAAGCCCTAGTTTCAGATCTCTTTTTAAAAAGATGTGTAAAACTTTTAATATAAAATAATATAACAATAATCTTGATTTTTTTCCATCCAAACTCGATTTTATCATTTATATTTTCTAAAAATGATTCTGACTTATTGTTACCAAAAGGGTTCTCAGCACATAATCATTCTAAACAATCCAGATCATTCCGGTTTCAGAATCACTGAATCAACAAGAATGATGCCAAACGCCCCCTTAGAGAGGCACCCATGGTTAACTTTATGTAACCTTAGGATTTGGCCTTCACCTCTTGGGGTGACAGGATATCAACAATTCACTCAATTTATCTTCACCCTTCTTATGTAGTTGGATTAAAGAAGGTTATGAGGTGCCAGGATATCAACAATTCACTCGACTTGTCTTCACCCTGCCTATGTAGTTGGATTAAAGGAGGTTATGAGTTTCTAGAAAGCTCTTTAGTTTCATCTTGTATCGAACCGAAACAGGTCGAACGAAGGGAAAGATATACATTAATGCTGCCACAAATGCCTTGGGTGACACAAAACCTACCTCTTATTGGGGGAAACTTGCTTTCCAGTCCGTCGTTATATTTCTTATCATTTGGATAATTGACTGAAAGTGCTAGGATCTCCCTTCTATCAGATAATTGACTGAAAGTGTTAGTGACTTTAATAATTGGCAACAATTTTTCAAGACGATGCGCTTAACCATTGGTGGGGGATGAAGCATAAACAATCTCAACTTTCACAAACTCATGACATAGTTGTTGGAGCAAGAACCCAACAATCCACCCTATAGAACATTTGATGGTGGAAGATGAATTATATCATCAACATCAATCAATTTGTTATACTACATTGACAAATATAGATCTTCTGTTACTCTCTAGAAACTTACATAGAAGTATGGGAACAGTGAACCACAAAAGGCAAAATAATTACTGTCCGGCAAAGAATTAGCTTAGACAAGACAATAAAAATTAATAGAATTTTCGCACACCTTAAGAATAAGATGAACTGGCCACTATAGATTAGCTTCATTGAGCAAGCCAAGCTATAATTGATGTAAAATTGTATATGAATAGATGTTAGCATAACTAGTTGAAGTAAGCTTACCAGGAAACAAATGATGGTTAAACCCGAATAAAATTGCAATTGGGGCTATCCACATAAACATTGATGCAATGAAGAACTTTTGTATTACTCCTGTCATTGATACCTTCAATCTACGATGAAACAAAAGAGAAAGACTGACAATGAATATTGCTGAATTGCTTGGCTACCGAAGTGATATTATTGTTAACAACTGGTCACTACATATTGCACCAAAGAGAGAGTTGTGTGTGAGTGAGAGAGAGAGAGAGATCTACATACATATAGTATATTATTTTGCAGTTAATGGATTCTAAAAATTTTCTCTATACCCACATCAAGATCTTAAAGAACTGGAAACTGGAAGTGTTTGCATGAGTAAAATGGCTTAGCTTGCCAAAGGTAAAATGACAAAGTAATGATTATGGGTCACCAAACTCTTTAAGACATATTCAGTTGTTTTTGGCTAGATGGAGAAGCTATCAATCTTCTCAAAGAACAATGCAAAAGGACTAAGTGACAGAAATTAAAGGGAAGACACACAAAAAGCATAAATTACTTAACGAAAATTACAAACTCAAAGAAAGAGATTAACTTCTTTGATCTTTTGTTAGATGGGTATTAATCACTTACTGGTTAGTACCACAAGGTTCATTTCCACTGGACTCTTTTCATATATAGGTTTCTATTACATTGCCACTATATTTTCATATATAGGCTTCAGAAAATAAAAAGAGATATAAAGGAAGTGCAAATTGATAAATGGAAACATCGCCAACTGGTACAATGGACTAGAAACATGAACTAAAGTATATGCATGACCCACCTTATCAGCTCACAAGTTACAAAGTCAAGCTAGCGCATTGATCAACCTAGCCTTGCCCGAGATCTGCAAAAGTTTTAGAAATGGTAAACTACAGGTATACAACCAAGTGGATAAGGCAATTCAGATTCTTCCTTTCAATCATCTCTAACAAAAGAATTCTTGACATCAACCCAGAATATGGCCCTTAATGAATTAAAGGTCGTCATTGAAGAAGATGCCAATAATCATAACATCCCAAAAATTAGAAGGAAACGCTCTACAAAAATCGAAGTTTGACAACCTCAAGAAAAAGAAAGGTGAGAATTGAATGCACATGAGAAACAGTATGATGTTAGAAATCCACCACCAATCAATGAGAGAATATAAATGTGAAAAATTCCTATCATCCTCTAAAGCTTTGAGTGTTTGATTCAGAAAAAATCAACACATATTAGAGGCGTTTGGAAGCACAGAACATCCTGTTTCTTGAATCATAATTTCTCATTTAGAATCATTTCATTTTGATATTTATGTCCTGTTTGGCAGGCTAACGAAGCTAAGTGAATAAGTCTCCACTTTGCAGCTTAAAGAGGAGTTGAGAACACTCTGAGGGGCAGAGAACCACCAAGCAATATCATCAGCCACTTCCTCAGAGGGGCATAGAACCACCCTTGGTCCGTTTATAAGATCAGGTGATATGAACCTCAACCATCCCACCTCAAAAGACCGGGCTGTCAAGGCGAAGAGGGTCTAATTACTTAACCCAGGCGGGATATAGTGCAGAGAAACTCCATTCATTTTTACTCTGTTGGCAGAAAACAGGGAAGAGACCACTTCTTTAGAGAGGTCGGACAGAATCAGAGGTGGGGGAATGGGTCATCGTCAGCCGTCCCATAGAGCAGGGCCCGAAGGCGGGAAACCAGAGCTCAACAACAACTAATACTCAATTGGCATGCAATCTCAACAAGAGAAGCCAACACTAAGAACTAATACTTGTAGCAATCTATTGAAGGAATCAAATTTCATGTAAGCAATAAATCGAACAAGTGGTGTGCACTGTAACGCCAATGTTGTGCAAATCAAAGAGAAGAAAATATTTAGAACCATTTACTGAAATAATCAAATAGAATAAATGAGATACTAGGTTTGGATTCTACAATGAGGAAAGCAAACAACAGATGAATCAATCAACCAATGGTTAGATAGATCAAACCTCGATTCGGAGTCGTTTCTGTGGGATCGTGGTGTGAGGCAACACAAGTATGATCAATCATGGCGTGTGGTGTGAGGCATAAACATTTAACAGTAGCGAAGCCGACCAGTGATAGGGCGGCATGGGACCGGTCAGGTTGGGTTCGGACCGGTAAAACTCGCCGATATGAACAACAAATCAAACCGCTTTATAAAAGTGTCTTTCTATTTATACTAATACTACTAGCAGTTGGCACGTGTGATGCACGTGAGAGCGATGGGAAGGAATTAACCATAGTTAATAGGAGTTAAAAGGGGCATGTGTTAACCTGCGGGTGCGGTTGAACTCTCCCGAGTTCAATAGCGGGTGGCACGTGCGATGCACGTGAGAGCGAAGGGAAGGAGTTAATCATAGTTAATAGGAGTTAAAAGGGACACGTATTAACCCGCTACCCGCAATTGACTGTGATTCTATTCTTTGAATAGATGAATGAGCATAGGGTAATTTGGGAATTAAAGTAAAACATTAAATCATATGGGTAGTTTGGGAATTTGGAAAAATCAAGCTACGCCTGCCTCTCCCATTGTAATATAGTAAAGATATGCTAGTTGGTGCCACATAGCATATCTCAAATCTCTCAATTCTCCCTTCATGTTGACGTCATATGTCGTCTTACATGGCAAACCCTATTTTGGTTGATCCAATTAAAAGATGTCACATCATGTATTTAGTAAAGACTATTCTTAATTTAATGGGTCTCATAATGAGCTTATTAATTTTTTTTTATCCTCTTAAAAGTAACACTTCACATCTATCTACACTAATATTATATGTTGGTTGGTATCACGTGGCATATCTCAAATCTCTCAATTCTCCCTTCTTGTTGACGTCAAGTGTTGTCTTACATGGCAAACCCTCTTTTGGTTGATCCAATTAAAAGATGTCACATCATGTATTTAGTAAGGACTACTTTTAATTTAATGGGTCACATAATGAGCTTATTAATTATTTTTTTTCTCCTCTTAAAAGTAACCCTTCACATTCCCAAACATAAATTAAAGGAGGTTAGTGGACACATGTCAGTTTTAGAGGGTGTCTTCTTAAATTCTTCTATTTAGAATCACAACCAATCGCGATTGACCTCGGGGAGAGTTCAATCACACTCGTGAGTTAACACGTGCCCCTTTTATTTCCTATTAACTGTAGCTAACTCCTTCCCCTCGCTCTCACGTGCATTGCACGTGTCACTAGCAAGTTCAATCGGGTGTTGTTAACTCTTTCCCCTCGCTCTCACGTGCATCGCATGTGCCACCCGCTAGTATCCTTTAATTAAAAGGAAAATAGTCACCTCCTTGGGCCGAGGAGGTGACTTACCGTCTCGTCCCCCCTTTTTGGAGGCCAGGTGTCCCCTCTATAATCACATTAACTGTGGTAAAGATTCAATCACCTCTAGGGTTCACACATCTACCCTTGATTTTTAGAAAAAAATATTTTTAAAAAAAATTAACTACATCTTGTGGTTAATTTTTTAACCATAGTTCAAAGGGTTTGTAAGAGCAAGGAGGAATAGTCCCCTCCTCGGCACGAGGAGGTGACTATTGCTCTAATTAAAAATATCATTGTTCTTATTAAAAAGGACTAATAAAAAAATTAATAGGAAGTATAACTTGTGTATAATTCTTAGAAGTATAATTTAATCTAATTCTAATTCATATGTAAAAGAGGATTAGTAGAATTATAAATGTTGTTCTTATTGATAAAGACTCCATTAGTAAAGAGTTGAATTGTCATCAATAAACAAGCCTCTATTTCATCGTTCGTACTAAAAAGGACTCTCTATTGGTAGTTGGTAGAGAGTTGGATTGTCATGATCAATAAACAAGTATGTTAGAGCATATGACACATCCTTCGGTGGAGGTTATCATGCTATGAGGAGATTCTATGAGTTGTTTATGAGCCGAAATAATGCACAGTTGCCCACTTAGTTGATGCAAAAGTAGAGTTACTGAAGCTGGTAAGAGGTACCATGCACTTAAGCAAGAGTGGTTGTCTGAGACTCTTTGGCACATTGAGGATCAAGGAGAATTTAGATTTAGAGGCTACCATGGGACATACGGCTGGGCTTCTCTTCACCAACACATTCATTTATTTAAGACTTGGTTTATTCGATAATATCCTTATCCTTCCTACCCTTGATGAGGTCTGGTTCAATCCTCATCTCATCCTTAAGGTATATTTCAATCTCAGCATTGGTAAAAAGATTTATTATTATTATTATTATTGTTTATAGATGATGGAATTTAGTTTTTCTTTGCTAAATTTTGGAGATCAAGGTCTTCTCTTTTGATTTTGATTCTTATGGTATGAGTTTTGGATATTCTTAAAAGAGTTCTGCATTTCATGTTGAGGATACCTTTTATAGGGTTTAGTCTTGTAATTTTTTATGCTAAGAAAATTAGAGTTTCAGTATTTTGTTTGCTTGCGATTGTTAACTTTTGTTTGGTTGTAATTGTTGAAACACTTTTTCTTTAATATGAGCAGATGAGCTTGGAATTAGACGGAAATCCTACCCAACCTCACCAAACAAAAGAATTTACGACCTATAGTCCTCACTTGGACTCTAATGAGCGAGCCATTGAAAGTAGTCTATTTGTATATGACGTTACTCAAACAAAACAAAACAAAAAGGTTTTGTTGGCAGGGCAGTCTTTTTTTTTCTTTTTCTTTTGTTAGCTAATAGAGCAAAGACTATTATAATTATGATAAAAATACAGATACAAGAACATGAAAAGCAAAAAGATCAAACCTTACTTTATATATAAAATTTATAAATTTTAATAAAAATATATTAAAATTCTAATTAGAAGTATAGTTTGATTACAATTTTAGTTCTTTAACTATTTTGTTGTTCTTATTGATAAGATCACTCTTTATTAGTAGAGAGTTGTTGAAAGGACTCTATTAGAGAGTCTTAATTTATTGTAATTAATTAAGATTTTATAAAAAAAATTTATTATTATCAGAAAGTCGTTACTAATCTTCAATCCCTACTAAATCTGTATACTACTTATAATTCTCTCATTTGGTTTGTTACTCCGATTAAGTTACTAATTAGAATTCAAAACAATAAGTCCCACCATCTCATACACATATATGAAGAGAACCTACTGGTCGGTTTCATTACTAATCTTCAATTTTTAATCAATTTTAATTTATTATATAATTAACAAAATCCCTTAAATAAACTAATTGGTTACTAAGCTCATATTTTAAAAGATTGGTTACTGAAGCTCATATTTTAAAGAGATGCTCACTTATAAATCTGATCATATTAGGGCTCGTCAGGAAGTACTTGGTACTACGAGCATTGGAGGAATAGTATCAACCCCTGAATCGTTTCTATTGCTGACTAATAAAAAATCCCTTAAAAGGAATGATTGATTGCAATTCATTGATGAAATTAGCAAATAATTCAAATAGTTGGTTTATTCATTCTTACATACACCTACAAAACCTTTAAAATTTGTTTTCCATCATTTTGTAAATGTTTACATTTTATGATTTATTGTACATAGTTTACCTTATCCGTATTGATTGAAAGGAAAAAGTCATTTGTTATAGCATGGGATATCAATGGGTCCTGAGATGATTGTTGCATTGATGTGGAAGGTAAGACCATTCAAGCAATATTCTTTTTGTTCACATTAGACTGAAAATCTTAGATATTTATTCTATTATAAGAAGTTCAAACCTATCAAGCTCATCCAAGCGAAGGTACACAGAGTCGATGGGTAGTAAAAACGGGGAGTGGACCAATGAGATCATGGGGTCAGCTTCTCAGCTGACCATGCAGTCCATTTTCCATTCCTACATTCTATTATAAGTAGTAATTAAATATTTAACTTACGGCCGCATTAGACTATGTAGTCTAATGTGCAGTCCTCATTGATCCACGCCCCCCTTTTTACCACCCATCAGTTGCGGTTAAGATTTACTCACTCCTAGGGTTAAACATTTTCTTCCTAAGGCAGTGATTAGCCCACCATGCATTAGACTATGTATATAAATGCCGTGTCGGGGTGTCCCTTTTAACATCATTTTAACTATGGTTAAGCTTAAGAAAATTAAGGTAAATATTTCTTTTTCTTTTAAAAAAGTAAAGTTAGATTGTTTAACCTTAGGAATAAGTAAATCTTAACCACAATTAATGGGTGGTAAAATAGGGCATGGACCAATGAAGACCGCACATTAGACTAGAAGCCTAATGCTTGGTGAGCTAATCACTGCCCTAAGTAGTACAATCCCAGAAATAAAACTAAGAAGTCGTCCTAAGCAAAGGAATTCTCTTTTGGAATTTTCCTTTAAGAACATAATGCATAGCATATTACAAAAACTTCAAGGAAAAATTCCAACAAAGAAAACCTAAGGCCTTGAGTAAACTTCATCATTTGAGTTATTTAGGTATGCCAAAAAAAAAAAAAAACAATACATTTTAATTTTTTTATTTAGTATAGTTTCATTTTAATGAACGCTATTATAGATTTTAATTTCATATAATTTTATTCATTGTTATTAATAATTCATTTTTTTCCAATGTGCATAAAAGGATGTTGACCAATCATTTTATCGGTGTAAACACACTTTAAATTGTGCTTTTGTTACCTTAGATTCATCCTCCTTTTAACAGAATTTTATTATTTAACTCATCTTAAATTAGCTATTTCATTTTTTATTCTATTGTTTGTAAATTTTTCATAAATTTAAATCAGTCATTATATTTTACGTGCATCGCACATGCACTATTACTAGTATATATATAGTAGTTTTAATTGTAGCATTTAAACCTAAAATAATATTTGTTTAGTATTTAATTTTATTATATCGTTCTACTAATAAAAGTAAAAGGAGTATGTAAAACTTTATGTTGACAAAATTACCCTTTAGCTTATTTTATTTTATAAATAACTTAGGGTATACCAAACATTTCAATAATTAAATTTACAAAAGATTTATAATTGGGGTTTACAATTCATGGGCTATTTAGCGTATGTATATAGAACTACCCTTTCCTCCTATCTCTTCTTGCGTTTGAGCATATGGCTATATCTTTTATGAGAACTACACAAAACACTTTTTTTATTCAACGAGATTGGGTGTAGTTTGTCATCAAAATCACTCATTTAATTGAACCTATTCCTGTCACAGAGAATGGCCACTAGCTTCCTACAAGTTTCGTTTCGGGAGATCCAGATTCTAACTATATTTACATCTGTAAAAAGATGGATGGAACGATGGATCTAGGCAACACAACCACTCATCAAGGTGTGAGAAAATGTTGCACATGATGATACACCAGGAGGAAAGGAAGTCGCTTTGTACTTGTATGCAAGCGCAAGTATTGTTTCTTGTACTACCATCACTGTAATCATTGTTAACTACGATTGCTTCCTATACATGCACAAGTAATTTTAGTATAGCTTTGGCATGATGGGTTAGCTTATGGATATAAAAAAATGAAGTGAACTCCATCTGTAAAACCATTGCCAAAATGAGTACCTATCTCAGATGCCGCTACTTGTAAACATTCGTTGTCGTGTTTTGAATCGATTCTAAAATCACGCTACTCTTGTTCTTCTTCCTCAGGAATTGGTGTTTAATTAGGGGTTGTTCGATCACTCTATCTATTTAGAACTCTTTTAATATTAATAAAACTCTCTTCTGAGTGATCAAGTGTAAGTATTCTCTATTAACAAGGACTCTATTACAGTCCTTGAAGGTTGGATAAAGCTTTGGTCTAGAAATTAAAGATTAGGGTAAGGATTCATTTGAGTCAGGGGAAGGTGTTAGGCACCCCTAAACTGTTGCCCAGTAAATGGATTCTAGAGGGGGGTGATTAGGATCAATGGCACAATAAAAAATTACCTTGGTCTATTTTGCGGAATTAATAAAATTAAGATTATGCAACAAGCAATAATTCAGAGAAGTGAAAGGTAGAGAGGTAGAGAGATACAAAGATACAAATACTGCGAGTTTGTTCACGAGGTTCGACAACTTGTCTACATCCCCGCCTTTCAGCTTCCCGCTTCAAGGATTCACACGATTTATTACCAAATCGATTAGACTTCTTCCAGGTGAGTCCTAACTTTTACAATTCCCTTCACAGGCTAACTTCTTGAAGCTATCCGGCTTCTCAGACAAGAATACACAGATTCTTGATTTCCTTCAATGTATAGAAGTTGATTGAATTTGAATCCGAATACAAGGCTCCTTAATGAGCTAGATAAGATTGAAAACGCTCTTCTAAAAATCACTCAAATGATTGGGAGTTAAAATCTCAAATAGGAGGATTTAAGGATTTGGGGATTTTCACCATATGATTGATGAGAGTTGAATGCTATAATCAATATAAGCTTAAAGTATGATTAGTGGTTGTTCATAGTTCATAAATGAACTCAATTTATAGGGATTGGATGATTATAGCCATTGGTGAAGCATTTAATGCGGTTTTAACTGTTAAATAACTAGTCGTTGAAGTTTCCCGCAGGCAGACGTCGACGTTTAGCCTTGAGACATCGACGTCTGCAACTCAGAAAAATTTCATTTCATTCTGTTATGTACAAACATCGACGTCTCCTTCACAAACATTAACATCTTCAAAACAGAAATTTTCCTGGGTTACTGTAAACATCAAACATCGATGTTGCCTTCTCTAATGTCGATGTCTGCAGCTTATTTTCACCAAACACTTTATTTTTAAAAGACCTTTAACATGAGAATGAATTCATAGGCCTTTTAGTTCTCCTTTATCATGTTTTTGGTCACCTTTTAAGATATCCTAGGGCTTAGGATTGTTCTTCAATTAAGTTAAGAAATCATAAGGTCAATCTAGGCTTTTGAGCTTTTGAACTTTCAACCAAAAGAGGACTTTTTACAAAAGTCTTAGACTCTTAAAATAAAACAACAAAGCTATCATGAGTTTCACTTTCTTTGACTTGATCTTGAATGATTTTCTTCTTTGGATTCATGATCCAACTTTGGACTTTTGGTGACTTCTTGAATCTTCTTTTGAGTTCAAATATAATTTGGCTCTTGTAGCCTTTTGTCTTGATTTCTTTTTCATCAAATGATCTTAGCTTTGATTTAAGATAACTTTTGGACATGTTGAATCTTTCTTTAATGATGACTAATATTCATTATATCTGAAATTGACATAAACTTGGTAAGACAATTAGTACTAAAATGTTCATTGCATTATTGTGTCATAATCAAAATTATTAGGGGTAATTAGGGATGTAACCTTTAGGCTAACATAAACTCTCATCCGGAGATGGTTACCTACTCCCTAAGTTTGAATTAAAGTGGGGGAAATCATAAGAAAAACTTGCATTCCATCTATATGCATGAAAAGTATTATATGAACAGTAATGTATATGTTGAAATAAGCAGGGACAGGATAGGGGCTCTATCCTAAGTGAACTGAACCCGATCAAGGTTGCCTACGTATCCACTGTCAATGGAATCAAGCCACATGTAGTTCTAGAGGGTAGTTTATGGTTTGATTTGATTTGTTTGGATTGTGGGTGTTTGATAGGCTGAGATTTGTCTTTGGATGTTAGGGTGTTTTTGAATGATTTGAGCTCCTATTCAGGAGCGCTTGGGCCTTTTAAGCTTGTACCAAGGAGCAATGAGTTTTAACAGATAGAGGTTCGGACAGAGGTTCGGACAAGGGTTCGGCAAGAGTGGTAGGGTTTGAACCAGAGTTTTAACAGAGGTTTGACTAGGGTAGGCTAAGTTTGAACCGAAGTTCGGGGCAAAGGTTCAACTAGCTAGGGTAGGCTAAGTTTGAACCGAAGTTCGGGCAAAGGTTTGACTAGAGTAGGCTAAGTTTGAACCATAGAGGTTTGATATGGTAGGTTGGCAAGCAGTCTAAGCAGTTGAAAAGAGCGATAAAAAAATGTAAAACTAATGAAAGACAAAAAAAAAAAACAGAGATTGGCGAGATTTTACCTTCCGGGTGTGCAAAGAGCTTAAAGGGGTGCAAAATTGGGGTGTTTACATTGTGCTATAATCATCCTTGTAACTATTTCCCAATATTACCGAAAGTATTTGGATGCTAAACAATAACAAGTAACATACTCGTAGTGTTTGTGGGAATTTTCAGTTTGTAAGAATTATTAGGTGATACTTCGATTTGAAATTTCTATTGCTTACTTCTTTATTTGTATCTAAACTGGGAATTCATGGGACTGGTTTTGACATTTGGGTTCGAGAGATGTTGGGCTGCTGCTTATCACATATACCCTCTAAGTGTCCTAAAAAAGCTAACATCCCAGCCTAATGTTGTGTTCACCTACAAGCCCAAACTGTAGAACAAGCCTCAGGATTTGCAAGTGGACCCGAGTGGAGACTCAACTGACCACCTGTAATCAGATTCCTTGTTTAAAACTTGTAACCTTACACAACCATTACAAAAACTTAACTACTTTTATTCACCATGCTGTGAAAAAACACACAAATAACAATGAGAAATGTCACTTATATGTGTGTACAACCCCCTACTTTTTAATATTACTGAAATCATTATTCTTCCGATATTGGTCCTATTTGTTACCCTATAGGTTACAACCATATGAATCCTTAATGATTTTGATGATAACACAATAATGAAATGACTATTGTGTTACTAATGTCTTTATCAAGTTAATATGAAATTCAGTGTATAAGAGCATTATCACAATATCCAATGTATAAAGTATGGAAATGACACCAAGTATAAAAAGGATCTACAAAGCAAGTGATCTAAACAAACTGAAGATCCAAAGCAAAAGAGCACACCTCATGACATGAAGAAGAAAATCCACTAAGAAGTAATCTTGGTCATAAAGATTGAATCAAAATAAAACAAATCAAGATCAAGCTTGAAGGACACTAAAGACTCTCCAACTAGAAGATTAAAGGTGTTATATTTAAGGTTGAGAGTTTTTAGGAAAATTGTAAAAAGTCCTCAATGTTTGAAGGTTGAAATCTCACTTACCTAGATTGATCATAGGAACCTTAGAAACATATTTGCATATAAGGCCCTAGGACATCATATGAAATGATTTTAATCTTGATAAAGATAAGTTAATTGACTTATCAAATCATTCATATCATCTAGGTTAGTTAAAAAAGAGTTTTCTGTAAAAAATCAGAAAACCAGTTGACTAATTCCCTGGTGTATTCAAAACCAGTCGACTGATTCATGCCCTGTCTTGTTTAGACACTGTTTTAAAACCAATCAACTGATTTTAAGTTGAGGAGATTCTGGAAATTGACTGGCTGAAAATCAGTCGACTGATTTCTCATGAAGAGAAAAATCAGTCGATTGATTTTGTCGAGATAGAGTTTTTTAAAACTCGTAACTACTAGTTTTGCATTCAACGCACCTCCAACGGCCATATTTTCTCTTGGGCTGTAAATTGGGATGATTTATGAACTAAATCAAGAACTCTTACCACTCTCATCATTCTATTAGTCATTCAATCATTCATTGATTCATTCTTTAAGGAAAAACCCTATAAACTCAAAAGAGTCAAATTTGAGTCTTTCAACTCATACTTTGAGAGACTCTTAGTAAGCATTCAAGTGATCATCAAACTCGTGTAAGGAGCAACTTCTTATTGTAATCACTTCTCAACAAAGGGCATTTAAAATCAAGAGGTCAGTGCGACTCTTGTTCTTGAAGTAGAAAGCTTCATTGTAAGGAAGTCAAGAGATGGATTCTATTGCAAGTTGTAAAGGTTTGATCTTTACTTGTGAAGAAGATCGTGCGATAATGGATCATGTTGAATCCTCAAGTGGGTAGCTTGAGGCAGAGACATAGGAGGAAGGCCGAACCTCAACAACATATCTTGTGTTTTCTCTCTTTCTCCCTTCTTTATTTATTGTTTCATTGATTATAAAATTGCTAGATTTTCATTCCCTTGTTATTAGTTTAATTAAAATTCCACTTAAGAGATTAGGAAGAAATTTTTTAATTTTCCAAGACTTTATTCACCCCCCCCCCCCCCCCCCCCCCTCTAGGGTCCATTACTTGAGCAACACTATTGAGATCGACAAAGGAAGGGTGAAGCTAAGTGAGACCATTTTCATCCACATTACATGTGGGCAGTTTTCTTTTAAGCCTAATGATCTGCAGCCATTTCATTAAGTAAATCTATCAGACGAATACATTCTAGAGGCATAGTTGCAAAGGTAGTTCTCTCCTTGTCAAGGATAAATGATTATGGCCTATTTGTATTAACATGAATAAACAATGTAGGGTAAAATTCATACGTGATAAGAGACATCTACAACATTTGGGATCCTTCAATGGATAAACTACATTACAAACAAAATTACCAACACATCTAGGCCTGTTTAAGCATAACAAAAAATTGGACCCAAGTAACAAAAATTGGACACATCTAGACTAGTTATGTAACATTCCAAAACATTTACATCATTTAGTCTGAAGGATGTAACATTCCAAAATTGGACCGCGGTGAAACCATTGCTACAACTCCACTAATGATGTAGGTATATACCCTTGATGTAGTACAAGAGAGTCTTTGCCCAAAAAATGAAAGTGTATATAGGTGTAATTTTTTCGGATTTGATTTCTTGTTGAAAAAAAGAACCCTTCTTTATGAATGCAAATTAGGGGTGTATCCAAAACGAGCTACCTCAAGTTCAGCTCGACTCAATCAAGCCGAGCTTGAGCTAAAAAATTAGGCTTGATCGAGCCAAGCCGAGCTGATTTTTTGAGTTTGAAAATGTGTTCAAGCCGAGCTTGAGCCAAGGCTGTTTGATACGGCTTGGCTTGATTGAGGATCGATTCAGCTTGAGCTTGGCTCAGCTTGAATGCTAAATAAAATAATATTATATGCATAATAAAAAAATACAAATAATATTTTTTATTTAAAAATATTTTTTTTATAAATCAAGTCGAGCTCGGCTCGAGTTTGAATCAATGCGAGCTCAAGCCGAACTCAAGCTAAGTGAACTAGATTTGAGCTGAGCTCGAGCCTAGATTTTTATATTTCGAGCCGAGCTGAACTCGAGCCTAGATTTTTACATTTCAAGTCAAGCTGAGCAGGGCCAAGCTCGGCTCGACTCGAATATACCCCTAATGCAAATAATGGTTTGGATAGGGGCAGAGCCAAGATTTTCTATTAGGGGGCACCCATGGGGATTGAGGGCGTAACCCCCAAGAAAATAAAATTTGACAACTGAATTCTCGGGCTATTTCATCCATACATTTTTGTAGTTTTGTTTCTTCTTGTTTACGGTTAAATAATTAAATTAAATAGTATAAAGGATAATTTTTTTTAACGGACAACTATTATAAAATAATATACTAGTTATGCCCATTGCTCCATAGCTATGCCATATTAAATAATATAGTATAATATATTAGGGACAACTGCTCCCTTGTCCAATAAATTTTGCCCAATAAAATACATAAACAAGTTAGTATAAAACATATGAGTCAGGATCCTCTCCAATTGCAATTGAATTCGGATAGTTCAATCACACTTCCATAGCCTCCCTTTAATGTCGATTAATTTCTTTTTTTCTAAAAACAAAGGTTAGATTGTTGACCCTAAGGGTTAGTAAATATTAACCATTGTTAATGGGGTTTAAAGGGACACATGTGAGCTCGAATATGATCTCAACTAAAAAATATATATATATTTTAAAAAGTTTAGGGGACACCTGCCCCATTCCCATGCTATACCCTAATTTTTTTTTTTTTTTTTTAAATCTAACTTTTCAAATGTTGAGTGGGAGCACCCGGGCATGCGCCCCCACTGGCCTCCACCCCTGGTTTCGGAGACCATGAAAATTTCCCATGGCTTTGAGTAAGTCATGACATTCATGCCGAGTGAGCATTGCCTGACGCTGTGTTACCTGCACCTGCTCTTTTCCCTCTCAAAGAGAGCTACATACACCAGCATGCTGTTGGTGCCCATAGCTCGAAGTATATATATATATATATATGTCTCCAACATTTCGACGAACGCGGAGTTCAAGATGCCATACCCAAAATGTTATGATTGTGCATTGTATTTTGGTTGATAGTCAGTTTAATTGGGTTTGGACTGTTATCACTAATAAGAGTCTTTTATAACCTAGAATTTTGAGAGGGTTAAGCAATGGCAATTTCGTAAGTTTATTTTATTGTTCAGGAGAAAATGAGAAAAAAAAAAAAAAGAGAGATGAGAGAATTGTAACCCATTTTCTCAAGAAATTAGTGAAAGGACCCATCTGTAATCGTGGATGTAGGCACCTTACGGAGCCACATAACTCTGTTTGAATCTTTTCTAATTTTGTTTTATTTTTCGTTGCTTTTTTCTACACAAAACACCACGGTCCGATAATGATTAAATCAATATGATCGAGTGCATCCCTCCACTTGCGAGGTCAATTCCCAGCAGTAGCCATTGATAACATGAAATTCATAGTATAGGGAAACAAGAACCTCAAGAAAGAGGGGCTTTGTTATATACAATGTTCAAATTCCATCTACAACTCAAGCCCACATGGCCAAGAGAGACATACAACCTGCCCCAAAAAGAAGGGACAAATTTGCACCTAACTGAATCTTTTTATTGCTTTGCATCCTGGGGTTCATGAAATCAGCTGCCAGTAGATCTACGAGCGCCATATAGATCAAGATCCCGGCAGAGGCAGAGTCGAAGACCCCTTCAACAATTAGAGCAGTTGGGCTGTTTTCATTGTAAATCTTCGATATCCCTATTCCGATTGCAATCCCAACTGGGGTGGTAAGGGAGAAGAAGATTGCCATTATCGTAACAGCTCGAGACTTGAATTTTGCCTACACAAATCATAAAAACTGTGTTTAGTCCATCACATCCTTGATAGCACATCAAAATTCACTAGTACACACAGAGGAATTAAAGGAATTTAGACAAGTAGTGTTAAAAGTGATACCTGAGAGATGCACCCACCAAGTCCCATGCCCTCAAAAAACTGATGGAAAGACAAGGCTGCCACCAGTGGCTTGATTGTTTTGGCGCTTTGAGAAGAACCCAATGAAATCCCAATGATCACAGAATGAACCACAATCCCCAGTTCCAAAACCTAATCAATAGCAATCAGCAACAAAACCCTTTTAGCCATCAAGGTCGATGAAAAATATCAAATTAAAGATTAAATCACAGAAAAAAAACCAAATCAAAGAACTTATACAGTATTATGAAGGTCAGATCAATCTTTCCTGTGAGATAACGCGATGCCTGACAAGATCCGGCGAACCCGATGCCGCCGACCCATGGACATGAACGTGACCGGCATGCTCCTCATCCTCGTTCAGTATTGACTGAGCCTTGTTGAAGTGTGAACTCTTATAGTAACTAGTCGCGAAAGTGTCCACCATCAAAGTCACGATTGCCGACATCATAGCAATGAAGCCCGTAAATGGGAAGCCCCCCCACGGATCCACCTTAAGGCATGGCGACGTCAAATTCTCAAAGGCGTGGGGTAGTATGTGCATGAACCCAGTTGCTAGAATCACTCCCGCGGCAAGCGCCTTGATCATGAAGAAAATATCATTCCCAGGACGTAAAGCTGGAATTATACTCTTCCCCACGATTGGTAGACATACCCCAATTGCACCAGCAACAAGAATCAAAGCGAACGCAATTAGTTTATATTTAAGCGCCTTGCTTCTGTTACCTCCTTGGTCTTCTGCATTGCAAGTACACTCCGCGGAGACTAAGATGGGGAGGAGAAGAAGAAGAAGAAGATAAGAGACTGTTAGGAGCTTATTCATGGTTTTGGAGATTGGATGAAGAAGACAAGAAGAGCCCTGAGAGGAGTTTTCTTATATAGACATGCGGAGTTTCTAGTATCACTTATACACACAAAAATAACTTCAAATGTATTAAAATTAGGTTGCTGCTAGGCGCAGACCACTATTCACTGAGAAAACACTAATACACAATAAACTATTAGTTATATAATCCTAAAAATTAAAATGATAAGAATGTTATCTTCTTCCCATCTCTTGTTTTTGCATATCAGCTGCTGCCTTCTACCACCTTTGCAAATACAATGTTACCAGTAGCAGTTTGGCAAATTAACTCAAGTTTTTGCATCCGTTAGGAGAACAACTTCAATCGAACCTTTGTTTCGTTACAATTTAGTTTGTTATTGTTAGGATAGGAAAATGACTATTATGCCTTTAAGAGATTTTTTTTTTTTTTGGAAGGTAAAATTTTTTGACCATTTCTTGATTTGAGCATGTCATCCATGCTCAGGGGTCATGCTAATCTTCTCTTTATGGTTCGAATTTTTTTCGGATGTCTCTGAAGAAATTTCATAATCTCACAAGGCCTTTAAGTACCCTTGAACTATGGTTAATAAGTTTTAACCCTTATGATTAAGATTTACAACCTTAGGGATAAAGCATCAAACCCTGTTTATTTTTAAAAAAAATTCACTTGTCCCTTTTACTTGCCTTAACATAGGAGTTAAAGCATCTAACCTTGGTTTTTTAAAAGAAAAAATTAATGTGTCCCCATTGAACTCCCTTTAACTCTGGTTATAAAGATTCATTAACCCCTAGAGTTAAAACATTTAACCTTGATTTTTAGATAAAAAAAAATTAATATGTATTTTTAAAAACTCACTTTAACTGTGGTTAAGATTCACACACCCGGGTTAAAATATCTAACTTTGGTTTTCAGTTAAAAAAAAAGAATAAAAAATTTAACGTGTCTTTTAACTCCTTTTAACCACGGTTAAGGTTCACTAACCCTTAGGATTAAAGCATTTAACTTTGGTTTAAAAAAATTAAAAATTTAAGGTGTCCCCTTTTAACTCCCTTTAACTATGGTTAAGAACAACTAACCCTTAGGATTAAAGCATCTAACCTTTGTTTTTAGAAATATCTAATCTTTGATTTTAAATACCATGGACCAAAGTTAGATCAAGCTTTAACCCTAAGGGTTTGTTGTTCTTAACCATAGTTAAAGGGAGTTAAAAGGGGACACCTTAAATTTTTAATTATTACTTTTTCTAGAAATCAAAGTTAGATGTTTCAACCCCAAGGGTGAGTGAATCTTAACCACAGTTAAAGGAAGTTAAAAAAGGGTCACATTAATTTTTTCTAAAAATCAAGGTATGCTTTAACCCTAAGGGTTAATAAATCTTAACCACAATTAAAGGGAGTTCAAAGAGGGCATGCTAATTTTTTCTTTTAAAACCAAGGTTAGATACTTTAACTCTAAGGGTTAGTGTATCTTAACCTTTAAAGGGAGTTAAAAGGGGACACATTAATTTATTTTTAAAAATCAGGGTTAGTTGCTTTATCCCTAAAGGGTGTGAGTCTTAATCACAAGAGTTCAAAACTTATTAACCATAGTTCAGCGGTAATTAAAGGTTTTTGTGAGGTTATGAAATATCTTAAGGGCATAATAGTCATTTTACCTAACAATAATAAACGAAAGCCTAGTGAAACTAAAGATTGAACCCACTTCTCGCAAAATTAACCATAGTTCACTGCTCATTTTCCTTCTAAATTAAACCCACTCTCTTGCAAGCCCAAGGAACCTTGGGATCCTTCAATTTTGGAATTGTGAAAACCAAATGTCACTTACCAGTTACCACCTTTAGTTTTAGCTTAATGCTTAGGGGCATGTGTCCCAAAAAAAAAATAATCCTACACGTGGCTGTTTCACATACAAGGGTCATAAAAGCTAAAGTTGAATTGTCAAGGGTCATATTTGTACTTTAGGTAGACTTTAGGTTCATTTACGTAGTTTTCCCTATACAGTGTATTTGCAAAGCTGATAGAAAGCAACTGCTGATATACTAAAACCCCCAAAAAAAATTGCAACACCACGAGGTGCATCTATTGACACCTGGAGACTGGAAACTCGTTATAAAATCTAGCTATGAAATCCTTTCCTCTTCAAGCTTCTCATCTTATAAAGAACAGGTAGTTTCCTTTGATGGTAGGAGTTTGGAAACTTTAGCTATTAAACCCTAGCTACAAAGTGGACTAAACAGCACTATACTGTTTGGAAACTTCAGCTATTAAACCCTAGCTACAAAGTGGACTAAACAACATTATACAGTAAAACCCCATAAACAAAAACCAAAGGTCTTAATTGAAGATTTATGGCTTCTTCTTCTATCTATCTCCTATTCTTTGTCTATCTGTTGCAATGTAAAAAAAATTTACAAGCTTGAAAACACCACTGGTCATGCCCATTTTGGTTTGATTTTGTGTTGCAGGTTTTTTATCAGACGAAAAGATGAGGATAAGGGCATTCCTATCTTTTTATTTTTTTATTCGTATAGCTAACAGATTAACGTGTCTTGGTGTTTGGGGAGTAAATAGTGAGCAGCACCCTTAAATTATTAGAGGGTGGTATTAGGTCTCCAATATTATAAATGCACTCTTTTCTTTGGTGTTGCAAGGCACACCCTGCTATTTGATGACTGTACCTCATTATTAAAAATTACTCACTGCACACCTCTAAATTCCTAAAATTACTTATACACATCAAATATAAAAAATATTACCTATACATTTTGTAACTACACACCAATTACAATGCTAGGCATTATCTATTAGGTCAACCAACAATAACAGGGTTGATTCTCGGTATGATGGACCATTCAAGGCTCTTTTACCCACTGATTTGTTGGGCGACTAGATGAAAGTTCATGTTCCTCAAGTGATTTTATGAAGATTAAATGTTAAAAACTTCAACTTCCTGAAAGCAATTTACGTGATGTATGGTGTTGACTTAGCCATTAAAAAATGATCATATAAGATGAACTAGGTATGTAGTATTCGAGTAATTAGGATTACAATCAATCGCTATTTAACTCTCCCCGAGTCCAATATTAAAGGCGAACTCAATTTTTTAACAGCCACAACACGCAGCGCCATCCCTACGATATTACTTACTACCCTGTACCTGCCTGCTTGGTGCACTGTAGTTGAGTTGAATGATTTCAAGTATGAATCAACTTGTTGCTCTCCGAGTTCAATTACACTCACAATTCCCCCTTTCACCCTTGTCTAGAAGTTTTAACTCTATAAGGTTAATTTTTTTAATATTATTTTTCTAAAAACGAAAGTTAGATTGTTGAACCCTAAGGTTCAGTGAATATTAACAATAAGTAATAGGGGTTAAAAAGAACACATGTTGACCTGTGGATGCGATTGAACTCGGGGAGAGTTCAATCGCCATGGATTGTGATCCTAACCTGAATACTACCTACCTAGTTCATCTTGTATGGTCATATTTTTTAATTGTTAAGCCAACACCCATACATCGTGTAAATTGCTTTCAGGTTCACCTTGTAGTGTTATTGAGTTTACCGAAAAAAAAAATAAATTTGCTTTCAGGTAGTTGGAGAGACCGTTTCAACCTCTTCTTTTCATACAATCACTTGAGGAACCAATAAGGAGAATATGAAATTTCATCTAGTCACTAGGCATTTCAATGGATCGATAAGCCTTCAACAGTCCATCATACAGAAGATCAACCCTGTTATAGTTAATCGGACTAGCGTCATAGCCTCCCAGGTAATGCTGAATAATTGTGATTGATGTATATTTATAAAGTTTGGGAGGTGTTAGGCGCACCCGATATATTATAACTGCACAATATTTTTTTTTGGATGCTGTTAGGTATACCTCGCTATTTGATGACCGCAATCAATTATTAAAAACTATTTACTGCACACCATTAAATTCATACAATTACGTATATGCATCAAATATAAAAAATTACATATAAATTTTATAATTACACATCAATCACAATGTTAGACATCACCTATTAAGCAAGAGCAAGACTAGGGCTGTCAAAGAGCCGGGTAGGGGCAGGGCAGCCATACCCTTCCCTATAAAAGTAGGGCCCTAGCCCTTCAAGGGTCGGGATTGATTGGCCCTAGCCCTACCCTCAAGGGCCAAGGCCGAGCCAAAGGGCCAGAAGAAAGGGCAGGGCTCTGGCGGGCCGGGTACCCTTCGTCAAGGGCTGTTTTGAACCCCTAAGCGAGACCGACCAGCAATAACAAGGTTGATCCACGGTATGAAGGACCATCCTCGGTATGAAGGACCATGCAAGGCTCTCAACCCATTGAAATGTTGAGCTTCTGGATGAAAGTTCATGTTTTCTTTATTGGTTCTTCAAGTAATTTAATGAATTTTTTTTTTGAAATGATCACTCAACCCATTGAAATGTTTGAGCGTCTGGATGAAAGTTCATGTTTTCTTTATTGGTTCTTCAAGTAATTTTATGAAAAAAAAGGTTGACATGATCACTCCAACTACCTGAAAGTAATTTACGTGATGCATGGTGTTGACTTAGCCATTAAAAAATGACCAAACAAGACGAAGTAGGTATGTAGTATTCGGGTTAGGATCACAGTCAATGGCGACTGAGCTTTCCCCAGGTTCTATCGACTCAAGGGGTCAACACGTGTCCCTTCTAACCCCATTACCTATTGTTAAGATTCACTAACCCAAAGTATTCCAATCTAACCTTTTTCTAGAAAAAAATTAACAGTAAGTCTTAAACTTTTTAACTAGGGTTCAAAGGAGGCTCAGTGAGTGTGATTGAGATTGGTATGTAGTCTTCACTTTTAGAAACATGCAATACTTCACAGAATACCAAGAGACCGAATCCTTTCCAATTGCAATTGAAGTTGGAAAGGTCAATCGTACTCACATAGCCCCTCTTCAACCCTTGTTAAGAAGTTTTAACTCTTACGATTAATTTCTAAATACCTTTTTATAAAAGAAAAGGTCTGATTGTTGAACCCTAAGGATCGGTGGATCTTAATAGTATGTAAGAGCATTCCTAGCAGCCTTATTTTGGTGAGCCAAAAGACTAAAAAGGATAAAAAAAAGGTTTGATTGTTGAACCCTATGGATCAGTGAATCTTAATAGTATGCAATGGGGTTATTATAAATGCATGTTGACCCGTGGGTGCAAATTCCTCGAGTTCAATGGCTGATTATGATCCTAACTCGATTACTATATACCTAGTTCATCTTGTATTATCATTTTTTTAACGGCTAAGTCAACACTATACCTCACGTTGGACTGATCATTTCAACATTTTATTAAAATCACTTGAGGAACCAATGAGGAAAATATGAACTTTCATTTAGTCGCTCGACATTTCCATTGGTCGAAGAGCCTTCAATGGTCCATGAAAAAATATGGTGAACCTCAAAAATAATATTTGAGTTTGAAATTACTCTTTTATGTATCAGTAAGACCTAGAGGTGGTAAATAGTTTTTCTAAGGTTTGCCTACCAATTTTAATTTTATTAATTAAATTTACCGGAAACGGTAAACAACCAGTCAAACACACAAACCACAACACCAAGATTTTTACATAGAAAACTCTCTCGGGAAAAACTATGGGACCTCGTCCAGATGAAAGAGATTTATCTAAGTGTAAAAGCAACAAATACTTACAGACTCAAACTGTACCCAACCGGACTCGACACAACGATCCTCGGTAACCTGTCCTCAATGCCTCAATAAACAATCACGCGCTTCCAAGCCAACGTGATCAATCAGTAGCTGGTTTTGCTCTTCTCAGAACTATTGCAATCACGATCTCTCGATCGATCTCCGCCTACACCGACTTCATATTTCCCCGACCATAATAACCACGATCCACTATAGGGACCGATCTCCTTCAATGAAGTCTTTGACACGTGCCAACCAAGTTTATACTCACAAGGAGTTTGAGGGGTTTAATTCAGTTTAAACAATGACATAAAGTGATCTCATGAACAATAAAAATCAACAAAGCAAGTCGAAAGTATTTTCTATGAAGAACTTGCACTCTAGTCTAGAAAATCAGAGAGAGCTCAAAAGGATAAATCATCCACAATTTGGGGAACCCTAGAACAGCTTTGAGAGTCTCTCTACTCAGTCTCCAAAGCCTTAATTAGGGAACAATGATATATATAGGCAAACCCTTAGTAACCCAAACCGTCACTTTCCCTTTCCGCTCCCACTCTCAAACCTCGCTTTCACGGTTCGAGAGCAGATCCGTGTATAGAGCGCGGTTTCATAATTTACAAACCGCCGGTTTTGAAACTTTAAATCATCTGAGGAAGTCAAAAGACAGTTTCTGTATTTTTTTTCCCTTAAAAATTTGTTTAACTATTTGGTGAAAAGACGCATTCATCATTTTGCTTTGCTTTTTATTAATTGTTTGTAGTTTGTGTCAATACTTATGTCATAAGCTTTTGTCTTTTCAAATAATTTTTCTTTGTTTTCTTATTTTTTAATTGGATAAATGAGATCTCACGGTTCTCACCACACACCAATTGTGATTGAACTCACCTAAGTTCAATCGCACCCAACCTTTGTGTCCTTTTTATCTACTTTTAATTATGATTAAAATTTATTAATTCTTAGTCTTTAATAATATAACCTTAATTTCTAAAAAATATTATTTATATATATGTCGACGCTCCGAAGGCGCTCTCGACCCTATCCTAAATTGAAATTTGACGCTCCCACGCTCCCGCTCCCGCTCTACGCTCTGATTACTTAGGGCAAACCAAATGGGGGAATTAGAAGTTACTAAAAACTCCAAATCCTACAAGGTGGTTCGAACCACCAAGGGGGTCGTTCGAAGTTTTCGGCCCTGGGGTCTTTAACTTGGTTCTAAATGGGCCTTAGGTCCAAGATTTATCCTAGGGATTGGGCTAGGGCTCAGTTAAGGCTAGATTAGGGTTGAGTCTAGGGTTTGGCCTATGGTTAGGTCAAGAGATTTGTCTGAGGTTGGGCCTAGGTTTAGGTTTAGGGCTATGGTTAGGTATGAGTCTAGGGTTTGGCCTATGGTTAGGGTTAAATCTAGGGTGCACTTGGACAAATTAATTATGGTTAACATTGTTAATAATGGTTAGGGAGGGGTGTAAAAATTGGGTGCTTAAAGTTCCCCTTCTTTGTCAGAAAGTGTCAGGTTGGTGATTAAACGACAAAGACTGAAATCATCCTATTTTTACACCGAGTAGGGATTTAAAAATGCAACATGAATTTGATAAGGTAGTGAAATATTTTGTGGGCTGTCAGCCCAAAATGCTGGGAAAATGCATGGATGCAATGGAGATGTCATCACGGTCATCTGGAAGACACATTTAGAATTGGCAAGGAAACATACTCAGGATTGATTGAAGACGCATTCAGAATTGGTCGAGAGATGCGCTCAGATTTGGTCAAAGGACGCACGAGGTGTTGAGGATGCATTTAGATTTGGTCGAAGGAGACATTCAGATTTGGTGAAGGGACACATGGGGGTGTTGATGACGCATTCAGGATTGGTCGAAGGACGCATTCAGGATTGATTGAAGGATGCATTCAGATTTGGTCAAAGAGCACATGGGTGTCGAGAACGCATTCAGGATTAGTCGAACGACGCATTCAGATTTAGTCAAAGGACACACATGGGTGTCGAGGACGCACTCAAGATCAGTTGAATGACACATTCAAATTTGGTCAAAGGACACACAAGGGTGTCAAGGATGCATTTAGGATTGATTAAAGGAAGCATTCATATTTGGTTAAAGGACACATGGGGGTGTCGAGGATGTATTCAGGATTGGCGGAATGACGCATTGAGATCTGATCAAAGGACATACAGGACTGTCGAGGATGCACTTAGGATTGATCCAAATTTGTTGGTGATTAAGGCATGTTTCGGAGGCGCCAGCCAGATTGATTTTGATAATTGATTGAGATGATATGTCTTGGAGGCGCTACCCGGATTGATTTTGATAATTGATTGAGATAACATATCCCGGAGGCGCTAGCCGGATTTGTTAAAGATGACATCTCCTGGAAGCGCTAGTCAGATTGATTTGAAGTGACATCTCCCGGAGGCGTTATCCAGATTGATCTTAGCATATCCCAGAGGCATTAGCGGGGAGTTTGATGAGAAAATGATACTATTATGCAACTTGAATGCAATTATGCTGGGAAAATCTTGTGACATAAATGTTGTACTTGAGTACAGCTATAGTGTGTGCAACTTGAATGTAAGGATGTCATGCTAGGGATGATGCTTTCCCATGACTCTCTCGACTACCACTTGTGGGGAAGCGGGTGCTTGCTTCTTTTGGTTGTCCTGCCGGGGTAGCTGGTGTTGGTTAGTATGACTAGGTTGCAATACTAGGGATTTTTGAAATAATTTTCTTTTTAGAAATGGGTTGCATTTTTTACAAAAAAACTCAGATTTTTTATGAAGGAATGTTCAGTCAGCTTTTAGATTTGCCAGGATATTGCCTTTGGTTAGGACTTGCTGGGGATTTGTGTGTTGTCTTTTGCTCTTAGAGAGTAGAGTATGTCAAAGAAATGGGCTGCCTTTTGTCGACTAGTGCTGGGGATAGGTAAGTCTATCATGCTGTTAAGGATCTCTGTCGGGGAGCCATTGAGAATCTCTGCTAGGGATCTAATTACAGGGGATTAATCTTTGTTGGGGATGGTTGAAAGTCCCAGGTGTTTGATCTAGTGGTTAGTACAGATGGCCTTGTACCGGATTTTGTTGTTAAATCGCTCTTCAATTTTTTCCCTTTTTTACCATTGAAATGACAAAGTCATGAGAATCGCATATTTTTTATGCAATGAGGCTATTGCTGGTTTTCACTTCATGTTCGTGAAATTGATGGATTTTGTCCCTTTTTTGCCCCTAGTCACAAGACTAGGTATGGGGTCACATAATTTTTGCGTAATGAGGTTGTTGCTGATTTTCATTCAAGCCCGCAATTTGGGGATCTGGATTCTTCCATCATTGCTTTGGATGCCACTCCACTGGGGGTATAAATGTGACATAGCGCTTGTACTCTTAGCTTCTGAGGGATCTAGGAAGACTTAGAGTGAGACAAAATGTAGGCTAGATGGACCGAAGATTCGAACAACCTAAGACTGTTCTTCTGGAGACTGGTTTGTGATTCTTTTGGGGATGCTTTCTGATTACTCCTTTTTTTTTTACTCCAAGGGGGATTTTAGTTCCGCTAATCTATGGAAACACAACAAAAGGGGGTTTTAGTCATAGTAAAAAATCTCAATCTACATTTTCTATCTCTCCCTCTCGCATTAAAATAGTAGAGATATGTTAATAGATGTGCAAAGCAGGTAAATTTAGTGGGACTCTATATTATGTATTACTACAATACTAATCCCAAAATTATTTGATCATGTTTTCATGATGGTCTTTTTGATGTGCTTGTGTAGCTTTTTTTTTTGGGACACTCTAAACACACATAGACAGACCTAAGGTAAATGCTAGGGTGCCATAAGGGTAAACATACTCACCCCGAAAGGGCCCGACTTGAGGAGGAGGGGAGGCCCCTTATACTGCGTACTTGATCCTACCTTTTGAGTATCATATTTTTTTGTTCTTAAGCTCTTATTTTCTTTTTTTGGTTGGCATTCTCCATTACAATAAAGCACTGGCTCAGAGTCCTCGCTGCCCTCATGCTAATGCTTCCATATGTCAACAGTTCCGTAGTGTTATGGTTAATATCAGTTCAGCATCGCACCCTCTCTGGAAAGTTGTGGTGTACTTCACACAACCAACCAATGGGACAAACATTGCTTCCCAACTAGGCCTCTGTTAGCTAGATCCTAGCTCCCCTCTACAGCACATAGGGAGGCACATTTTCTTGTCTATGCTCGTATATTTTCTATGTAGAGAGTTTACTTGACTTGATTGGGCTCTGGTCTGAGTCCAACGAAAAAAAACAGTCACCTTGCTTTGGTTCATACCTCTTTTTTCAACACAGTGCCTCAAATCAGTGAATTAATTCTGGTCCATAGAAGAAAGTTAGGGCGTTGTCAAGTCAAATTGCCACCGTCACCTTTATTTTATTCTAATTTGTGAGATGAAATTTCAGTTGAAATAACCAATAGGGGTTGCTGGTGTGCTGTCCAAGACCACACCTAGGAAACGGAGGTCTTGAGTTTGATTCTAATCGCCCATGTTGGCCACACTCAGAGATTTATCTCTACTTACCTGGTGCGTGTGGTTGAGGAGTCTGCTCGTGCCTCGTGGATTAGTCTGGTGCTCTAAGTGGCCCGGATATCATTATCACCCAGAAAAAATTTCAGTTGAATTTTGAGATAAAAATCACGTGGTGTAACACCAAGTTACTATAGATAATGCAAGTTTTTTTTGGTACGTGTATCATTTATCTAGTAGGTTAGAGTTGAAGAAAAATCATGATTTTCTTGTAAGAAGCAAGCGATGGTCGATTGATAATGTTAGTAATTGTTGATGAACTTGTAGAAAATAACTAGGTGGATACAAAATATTCTGATTTGTGGGGAGGGTTTCAAGAATTTTTTTTTGAGGACCAAGTACATGGGTCATCTCGTCCATATGTCTTGAAGATTTTCATATTTAGTCTTGTTATGGTTTTTCTTATGATTAATGTAAAATTTCAGGGGGAATAGAGAAACGTGATTTTCTTGTATACGATGGTTGTTCCTCTCAATTTCAAAATTTATTCTCTTTTTTGGGTTTATATTATAAAATATTATTTTCAAAAGTTAGCAGGGCAGCCGCCCCCTTATGTCCTTTAAATAATTAAATAATATAATATAATTTTTTTTTTAACCTTCAAAGACAGCTGCCCCTTGCTCCGTACTTAGGTTAATATAATGGTGAACCTATCAGTCACCACGCTCGTAAGACTTGAATTTGAGTCATCTCCCAATGGGGGCATATCTAAGTAGTGAATGGTTTGAACTTTGCCACAATATAATTGCAGATGGAAAGTTCCAACTATTTAGAAACCCTTTTGCTGAAATTCTACCGGTGATAAAAGGTGATGGCCTTGGATTGTCTCTGGCAAAGCCAGAAAGGGCTCTCGGGGTTCCATACATTGTGCGACACTTGGCGTAAAAGTGGGGAGAAGTCATTCCATTTTCTCCCCACAATTTTGACTTCTCCCCCATTTGATATCTCACACCCTTATTCTCAGACACTTATCTCCACATGTCTTATTATAGGTGGAGAAGTCAAAATCATGGGCCCCATGATTTTGACTTCTCCACCACATGTCACCTATTCTATGGAACCCCGAGATAAGCCCTTTCGCTTCGCCAGAGGCAAGCCAAGGCCAAAGGTGATATATAGGGTAGGTCAAGTTTTGGGTGCTCATTGGGTCCATTGTCAGATACTGGCAGTAACTTTAACACCAGACTATTTAGCATGGTGGACCTGCAAAATAGGACCCTCTTGTCTAATATTCCACATCCACCTAGATTCCATGGGTCAAAATCGGATTGAATCTATTTCTTAGGTAGTTTCGCTCCACTTAGAATCCCGTCGTATTATAAAAGAAAAGAAAATAAAATAAAATAAGCGAGACCCTCTAGGTACGTGTGGGGACCCAATAGGAGGGGCGAAACATTCAGTGAAAGGTTCCTTTGTTGTCCATATTCCGAGGACTCCTTGATAGGAATATACGATGACATTGCACTATACCAAAATTTATTATAGATACTGTAAAACATGGACAACTTTGAACCTAAGGTTGATATTTCAAAGAAATCACATTGAAAGAGGTTCCCCACTTTAGATGGACACCATATGAATGCATTTGTTCTCTATCATAAGAGTGAAACAAAGCCCTCTAACTCTATAGTGTGGGGATACTTTGGTTGATAGGTTACATCATGTTTGGATCTTAGCATTCATGGAGGCGTCTTCTAAGTCCTACTCCAACTTTTTTTAAAAAAATTAAAAATAAAAATGGTCAAGCTAGATATTAGAAAAAATAATTTTTATGAATGCAAAAGCAAATGACATTTTGGAGACCATGAAAATTTCTCATGGCTTTGGTTAAGTCATGCCATTCATGCCTGTCCCTCACGCATGCCTTACCTGCACCTGCACCTGCTCTTTCTTTTCCCTCTTTTGAAAGAACCATATACAAGAGCATGCCGTTGGTGTCCGTGTAGGATATATTTGTGCATTTCGAAGGATGGAGTTGGAAGAGGCCATACCCAAAACACCACGGTCCGATAACGATTCAATCAAAATGGATGCATCCCGCCACTTGCAAGGTCAATCTCCAGCAGCAGCCGCCACAAATTCACACATTGAGTGGTCGTTTTATATATATATATATGAGGAATGCTATCCTACGATAAGACTAGTGTAATCTTTTTTATCTTTACCTATTGAATAAAATTTCATTAAATATATGAGTTTTTTTAGTATTTTAATAAGGAACAATTCACTAAAATATGAGAGACAAAAAATGTGAAACTGTACTTATTTTCTCTGCATTTAATGACTGGTTCTTATAACTAAACTAGCATGAAATTTCAAGTATAGGAAAGCAAAAACCTCAACAAAGAGAGGCTTTGCTATATAGAATGTTCAAACTTAAAACTCAATCTACAACTCTAAAAACCGGGAAAAAAAATTAAAAAAAAATCTGCAACTCAAGCCCACTTGGCTAAGAGAGACATACAACCTGCCCCCAGAAGAAGGGACAGATTTGCTCCTAACTGAAGCCTTCTATTGCTTTGCATCCTGGGGTTCATGAAATCCGCTGCCAGTAGATCTACGAGCGCCATATAGATCAAGATCCCAGCAGAGGCAGAGTTAAAAACCCCTTCAACAATTAGAGCAGTTGGGCTATTTTCATCATAAACATTCGATATCCCTATGCCAATTCCAATCCCAACTGGGGTGGTGAGGGAGAAGAAGAGTGCCATTATCGTAACAGCTCGAGACTTGAATTTCGCCTACACAAAACAAAAAAACTGTGTTCAGTCCATCAATATTTATGATCATTTTGTTAATAAAATATCGGCAGATACTATGAGATACAAACCGAGACAACGACAGAAGCTTGCCCAATTTAGATGCACCACCAAAAAAGAATTGAGAAGAAAGAGAGGTGATTGAGACAAGCAATAACATTAGAGGAACCTAGTTCTTTTAAAAGAAAGCATCCCCATCAAACACTTGTATGAAGTTAAGAAAGACTAGATTAATGATATTTCATGAACCATGAACAGAGAGGGACAGCCCTACATAAATGCTTTGGACCTTCAAAAAATACAAACTTTGAAAATGGAACCATGTGTTGTTGTTCCTTTAAGCCATTGACAGAGGTGGAGGAGGAATCAGAGGTGTGTATTGAAGAGAATGCAGTAGTACACACAGAGCAATTAAAGTAGAAGTTATACCTGAGAGATGCATCCACCAAGTCCCATGCCCTCAAAAAACTGATGGAAAGACAAGGCTGCTACCAGTGGCTTTATTGTTTGGGGGCTTTGAGAAGCACCCAATGAAATCCCAATGATCACTGAATGAACCACAATCCCCAACTCCAATACCTTATCCATACCAAAATCCCTTTACAATTTAGATCTCCAAAATTTCATCAAAAACAGAGAACTGATTCAAGGTCAATGAAAAATTGATCAAATCACAGAAAATCAATCTTTTGAACATAGTTTTCTTCTACCCATCAAAGATTTCCTAAAAACAGAAGGCATATTCAAAAGTTCTTACACATCACTCTGTAGTTATATATGGCTGCTGAAACCATTTTTTCCAGACCCCCTTAAGAGAAAATCATATATTTCAGGATATTACAGCTACCCATCAATGGAAATTCATCAAACAAAGAACAGATACTACAATGAAAGTAAGATCAATCTTACCTGCGAGATAACGCGATTCCTAATAAGATCAGGCGAACCCGATTCTGCCGAGCCATGAGCATGACCATTTGTGGCATGTGTATGAACATGAACATGACTGGCATGCTCCTCGTCGACGCTCACCGACTGAGCCTTGTTAAAGTGTGAACTCTTATAGTAACTAGTCGCGAAAGTGTCGACCATCAAAGTCCCGATTGCCGACATCATAGCAACGAAGCCCGTAAATGGGAAATTCCCCCACGGATTCGCCTGAAGGCACGGCGACGTCAAATTCTCAAAGGCATCAGGTAGTATGTGAACGAACCCAGTTGCTAGAATCACTCCGGCGGCAAATGCCTTGATCATGAAAAAAATATCATTCTCGGGACGTAAGGCTGGAATTGTCTTCCCCAAGATTGGTAAACACACCCCAATTGCACCAGCAACAAGAATCAAAGCGAACGCAGTTAGTTTATACTTAAGGGCCTCGCTTCTGTTACTTTCTCCGCCTTCGGCATCATCGCATGTACACTCCGCGGAGACTAAGATGGGAAGGAGGAGAAGAAGAAAAAGAAATGAGACTGTTAGGGGCTTATTCATGGTTACAAAGAAGAGAAGAAGAGACCTGTTGTGTGTGTGCGTGAGAGGAGTGTTCTTATATAGACATAGCTAATGAATAAATTCTGAAAAGAAGAACCTCATAAAATACACGAATAGAACATCAAACTTATTTAAATTACTAAAAAGGGTATTTCTAATTTCTAAATTTTGTCTTACTTATTACAGAAAAAAGAAGGATTAAGCATAGATTCTACCCAACTTCAGGCTCTGATTCTCGATATTATATGTGTTGTTTTCATTTTTAGTATACCAATTCAAGATGTTCGTAATCAGTGTTGGTTTGATTATATGCCTAAAAATGCCAAAACTTTCTTGGTTTTGGCTACAGCTATCCATGGGCAAGCTAGGCATTCAATGTTCCAAATGTAAGGAAATTCCCGTAGAGATACAGAGTTAAAGCCTAAACCATCGGTCCACAAATGAGACACAAGAGTGTCCATCTACATAAGTTATTGAATATACAGAGTAAGTCGGACATGACACACTTAACCGTATGATATCCTGCCTCTGTTGATCAACCAAAAGAATTATCCTCTAAATTTGAATAAAGGGAGGCACTAGGATCTAATTCGATAAGAAAACTATCAATATTCTTTTGGCGATTTGACAACTTACTACTATTCAACTAACTACTTACCTTCAAAGGATTACCATACCAACATAAAAAGAAAAGAATGAGGTCAGTTGTTAGGGTATATAGGGAGGGATTAGTCAGTTAATAATGGTAATTAATTAGTCAAATGGAATTTGCAAAGGGAAGCATCGCTTGCCCCATCGGTAGTCATGTGTGCTAGTCACCACTCCATTGATCCGGGTTCCGAGAGGGTGAGTGTTGTCATCTTCACCCACCTATGACTTAGAACATATACTAACCTACTAACCGGGGTTGCGGTCTAACCATTTATCTCTCACCCAAAAAAAAAAAAGGAATTTGCAAAAGAGCAATAGTTCGCTTAATGAGCGAGGAGCCAACTATTGCTCCTCGCTCTCACAAAACACACTCAGGTTAATTTTTAACCCTGTAATTCAAAAAAAAATTCTAAAAAAGTAGTAGATAGGTGAACCCTAGGGTTAGTGAACCTTAACCACAGTTAAAGGGAGGTTAAAGGGGACATGTGACATGAAAAGGGGACCCAAGAAGCCCCTCCTCGCGTCACTTACCAACGAGGTGATTATTTTCCTTTGCAAAATATAGAAAGGAAGCAATTGATACTAGAAGAAATGCTAGCCCAAGTTACAGATTTCTGAGTTCTCTTAGTAACAAGTGACGCTACTTTTAACTGTTACTTGAGAACCGGTGTAAAACATTAATTTTTCTAAAATGAGCCTATGGTTTAAATAATTTCTCAAAATAGTCTGACTTTTCAAATTTATTTTTTAGGCGTTGACACACGCGAATGCTGCACACATGAGAGGTTTAACCTCAAATGGACAAAAATATCACTGTGTTTGAGAAAATCCTCTCTCTCCCACAAACTATTCACCTTCTCTCTTTGTGATTTCTCATTGTTCGCATTCACATTCTCTCTCCTTCTTCATGTCGTTCTCTCTATCCAAGAAAACTTGTATTCCCTTGTGAAGATCTTAGTTCTCGTTCTCTCTCACAAAGATCTTAGCTCTCTTTCTCTCTCGTGAAGATCAAAGAGTAAGGAGCAGAGAGGGGTGGAGGAAGAAGTGGAGGAGAATGAGGAGTGGGAGAAAGAGGAGGAGGTGCCTGAGCAGAGCGCACAACAAAACAGGGACATGACTTAATTGACTTAAATTCCCTGATGCTATGTTTGGTTGCCGAGAAAATAGATGAAAATATGGAAAAAAAAAAAAATTATATTTCTAATACAATTCTTAACGGTGTTTTGTCTAATTTTCTTTTCTTTTCCATGTTTTCACTAATTTTCTCAGTAACCAAACATAGAATAAGTGAATAAATTGCCGAATTGCAGGACGCTATGCTAGCCGGATTCAATGTGATTCACTCCATGATATAATAACCCTATATATTTCGATTAGTGAATGATCTACGCTCAACAAAGAAAGATAATAAGATGATTAAAAAAGAATTACACATCTTAAAAGGGCTGCTGAACAAGGTATCAATTTCTCTATAACTAAATTTAGTCAGTTTTTTTTAATCTTCCTTCATGCATTTGTGAGAAATGGACTCATTTTTAGGGGTGTCAAAACAGCCCTTATGGAAGGGTACCTGACCCTACCCGGCCTGCCCAAGCCCTACCCTTCCCCGGCCCTTGGGCCGTGCAGGGCCCAAAGTCCCCAAACCCTTCCTTTGTTGGGCTGGAATAGGGGACCCTCCTACCTGACCCTTATTAGCCTCCTTAATAGCCCCGCCCTACTCTCATTACAATACAATGAAACTACAATATATAGTTTTGGATTAGTTTTATATATTATATATAAGATATTATTGAAATTACTAATATAATCCCAATTTTTTTTAATTCTCTTCTGTTATGGTTTGAGTTTGTTTTAGGGTTTCTTTCAATCTATTCCATGCATAGCTAAATTTTAAACAAAAGTTTGAGTTATTTGGTATGGACCGTGATTTTTCATAGTAATTTCAAGGGTTTTGATTCTAATAACTTGTATTTTGTCTGAAAATTTGATTTGATATAATAGGTTACACAACCAAATCATGTGGGAAATCAAAGTTTCTGTTAAAAAGAAAATTATTTATTTCTTTTTATCCTTCCTGTATTGATTAATTTGGTATTTCTAGTTTTTTTTTTTTTTTTTTAATTATTAGATATCTTAATTTGTGTAGTTTTCTATCTCTTGGCTAGACATTATTTGCAGCGTGTTTGGAGAACTCCAGAATGTGAATTTGTTTTATATGTTAGTAGTCATAACTATAGTTTAGTAGTTTTGGAATAACATGCCCAATCTATCAAATTCAAGATAAAGCTAATTTCATCTAACAATTAGTCAAACTTTAATGACAAAAGAAACCCTAGTCTTTCTTTCGGCCCTTTGGCTCGACCCGGCCCGGCCTAGCCTTGCCTCTTAAAGGCAGGGCTAGGACCCAATCAACTCCGGCCCTTAAAGGGCAAGGGCCAAGCTAAGACCCTACTCTTATAGGGAAGGAAAGGATAGGGCTAGGGCTAATCCCGGCCAGCCCAGCCCAGCCCCTACCCAACCCTTTGACAGCCCTATTCATTTTAAGATGATGAATTCTAGAATGATTAAACCAAAGCAGCCATCAGTTGGGTCAATAGACCCAACAACAGATAAGTGCAAGTAGATTATCACTCACATAACGAACAAGTAAGTTAGAATTATTTTGACGCAAAATTTTGGCAATAGTTTCCCACAGCCATAGCTGGTTAGACCAGATAAGAAAACTCAATTGGCTTTATTAGTTGGGGTTGCTGGGACCATGCAAGGCGAATATAACTGCTTAGGCCAAGTACATAGCCGATAACACCGAAAGAGTGGTTGAGATATATTTCCGGACGCATAGAAAAAAGGAAGGGATACACACACATAGGGGCTTTCTAGCATATTGGCTACAGCAATACATCGTACCATCCATGTATAGTATTCGACTCGGGCATAGCCTCTTTGAAGGACGCATGAAAAGGTGTTTAACTATGGCTGTGATAGTAGGCATGCGCATGTTTCATTGGATGGTACGCGCACACCTCCCCAGCTCACCACGTGTCCTCTTTAACATCTATTAACTATGATTAAGATTCACTCATCCTTAGGGTTAAATAATCTAAAATTGGTTTTTAGAAAACAATATTAAAAAAAAAAAATAACCACATCAGTGAATCATAACAAAGATTAATTTTTTAAAAATATTTTTATAAACACCAAGGTTAGATTATTTAACCCTAGGGTGAGTGAATCCATAACCATAGTTAATAATAGAATATGGGGCAAGTGGGCACGGTAGCTGCCCCTTTCAACTTTTGAAAAATACAAAAAGATAAATTTTATACTACAGTATTTAATTCAAGAAGGTATAGCCATAAGGAAGGGGGCAGCTGCCCCAAACTTAAAAAAAAGTTATTTACAAATGGACCATGGCTCATGAACTTGGCCCTAAAATAACAATCTGGGTGCTACGACCGAACCCCCCACACCCCCTAGACTAAAAATATTTTCTACTTGCCTAATTATTTTTCAAAAACCCATAAGTAGTTATTAACATTATCAATCAACCATTGTGTGCCCCCAACAAGAAAATCTTGACTCCCACAATTACAAATATGTTTATTTATCATGGTTATATTTCCAAGAACAATGACGGTGTTCACGGGAACTATGATGGAATACCGTATAAATTACGGGAGAGATTATACCTTATAATGTCACCTATACCTTATAATGTCACCTGATCTAGTGGGGCTGCTTTCTATGATAATCTATGCTGAGCGCTCGTAAATTCCGAGATATAGCACATGGTCGAAATGACACAACCGATAAAATTAGAGGGAGAGAACCTGGTTTTCCTTGGCATGAGAAGCTGCCACTTGGACACCTTTTGAAGGCTTCAGATTCTCTCTTGCCCGTGCCAGAAAAGTGCTCTTGGGCAACCACAAATGAAGCTCCAGCTGACACAAAAAAGGGGAGAAGTCATTTCATTTTCTCCCTTGATTTTGACTTCTCCCCCACTTGATATCTCCTTCCCTTTATCTCACCATTTTCTCACCAAGCGTCAAATAAATGCTAGAGAAGTCAAAATCATGGGGCCTATGAAATGACTTCTCCAACCCAGCTGGCGCTTCATTTGTGGTTGTCCGAGAGCACTTTCTAGCACGGCCAGAAAGAATCCGAAGCCCCTTTTGAACTGACACCTCAGCTCCACTTGTAAGAAAAGGGGGCCATTTAGATTACTTTTTTTGTAAACCTATCCATTGAGTGTACACATTTGATGGTCTAGAGGCAGTCAAGAATCTGTAGGAGGAATATAGGTAGCGAGTGGAGAACAAGAAGGTCAAATTCAAACAATAAACCTCAACCATCACTAGTGTTGTTAGTCTGCCAACTTGAGCTCTCGCGGGAAGCTAAAAAGACCTGTATGGCTTCACAACTCGTATAATTTAATATATATCTTCCCAAGATGAAAGATACTCTACTATGTCTGCCGATACCTAAAAAGAAAAAAAAAAACTTTACCTTCAAGGGGAAAAAAAAAAGATCCTTCTTTTACATGCGCTTGTCTCGTAAATTATAACTTAGGAATAATTCATTTTATGATTGCATATTCCTCTGACTTGATGGGTGTCCTAAACATAAATATTGTATTTTTTGGCTTTTAGTACCTATAGGTCGTCGTTTGATTTTAAATGGAAAGTTATAGCTAGTCTATGTATTGGGTCCGACTTTCGTTACGGCCCTTGAATAGAAGCTGATAGGTAAGAATATAAATTTCATGATATTTGGTTTGTGGCCCACAAGGGCAGAAAGATGGGAATAGAGGACAAAAGACTCGACTTTTTTGGATAAAGAAGACCTAGACCTTTATAGACGTCTATAAGAGTGTGCTAAAGTTGAAATAAAGTGGAGGAACCATGGTTTGGTGGGTCTGCTCTCGTTCCTGCCTTTTTATGGGTGCCAGTGCCTTGGCGTCGTACTAGGACCTGAGATCGTATCCCGCCTATTTTTCTCCCGTCCTGCCTAACCCCAACTTACCTTCTAAAAAAAACCACAAAACACACAGCAAGATTTTAGGTTGGATTTTCCTTATATAAATAAATCCACGGCCTTTTATCCTTGTTACACCTGATCCCCCTCTCAAAAACGGACTATTTCAATCTGTTATAATTACCTCCCACTCCTTCCTTCCGTACAAGGAGAGATGGGCAGATGTCTTCTATTACGAGTCAAGAGCAATAGTTAAAAGGAAGACACGTGGCAAGAAAATGGGTGCCGAGACAGCCCTCCTCACGTGGTGTGATTATTTTCCAATACCGTAAATAAAGACACAAAGCTTTACATCCGAATTCAAATAATTCAACAAGCAGTATCCAAAATACAGCAATTCGATTTTGCCCCCTACTAGTCATTGACCGTGATGCTTACATATCGCCGCCGATCACCTCTATGATTCTACCGTCATTATCCTTTGGCCTCAGCTATTACAAGAAATCTACCGACCAGTGACGTAATAGTATTGACGGAAATTATTCCATCACTTATGATTCTACAGTCACTATCCTTTGGCCTCAACCACTTCTAATAGAAGATATTTTCATCTCTAATAATCTTTAGCCACAGTTGCATTAGTAACAAATTAGAGACAGATAGATTTTCGTCTCTAATAATAATAGTGACAAAAAAATGAGCATTAGGGATAGAAACGCTAGTCAATAGATTTCTTGTAGTGAGTCAACACGACAATATCAACCCACAAAAATAAAATACAATGAAAATTAGTGGAACAAGAACAAAAGGAATAAGAGTCGTTATGACCCATTAATAGGCTCTTGAGCAAGGCATTAAAGAAATGAGCACTAACCCCAATTAATATCATAAAAGGATTACTAGAGTTAATACTCTACTAAATCTCAAAACGGTCAAAAATTTAAACAAAATAAATTTTATTTAAATGTGTTGTTTTCTCTCTTTAAAAATACAACAATCTCTTGCATAAAACAAAACTTTTAAAGAAAAATAAGGTTAACCAGAGCTAATGTGTCAAGGTATCTTTTAGACTTGAACCTTGACTTATTGTAGACATATCGGGTGCACGAAGATACTGGTGAAATAGGTCTTGAGCCAATCCCTTGCAATCATGAATCTAGACAACATATCACACACACAAAATCTCCAAAGAATTAAAAGAAAAATTCAAGGGCTTCATAGAGTAAAAGTGAAATACAAGCTGAGAGTATGGACTGCCATGGACAATCAATGGCTAATTCAGATGGGCTTGTAGAGTCTTGCTTAGCCACATCAGCAATACAGGTGGTGGATCCAGACCACGTGGCTTGAAATGGGTGGACAGTAAGAGAGAAGAAGAGAGAGCGATCTATAAGAACCCTCCATCGTTCACTTGGTTAAGAAGTGGCCACCCATCTATTTTCAGGCGTTTCTTTGTTCCCATCTCAAAATCCTTAATCCAATTGTTTGGCTTCGGCTCCCTCCTTTTATAACTTGCACTGTTGTCTCCTTTACAATCGGCCTGCTTTCATCTGATTCCAATGCAGGCTTTGATTTTCAGCCCTCAACATTTGGGCCTTGACTGCATCTACCTGCACTTGCCTTGTATGGTTGGGCTTATCCATCGTCTGGGCCTCCATAGGCTCCCTACTGGTACTGGATACCAAGCGCTTTCTTTTGTCTTTTTCAAGTTTTTTTTTTTTTTGGTAAACTCAATCATACCACAAGGCAATGACTGAAGGCAAAGACAAGGGAATACTCACACCACCACAGCAAACACACACACACACACACACCACATGCAAACTCACACACACACACTCACCACACACATGCAGCCCATGTAAGCTTCACCCTAGAGCTCCTCACACAAAACAAGTTTATTATTCTTGTTACTCCGGTCTCCAAGGACTCAAGGGCCTATGATTTCTTTCCGATTTTGGATCCATCATCCAGAGATCGTCCTCTATGGCTATTATCCCATGCTGGAGAATTTTCTCAGCTACCCTTTTTTTTAAAAGAATTTTTTTTTTATATATTACTAGTAAAGATGCATGTGCTATGCACGCATTAAATATTTATTAAAAATTGAAGACTTTTCTTAATAGAATCTTAACTAACAAAGAGTAAATACTAATCTGGAAATTCAATATGGCCCTAGATGATTTGTAATAATTTAAAAATATATATTTTTATTAACTTTTTGTTCGACATTATTAGCCTTTGTTGTAATACATCATAAGATATTATTGAAATTAATGTTATGACTAATAAAGCAATTTTATTAAACTTTAATAAGAATTTTTCTACTCCTTTTTTGTGGACTCTACTTCTAGTTTTGTACTCTAATTACAATTGTTTGTACTAATCTTGAATATATGAAAATTACTAATTACATGGAGTCTTTTTATTATTAACTAAAAATTTTTTATTGCTGAAGGAGGAGAATGATACAAAGTAGAGTGAAAAAATAGCAAGAAGCAACACTTACTGTTTAAGAAGTTTTGGCATCTGAATTGAAATAAACGTACTTTTATGATTCAAGTGTTGTAAGAAAGTATTAGACATCTATGCCCACAAAAGTCATTCCGGAATTTTATTAATAAAAGCCTATTTACATTCACACATTGTTTTCTGTATTGGGTAATATATTATAAAGTATCTCATAAGATGATACTACTTTGTCCCTTATGTAACATTGTAGAAAAACCATCCAATTGGTTTTGAACCAAATGCTAAGAAGATTTGGTTTTCCGGTTCTTTGTAGAATTAGAACTGTTCTAAGCAGGGCCGGCCCATCCATTAAGCCATCAAAGCCTTTGCTTTAGGCCACATTAAAATAAATAAATAAATAAAGGGCTCATTTAGAATATTAAAAAAAAATAAAAAGCCCATTAAGAATATTAAAAAAGGCTCCATTTATAGTTAATTTTTTATAATAATATTTTCTTAAAAAAATTTAAGCCCCATTTATAATTTTCGCTTTAGGCCTCCAAATGGCTTGGGCTGGCCTTGGTTCTAAGTTATTTAGGATGCATCTAGACAATGTATTTTTACTAACTTATAAATGGTTAGTTCCATAAGATGGAGTGATGAATCTTAATCACTAAGGGAAGGGGTCTCTTGACTAAGATGTAGATATAAGTAACATGTATTTATATTGAAACAGGATCGTATAATAGATACTCTTAGAAATATACTTTCTAAATATTTAGGGTAGTCCATTTAACAGATTATCCTTAACCTGAGAGATACACATCTTCTCTGGTGTTTGCCTATATAGCTTTGATGTTGTTAATCGTCAATGTCCAACACACAGGACTAAATACAAGCTCATTGGGTTATGTACGCTATACTTAAAGAAGTTTATGCACGCTCAACAAGGACTCTACTATTCTTCATCTAGAGTTATTTAATTTGAATTGATACTTGTCAAACCAGACTTAGAAATTCAGTTGATGTTTATCGATGAAATTGTTTTATTGAAATGATTATTTTCTAAATAAAAGAAAAGTAAGTATTATTATTCTTTTAATCAATTTCAAGTTGTATTTGAAAGTCCAAGTTTGACTAAAAGTATCAAAAAGAAAGAGTTCTTAATATAAACTAAGGATTACAGACAATATAAGATATTACCCTGTAAACTTATAAATAATATTAGATAGTAGAAGGACATGTTTGTAAACCAATCTTGTAATAGAATTGACTTACAAGTAATTCTCTAATTTCTACGGGTTTTAGTCACAATGTGTTAATGGATATTATTGTAATTAGTGGAAGTCTAGAGACTTAGATAGTATTCTATGATCCTAATGGAATTATATATTGGAAATTTTTTCCTAGTAAAAAGGCTACAGCCTAAATGTGAAGCACTTGGTCCCACAAAGCTTCTAACTTAATTAGGAATTAATTTATACCATATAGTAGAGCTCTACTATACCACACACTAGGATCTTCTCAAAGTTTCTAACTTAATTATGAATTAAATTAATTAATTTCTCCATGTAATTTATTATATGGTATAGTAGAGCTCTAATAGATGAGATCACATAAGAAGTGATTAACTTAATGTGTAGGACCCATATGGTAATTGATAGAGATCAGGAGGTAACTCAAAAGAGATGTAACACTTCAATATGAGGTGAGATATGTGGGGCCCACCTAGGGTGGGACGCCCCAAACTATGGAAAATTCCTTGTTTAAATTAGTTACTAATTAATCATTTGTTTCCTTGAAAATAGGAAAGAGATAATGTGGAATTAAATAGAAAGAGCATTCTAATTGGATTAGAATTAGAAAGAAGAGTTAGACTTGATCTACGTACAAGTTAGCTATCAAGGGAGTCTATAAATAAACCCTTAGTGTGGAACATCCAACACTAATCAACAAATCAATCTCTCCCTCTCAAAAGTGTACGGCCACCCCTCCCCTCTTCTATCTTGGTTTGAATTTTGATCTTGATAAAGATCAAGATCAATTCTTTGAAGATCAAGATTATTTCTTTAAGGATCAAGATTGATTCTTTATTGATCAAAAAAAAATTATTACAATCAAGAAAAGATCAAAGAGCTTGGATCGGAAGGGTCATTAGCTTTCGTTGGAGAAAAACTTTGGAGATTCAAAGAAGGTTCGTGTAAATCGCGAATGAGAATTTACACTTACGATGTTTTGCAAGTATATATTGTTCTATCCTTCATTGAATTAAAAAGAATTAGAACTATAGTCAGATATTGGAATTCTATATATGCCCTCTAAGAAATGTTTTTATAAAACTAAAGAGAGGCCTACTTTCAGTGGTATCTGAGGCTCAGCTATGCTTCTATTTGATTTTATTGTTTTTATCTTGTTTTAAATCAAGATACATCCCTATATGAATTTCAGCCACCATTGGATTTGAATTTTTTTGGATTCTTGATTATTAAAGTAATCAATCTTATCCCTATGATATGGGCATCCCCCTCTATTTTGAATTTAGGGTGGATTAAATTGATTTTGATCAAACTCTTAAAATTAGTGAGTTACTAAATTTTATTATGGATGAATCCAATACTTCCTAAAATTTGAATTGAGGTATATAGAGATTTAAATTTGGATGAAGCCCTTTTAAGATTTGAGAAATATTTTTTGCATATTAAATTAGAATTGTTTAATTTATCCTCAAGAGCCTCGGGCTAGCAAATAATAATAATATATTATATTTATCACGATAATAATAATTATTATAAGTGTTGGATGGGTTCCACAAATCATATTTCCTTTTCCCCCCTTCCTTTTTTCTTATTTTACAAAATTTGTAATTTTAGAATTAGGGTTGCTTTTTTTTGTGGAGAATTTCAACCAAAGGAGTTTCCCTTGAACAATTGCGAGACAGGAGATCTTCAATAATTGTAAGACTTTATTTAATTCTATAGTTGTAATTAACCCCCGATCTTCCATGTAATTATTATGGGGTAAATAAATCAAAGTGAGGGCTTGCTTTGAAGTCTATGCTTCTGTGATTGAGTGTTTAGGGTGTTTAAAAACAAAGGAAAAAGGTTCTATTATTTGGGTATATGTATCATTTAACATAGTCAATTAAACACACACAGCCAGACGCCAGACCTATGGTAGTGGCTAAAGTGCCATAAAACTAGTACATAAAATTGAAGACGTAGTGGTATTCGTTTTACTCAAGAGGAGCTCGCTAATCGCAATGGAGTAACCAAGCTTTCTTGTCCGAGGAAGAACCCTGAACGATCCAAAGTCTCCCATGCAGCCCGGTAAAACGTGGGGCTGGGACTGGCAGGGCATGCAGGCACCAAATCCAACACCGAACCCGCTTGTCTCAGCGGCGCCCGACCCAAATTAAAAGCCAAACTATCAACTCTGTGCTCATAAATTTTCCCATTGCGATCCAACTTATACCTCGAATTACCCTGAAATTGCCCCTTTGCCTCCCAAGGAACCCTCACAACGCCTTTCAAGTTCCATCTAATCACTATAACTTTCTCCGAAGGCTGCCAAACCCTACAAATCTCAAGGGAAATCTCCCGAAACAGAATTCGTCCATGAAAACGCAATGCCCAGAATATCATTTTGTAGCTTTCGATTCCCATGAACGTGTTCATTGGATCTTTAAACGCTATATCATCTCTGCCATTAATCAAAGAAGAAGAAGAAGTAAAAAAAACCCAGAAAGTCTCAGAATTCATGCCCTAATTAAACAAAACTAGAAACTCTCGGAGAGTACCTGTAAATGTCGTAATTGAGGTGTTGAGAGAACAGTAAGGGCAAGTCTTCTCGGAGGGTCCGTACAGCGATGCCGAGGTTGACGTAGAAGTCGTTTTTCTTCTTATCCTGCGCAGCACTCAGTGTGTGTGGAGTTTCAAGATTAGTGAGAAGAGAAGATGATATGAGAGTGGGTTTTGGATGAAATGTTTGGTGAATGAGTTTTTCTTTTGATTTGGTTTGAAGGAGAAGAGAGGGAGACAGATTGGGCAGTACTAGAAAAGCCATCTCCTTATAGTCTCTCAGTTTAATTTCCCATTTTGGAGAGAGAGAGACTTTGTGGTTTGGGAGGCTTTGAACATGGCCATGACTGTGTGGTTGATCCACTGGATTATACTACAGACTGTATGAAGGTATACCAAAGTTTGAATCATTTTGGGGGGACCCATTTAATTAGACACTTCTCATCATATATAATTGTGGAGTCGTTCTTGTATTTAAAAAAATATTCATAATTGTGGAGTGTGCTCATCCGTCAGATTGAAGGATTCCCCTATTTCGACTATGCTCATCCATCATTGGATTGAACTGGTGCTTTTACTAAAATTTAGAGTATGATTATCTACCAAAAACTTTGGATAAGGCTTAGCATTTGGCTGAAATGTAAGGAAATGATGAAACAAAAAAAAAAGAAAAGGAAAAGAGGTCCCTGGACGTATTCGATCGAGCATATTCCTTATATACTAAAGATTCTAAGAGCATGAGAGCACATTCTTTTTCGAGTCGTGCTTGTGTATGAGAAACAGAACACTTATATTTTGACAAGTGGAACAGGGGTATTGGGTAAACCCAAGGCAACCTTATATTTAAAAAAAAAGGTAAATTACAATTACCTCCCTTGAGGTTTGGTCAAATAGCACTGCCCTCTCCTTTCATGTTCAACAAGTTAACACTGTTAACAAATAATGTGCATTTACGATTTCACCTTAATCACAAGTTAAAAACAATTGCGAACAAATTTTTTTTCCCTCGCTACAATCTCTCAACCGTCTGGCCTTCGTTAACGCCTGCCTCTCGTGACAAAACAAGTTTTCTTTTCCTTCTTGTTACAGAAGCCTTCCTGTAGGGAGAGCTATGAGTTGTCTCTGGTGTAACATCATTTTAACATATTCTTCTTTCACAGAAGAGGTTTGACAGTATAATCTTCGTGTTCATTGACACTAATTTCTAGCTACCAATCAATGTTAGTCTCATCATTTCATTTGAAGACTTTCATGAATTAGTTACCGATTATCTGTAAATCATCAAGCTACTTAATTTGTTACTTAGGAGTCTTCTCAATGGTTCCACACTTACAATTTCTCCAAGATGCCTCATAAATGATAATGCCCAAGTGCTGGCTGATGGGTAATCTCATTGACCTCTTTTTCTGCCCTCTCTCTCTCTCCTTGACAGGGTTTATCATTTGCAGGTTTTCTGTAAACTAGTCAATGGTAGTCAATAAAAAGGAACAAACCAGACCAATGGCCTTAAACGAGGTGTCTTTACACTTATTTCTTTATTGAATAATACTTGCATCCGGATGAGAGGTGTTATATTGGGCACATGGCAGATAATTGCTGCTCATGCTGGGGAATTCAGATCCAGCCACCTATGTGTCCCATTTGTAGGCCATAACCCATCCTGATATAATTATACTAACCACAAAACCGGAGCATCAAAACCGGAGCATCCATCTACCATGATTACTCCAATGGTTGGGATCCACTGGCGGATGGGTTTAAAAAATTGGGCATTTTAGGAAAAGAACAAATTTTAAAAATTTTAAAATATATTATTGGTATTTCAGGGGTAATTTGGATATTTTAAAATATTTAAAACATGACATCATCAAAATTCATCCATGTTATTAATGACATATTAATAGAAAGGGGAATTTGTTACTCATAGTTGAAACACCGGGGAGGGTAATGAAACTTTAGAAACTAGAAGTGAGGTCTCTGCAATTTGGCCAAACCTTAGGGGAGGTAACTGTAATTTACCCAAAAAAAAGGAAATATAATCACCTCCTTGGTGGTGAGGGGTGTCTCGGCTTCCCTTTTATTGCCATGTGTCCCCTTCTAACTCATTCAACTGTGGTTAAGTTTACTCACCCCTAGCGTTCACCCATCTACCCTAGTTTTTAGAAAAATAAAATAATTTTTTTAAACCAAAAGGTTAAAAAATATTTAACCCAGATTAATGACTTTTTTTTTTTTTTTTGTTATAGATTAATGACAGTTGAAGGGGAGGCTTTGTGAGAGCGATGAGCTCCAGGAGCAATAGTTGGCTCCTCACCCGTGGAGTGAACTATTGCTAAAAAAAAAAGAAACCTCCTAGATGCCCAAGGCAATCTTTGTAAACAGAGATGTTATGGTGCCTTTGGATTTGTAAAAGTGGCGGACAAATATTCCCTGAATTTGTTTGGAGGGCATTCTAAGAACGGCATAATTGAAATTCTTCAATTTCGTTCACTAATTTAATAGGCTAAATAAGTTAAACTCAAATCCAAACTTGGAGGTTTATTTGATAATTCTACACTATGGTAAAATTGATGATAATAGCTAGTTGAGTTTAATGAGGTAAAATTGATGATAATAGCTAGTTGAGTTTAATAAAAATCTCTCTCAATACTTGGACTCCTATCTCCCTCAAATTGTGGTTGCCATCATGATTGAATGTTAACTAGGGGTGACAATGAATCAAGTTAGTTAACTATGTAAATCCTACTTTGGTTCGGCAAATTCCGTGACCAAAACATAGGTCTTGAGATGTCAATTGTCATGGTCCAACTCGTCATGGTTTATGAAGCTTGGTAAAGCCGAAGAAGATTGAAGAATTCTACATACAAGCTTAGCTTTCGGATTTAGGAAAGTAAGAGACCTAATGACCTAATACCTAGGTTGTAATTGACTAAGATCACTTGAAAAATAACCCTAAGTGATTAGTCTAGATTTAGGGAACCTTAGATTAAAACAAAAAAAAGAAAAAGAGATCCTGGATCGAGCATATTTCTTTTATCCTAAAGATTCTAAGAGCATAAGAGCACATTCTTTTTCAAGTCCTGCTTGTGTAAAAGAAACAATGCTGGTTTGATATAACAGACAACTTATATTTTGACAAGTGGAATAGGGGTATAGGGTAAACCCAAGGCAACCTTATATATATATAAAAAAAAAAGGTAAATTACAGTTACCTACCCTAAGGTTTGGTCAAATTGTAGAGACCTCCCCTCTTGTTTCTAAAATTTCACTACCCTCTCCTATCAGGTTCATCAAGTTAACGCTATTAACAGATAATGTACATTTACGATTTTACCCCAGTCGCAAGTTAAAAACAATTGTGAACAGATTTTTTTTCCCTTGCTACGACCTCTCAACCGTCCGGCCTTCGTTAACGTCTGCAAGTAACCGAGCATTGCTAACGGCCTTAGTAAGAACATCAATTAGTTGATCATTAATCTTCATATACGGAGTGTACACTTCACCTCAGATGATCCATTCCTTGATAAAGTGACAATCTATCTTAATATGTTTTGTTCTATCGTGTAACATCAGATTATGAGCTATATTGATTGCTACTAACTTGTTGTCATAGTATAAACTCATAAGATTAAAACTTTTTTAAAATACTTTTTCTAAAAACCAAGGATAGGTGGGTGAATCTTAACCATAGTTAATTACGGGTGTCAAAAAGGACGTGTTGCAATCTCAGTGGCATAACTGAACTCCAATTAACTGCAGAGAATTTCAAGTCAATTTTAATTAACAAAGACACAAGACACTAGATCATAATCACAGAGATTTTGCTAGCATGAATATCCCCCTTTTTGTTTTTTGATAATATACTAAACACACACCCAAACTCACGCACACCACACTCGCACACATCCCTCAATCTCAATTCAAGCCTTTAACCACACACACTCGTAAAAAAAAAACTCTACCATTTTTGGTAAAAAGTCAAGATCTTCTGGTGGCCCCACTAATTATTTTATTTTACTTTTGCCATAAAAACGCGAGTGAAATCAAGAGCAATTGGAACTAGCACTAGGGCTACACAAAGCTCGATCGGCTCGTTTGTGTGGCTTGGCACGGCCCAATTCGGGCCGAGATCGGCTCGAATTTTAGGCTCGATCGGGCCAAGCCTAGCCAAAAGAAAACTGAAAATTCAATCAAGCCGAGCTCGAGCCAACCATTGTTTGATTCGGCCTAACTCGATTAGGGCTCGGTTCCGCTTGAGCTCGGCTCGAATATTATTAAAAAAAAATGAAATATTATATATATATATATATATATATATATATATATATATATATATATCATTATTATGTATATAAATAATATAAAATATTATTATTATTATTATTTAAAAGTATTCAAGCCGAGATCGAGCTTGAATCAATTTGGGCCGAGCTTTCAAGCTTGATTTCGGGCCGAGCCGGACTTTGGGCCTAGAACAAACGCTCTCAAGCCGAGCCGGGCTTGGCCAAGCCAGGAAAAACCCGGCCCGAATACAGCCCTAACTAGCACTCACCAGAAGGAGGCATCATTAATTCGTCAACTACTTATGGCCTATGGGCAACCAAGTCCATTGCCATTCTCGAAATAGGTTGAACGGAAGGCTCTCCCTTAATGCTACTACACGACTCGTCTTCTCTCTTCCCCATTTGTATTTAAAGATAGCACTCTTGCAATTCTAACACTGTATTAGTAGACTCACCACCAACCCACAAAGAAACCTTTTATAGTTTTGTTTTCTGTAAAGACAAAAAAAAGAATCAAAAAACAATGAAACCCATTAGAGTGCTGTATTTCCTTCTAACATTGTTAGTTCCAGAAGCTACTTGTTCGATCCCCTTTCGTTTGAAGTTAGCGGAAATCCAACAAAAGGTTCATGATATGGCAGCCGCTGGACCGTCGACATTGCCGGATAGTAATGCGAAGAAGGTGAGTTAGATTTTTTTTTTTTTTTTTTTTGGTGAAATTTGTGGTGGGTTTTTGATGAATCTAATGGTTATGATCCGATGACTATAGAATGGGAGAGTGTTCTATCCAATTGGGTATGGTGCTGACCCAACTGGGGCGCAAGATAGCAGTGACGCCATATTGATGGCTTTGGGTGATGCTTTTCAACTGCAAAATGAGTTGGTCTTGTTGCCTGGGGTTAATGATTTGGGTGGTGTCGTGATTGATATGCAAGGTGGGAATTACAAGATCAGCAAACCAATTCGCTTTCCTGCTCAGGGTGGAGGCAATGTTGCGGTAACTCTCTCTCTCTCTCTCCCTCCGGTGCACGTTACCACTGTTGCACCATAAATGCTAGCTCAAAATGCTTCACAACTCACAAGGGTTTGAACTTGAGTCATGAGAAGCGGACCGCAGGTCCACTCTAAGCTGACCCAACTGTCCCCGTGACCCTTTCAACCCCTGATTGACCATGATAAAGCTTAATTAAACCATGGTTTGATTGCTTAACCCCAGGGGATTGATTTTTTTTTTTTTTAACCCTAGGGGATGATTAACCACAGTTGTTGGATGGTAAAAACAGGGACTTGGACCAATGATATCATTGAGGTCAGCTTAGAGGCTGACCCCGGGTCCGTTTTTCATCTCCCTTTGAACTTTTAGAGTTTTTCAAGCCTCATTTACTATTCTGCATGTGGGTTTGCGTCACGTGTCAATGTTTCTCACATTCTTGGCTATAAATTCACTCACTCAGACTTTGTTACCGAGACCAGAGACATGCTCTAAGAACACGGGATATTTAAGTGGAGCCCATTTCATATGGTTAATAGGTGCGGCCAAGTGTCCCTCTGTCCCTTTTAACCCTTGATTAATTATGATTAAACTTAATTAAATTAAAAAAATTAGAATTTTTATTTTTTGTTTTTCTAAAACCAATGGTTAGATTGCTTAACCCTAAGAGATTAACTACAGTTGATGGATGGTAAAAAGGGCCGGGCTTGAACCAATGATATCATTGGGGTCAGTTAGAGGCTGACCCGGGGTTCTTTTTCCATTTCCCTTGGACTTTGCTACTGAGACCGCAAAAGGGCTGAAACCACCGAGACCGTGCATGCATGCACGGGATTTTAGGTGAGGCCCATGTTCACATGGTAGGCCCCACTTTTCCCGTGCATCCATACACGGTCTTGGAAGTCTCGGCCCTTTTGCGGTCTCAATAGCATTTCTCATTTCCCTTTAACTTAATTTTAGAGTTTCTCAAGCCTCATTTACTGTTTTGCATGTGGGTTTGCGTCACGTGTCAATGTTTCTCTTGCTCTTGGCTATGAATTCGCTAATATAGCCTTTAAATTTCAACCGTTCAGTTAGGAACCCGATTAATTTTTTAAGAAAAAAATTAGGAACCCACGATAAATATGGTAACTAAGAACATTGTCCTCTCTAAGAACAAGAACAGTGGGGTCTGGTTTTTTCACAGTTGGGATATCCGTGACTGGTTGTGTCTTTCTGCTGGTTTGGGTTAAATATTCAGGTTCATGGAGGGACTCTACGAGCATCCGATACATTTCCAGGCGACCGGCATCTCATCGAATTATGGGCACCTGATTCTCAGAAGCTTCAAAAAACAACCTCCACCCATCCAGATAATTTGGCCAATATGCAAGTCCAGAACGTCGGAATCTACTACGAAGGCATCACGTTCCGAGACCTCCTCTTTGATTCAAGCTATCGAGGAGGTGGAATTTTCGTGATTGATTCTGCCAGGATCCGTATCAACAATTGCTTCTTCATTCACTTTACCACTCAAGGAATCCTAGTCCAAAAGGGCCATGAAGCCTTCATTTCAAGCTGCTTTATTGGACAACACTTAACAGTTGGAGGCGACAAGGGTGAGAAATCGTTTTCCGGTACGGGAATCGATCTTGATGGCAACGATAATGCAGTCACTGATGTCGTTATCTTCTCGGCGGCAACAGGAGTAATTCTACGTGGCCAGGCTAATATACTCACAGGGGTACATTGTTACAACAAGGCCACATTTTTTGGTGGTATCGGTATACTAGTAAAATTGGCCGGCTTATCTCAAACTAGGATAGATAATTGTTATATGGACTACACAGGTATAGTGATGGAAGACCCGGTTCAAGTTCATGTAACTAATGGGTTCTTCTTGGGAGATGCTAATATTGTGTTACGGTCGGTCAAAGGACAGATATCAGGGTTAAATATTGTCGATAACATGTTCTCTGGGGATCCAAATCTTATGAATCCAATTGTGAAATTGGAGGGGGAATTCATAGACGTTGATCAAGTGGTGATTGATCGGAATAATGTGAACGGCATGCGTTTGAAATCAACTGTAGGGAAATTGACGGTGGCTGGAAATGGAACGAAGTGGGTTGCTGATTTCTCATCACTGTTGGTATTTCAAAATCGGATAAATCACTTTCAATACTCATTTTACTACGTTCGAGGGAATTCGGCGTTTGTGGCAAACGCAGTGACCAATGTGTCGAACAATGTGGTAGTGGTGGAGAGTGACAAGGCTGTGGATGGGGTGGTTTCCATGGTGGTCGATCAGTATAACATGGTAGGAGAGAAGAATCTTCTCATGTAATATTTTCCTTCTTGCAAGGCTCAAGAGTGGTGTTTAGCCTTTTGTTTTGACCAGCATTATTAGGGGTTATTTTCTAAGGGGTAAATTACACTGACCTCCTTGAGGTTGGGCAAAATTTCAGAAACCTTTCCTCTTGTTTATGAAATTACAGTGCCCTCTCATGTGTTTCAAGTAGTGATTCATCCTTCCATTAATTTGTTTTTAGTAACTTTGACAGAATTTGATGATGTCAGGGTTTTAAAATGCCCAAATTGCACCCCGAAATACCAAAACACAATAATTTTTTTTTTAACTCACTTTTTCTTTAACAAAACCACATCAACATAAGCAAGGGGTGTTAAACTTTTATGTTCTGTTTGTTTCGGTGTAAAATAGGAAAAACATAATCAAATTCGTGGAAAATGACAATTATGTGTGTTTGTTTGCTCATAAAAAAATTCGTAAGTAAAATGTTTTATAGAAAAAGAACAACTTTTATAGAAAATGACTTACATTTTAAAAACCCACAAGTCATTTTCCTGTAAAATCTCAGTCTCTTAAAATATCTTTTAAATTTTCAAAATTACCCATATTCACTAAACAAAAAATAATTGTTTTAATATTTTAAATTTTGTTAATTTTAAATTTTATAATTTAAACTTTTTAAATTTTTTACCAAAAAATTTTATCTTATTTTCCAAGAATGAAACCAAGCAACAAAAAATTGGTTTTAAAAAAAAAATCTTATGTGATCATAAAAGTTTTTCCTTCGTAAATGGTTTACGTCGTAAAACAATTTACGTGCAAACAAATTGATGCAACATACACTAGAGAATGACTTCGATCGCGCCAATCACTCAACCTTCCACTAAATCTAATGATTTTCCTCAAGGAAATTACCAGGAATAATGGGCATCCATTGTCTTGTTGATTCGCAAAAATACCAAGAACACTAGAAAAAGGAGGGAACTCTCTACAGTTTTATTCGAAATCAACTGTCTTTGCCCTGTGGCTTGCAACTCTATAAATAGGATGCTAAATTAAGCAAAATACGAAAATTACTAAAAATAGCAAAAAGTGAACTAATCACGGAAATTACTAATACTGAATACTATAAGCATTTCAGAATCAACGGTGTGCGATTCTGACTTCTAAAACTAAGGTTATTACTAAAACAAAAGGCTCCATAAATAGCAAAACTGCTGTTTCCGAGGCCTAAACGAGTGAATTTGACCAAAAAGTGAAAAATCCATGGCATGGCTATGGATCTTGAAGATCTCGATGTTTCCCATCAACCCTATAAATTTCAAGTGATTCCGACTTCAATGTTCATGATTTCTACCAGAGGTTTTTGCCTTTCGTTCCATGATTTCTACTAGAGCTTTTATGCATTTCGTTTGGATTGTTGATGATCAACCAATTCCATAAAATTCTCTGTCACTTCTCTAATCACAAATGGAGCCTTAGTGACGCTATAGGAGTATGTCAATATCTATTATTTTGAAAAGAAACTTAATTTTGATCCAAAAATAAATACTAATTAACAAAACATAAATTAAGTTTTTTTTTCCTCAACTATTCACATGTACACAAATGTCTTTCAAGCATCACATTCACATGGGATGCTCACCAAAGAGATAGGAAGGAGACCCACTAGCACCAAACATTTCACAAGCCTAGTGAAATGGGGATAAAATAGTAAAAGCGGATTCCTAATTAACAATGTTAATTTTAAACACTAACAGGCAGGTCAGTGTAATTTTAGAAACAAGATGGGAGGTTTATGAAATTTCGCCAAACCTCAAGGGAGCTCAATGTAATTTACCCTTTTCTAACTGGTGGCTTGACGAGTAATCACAATTTACTAGATTTTAGATGTTCCTTATCTTATATTTATCATTGAAGTCGATGCATAGGAGACTGAAATCAGATCCTGAGGAAGGTTCAAATATCTTCCCAGAAAAGATAACCGAAGTTTCGAAGTCAGTGTATGTTAATCACCCTTTTTTTTATATAAAATACTTAGCAACTACGGAGCCTCATGTGAGAATAAGCTGCAAAAGACGTTTTGCAGCAGCTGTAAAAAGTATCTCATATTCACAATGCCACATGTGGAAAAGAGATTTAGGCTTAACATTTAATATTGTCAGAAATGTACGAGGAAAATTCATCACGGTCTTTTGAAAATTAATAAATATTAAGCTAAGTACTACTACAAATTTGTTTATTCATCACAGTTGCATTTCCCAGAATAATGATGGTACTCTAGAACCGTGATAGAATCCTTTACAAATTGTGGGAGAGATGGCGGGAATTTTTTATGAGAGATTCCATCACGATTAAGAGAGAAACGATGATAAATATTTGTCGTGGGAAATATAAGATCATGGTTATTTTGTATGGTGATTATAAAAATTTTAATAGATCACGGTTCAATATATACCTCACGGTTCCTAACATAATTGTGATCTAATATCCTTTTAATCACATGAATTGTCAACGTAAACATAATAGTTTTACTAATTAACTTTTCATATTCCGATTAAAATTTTTAATGTCCAATCAGGATTAATAAATAAACATGATCGATGATCCACTCTATAAATACCCGCAACCAGTCGATATTTTAGAGATCTTAATTCGACACCAGAGAAGGTTGGCCTTGTGTGTTGTTGTAATTTTGCTCTTGAATGAGTCAAAGCAACACTTTGCAATACCAGGCTAACCACCTCAAATACTTGTAAAAAATCCAAATATTATTTTCATAAGTATTTTAGATGGTTCTGCCTGGTACTGTAGTGTGTGCTATAAAATTCAAGAATTGTGTTATAACAACACATAAGACTAGTATGGTTGTAATTCAGAGTTCTATTAGAAATGGAATATTTAATTCAAGAGAAGGTCGGTCCTCTTTGTTGCTATAATTCTGCTATTGAATGTGTCATTGCAACACTACTCAGTACCAAACTCACCACCTCAAATACTTACGAAAAATCTTGATGTTGTTTTTGTAACTTTTTGAGATGGTTCAGCCTAATACTGCGGTGTGTGTCAACATCCAAGCGCCAAATTACAGCATCCCAAAATGACTAGGAACAATTATCACGGTTTTTAAAATAAATCGGGATTCTTTTAATTAACAATCACCGTTATAGGAAACCGTGATCGTAAGAACTCTTGTTTCATCTACTTATATATAAACTTTTGATAATTATTTTTTAGTTACAATCACGTTTCTTATAATAACCATGATTCTATAAAACAAACAATCACGGTTTTGTATAAACGGTGATTGTAAGGGATGTCTTTTCAACTACAAAAATATAAACTTTAGTTAATTATTTTAGAGTGACAATCACGGTCGCAATAAAAACACTGATGATATGGAAAGAGGATCATGGTGAGAGAGAGAAACCATGATCGAAACTCTACCTATTTTTACTGAAAAAAAGTCACTTCATCTCTCATTCTCGCACCTATTTTGAATGTAATCCCTACTCCTCTCTTTTTCTTCTTCTATTAACCACTGTATTAATCTCTCCCGCAAAGGTTATGTCCGTTCAACCTTCGTCATCCATTCTGTTCAACCTCCGACAACTATTCCCTCATTTCTTCTGATATGTTTATTTTTATATCTCTTCTTTCATTTAATCTCACCCAAATGAATAAAAAAAAACTAAATTTTAATGAAAATGAGGCATGTCCGTTCCTATGATATGGTAGTGTAATTTCTTGTAAATGTTTATCCTACAAATAATCTCTTGTATTTGGTTGAGGTTGAGAATTTTATGGTAATTCTCTTAATGAGACCATAGACCTATTCAGGTCAGAGTGGGAATAGAGACGCTCTTGATGGCTCATCTTTTTGTTTGTAGAAGCTAGTCACTTCCTATGAGATTTCAGGTAATCTCTAGAGTGCACAGTAAACTGTGATTTGGAACAGATTCAAAAGTGCAGAGCTAATGTACACAATTTATCTCTGAAAGAAGTGTGTGTGCGACGAGTTTGGTTTTTTCATATGGGTTCGTTAGTTCAAGGCATATGTCCCCTACGTTCTCGGATTAACTTTGATTAGTTTACACTAAGTGAAAGTTCGAACCATAAAGGTACTTTCATTTATGCATAGGACTTTCTAGGATGCCCATCCTATAATAATTTAAAATAATTGTTTTTATAAATCAAGTGGGGTCTATTGATTTTAATTTATTAAAACAGTTTTTTAATTTGGTTTTAATAAAATCAAAGTTGGGTTTTAATGATTTGGGTTAAAACAATTTGAAAGAGTTTTAATGGTGTTTTTACACTAGTTATTTTTTGGAGGAAAAACCATGTTTTCAAAATAAAATTGTTGTGGCTTTTATTAGTCCCACGTCGAATATTTAAGAGACTTGAAATCACTTAATAACTAATCCCTTCTCCATAGGGATTGTTCTCTTGTGTGTGCTCATACACCAAGTGTTGATGCACTAGTGAGGTGTATCGCACCGAGCGCGACACACGCACATGCTTGTGTACGAGTAGGCTATGGGCGCTATGAGGCGCACTCCATTTTGCATTTCGCGAGTCATTTAAGTCGCCTTATATTTTTAAGATTAGAAGTCAGATCAATTGGTAGATCTGATTAGGATTGAGATGGTGGTTTGGATTCTGTGATCCGTTACAAATCATGGGTGTGCGTCCAGACTCAATGAACCTAGTGGGTTATTGAATGGGTCAGCTGGGGAAGCCATAGAGAATCATTAAGTAGGTCAGTTACGAAGCCCAAGTGGCTCCCGGGCTTAGCCCTTGCCTATATAAGTTGAGAATGAAGAGGAGAGTTTTGCACAAGTAAGAACTCCTATCAGACCTCTACTAGATTAAGCCCAGAAAGAGAGCCCGAACTAGAGAAGAAGATTCAGACCTCTATTGGAGTTCTGAAGCTCATCTCAAGGTTGAAGACAACTCAACCCAGATAGACAGATCAGAGATAGTCAATCCTCAGAATGGATATTAGTATTCAATCAGTCCATTCGGACCAATCAATCCTCTGTTAACAAACAAAAAAGTGATCTGACACTTAGTCTAGTTAGGTTAGGATTGCTCTGTAATCAAATAGAGCATTGTCCATATTTACCAAGAATATAGAACATAAGGAGAATGCGGTCAAGGTAGCAATACACCGACCCTTAAGCATTATTACCAAACAGAGTCTATTGACAAACTGTTTCCAAACAGTGTGTCTCTTCAGAACTGATTCCAAAATTCTCAGAATCTAGTTTCCAGAATCCATACAGATTCAATTTTGGAACTGTGTCAGAATCGCTTCTAGAGAGAAATTCTGTTTGGCAATCACTTATGATAGCCTAATCTAGTTTATACAATCTATGTAACCAGTTGTTGTCCTTGTGAAGGATAACTAAGACTTTAATTGGATTAATAATAATCTATGGGCATCCTAAAAAGAGGTTAAAGTACAGTTCCTACCAGATAGTACTGATTTGTTGAAGAACGGATCGATTCCTGTATAGGTTGAATCATGTGGATAGAGTTGACATTTTCCCTTGCACAAACGAGAGACTCCAACTATCTTCAAGAAGCGTTTGTCACGCCTCTTAACCGAATTAATTAAAGGTTTTTGTGTTCATCGTGTGTAACTATTTTGAAGTAACTAACCAACAGTTTACCAAACAACCCCTGCCTCCTCCTTTTTGTTACAAGAAATGCTATTGAAAACCCGCGCTTTATAAAACAATTTTTTTTAAGCTAATAACTTAAGTTTAGGTTGCATAACAGGTTCTTGTAGAATAAATGAATCTCCAAACCTTAGAATCTTTTGTTGACCAAAACCTATACTTTCAAATTCAAACTTACTATTGCCCTGTCAAACTTGGAATCTAATAGGTGGTGTAGACTCCTATTTTTATAGCATTTGATATAGTCCTAACCATCCTCCTCCTAAGAGTGACTTTGCACTATAAAGACCCGAGTGCAAGAAATTACTTGAAAACTCAGATCTTGCGCTATTTGGCGCACCCAGGGCTTCCGTGGAAAAGCTAAAAAACAATCCTTTTTGGCGCAACCTGGTTGCAAAGCTAAAAAAAAAAGATAGAAACTAAATCCTCCACTACAAAATTCAAGACTTTAGCAACAGTTCAAAACAGCCGCCGAAAAGACCCAAACCGCCATGAATAGCTTGTCGGGGAAGCCTTTAGCGGCGGTCCTAATAATGGTTTCGTATAAATGCCGTTGTAGATTAATTTGTAGTAGAGGTTTAATAGACCCTTTAATGGCGGTTAATCGAAAAAAATCCGGTGAACCCCAAAATAATATTTGAGTTGAGAACTCACAAACCCAAAGGGGGTGGTTAAGTTTTCCTAAAAGTCTATCTACCTTTTTCCAGATTAACAATTAAATTATTAACTAAGGGATGATGAAAAATAAAGTACGGAATAAAGGAAACATGCAAACCACAACACAAGGAGTTTTTACGTGGAAACCTGTCATGACCCAGAATTTTGAAATAAAATTTGAGGCCTTGATCTTTGTTAATTATCATAATTAATTAAAAGATTAATGTTAAAATAATTTGGACCCTTAATTAGGCCAATTAAATTAAATTAATAATATTGAAATTTAACTAGAGATCTTAACCATGGTTAAGTCAAGTCAAGTACTTAAGATATAAGGAGGTGATGGGTTGGCTTCTCAAAGTACATAAGATACAATGATGATGGGTGAATGACTAATTTCAACAAAAAACAAAGTCAATGAGGGGCACATCACCACCCCCATCATGTCATTCTCTCATCCCTCACATCACTCCCTCACCTCTCCCTCACTCCCACACGTCACCCTCTCCCTCTCTTTTTCTCTTATGCACACACACACCCTTTGTGGGGAGGGTCTCACGAAAATCCAATGAAGAGAGAGAGAGCTAGAAAGAAAGAGGAAAGAAAGGAGAGGAAGGAAAGGAAGAGAGGTGGTGCTCGCCATGCTCACGCCATATTCTACCATTTTCCGAAGACTTTAGCTGAAGGAGAATGTGAAGATCTCTTTCCTTCTCCTCTATCTTCTATGTCTTGAAATGATGAACTTATTGAAGTTGTCATGAATTTCTTTTGACATACCTTGGTTGGAATATATAGATTGAACTCGGTTGATGTCATTTTTATAAAATGAATTTAGAGAAAGAATTTTAAAAGAATAACTTTACTTTTGTTGAGTTCTTTTTTCTATGCTTATATGTTGAAAATCAAGTTATAAATGATTTTATGAATTCATTAGATAATGGTTTAAAATAAATAAATAAATAATAGAAGAAAAAGATGATTTTACTTTCAAGACCTTTATGTTGTGGAAAAAAAATGTATCAATCTTATAAGGGTTGTTAGGCCCTCATGGAACCCAAAGATGGGTATTAAGAACAATGGTTGTAAAATAGAAAAAATCTGCACATATCGTATTCAATCCATTCTTTGATGAATTTAAAAATGAAAATTCTGCACATACCTTATTTAATCCATGTTTTGATAGAATTTGAAAGTGGAAAATCTGCACATGTCGTATTCAATCCATGCTTTGATGAGTTTAAAAATAAAATTGTGTGCATGCTTTATTTAATTTATGCTTTGATAGAGTTTGAAAGTGGAAAATCTGCAAATGTCGTGTTCAATCCATGCTTCGATAAGTTTAAAAATAAAATTTTGCACATGTTTTATTTAATCCATACTTTGATGAGTTTGAAAATAAAATTCTGCACATGTTTTATTTAATCCATACTTTGATGAGTTGGAAAATGAAAATTCTGTACATACCTTGCTAATACATGCTATTGATGAGCTTGGAAATGAAAATATGTACATGCTCTTGTTAATATGTGCTTTGACAAGATGGAAAAGTAAAAATTCTGTACACATGAAAAATCTACAAATACTATGAATTATATGCATACTTTAGATGGATATAAGACCCTTGATTACACCTTGTAAAAATCTGAAATGTAAATAATTTAGTAGTATATTAGTGATGAAAAATCTATAAATGATTGGCTAGTATATTGATGCTAATCCATTTTTGAGTTATACTGAAAAGAAGCTCTCTACATGTTTGTAAAAGAAGAAAACCTGTCATGTCTAGATTTTTTCATACTCGAATTGGTTTGAAAGGAAACCATCATCACTCTTTTATAAAAATTATCATGCTTAGGTAAGGTTCCAAATCAGAACGTCTTAGTCTCGGACCTTGGTCCATTGGGTTCGAGGCCCAACTACGTATGTCAAGTATTCTTGTTGTGTGAAAGGCAATGGAGGGATCCATTGGCCCAGTGGGTTCCCAATCAGAACTGTTGCTTTGGACTTTGATCTGTGGGGCGCAAGGCCTAATTGTCTTCAATTATCCAAACTTGGCTTGGGTTAATTGGGGAATTCCCTATGTATAAAACATAGCAGTATGTGTCATAGTTGGTGTCTATTGGCCAAGGTTCCTCCATGGTCATAGGCAGGAGAGACGGTGTCCAGTAAGGCCCGGGGTTTCTCTATTAACTAGGTCCGGAGATGTCGGTGTTCCAGTGTTTTCATTTAAGTGACTTAACATGTTATGGTGTATAGTCGGGGTGCCTCCAGTTAGTGGGTCAGGAGATACGGTAACAATGCTATCGGGGTTCCTCCAGTTGGCTGTAAGTCAGGAGAGACGGTGTCTAGTAAGGCACAGGGTGCCTCCATTGACTTGGTAAGGAGAGACGGCGTCCGTAGAGCGTTGGGGTGTTTTTATTGTTGTATCCAGGAGATACGATAGGCATGATTGTCAGGGTGCCTCCATGATTAATGATCAGGAGAGAGGGTGACCACACAGTAAATGTGTTGAAGTCGACTTAATTTAGGACAATTATTTCTAGCGGATGAAGACCTGGGGTATGTAGTGAATCTACAAATTCAAAGTTGTACTAGGTCTACAAGTTTAAGGTTGTATTGAGTCTAAATGACTCAGGGTATGGTCGTAAATGGACTAAGGTCCGGTCTTGAACGACCATGGGTTGTCATATGAATGAAACTTGTGTGAATTGATAAACTAGGACTTATGCGGTTATGTTTCTTGATATTATTATTGCTCCATCACTGCTCATGCAATTGTTAGCTTGTTAATATAACTTGAACTGCTAATTCCCTTATGTTACTGTTATCAATGATGCATGGAATATATTTAGAATGATTGAGAATTTTGCTGAGCCTCATAGCTCACTGACATCTCATGTCAATAGATCAAGATGATGTAGTTCATTGACTCTAGACTTACGAGAATATGTTGGAAAATTGTAAAAGATTATATATGGCGTATAATAGATGCCCAATTTTGTAAAAGGTTTAATGATACTTAATACAGGTATTTGTTTTGGATGTGATGGTTATTGTGATGACCAATTATAATTGTTTTTAAACTCTTCATATAAAGTTTAAAATTTCTCGTACTTTTTGCAGGCATAAGTATTCCACTGTGTGTTAATGACGAACTTGCGCGCGTCTTAGAACATAATTCCCTAAGGTGCGGGTTTGGGGCGTCACAAAACCCTTCCGGGAAAAACCACAGGACCTAGTCCGGTAAAGAGATATCACTAAGACAAAGAAACAAGTACTTACAAGACTCGAACTGTACTTAACCGGACTCGACACTACGATCCTCAGTACTCAGTCTTCCACGCCTCTAAAAGCAATCACGATCTCGCACACCTCGCAATCTACCGCAGTAGCCTGTTCTGCTCTTAGATCTCCACAACCACGATCTTCTGATCAATCTCCGTCGATGTCGGCTTCGAATTCCTCCGACCAACTAATCGCTATCCTTCTCAGATCGATCTCTTTCGTAAAGGCTTCAGATTACTCCGACCAAGTTGTTCTTGACAAGAACAGGTTGATGGTTGATTAAAACAAACCCTAGTTTGAATCTCAACAATGGAATAACAAGGAAGAAAGCATAATCAATGTCTTACAATCTCTAGGGTGGAAGAGGTGAGGAGGATGGGTTTAAAAAACCTTAAATTTCTCTAAAAAGTTCTATCTAAACTCTCAAAACTCTTTGGGTTTGAATAAGGATCAAACCCTCTTTATATAGTCATTCTCGGAATTATAAATCAAGTAAGAGACAAAATTCATGATGACCGGTCAACCGGTATCAAGGGTCAGTCGATCGATCAAAGGACCTGGCTCTGGAAACTTCTGCCATACAAAATTTATCGCACCTCGGTCGACTGGACTCCATGGTCGATCAACCGGTAGGCCATTGGTCAACCGGATCCATGGTCGGTCGACCAGTCTTCATTAGTTTTGCCCAGAAACCTGATTTTTCAGGTTCCAACAAGTCTAAGCAAGCCACTTAAGGTTTTTATGATTATCTAAGTCAATTTCTACTTAGGGTAACATGGTATCTAGGTCACTTACCATGCTATGAGTGAAACGAATGCGATGATCGGAATGTCTTCAGTTGATCTTGTTCAATCTTCATCTTCATTTGTCTTGGATGCTTGAAGGCAAGGACTCAAGACACACTAGATTCACCTATGTTTTGACAACGGAATAGGCCAATCCAAAATATGGACTTACATTAATAAAGGGAAATTCCGTCATTTACTATACGACTACCACGGTGGTTTTAAACTGCCGCCACATATCACATATATAACGGCGGTTCCAAACCACCGTTATAAATCACATATATCACGGCGGTTTACAATCGTCATGGGTACAATATAAATAACGGCGGTTCTACCCACCACATATACTATTTATATAATAGTATTAATATTGGATATAGCGGCGGTTCCAAACAGCCATTATATATCAGGGTGGTTTACAACCGCCGTAGTTACTTTTTAAATAATAATATTAATATTGCCTACAGCAACGAGATTGAGAGAGAGATTACCGTAGAGGGGTGGAGCTTCCGTGGAGGTGGCTGGAGAAGCCAAAGGTGGTGGAGCTACCAGAGGTGGCTGGAGATGGGGAGAGCATAAGAGAAATTGCGCAAAAGGAAGGAGAAAAGAGAAAATTATCGGGATCTATTTAAAGGGCTATAGTGGCGGTGTTTTAAAAACTGCCACTAAATATACCATCGACGACGGTTTATCACAAAAGCGCCACTAATATGTTGGCAGGAATGTTCGAAGCGGGAAGGAAAAATTGGTGTAGGGAAAGTAATCGACGGCAGTTCCACAATAAACCGTCGCGCATATTGTGCCGGAAAAAGTAATTGACGGCGATTTTATATAACAGTCGTTTAAGATATGTATTAGAGGCGGTTTTCTCTAGCCGCCGCTAAAGGCCTTTAGTTTTGTAGTGTTTTACGATGATAATCGGATTTGGAAAATCCAATTATCACCCCTAAAGTCGCCACGTGTCCCTTTTGACACCCCTTAACTGTGGTTAAGATTCACCCAACCCTACGGTTCACCCACCCATCCTTGGTTTTTAGAAATAAATATTAATTCTATTTATATATTTTTTAATAATAAAAAAGCTGTAAAAATATTTTTTATTATTAAAAATATAATTAATATTTTTTTCTAAAAACTAAGGGTGGTTAGGGTTGGGTGAATCTTAACCACAGTTAAGGGGTTTCAAAAGCGACACATGGAGACCTCAGGGGTGATAACCCGATTTGTCAAATCCGATTGACACCCCTTAACTGTGGTTAAGATTCACCCAATCCTAGGGTTCATCCACCCATCCTTTGTTTTTAGAAAAAAATATTAAATATATTTTTAAAAATATTTTAATAATAAAATGATCCGAAAAATATGTTTTAAATATTAAAAATAGAATTAATATTTTTTTTCTAAAAACCAAAGATGAGTGGGTGATCCCTAAGATTGAGTGAATGTTAACCACAGTTAAGGTGTATCAAAAGGGATACGTGCCACCTACGGGGATGATAACCTGATTTGCCAAATCAGATTATCACCGTACAGGATTTGGTTTCAAAAAGATAATGTATCTTTTTAAAGGGTACCATGACTGATGATCTTCAAAGTGGCTTTAGTGTTTTACACGTGGCTTCGTACAAAACAAACTTATGGATTGTTCTGATAAGTCTTTCGTGGGTGGTAGTTATCTAATCATTGGGCCCTCCACTGTCTATTTTGCTCTAGGGATAAGGCTCAGGATTGTCTCTCTAGCGAAACCAGAAAGATGGTCTCCAGGTACCATACATCATGCGACATGTGGTTTGAAAAATGTAAAATTCATTTTATTTTCTCCTCATGATTTTGATTTCTCCCCACTGATATTTCTCCCTCTAGCGAAACCAGAAAGGTGGTCTCCAGCTACCATACATCATGCGATATGTGGCTTAGAAAAAGGGAAAACTCAATTCATTTTCTCCCTATGATTTTGATTTCTCCTCCCATTGATATCTCTTCCTCTTTTTCTCACTCATTTATCATCACATGTCGTTTAGTGTGTTGAGAAGTCAAAATCATGAGACCCATGATTTTGACTTTTCCACCACATGTCCCCTATTTTGTGGACGCTGGAGACAAGCTTTTCTGCTTCGCCAGAGAGAATCTCGAGGCCTAGGGATAATACACTTATCAATTCTCTCTTGAGTGGAGCATGATTCCTTTAGCAGGTTTATAACACAGAGAGTACAGCAGCGTGTGCGTGTAAAGATAGTCCTGCAGCAAAACTTTAACTTTGTATAAGCTATTGAACAGTCCATCTTAGAGACAACTCGCGCACTAAGAGGGGCACATCAAAACTGGAGTTCGGACAGAGATATGCAGTGCAGCCTTCTTCCTCTAAAGAACCAAAGGTAATGGCGAAAGGTTCAGTGCAGCCTTCTTTTAGGTGTTTCCTATGAGAAGATGGTTCATGCTTAAACCCAAACATTGTTTTTAATTTCCGCAAAATTTTGGTCTCGGTTCTCTTCTCCAAAATCGGCATGCCTCTTATTTTGGACTGCACTATTTCAGCCGGAATTTCGGCATAAATATAATTTTTTTTATTTTTTTTAAAAAAAATATTGACATTTACCAATTTTTGATAAATTTATCAAGATTTAGTAAAAAAAATTGAAATTTTAAATTTTTGTTTGAAAATAAGATAATAATATTTCAGTTTTTGTTAGAGGTCCGAAATTTTCACAATTTCAAACCTTGCACCCAAATAACTTCATTTGGAATACTACTACCATTGCTGCTAAACACCTATGTAGTCACATATTCAGGGAGATTAAGGAAATTAAACATTTTTGCGCATAGCTTAGATTTCAAATTGTTCCATGAAGACCGACACTGGTACCAACTTTTGAGGAATGCTAGCCCCAGTCGCATTTACTCCAAATATTTCCACGGACACAAGATTGGGGCTAATACATGGAGATGTTTCATATTTTAACACTTTAAAAAAACATTTTTAGAGAATATTTGACATTTGTAGCCCCCCAGTTGCGTCTATGGAAGATTTGCGACTAGGGCTAGCAAAATCCCTAACTTTTATCAGTTAGTTATGAAATTAGTTAAAGCATTGGATGCTATAAAAAGTGATTGCTGCATAAGTAACGGCGAAAAGCAACAATACGCGTCTATTTCTTGGGGCAATTTGAAATCTAATTGATAACCACTAGCACCCTCTTTGTGGAAAGATGTTTCAATTTCAAAAAGAGGATTTGAAATATGCTGTTTCAACTGGTTTCTCAAATTACCCGAACCCTAAATGCAAGTATGTGTGCTTGTGTTTGCTCGTCATTAGGGCAGTTTAAGTGAAAGCAACTACCTCTATCATTCCCCTTCTACAAAGTGTTTCACTTTTCTCTTATGGGACGATTAATGGTCGACAAGAATAACACTAGCATGCATTCTCCTTAAACCAATTTCGAGAACAATTGTCCTTTCCTAGAGAAAGAGATGCCTTTTTCCCTTTAAGCCCTAAACAAAAGGCAGGCCCATGGCTTATCATGTATGAATGCTACCATTCCCCATCATTTTATCACCACTCTCCATTGAGGGTCATTGACCTCTCCTTATGTTCCCTTGGTGCCCAATGTGGCATTTCCTTCTTTCCCCTTTTCCCATCCTATTACCTCACTCACCTTCCATTCTTAATTTCCCTTCACCCTCTCCATGGATGAACATCTACCTCCCACCCAGAGCCCCAGCGCGAGCACATCCCGTGTCGACGAACCGTCGCTTGATTTTAATGTCGTCGTCATCGTTGCTGCAATGTTATGTGCTCTTGTTTGTGCACTCGGCCTTAACTCTATGCTGCAATGTGTGGTTAGGTGCACACGCCGTGTCCTTACGGAACCAGTTGAATGGGTTGCTTCACGCCGCCTGAACTCCGGTCTTAACAAGAAAGACATGGTAGCGTTACCTACCTCGACTTATGCCACTTCTGGCTCACCAGTCTCAACTTCTGGATGCGCCATTTGCCTGGCTGACTTCTTGGACGGGGAAAAGATACGAGTCCTACCCAAGTGCAACCATCGATTCCATGTGGGGTGCATCGATGCATGGCTCCTGTCCCACTCCTCGTGCCCAACTTGCCGGGATCGACTCAAGTCCAATGACTCTCTGGAAATTGTCACAGCTTTGTGAACTTGTATCATATTATCAATTTTGAGCCCTGCCTAAGGGTGTGAGCTCTATAATGATTGTTATGTTATGTTTTACCTCTCTCTCTCTCTCTCTCTCTCTCTCTCTCTATATATATCTTATATTAGGCTTTTAGCTGCCTGATTCTTTTATTTATGTGTTTAAGCATATGAAATGGTTCAATGAAATTGTATGAAAACATGACTTAACACACTTGCTATCTGTTTTTGATAATTAGATGGTTGAGAATTTTTTTTTTCCCTCTTGTTTAGAAGGGGTGAGGGGGAAGGGTGAGGTCTAGGGATCCAATCCCACCTGAGTTTGAGTTGCAAGAGCTCCACTACCTAAGCTAACTTACCATCTGACTCTACTAATGTAGGTAAATGATATCTCTATTAAAAAAAAAAAAAGTTAAAAGAGAGATCTATATAGAAATTTGAAGGATTTGGTATTGCTAAAATAGATTCTGCAAGTTTTGTAAGGATTTGGTCCTCAATGAATACAAGGAGCTTTCTAATAACTTTTGTACTATGGCAGTTGTAAGCACCCAATTTTTTTACACCCCCTTAATCATGATTAAATATTTTAACCATGGCTAAATCACCTTAACCTTAGGTATAACCCTAAGTCTTGGCCCAATCTAAAACCTCCAAGCCCATGGTGCCATGCCCATCACCAAGTTACCAAGCCAAGGGCAACACCCAAGACCAGAGCCTTAGGCCCAAGACCAGAGCCTTAGGCCCAAGTTTTTGCCCTCCTGGCATAAGCCCAAAATTCCTTGTTGAGTGTCTCGGCCAGCTCTCCACCAAACCCAAAGTCTCCCTCTTTGATGATAGAATTCAAATTAAAGAGAAGAGGACCAGCCTGTGCAGCTGGGATTTCCAGCATCCTTAAGTGTGTCAGTTTGATCCCTAATCACCTCCAACACTACCACCCACCTCTTCCATAATTACCCTTTTACCCCCAACTCTCCCTCAACATCTATAAAACTCACCCGTAGGCAAGCTAAAAGGGAGATCCAAAAAAAATCAGTTTGAATCCTTTTTTGGGAGTGGATTTTGGCCTTTAGAGTTTGAGGAAATATCAGAGGGAATACCTTGGCTCCCCTCAATAAGGTCACTCACTTGGCCGTAGGTATCTCCCATTTTAGAAGCTCATCCTTCTTTTCTTAAAAAAAAAAACACAGAGGTTATATTCTTTCATCATCTACTGGTTTTGTATAATCTATATACCCCTAGTCCTCTTCTAGGAGTGTTCCTTTTAGTTCAACTTTAAACCTCCATTAGAGCAAATGGGAAGGTCTTCATCTCTTTTCAATGGGATAGAAGGCCACCTATGAGGAAGCTCCAGGTTGGTGTGCAGAAAGCCAAGCTCCTCTTTTTTGTGGTTTAGATTGCATTTTAGCCATGGCCGGAGGTGGACTCTTCTAGGGGTGCTTTTCCTAAAAGCCTGACCTCCATTAGAGCAAATGGGAAGGTCTTCATCCCTTTCAATGGGATAGAAGACCATCCATGGAAGCCACAAGTCTCATAGCCGAGTGGTAGGGAGGCATTCCCTCTCTTTTATTTTTTATTTTATTTTTATTATTTTACTGTTTTTTCTTTGCACAGTTTGCAAGCTTAGTGGCCACGTAAATCTAGGACCAAGACCCCTAGACCTTGATGGAAGTATGCAAGCTTTGGGTAGGCTCTCTGAGGTCGCCCAAACCAAAGGCAGCTAAGGCTTTGCTTTGTTAGGAGCTTTGCCCAGGATCGCATCCTTCACACCTTCTCCCTCGGCCTTTGTTTTTTTGCTAGAGAGTGAGATTCATCTATCTCTTGGCCTTCCCACCATCTGTGTCATTTGGATTCCAAATGCACCAGCCGTTACATAATTCAAAGGGGGAAGGAGAAACTCTAAAGAACATTACTAAAAATACTACCTGAGTTTTTTTTATTTTTTGTTTTGTTTTTCCCCAACAGAAGTAGCAGACCACTTGATCTATGTGAAGCATCCAAGTCATTTCAGATTCCATAGGAGGTCGGCATAGGGCTTGCACTTGACTCTGGACAGTCCCCCTGACCGGTGTGCCACGACCAAGACAATCCCTTATCGTGGCCTTAGCTTAGGTGCCTTATTTCCCTTCTTTAACAGTGCTGAAATAAGCATTGTCGTGTGTTTGTTGCTTGTAAGCCTTCATTTGTGAAGCTTTGCAAACTACCCTCGGGCATTTGGTGAACCCTCATAGACCTCAAACTAGGGTTAAACTTAACCCTAGTTAAACCCTCTTGTCCACCAGACCTCTAACTAGGGTTACACTTAACCCTAGTTAACCAATAGGACCCCTTTTTTACTGTTTTTTTAATCCAAAAATAGTGCTGTTTTGGGATGCTTTGCACGGCTAATGAGGGTTAAAACTTAACCCTAGTTAACTTTCCTTGTCCCTTAGACCTCAAACTAGGGTTACACTTAACCCTAGCTAACCCCATGAGTCTTCCCTTTCTTTTTTTATCCAAAAAGTTCTAAAAAACAGCACTGTTTTGGGTGCTTAAACATGTGAGAATCAGCTGTTGAGTGATTTGCATGCCCCAAAACTAGGGTTAAAACTTAACCCTGGTTCAACCCTCTTGTCCCATGCACTAACCAGGGTTAAACTTAACCTGAGTAGGACCCCCCCCTCATTTCTTGTCCAAAATAATAGTGCTGAAATCAACACTGTCTTGGGGTGTTTATCTTGGCTTTATTTATCATTTGGGGTCTTCACCCCTTGGAGACCCTCATATGGTAATAATGCTAGATCAAGGATTAACTAGCCCTAGTAAACCGACTTTATTATTGGGTCCCAAATATGTGGGAGGCCACTCTAGGCCCCGCATTCATTTGGGGACCATTCTTGGATCTCAACTTGGGTTAATTAATCCCCTACACCATACTTGACCTTTAACCGGGTTTGAATTAACCCTGATTAAACCAACTTTACTAATAGTCCAGAATATGTAGAAAGCCATTCTAGGCCCTGCATTCATTCTAGGACCATGCTTAAACAACTAACTAGGGTTAAACTTAACCCTAGTTGATTCTCATACTATAGATTGGACTTTAATCAGAAAAATCCCAAAAAATCAGAAAAATGCAAAAGACCAAAAAATGTCAATCTTGGACTTCTTAATCATGGTTAGCACCCCTAACCATGGTTAACACCCTCTTAACCCCGGTTAGCAAACCCAACCCCCGGTTAACACCCCTCCTAGCCTCCGGGCTTTACCCTAGGCCTACCGGGCCTCAACCCTAGCCTCCGGGCTTACCCTTGGCCTCTGGGCTCAACCCGTTTGCACATTGACCAACCTCGGTCAAGCAAAACCCTAATCTCCGGATTAGGCCTCTAAGCCGCCCTTGATGCACACACACACACTCTCTCGCCTTAGCACGGGCTCATGTGCTAGAACTACGCTCGGTCTGATCTCACCCCTAATGTGAGTACGTAGGCAGCACAACACGGGCCCGACCCTAGTTAGCTTTTACTTTCTTCCGGTTAGTATAAGTTAAACACTTTGGCATTTGATTAATCTCGATCTTAACTTTGGCTTAAACCTAGCAAGTAGGGAACCACTTTATGTGGAAGTGTCGGGGTGCCTAACCCCTTCCCCGAACTTAACCGAACCTCTTACCCCGATCTCCGATCGCGGACCAAGCCTTATCCAAAATTCCCGGGGACTTATCCCTTCTGAATTAATAAGTGGCGACTCTTAACAAATCTTGTGAGATTTTTTAGGGAGTGAAATCCCGTGCTCACAGCAGTATTTCGGTATCCAATAGTACTAGCGAGGTATACATTGGTACTTGCGAAGACCTTTGTCCTATGCAGGCATTTCAATTAAAGTAAATGACCTTTCATTATTATCCGTAAAGGGGAAAAAGGTTTACTCTGGACCAAAAAAAAGTCACCTCACCATAAGTCTTTTTTTTTTCCACCCATTTTTTTGACCTCTTTCCAGTTAGTTTTTTTTTCCTTTTTTTTAACCACGTGTCCACTGATCCATTGCTCACCAGAGGGATACTCTAGTGAGTAACAGAGTAAACCTTTTGCCTCTTAAATGATATGTTGCACTGTAATTTTCACTGGGAGCACCATTACCGGATTCATGGCAGGAGAAGCTCATGATGTCAGGAGTTCTCTTCTTATGACCACTAGTAACTCGCAGTATGGCTTGAAAACTTGAAGACTAGACTTCCTTGATGGTGTCCAAAGTAATATGATGACCATACAAAAGCACAATGTCATGAAGTTGGACTTCCTACATTTCTCCACAAAATTCAAATAATTTTAAATAAATCAAAATCTATTGGGGGACTACAAGTGGGATAGAGACATGATTGGGAGAGCCAAGTGGGAAAGTGGGGGTGATTGGGTAGAGAGAAGTTTGGAGGGTGGTTAGAGAGAAGCTTGGAGGTATGGCACGAAGGAGAGAGAGAAGTGGGGATGTAGTGGTGGAACCATTTTGTGTGAGGGATAGAGAGATAGAGGAGTAAGAAAGGTGGTATATGATGTGGAGAGAGAAAAGTGGGAGGTGATTATAGGCCCATTGTAATTGTGAGAGAGAAGGATGTGTGACTTGGCAAAACGAAAGTGAAATGAAGACCAAAAAAAACAGAGTGCCATAGGCACCCAATATATATATACACAGGAACAAAGTAAAGTCCTTCACCTCAATCACACAAAGTTGTTGAATTTCGGAGAAGCCCATGATATCGCTGACAGCCTTGATTAACAATTTGGACAAGTGGCACTCTCCCAAGGGTCAATGCGCACCATTAGATGGGTCACATCTAGTTGAGCTAATGAACTCAACAAGTCATTTTAGTTACTTCTACACCAACTGTCCATTTTGTTCAAATGGTGTAATCATGATCTTGTTAAGTTTTTTTACCGAGAAGTTTCCACTTTCCATGTTAGGGGCCATCTTTCTTTGGGTCCCACTACAACAACTTGTAGAGGGTTTAAAAAGCTTAAGTGATGAAAAAGTGGAAAAACAGAGCATGCGATCGATCGTAGAGTAGCTACAATCGATCGCACTCAATGAAAAATTGGGGAATGTTTCTGATCGATCGCAGGGAAACTACGATCGATCGCACTCAGTCAAATTACCTGGAAAATTTTCTGTATAGTATGCGACAGATCACTATCAGGTGCGATCAATCACACTGGAGGCTACGATCGATCGCAATCGCGTGCAGGTGTTTTTTAAAGGGTTGCAAAATTGAATGTTTTTAACCCCTTGGCTATAAATAGAGGTTCTATTTCAAGGGTTTTAGGGTTCTAACTATGTTAAATCTAATTTGACAAAGGAGGAGAGAAAACCCTAGGTTTTCAAGAGGATTTGGCTTGGAGTAGAAGAGTTTTGTTTGGAGAAGAAGAAGATTTGTTTGAAGATCAACCTCAAAGCTTCAAAGAGCTTCATCTTGTGATTTGGATCCAAGGGAATGATCCCAAAGGTCGATATGCTTTCTAACTTATTCTATTAAGTAATCTCTAAGCTTAAGTATGTTGATTAATGATTTTAATGGAAAAAGGTATATAATGATGAATGAGGGATTCTATTCATGAAATTGATTTTTTGACATGTGTTTAAAATTATGAGAATTAATAGTTTATGCTCTATGCTTTGTTAATTAATGAATCATTGGAAATGATGGAAGGAAAATGATGATGGATTGGGTTTAAATGGATGGTGATGGGATTGGATGTATGTTTATGGTGATGTAAGTTTGAATGGAGGATGGGTTAGATGAAATGAAGGGAGTTTGTAAAAATGTATGAATGAGAGTGAGGCGAATTGAATATTATGGAATGGAATATGGAAATGGGTAAATCATGCTAAAATGTTAACTATGATTCTTATGTCAGATTATGCTAAAATATTAAGTATGATTCTTGTGTTAAATTATGCCCTATGTATATTGATTGGTGATGGATATTCAGGTAAGCCAATACTTGGAGAAAAATCTTTCAAACCGGGAATTCTCTAACTATATAGTATGAGACAGTATAGTGGAGTTTCCATGTTGAGAAATCGGAATATAAGCGATGACCAACTCGAATGTCAATTACGACACTCAGGCACATGTTCACTTGCATGGTAAGTCTATAAGTCTCATGAGTCTCACATGTCTCACAAGCATGTATGTATAAGGAATATCTCACAAGCTCATAAGTATTAGTCCGCGGAAGGGACACGGAATCTCATAAGAATTATCTCGCAAGCTCATAAGAACATGCATCATGTAAGATCAAGTCTAAGAGTCTCTCACGCTCACAAGTCTACACGAGTCAAAATGAAGATATGTCTCACATGCTCTTACGCACTCTGATTATATGTTTACAAAATGATTATGTTATTGAATATATTCAAATGATATTATGTTGTGGGTTAGGCTGCTTATCCACTGAATGTTTTCAATACTCAGTCGACTTGTTATTGTCGACAGGTTTAGAGCCGGAACCGATAGCGGAGTCTTGGATAGAGGAGGCATACAGAGAAGAGGAAGAAGGTGATCTCTTCACGAGGAAGTAAGGGACCTCGACCGGTCTTCTTTCCTTTGGTTTCTTATTTTCGTTTTAAGAGAATTGTAATAGCTTTAGATGATGTTGCAAAAAGCTTATACTTTGTGGATTTTAATCATGGTGGATTATGTGGGTTTTTTTTAGTTGTTCAAGATGGTTTGGATTATATATATCAAAAGAATTTTATCGTTAATATTTTGAAAGAATTATCTTTTAGTTATGTCTTTTATTATTGAGGTTAAGTAGGGATAAGTAATGCAGCGGACCAAAAGTCCCATTATGTCCAAGGTAGGGTTTTGGGGTCGTTACACAAATGGTCAAAGATCACGTCATCACGGCCCATGTGCCTTCAGATTGCCTTCGCCACATGGTGCCACATCACCCCACCAATTGCCTATATAAAGCCCACCCTCATCCCTCTTTTCTCTCTTTATTCTGAGAGACACTCCCCCCATTTTGTGAGAAGCTAGAGGGAGAGTGAGTTAGAGAGAGAGTGGGGGAAGTTAGAGAGAGAAGAGAGGCTAGAAAGAGAAGGTGTCAAGGAGAGGTTTTCCAACGCCCCCGATGCATTCACGACACTCCTGTCACCATTCGGAGACTCCTCGCATGCGTAGTGGAATATAAAATCTCTTTTCCACTATTCTATATTTCCTTTTATTTACGCTATTTTTATGTGGAATGGTTTGTATTTGATGATGTGTGGATGAAAAATGGTTGGAGACCCATAGTGAAGTATGGTGAATGGATAGGAATACGTGAAAAATGAACAGAGGTGCGTAGACCTCAGTTTCGGGCTAAACAGCTCAAAATTTAGGCTTGGCGATCGATCAACAATATCTGGAGGATCGATCGCCGACATGCAAAATACTTGGAGATGTCCCTGATCTCTGGGCAATCGATCGCCACTGATTGGGTGATTGATCGCAGGTGCAATCAGCTAGGGAAATGGATCGCAAGTATGATCGGATCCTCCAGAAGCCTGGTTCGGCTCCTTTGTGTGTTGTGATGTAACCCTTGGGTGATGTAATGATTAATTTGACAATTGTTTAAGGCAATGAAAAAGTTCATTGGCCTGGAAATGTTCCACATCAAAATAGTATACCCTCGGACTTGGTCCAAGGGTGTGAGGTCCAACTAGTTCAATTATTCAAGTGAGGCTTGGAATAATTGGGGATTTCCTACGGTTAGAAAACTTAATTTGTGATGTATGTTAGTTGGGGTTCCTCTTTGACTAGGTCCGGAGAGACGGTGTCCAGTAAGGCCTGGGGTTCCTCCATGACTGATAGTCGGAAGATGTCAGTATGTATGAGCAAGTCGTCTCTGATTCCTCATTGACAATTCAGGAGAGATGGTGTCCAGTAAGGCTCGGGGTTCCTCCGTGACTGATAATCAGGAGAGTCGGAGTCCTATCGAGTCTTGAGTAACTGAACAATGTACAATGTATAGTCGAGGTTCCTATTTGGTTAGGTAAGAAGAGACGGCAAACTGTCTATCAAGGTTCCTTTGTGGTGGATAGGCAGGAGAGACGGTGTCCAGTAAGGCCCGGGGTTCCTCCAGTGACTTGTCAGAAGAGGCGGTAGGTAGGATTTTTGGGGTTCCTTCGTGACTGATAGCCGGGAGATGACGGCGAATACATAGTAGATGTTGAAAGTCAACTAAGTTTGGGAGATGTCCTTAATAGGTGAAGACCCGGGTTATGTTTAGGCTTGAAAAGAAACATGATTGATTGTTTGGAATGAAACCTAGTATTGTGAAAAATGCTATATCAATAAACTCCATAAATGGAAAACACTAAACAGGTTGAGAACCTCGGATAAGGTGAAATAGCCATGAGTGATCTTGGGTCACGATTCATGATATTATTTACTGCATTATTATCCTGCATATTACTGTAGTATTGGAATTGAATTGTACTGCTATATCATTATTGATGTGTGTTACTATGTGGAAAATAATCTAGATGGACTATGGATTTTTTTGGGCTTCATATCTCATTGGTGTTTCATGCCGGCAGATCATAAGGATGTTGATCAGTGGATGGAAGGTCCTCCACAGGACATTTCGAAAATTGTAAAGACTGTCTCTGGCGTGTTAGTAATGCCTGGTTTTTAAATTGTAAATGTATTTGGTTTGTGACGATGGCTATTGTGATGATCAAAGTAAGTTGTTTTATTGGATCATCTGATAAAAGTTTAAAAATTTCCCGCATTTTCTTGGCTAAAGTCTTCCGCTACGTGGTAATGACGAATGGGCACGTGTCTCGAAACTTATTTTCCTAAGGCGCGGGTGTGAGGTGTCACACTAAGTTTGAACCGAAATTCGGATAGAGGTTCGACAGGGTATGCTAAGTTTGAACCAAAGTTTGGGTAGAGGTTCGACAGGGTTGGCTAAGGTTTGGATCGAACCGGGAAGGGGTTCGACTAGGTTTGGCAAGCAGTCTAAGTTATAATTTAAAAGACTAGAATTTAAAGTAATTAATAAAGTTAGTAAAATATTGAAAGCAAGACAGAGATAGAAAGATTACCTGACCGAAAATCTGGTGGACATTCGGAAAAACGGATGGACATTCGGAAAATCTGGTGGACATTCGCATAATTCTCTGACTTTGAATGTCCATATCCATTCCTATACCAATGTAAGCGAAACTCCCAACAAGATGAATAAAGTAATATTTGAAGGGATCACAAGACCATTTCAACACAAGTAAGCAAGCAGATGTAGAAATGGGATAGCCATGCGACTAAACCACGGGCTCAATGGAGTGTATGATGAATGGAGACAGCCACACGGCGGCTCCACTTCGACAAGCAAGATGTATGAATGAAAGTAGCCACACGAATAGTCCATGAGCAAGCAAAATGTATGTATGGAGATAACCACACAACTAGTCCAGAAGCAAGCATACATACAGCCACACGGCGGCTCCACTTCGACAAGCAAGATGTATGAATGAAAGTAGCCACACGAATAGTCCATGAGCAAGCAAAATGTATGTATGGAGATAACCACACAACTAGTCCAGAAGCAAGCAAAATGTATGAATGGAAATTACCACATGACTAATCCATGAACAAGAAAAATGTATGAATGGGGATAGTCGCACAACTAATCTATAAGCAAGCAAAATGTATAAATAAATAAATGAAAGCATTCACGTGGCTTTTCCATGAGGAAGCAAGCAATGTGAATGAATGATGGGGTATGAGGAGTTGAGAGAATTGAGTGTGAACCGAGCCACTATTTGTAGTCAGTCCCTTGTCTGCATACCGTTGTCACTTTCAATGGCCCTCACAAAGCCCATTTAACTGCCCTTATAGCTCTATTTCACAAATTTTAATCCTTAAGGTTAGTATTTTTAATATTTTTCCAAAAGCTAAGGTTAGATTGTTGAAACCAATGGTTAATGAAATTTAACCACAATTAATGAATGTTAAAATGAACACATGTTGATATGAGTGCAATTGAACTCACCCGAATTCAACCGCGATTGAATATGATCTCAACTCGGTTTTAGTCCTAGAGAAGGGCATGCAGGCCTCAAAATCCCGTCCAAGGACACATTAGTTATGGTCTACCAAGGCGCCTATATATGGGTTAGGTCCCCCTAGACCCCTTGTAAGCACCCTTGTGGGGGCACAAAAAAAATAAATGCACATGAAGTCGAAGGCTTGATGGCCTCAAATCATGCTCCTTCTTAATACAATTTAGGTTTTACATAGGCCTTGTTAGAGTCGGTCTAGCTTGGCTCTGCTCAAATAGGCTGAACCACTTCAGAAATGCTACACAGTCGCTGCAAGGTGGTGGTAATAAGTGTCGAACCATTTCTCTCTTATAGGGTAGCTACAGCACGTGTTGCACCCACTAAGCGTCCGTGGAAAAATTTTCACTTGGTGTAGCTCTCCTAAAACAACTTAGCAATGATTGTGGACATTTATAATTTCCCTTGTACACGTATTATGATAAGGATAAGAGGAGTTTATACTAAATGTTTAGACAGACGTAAGAGTAGGTCTAACACGTGCATAAGTTTGATATTTTAAAAGATTAAAAAAAATAAAAATCAAGAAATGCTTGACATTTGTAGCCTCCAAGTTGCGTCTTTGGAAGATTTGCGACCGGGCTAACAAAATTCTAAGGATAATATGAGGTCTACTTTCTTTGTCATTCACTTTCTAATTTTTTTACAAGAAAGTAATAAATAAATAAAAAGCGGTGGGCTCCATTTAAAAGTGTCATATTTTGTCTTTTATTATGTTAAAAAAAAAAAAAAGGGAGAAAGTGCATGAAAATGAAAATGAAAGTGGACATAACATTCCCCATTATGGTAACTAGCGGAAGGCACGCGCGTTGCACGTGTGTACAATTCAATGCACATGAGAGAGAGGGGTAGGGAAGAGCATTGCACGTGTGTACAATTTGATGCACGTGAGAGAGAGGTGGGGGAGAGCGACTGGGGAACCCTAGAGGTGAGTGAATTTTAACCACAATTAAAGAGTGTCAAAAGGGACACGTGTTAACTTGTGGGTGCAATTGATGAGAAATGGATAGTTTGAGGTGGGTGAATTTTAACGATAGTTAAGAAGTGGCAAAAGGTGTAGATAAGAAAAGGGTAGTTTGGGAATTATGTAAAAAATTAAATCAAGGTTTTGTCTTAAGGGTAGTTTGGGAATTTACAACTTTAAATAAATTGTAAATGAGCAAGGAGTAGTTTGGGAATTTATCAAAAATCAGGCTACCGTTTGAGAAATGAGAAATGGGTAGTTTGGTAGATTGTAGATGAGAAGGGGATAGTTTGAAGGTAGTCCTTAATCCGGGTCGGAACTCTCAGTTTTATTCTATTTTTTTGGTAACCCGGGGGCCGAATCCATTTAAATCGGAACTATTCCCTGAGGATGTGCGCAATAACCCGCAGACCGTGTTCATCGGGCACATCAAGGGGGTGGGCTCGAACTCAAGATCAATGGAATCATTAACCTTCCTCGTACTTCCCAATTGATTGATGATGTTTTCACCTATAATGGAGTATGAACCAAAATTCGTACATCTTGGGCACTGCTCCATTTGAGAACTCTATTTTCCTATTTCCGAACGTCGAAACTCGAAAGGATCCAGACCTACGACGTAATCAGCTAGGCCTAAGCTCACAAGGGGCCCATTATGAACCAAGCAATTCAGCCCATTTCGCCTTCTTAAGAATTAAATAGACCGCACAGCCCATGCTTGTTTTCTACAAAGGCGAAGCTCAAGCCTTGGTCATCTTTAAACAGGCCCTACCAGACCCAATTGCCCAGCAGGGCTTCCATTGACCAGTTTGTTCCACCGACCACGTTTTGTATACATAGCAGCTGAGATGACTGTCCAACAGGGTTCATGTGTCTTGTATCGTCACCCTCTAAATTTTTTTTTTCTTGAAAACAATTCGTGGGGTGCTGCGCGAGTGCTTTCTCCCCCTTGAAAGTAGCCATGTGTCACCTTTTTTAACTCCCTTTAATTGTAGTTAATATTCACTAACCCTTAGGATTAAAGATTCTAACCTTAATTTTTAGGCATATAATATATATGAACAATAGGAGTTAAAAAAATTTATCCGGAGTTCAAGGGAAATTAAAGTGGTTTTGTGAGTGTGAGACGTCTCATTGGATTAATCCTCCTTTTTTTTTGGGTAGTCAAATAATTAAGGTTAGCAGCAACCTCAATTAGTGTTGGTTAGCGGTGATAAGTGAGTTAGTGTTGAGCTTAGAAACGGGATAAATATGTTGGGCCTATCAACTAACACAGTCACTTAAGGAAATGGAACCCTTAACTTTAGTGGGTCTTGATAATTAATGCAGGTAAAAATATCTTGGTGAAGGTTAATTAGTTTACACAATAAGTGAACGTTAGCAATACTCATATATATATACTATATTATGAAGAAATAAGCTTCTTCACTTGATCTCTAAACTCTCATCCTTGAAATTCTAAAATAAAAGACATTAATATAAAAAAATTCGAAGTATTATTTTTGTTTCAAACTTGATTTTGATCTCATCAAAATATTCCTAAGGATCATCTTATAATCATATTAAATCATGATGTGAGAAAGCTTACTTACAAAACTTCTTAAGTGTACGTGAAGTCTCTTGTTAATTCACACGAACTTTCTTTAGATCTCTAAAACTTTTCTCCAACGGAAACTAATGGCCCTTCCGATCCAAGCTCTTTAATCTTTATTTTTTTTTATTTGATCAAAGAACGCTTCTTGATCATTAAAGATTCAATTTTGATCTTCAAAGAATTGATTTATTAATCACAATCAATTATCAAAACCAAGAGAGAAGAGGGGTGGGAGAGATGGCCGTACACCTCTAAAGGGGAAGGAAGGGGTATCCAAAAGGGAAGAGAGAGAGAGAGAGATGTATTTGTGGTGGACGTTCCACCTTAAAGGGTCTATATATAGACACCTTTAGTAACAAACTTGTAAACCAAGTCTAACTCCTCTTTCTAATTATAATCCAATTAGAATACCTCTTTTAATTATTCTCTCTTATCTCTTCCTAACATTTAGGAATCAAAGAATCAAATTAGAAATTAATTAATTAGTAACTAACTGGAGAGATAAGCAAAGATAGGGTGGGGCGTCCCATCCAAGGTAGGGCCCCCACACCTCATGCCCCTTTCTTTTGAGTTTCCTTTTTGAGGTCTAACTTGTTGCCTTAATTGAGGTCCGGCCTCTAGGCCTTATCCATATCTCATATGGATCCTACCCATTTGGTCTTATCCACATCTTATGTGGATCTTTTCTAAAAAAGTTTTATTATACCATACCGTAAATTACGTACATGGAGAAATTAATTAATTTAATTCCAAATTAAATTAAAATCTTTAAGAATGTCCTAGTGTGTGATCTAAAGGGATCTCCTATTTACGATTGTGGGTTCAAGTGCTTCACCTTTAACTTGTAGCCTTGTTGCTAGGCAACACTTTCCAATAACTCTGTTAGGATCATAGAATACTATCTAAGTCCCTAGACTTCCACTAATCACAATAATGTCCATTAACACATTGTCATCAACCTCCAGAAATTAGAGAATTACTTGCAAGTCCTTTCTTACAATATATTTACAAAAAAATTCATTCATATATCTGATATCACATATAAGCTTCCGGAATTTGAACAAGTACATTGTCTAATTAGCTTCTGAATAGAATTCTTTCTCATGATTATCTTTTCATCGAACTGAACTTCCAAAACACTTTTGTAGAAACATTAGAAAATAATTTTTATTTATATATATATATATATATATATATACACTTTTCTGTATTGAAAATATCAACTTCGATAAAAATCATTTTATCGGATTACATCATTATTGGATTTTTGAATTCAGTTCCACAAATATCATCTTGATATCTATATCTCCAATTATGGAGTAGTGGATTCCTTATTAAGTACACACTTCTCCAAACACTGTGTACATGACCCAACGTAGCCAGAGTTATTCATGTGTATTGGACATTGTCGATTGGCACATCAACGCCATATAGATAGATGTTTGAGAAAATGTTAACCTCTCAGATCTAAGGACGTTCAATTTGTCGAATAGATAACCCTAATACAATCTGACAGTATATTCCATAGGATATCCACTAATGATCAGTATTATGTGCTTACTATATATTATATACTCACATGTAAGTCAAGAGTCAATACTCTCTGTGAATGAGATTCATCACATTATCTTATAGAACTACACATGTGCAAGCCATGATGAAGTACGACACCCAATCAGTACTCTAGAGGCTTAGAACATTATTAGGTTTACAAGACACTAGAAAATCGTATCTCCTCGCAACCTTTGCGTGATTTTCCTACAATATTACCTAAGGAACCTTATGTCATCATCAAAAGAGACATTAACAATAATAAATATTCTTTATATATAGTTGTGTGAATGTGATGTTTCTCTAATTAACATAGAAAAATCTTATATATTGACTTTCGAGGGCATATAGGTCCAACATAAAAGTATTGACGTAGTACCTTTAAAAAATAAAGTAGTTTTAAAAGATTGAAATAAAGTAGTTTTAAAAGATTGTGATACGAGGGATGGATAGAGAATGCAGCTCCGGAACGCCCTAAGCCCGAGCAACCCACTCCGCTCCCTCGCTCTCCAACTAGAATCCTAAACCATTGAATGAATTTTAAAGGATTGTTATAAGAGGGATAGAGGGAATTTGAGACCGCATTAGGGCCGAGACCAATGAGACCGCCCATTTCACATGGTGGGCCCACCTGAAATCTTGTGCTCAAGGAGCACAGTCTCAGTAGTGTCATAAATTTTATTCTTTTTTTATTCATTGATATTTTTGCTAGTATAAATATATAGAGGAGTGCTATCCTCTATCGCATGAACAAAAGTTTCCACAAATGCAAGCCATACCACGTGGAGATGTTTTATATTTTAATACATTAAAAAATTAAGAAAAGAAAAAGTTTGACATTTGTGGCCACTAAGTTGCATATGTGGAAGACTTGCGACTGGCACTAGCAAAATATATAAATATACATATATATATATATATACACAAACACGAATCTAGAGGACCGCTTACGAGATGAACGGCCTGGATAACTCACATAATTCATGGCTAAAAGAGGTGGGCCCGTTCAGTGAAGTTTTGGATCCACTTTCGTCCATCTCTGGCTTTCTCGAGAGGGATCGATGCCCTTTAATTTCATCCCGGTTCCGATCAGTGCATAAAGCTTGATCCACACATAGTGGATCAAATATATGATTAACAATAAGATTAAAATTGAACATGATCATGTAATCCTAATAAACCAAAAGGCACCACCACCATATATATCAATTAAAATTGAAATAAAAGTCAAATCTAAATACAAAAAAACAACTAAATGTACCTAATTTCTACTTAATTTATGCCATTATTCTTACAAAATCAATCCACTACTCCTATCATATATCCTTACAGGAAAGGCCTTGGAAGCACATCTGATGAAATACCCTCCATCACAAACCCATGATCACTAGTCTCCAAATTAGGTCTAGCACTGTTGCTGAGCCTCTGAAGCAAGGCATCACTACCATAGTTGTTCAGTGAGAGCAAGTATTGCTGCTGTAGTTGACGATAATAATACCCAGAAGGTTCAGTGATAGGATTTGCATTCAAATGTTGCTGCTGATTTCCGAGTCCAAAACTGAGAGTGGTTGCGCTAGTCCGAGGCCCAGATGAAATGGAAGCGCTAGGACCCCCAGTGAATTGTTGCACCATGGCTCGGAAATTGGTGGGGTCTGTGTTGAGAAGTGTCGTAGGAGTTTTCCTAGAAGCCCTAGTCCTCTTCCGGGCTGGTTTCGAAACACGACCTTCCGGGCTCAAATTCCTCGGCGAGCTAGCAGATGTTACCACACTGGTTTTGGAGACTCGGTCGTCGAACATGGTGTTCGAGAAACGGCGATCAGGTTCCGCTACCTGACCGGCGAGATTGCGCTGATAAAACTGAACCCAGTCACTGGGATTTAGCATTGTTTCACTCATAGCCATATATGGGTTATAAGTGATTACAGATCCTCCTCTTCTTGGTATGTATGTATGAAAGGAAGAAGCATAAATAAGCTAGGATAAAGCTGTACGGAGTTTAACAGTCAAAATTGGCTGACGTGGAATCATGACCGTTGATTTTAAAATGAGGACTAAAAGGCAAGGAAAGCTGAGATGACACGTTAAACAACACGTGCGCCGCGCAGGAAAAGTTTGGCGGTTCTCGAAGACTTAGAGTTAAGGATGGTTGGTTCCTGGAAGGGACAGCGGCAGCTTGAGAAATGACGTCATTGTCTCGACACAAAGCCGACTCTTGGTAGCCTGGTAGCTAGGTGAGCTGGAGTCTTTGGTCGTAAGAAAGGGAATAACATAGAACTTCGCAAGCCACTATGTTATAGTGCTCTCAAGGGATCCATGAACTTTGATGCAATTAGAATTACATTTTTAGAGAATGTAATAAAGTTCTGTAATAAGGTGATATGATGTTTACGTGAATTTGAATTTGAAATTTAAATATGATTTATTATATTAGACTAGCGGGTGGCACGTGCATCGCACGTGAGAGCATGGGGAAGAGTTAATAAGAGTTAAAAGGGACACGTGTTAACCTACGGGTGCGATTGAACTCACTAGTGGCACGTGAGCACGAGGGGAAAGAGTTAACCATAATTAATAGGAGTTAAAAGGGACACGTGTTAACCAGCAGGTGCTATTGAACTCTCCCCGAGTTCAATCACGATTGGCTGTAATCCTAAATAGATAAATGAGAAAGGGGTAGTTTGGGAATTAAAATAAAATATTAAATCAAATGCAAGAGGTAGTTTGGGAATTAAAGTAAAACATTAAATCAATGTTTTCTTTTTATATAAGGGTAGTTTAGGAATTTTGGAAAATTCATCTATGCAGAGCTCTCGCATTATAATAGTAAAGATATGGTTAAATTAGATTTGATTGTGATTAGTTATAGTAAAACTTTGTGAATTAAGTCCAATTATTTTCATATAATTTGCGAATAATTCGTTTTTTATAATGGCTAAATGTTGAACATTTATGTCCATAAAAGTCATTCTGAACTTGTATTAATCTACATTATTAATATAGCATAGTTACATTCACACATTATCTTCTGTATTGAGTAATATAATATAAAGTATCTCATAAGATGGGACTACTTTGTCCCTTAGATAACATTGTAGGAAAATCATCTAGTTGATTTTGAACCAAATGCTAAGGAGATATGATTTTCTGGTTCCTTATAGACCTAAAATAGTTCTAAGTTATTTAAGATACATATGGACAATGTATTTCTACTAACTTATACATGGTTAGATTCATAAGATGGAATAATTAATCGCAATCACTGAGAGAAGAGTCTTTTGACTAAGATATGGATATAAGTAACAAGTACTTATATTGTAACATGATCGCATAGTGGATACTCTTAGAAATATATTGTCTATATATTTAGGGTAATACAGTTGACAGAATGTCCTTAACCTGAGAAGTCAACATCTTTTCTAATATTTGCTTATATAACTTTGATGTAGTCAATGTCCAATACAACGGACTAAATACGGGTTCGTTGGTTATATACGCTATGCTTGAAGAAGCGTGTGCATGCTCAACAAGGACTTCACCGCTCTTCATCTATAATTATTTATATTTAGTTGATACTTGTCAAACCGGATTTGGAGATTCGGCTGAAATTTATCGATGAAATTATTTTGTCGAAATGATTATTTTCTGAATAAAAGAAAAGTAATTATTATTATTCTTTTAATGAATTTTCAAATTGTATTTAAAATTTCAAATTTGACTAAAGGTATCAAAGAGAAAGAGTTCTCAATATAAGATAGGGATTACAAACAGTATAAGATATTGTCTTGTAAGCTTATAACAATACTAGATGGTGGAAGGACGTGTCTGTAAACTAATCTTGTGATTGAATATACTTACAAGTAATTCCCTAATTTATAGGGGTTAGTCACATTGTGTTAATTGACATTATTGTGATTAGTGAAAATCCAGGGACTTAGATAGCATTCTATAATCTTAATGAAATTATTAAAAAATGTTTCCTAGCAACAATGCTACACCCCAATAAGTGAAGTACTTAGTCCCACAACTAAAATACGACATCCTTTATATCTCACACACTAGGACATTCTTAAAGCTTTTGATTTAATTAAGAATTAAATTAATTAATTTCTCTATGTATTTCACTATATGGTATAATGAAGTTCTTATAAGTGAAATCACATAAGATGTGATTAACCAAATTGGTAGGATCCATATGAGATTTTGATAAATATCAAATGGTAATCTTTATGGGGTGTAACACTAAAAGGGGCGTGAAATTTCTAGGACCCACCTAGGGTAGGATGCCCCACACTATGGGTAATTCTCTCTTTAATTAGTTACTAAAAAGTTAGTAATTAATTAATTGTTTGTTTCTTAGAGAATGAGAATGAGATAATGATAAGGAATTAAAATAGAAAGAAAATTATAATTTGATTAGAATTAGAAAGATGAGTTATACTTGATCTATAAGTTAGCAATGAAGAGGATCTATATATAAACCCCTAGTGTGGAACGTCCAACACGAATATACAATTCAAGAGATTTAAAAATCTCTCTTTCTCTCTCTCCCTCAATTGTGCACGCCCACCCATCTCTCATCTTCTTGTTTGATTTGAATTTTGATCTTGAAAAAAGATCAAGATTGTTTATTTGAAGATCAAGATTGAATCTTTGTTGATCAAGAAAAGTTCTTACAATCAAGAAAAGAAGAAATATTAAAGAGTTTGGAATGAAAGGGTCATTAGTTTCTATTAGAGAAAAACTATAAAGAATTAAAAAAAAGTTCGTGTGAATCGCGAATGAGACTTTTCACTTGCGAAATTTTGTAGGTATTATTCTATCATTCGAACCGCGAATAAGACTTTTCACTTGCAAAGTCTTTGAGGTATTGTTTTAATCCTTTATTGAATAAAATCAATTAGAACTATAGTCAGATCTTAGAATTCGATGTATGCCCTCTAAGAACTGTTTTTGTAAAATTAAAAACACGCATACTTTCACTAAATTGACGAATTATTCCTGAACAATTCCTTAATTATATATTCTAAAGTGGTAGATGAATTAATTGGTATCATGTTCCTATTTTATTATTATTATTAATTATTTTTATTTTTAATATATTATCTAGAACTTATTCTAAATTTATTGATTTTTGTCAAAAAAAAAATTTCAAATTTAACACCAACCGAATAATTTTCAAACCTGAACTTTGTAGCTATAGTTTCTATCTTTAGATTTCCCAATTTTTATATATAATTTATGAGATAATTTTAAAGATTAAGTAATTATCAATAAATCACTTCATTAATATGGCACCAATGCCACCACTGTCTGTTGGATGTAAAACCTTTAAAAAAAAACAATTTGTTTCTAAATTTTAGTTTTAGAGTCTTAATGAGGAAAAATTTTATGAAACTACACGATCTTAGACCTAATTGAGATCAGACATCAAAACTCAGATATTTTAGTATTAGGTGAAAAAAGTTGGGAAAAAATTAAACTAAAACAAAATGTTTCACCAAAATCTTAAAATATGATAATAATATGTTATATTTATCATGAAAAATAATTATTATTATAAGTGTTTGATGGATTCCACAAATCATACTTCATTCTCTTTCCCTCTCATCCCCTCCCTTTTTTTTTTTTTTTTCCTTATTTTGCAAAAGTTATAATTTTAGAATTAGGGTTGCTGATTTTGGTGAAGAATATCAACCGAAAGAGTTTCCCGGTAAACCATTGCGAGATAGGAGATCTTCAATAGTTGCACGGCTTTATTTAATTCTATGGTTATAATTAAATAAGGCCGTATGATTTTTGTGAACTCATTGTGAGATTATTATATTATTATAATAATATATTATTGTTCATATGATGATTAATAATATTTCTTTTAAGGCCGGAAGCTTAGATAATGGTGATTGTCGTTTTTATGAGAATTTAGGATAATTAGATTATATCATTTCGAATGAGTTGTGTTTAATTGTAAATGATTTATATTTAGACACAACACATTGCTTGTGCTCTTTTGGATTTTGGACGTAGTGTTTGTGACCCACGCAAATATTTTTAAGTAGACCTTGGCTTTGTCTGATAAAGGCATTAAGCATTATAAAAGGTTTTTATGTAAAAATATACATTAACCCTAAAGTTGATAGGGATGGGTAGGTTTCGACCATAGAGTGAAAACCTAATGACAAAAACCCCCCTGTGAGAGTAGTGGGAGTTTATTACTCCTTTAATAATGATCTTATTATCGAAAATTTTCATATTTTCATATTTTATACGATGAAAGTGTATGTGGTTATATTAATCCATTCAAGAAAAATATTAAATGAGATTATTATCATATGGTCTTTCATTATCAATTAGACTAAGAATTAATTAGCCTGAATCTTATCTCTCCGGCAAGATTTTGACATAAATCAGTCTAAATTAAACTCCTAATGCTTTATTTCTATAATAGATATGTATGTATATGGCCTGATAGGGAGTGTCAACTAGCATGGGGGCAAAGCACTTCTAGAACTATTGACTGCAAAAGAAAGTGTACAAAAGAGAAGGATATGTGAAATACGTGCAGGGTTTTTTCTTAAATTAATATAGAAATAATATTTTTTTAAAAATAAAATAAAATCATCAATGTTGTATAATGAAAATGTGTAAGGTGTGTTTTTTAATTTCATTAGACCTGTATTGATATGTATTAGTATAGATGTCATTAGAAAATGAAAGGTTTAGAGAAATAAATGAGAAGTAGAATTAGGTGATGTGGCAGCAAAAAATATAGTGTAATTACATCTAAATCTAATTCTATAATTATCTAATTTAAATTTAATTTATTATTTATTTAATAAGATGCTTAGTGGGCGAATCCTTAAATAAGAATGTGACACATAGCAATATCTTATTGATTAACTAATTAATAAAAGTTTGTCATGTCAGCAGACATGTGGCATCAAATTGAAAAGAGAATATAGAGCAATGAGATATGTCACGGGGAATCAACCAAGATATAATATTAGTATATATATATATATATATGACATCAATGCCACCACTGTCTGTTGGTGTAAAACCTATAAAAAAAAAATTGTTTCTAAATTCTCTTTTTAGAGTCTTAGATAAGGAAAAAATTTCTGAAACTACACGGTCTTAGACCTAATTAAGATCACACATCAAAACTCTAGATTTTAGTATTAGGCGAAAAAGGTTGGGAAAAAAAAAAAACCTAAAGCAAAATTTTTCACCAAAAACTTAACATCTTAGGTTTTGGCGTGTCTATATCCTGTTTTTTTTTTTTTCTTCCCTATGCCCAGACCAGCTAGGAAAACGATCATTAGTTTCCTTACCCGGGGCATCGTAACTGTTTTTTTTTCCTGAATCTCCGACACGGTTAGCTCGCAACCCAATTAGTAGGGTGGTATGAACGGGACACTCAATGGGATTGGATCAGTGTTCTTCATTACCAGCAATGTGACAATCAAATCCTCAGCCGAAACAAAGGACTTTAATTGCTACTGAGACCGCGATAGGGCCGAGACCACCTAGACCAGATTTCAGGTTGGCCCATTTTCACTTGGTGGGCTCCACCTGAAATCCTGTGCCGCACAGCACGGTCTGGGCGGTAGCGGCCCTAACGCAGTCTCAATAGCATTTTCCCAAACAAAATCAGTCCCGCAAGTCAAAAACCTCAACCTCGCCTGGGGAAGTGTCAGGTACCCAGGTTAAGAGTTGGGCACCGCGTCTAATTAAGGGGCTACGTGAGACTTTGCATTTGAGAAAGGAAAAGCCGTCTCGCCTCACTCACAGAGCCTTTTGTTTTTTAACCTTGGTTAAAAAACTTTAACTCATGTGATTAAATTTCTTTAATATTTTTTATAAAAACCAAGTTTACATGGTTGAACCTACAATTATTAAATCTTAACCATAGTTAAGAAGTGTTAAAAGCTGAGGGCACCAGACCAAATCCCATTTCGACCTTGCCTTTTATATGATGCTCATAATTACCCGCCTACGCAATGGCTGGGTGTCTAATGAAGTATGGACCCCTCCGAATCACCCTTGGATCAAAATAAATGTGGATGGTGCTGCCCTTCCTTCGGGCAGAGCGACGGGGGCAGGAGTTGTTGCTCGGAACCACGAGGGCAAATGTTTAGGCTCCTTGTTTAAACCCCTATAAGGAGGTTCTCCTCTCTTGGCTGAAATTGAAGCCATCAGACTCGGAATGAATGAAGCATTGTCCAAGAGGTGGAACAATATTATTATCGAATCCAATTCTATAGTTGCGGTGGATCTCATCAACCACGATAACTGTCAAGTCCCTTGGGAAATCCAAGCTCTGTTGGGTGATATTCTTGGTCTGAAATCTCGATTTGCAATCATCTCTTTCAACTTTGTTAGGCATGAGGCAAACTCGGAGGCTCACTGGCAAGCTCGGATAGCTTTGAACTTGAGTATAAACTCTTTTTCCCTAGAGGTTGAGGATGAGGGGATGTCTTCCTCATCCTAACCTGGTTTTGTAAATATCCCACCAATCTAATGATATGGCTCTTTAACCAAAAAAAAAGGTGGATGCTGCTAGCATCTCAGCCCTTATTTCCACCTGATTTATTGTAGATGTGCTCATACTGAATAGGGGAAATGCTATGCTCACTTTTCTTTTAATCTATTTTTCTCTTTTTTAGATAAGAAAAAAAAAATGCGACACAAACTCATCACATTTTTTTTTCTTATTTAAAAGAGTGTTTATGGGTATTCCCATATATACTTTATAATTCTAATTGTTTATAATTAACCATTGAGAGCCAAGATTTGAGTTGGCTTATTTTGTCTTTTCTAATGGCACATCAACTCTAATCTTAACTATATTTTTTTTGGAATGTAATTTTAACCGTTTAATAATTGAAATAAATAGTTAGGATTCGAGAGTATATATTCAGAAGTACACTTTGGGATTATCCCCAAATTAATTCATTTAAAAATGAGGTAAGTGAATGAAAATGACAGTGAACTTAGCATTATAACGAAAGGAAAGTGATTAAAAATTCTCCTTAGTACCTATTATAGAGAGCTAGACCGTCCGATCGAAAATTTAATTATGTGAAGGCACACATGTTTTAAATGGTGAGCCCACTTTATGCTTGACACCATTGGATTTCTAATCCAAGTGTCCAGCTTGAGATAGTAGGTACTATTGAAGAGTTTTAAATCACATCTCATAACAAAAAAAAAAAAAGTTTTGGAATGGCGGCCCGGGAAAAAATTAAAGCTGAAACCAAGACCTGGCTGCGCCTCTTTTGTTTCAAGGGACTGCGCCTTGAGACAAGTCTAAATACGAGTGCAAATCTTTCCCTTAAACCTCTTGCGTGAGTGGTAGGGGTGTGACCTTCCATGGGGAAGGTCTGGGATCTAATCCCCTTTGGTTAAGGGTTGCAAGAGCCTCAATGCCCCCAGTCTGACCGTACTAACTCTACATGTGTGCCGATACCAAAAAAAAACAATTTATACTGGGGCCAACACAGCAAGCAGAAACAGGTCTGTGTCCAACTTTTCTAAGGCTCAGGTAGGAGAGAGAGAGTGTTGAAGTCATTATAATGAGTCAAATAAGATAATGGGTCAAAGAAGAACAAATGGAAATGATAACAAAGGGTCAGAATTAAGAAATAATGAAACATTGACAGGCATAACGACGCACGTTTTCTTGGCCGACTCTGGGTGTCACCTCTTAAGCCAATCTCTACTTTGCATAATTTCCGGGGAGCATTGTTTGACCCATCAAACCTCTTTACTTGGTTTTTTTATTTTAATGAATCATATAGCAGTCGTCCATGTTTCGTTATACTTTTCATTCTGTGGATTCTTACGAAAATGGAGATGTACATCACCTAGATAAAAATGGATAACTAACTGATCTCTTAATTTGCTAACTTTATGGTTTGGATTCATAACCATGTGAATCCCACAGATAATATTAAGTGATTTTAGATTTTCCATTGACACAGACTTCTAGGTCGAGAATACCAAATATTAGCTTAAATCAACCCATCCTTAACAATTCCACACACACACAGAAAAAAGGGTGGGGAAAACAGAACTGTGAAAACATAATTGAATTAATTGATTAGTGGACAGTTATTCAAGAATCAATATTCCGTACATGTTTGCGCTACTGAAGATGATGATATAAAATAAAAGTATGATCGCTATCCACAAGTGGTGTGCACACATCGTCTTCAACTTCAAGGTTCCAAAATTCTTGATATGAAAGAAGTTTTTTTATAGGCTTTTTAGAGATATAGTTGAGATCGATAGAATATTAATTTTTTAAGTGTTAAGCCGGTCGAATCAGAGAAACTGGGAACCGATCCCCTCACCGGTTTCTAAAACCTCCAAAACCGGACCACTTTAAGAACTAGGTGGTTGAACCGGGAACCGGTAGTAGAACCAGTCAAAACCTGGTAAAAATAAGGAAAAACTATTTTTTTTTTAATAAAAAGGGACACAGTCGAACTAGACCGGTCAAACCGGGAACTGGCCACCCAGCCAGTTCCACGACCGATTCGGTTATGAAAACATTGTTATTTTATATAGGGCACTAGTGATTAGTCTTAAGTCTTAAACCATCAAGGATTTGCTAAAGACGAAAACTTATGACTATAAATTTAACTAGTGCGCAATATAGCACTTTTGATTATAGCTAAATTTTTATCGAGTAGACTTTATCTGGATTTTTAATAACAAAGATCACCAAGACTATAAATCTGATGAAAAATAGAGAGATCCCCAAGCATGCACCCTGCCTTTTGCTATTCACACACAAATCAATATGTACAATAGGGGGAGCTTCTAAATGAAAATTATGCAAAGCTCCCTCTTTTGTTTATGTAGGAGAGATCCATTTGCAGTCAAATAAATGTTGATTGTCTTAATTTTATATCGATCTATCCCTTGATTATAGGTTATTTGCAGTCAAATACATATCAATCACCGCACTTTAATTAAGAGACTCGAGGGAGGATACACTTCTAGAGCAACTAGGGAGGTGTAGGAAATAATCAATAAATCGAAGGAAAGGTTTCTTTTTTGTAATTATAATATTTAATTTAAAATTTTAATTCATTGAATATAAAATTGATAGATACTTTTAAAATATATATATATATATATATATATATATATATATATATATATATATTGCTTTAAAATGTAATAATATTTTTTTGATTCAGTGAATATAAAATGATAGATATGTATTAACTTATTGGGAGTTTACCCTCCTCTAAATTTTTTTGTGGGACATCTTTTATTTTTATCTTCCTTAACTTCCATTTTCTATCCCAACAAAAAAAAACCTTCCATTTTCTATTACCTTTGCCATGCAGGTTCAAAACCCCTCATTGTTGCGGTTAAATAGTGTTTTGTTTTATCCATTTGGAGCGAGAGAAAGAGAGAATGAGAGAGAGCTAGGGGAGGGGTGTGAAACCTTCGTTATTGCAGAGAAAGAGTCATCTTGATTACTTTTCTTTAGACTTTCAACAGAATTATTCTCCTTTATTTTTTATTTTTATCTTGCATTGCAGTGGTGGTAACCAATAATTTGTGAAAATGGGATCATCAACGCCGCACACAGTGTCTGTCACAACCCAAAATGTTGCAGTGGTAACCAATAATTTGTGAAAATGGGATCATCAACACTGCACACAGTGTCTATCACAACCCAAAATCCCATTTAGGTCAAATGGAACTTTGACTCGTGACGTTGCATTATTCTACCATCTCATCTTGAGAATTAATATCTTAACAAAGCATATAAAGCATATTAGAGGATGAACTTGAAATTTTTAAAAATAAATATATCAATTGTCTCAATATAACTTGAATTAATAAAAAACTTAAATCATCCACCATAAACGATCATCTAAAATCTGATTACAACCCTTTAATCATCAATATAATTAACTAATAGCTCAAAATCGGTCATATGGATTTTTATCCAAATGATCTTCTGCTTTCATTAGATCACCTTCAGTTTCCTCGAGATATTCCTCTTCCCAAGGTTCAACTGCTATCTCCATAAAAAAAATCGAGGCAATAGGAAGGGCTACCTATGAGCTAGTGTGATAGTTACTTTTGGGTGCAAACAATAGTAATGGCTATCTGAGTCAATAAGTTAGGTATCTTTTTTTATTGCTATTGTAAAGACCTGTATTTTATTTCTCGATATTCATGTCATAAATGTGATGTCATGTTCCTTAATGATCTTAAGTTAAATTTAAAATGACTACGTATAGGAGTTGCAAATATTATAGGAATGGAGTAGTTTTAGCAAAATCATAAATTGTCAAATTTTGAGATAAATTCTCCCGAAAATTTATGTTTATGGGTTCAATAAAGATATGTAATTTTATGGGATTTTATTGTTAACTATAGAGTGGTTAACTTGACTATCGAAAATTTTACGACGACAAGATTTTCAGTTTTTAGCTTAAAACTAGAAAATGAGATTTTGATTTATTAGGAATTTGATTTTCTAAGTATTTTTATTGAATCCAAATGAAGAGTACTTCCTTATTTTATTTTAAAACATTTAAGTAAATGAAATAAAAAATAAAACCATTTACTTAAATTTTTTAAGGAAAATAAGTGTACTAATGGGCTAATGCTGGAGGAAAAATGATGTTGTTACTTTTGGTGTAGAGAAAACAGGAATTGTGCTACAGTGCTAGCTCCGATCGATCGTACATGATCAAAAATATGTGCAAGGCACTGTTCAAGCCACGATCGATCGCAAGGTAAGCTGCGATTGTTCGCACAAAAATAGTAACCTTCGATCGATCGCAGCCTGCATGTAGGAGTTTTTAAAGACTTACGGAAATTTGGGTTTTGAACCCTTCTGCTATAAATAGTCACTTTAATTCGAAGGTTTTGGACTCTAAAAGGTTCTAAACCTAATTTAAGAGGAAAAGAAGGAAAACCTAGGGTTTCAAGAGGGATTTAGCTTAGAGAATGAGGATTTGGCTTGGAGAATGATGATTAAGCTTGGAGATCACCCCCGAGAAGTATTCTTTAGCGTTTGGATTGTAGGGAGACGATTTAGGAAGGTAAATATGACTTCCACACTATTAATAACATGAATCATTGAGGTATTATAGGTTTTTAAAGTTAGTATTGAAGTAAAAATAAGCTTCAGCATGATCTATTGTAAGTATCTCTCTTTTATCCATGTTTTATCATGATGAAAGTTGGATGGTTTAATGTGGAGGAAGTGAATGAATTGGAGTTGTATGCTTGATTGACGAAGATGAGATGTAATTGTGGAGTTTTAAATGGAGAATGAGATGTATGTTGAAGTTTTGAATGGGATGATGTGTGGTTTTGATGTCAAATGATGAGTTTGTAGATAGATGATGATCTAGAACTGTCATTCCATATTGTTACATGTGAAAAAATGATGTATATTAAATGATAGTGATGATATGCTTGCTATATCGAAATCCCATGATTATGCTTGTTCAATTGACGAAATTATGAAAATGATATGCCATGATAAATTGATGTATGATGTTAATCTTGTATGTAATGATTTATGGTCGGGTAAATAGCCGTTGAATTACGATCTCGTTGCCTAGGTCTTTTATCATGGTGGTATACAACGTTATGATGGATCACCAATGGTATTTGATTGTGGTCTAAGGTATTATTTGTCCGACGATTATCACTTTTCACTCATGATATCTACTTTGATCGATGATCTCTATGACCTAGATAGAGTGAATAGATCTATCTAAAGATTTCTACTAACTTCTAATTTATCAAGTTAATTAAGCAAAAATAAACATTCAATCTACACAATCTGACACACAAGATTTTTACGTGGAAACCCTTTCAGGAAAAACCACGGGACCTAATCCAGCATAAAATCCACTAAGAGAAAGTTATTAAGTATAAGACAAAACCGTACCCAACACGGACATGACACTATGTTCCTCGGTACAAAATCTTGTTCTTGAAGTCCACAAACTAGCAGGTTCGATCTATGCCGCAACAGCTCCGGTGTTATAAAATTCAGATTATGAGAACATTAGCACATCATTCAAGGCATGAAGCATGAAAATGATCCAAGGCAAATCAGATTGGATTCACACAAGCAAGTCCTTCAACCACATGTAAGTCATCAAAGATCAAGATGAAGATCACTCAATCCAAAGCCAAAGATCAAATTGAAGATATCAATGATCAAACCCAAAGTCCAAGTCGGATCATGAACAACAATGAAAGATTATAAAGACAAAGTCAAAATGAAGATCCATGTTCAAGATTGAAGAAGAAACTCTCATTCCAACCAAAATAGAAAAACTTTTGGAAGATCATGAAGTCAAAGACAAAGTTGAAGATCCAAGATCAAGTTGAAGACCAACTCTCAAGAAGCCATAGTATCTTATTATTATTTTTGAGAGAGTCTAGGACTTATGTAAGAAGTCCTCAAAGTATGGTTAGTTGAATGCTCAAATACTTAGATTGACCATAGGAGCCTAAGACATATATTGGATATCATTCTAAGGCTCTTGGAAATCATGAAAATTATGTTAAAGGAAAACCAAAAGACCTAGGAATTCATTCCCATCATTAAGGTCTTGTTAAGATGAGAAAACAAAGTTTTTACTCTGATCTCGTCGACGAATTCACAGGGCTTCCTTGAATTCAGTGATTCTTGCATTGAAGTGGAAGCTTCGAAGAAGACAAGAGAGGATTATTCTCTTGCAAACTGAGGTCTGATCCTCACCTGTAAAGAGGATTGTAAAGGTCTAATCTTTACCCGGAAATATGATTGTAAAGGTTTGGGTTTCACCCAAAGAAAGTCTGTGCGATTAGTAAAATCGTGGTGAATCCTTTAGCAGATAGCTTGAGGTGGGGACGCAGGCGGGATTATTGAACCTCGTGAAAAGTATCTTGTGCTTGCACTCTCTACCTTTCTCTTTGCTTTTCTTTATTGCCATAATTTAGAATTGCTAGTTGCTTTCTCTTGTTAATTTTAATTCCGCAAAAATGGACTAAGTTAGATTTTAAATTTTCCAAAACTCTATTGACCCCCTCTTTTAAGGTTAATACTTGGGCAACATCCAATTCCTCACCGGCCAACTCTTCTCAAAGCTTCTTCAGTCTACGATCTCCGAAGATCGATCTCATTCCTTGAAGGCTCCAAATCACACACCGGTAAATAACACTTCACAAGTGTCGGGGTTTGTTGAATCAATTTATCAAATTCGACTCAAGAGAAATCTTAAAAGCATTTAATATCTCGCAATGCAAGCAGCAAAAATAAGGATCTATTCTTGAATAGCCGGTCTAAAAGAAGCCTTTGGCATCAAAATTGAGGAAATTGACGTCCATGGTGACTCATTCCTGGTAGTCTGTCAAGCAAATGAATCATGGGCAATCAGAGAATTCAGGCTAGTCTCATACCTAGCTTACCTCAATGTGATGATCACTCAATTAAGAAGAATCACTTTCAGCCACATGTCTAGGGCTCTCAATAGATTCGTCGATGCACTGGCTACTCAATGGTCTAAATCCTTAAGGGCGTCATGCTTTGGCCCATTGGGATTCAGCAACAGGATCAGTCTACCTACTGCCTTGAGATAGAATAAGTATCAAATAACAAACCTTGGTATTCTGACATCAAACAATACCTGGATGATGAGACCTTCCTGCTCGATGCCACTATGACAGACCGCGAGCAATCAGAAGACTGATCATTCAGTTTGTCCTCTTAAGAGGGGTTATGTACAAAAGATTGCCTAACATGATCTGGCTCAGATGCCTCAACACCTGAGAAGTTGCTTAGGTAGTGGAAGAGGTTCACGGAGGAGCTTATGGCCCACACATGAATGAAGATACTCAGACTGGGCTGCAACTGATCCACAATGAAATCTTACTGTTGCTAACATGTCTAGAAATTCCACCAGTGCCAAATCTATACTGACAAGATTAATGCACCGCCAATCAGATTGCTCAATCTCACTGCTCATTGGTCATCCTGAGCTTAGGGCATTGACGTCATCGGCCCCATAACCCCGAGAGCATTAAATGGACAATGATTCATCCTGATAGCAATCGATTACTTTACAAAATAGGTTGAGACAACCTCTTATGCCAACGTCACAGCCTCTATGGTTCAGCGCTTCCTGAAAAGAGATATCATCTGCCGATATAGGATCCCCTACGAGATTGTAACAGACAATGCTCTCAACTTTTGCAACAAGAGAATGAGTAATCTCTGCTAGAAATTCAAGATCCAACACCATAATTTCACGCCATACAGACCTCAGACCAATGGCACAGTCAAAGCTGCCAAAAAAATGAAGAAAATTATGGGAAAAATGGCAACCAAACACTCTGCTTGTGATGAGATGTTCACATACGCACTCATGGCCTACAAAAAATCAATATGTACTTCAACTGGGGCAACGCCATTCTCTTCGACCTATGGCTATAAGCAGTCCTTCCCATCGAAGTAAAGATTTCATCACTCGGGTGTTAATGGAAGCAGAAATCAAAAAACCATAATAGGCACAAGCCCGGTATGAGTAGTTGAATCTGATAGAAGAGAGGCGACTAAAAGCCATCAACTACTCCCAACCCTACCAGAGGCACATGACTAGAGCTTTCAACAAAAAAGTCAAGGCTCGAAGCATTGAAGTTAGTGACCTTTGTTCTTCGAAAAATGTTGTCAAATCGCCTTGATTCAAGGGGCAAATTCACTCCAAACTATGAAGGCCCATATATCGTCCAAGAAAAGTTGTTAAACGGCACCCTCCGACTCGGATGTATGAATGTCAAAGACCTTTCTGAGTTCGTCAACCTAGACAAAGTCAAACGATACTATGCTTAGGGTTTACTCTAATAGGCGCTTTGCATTCTTAGGTTCTTCGGGAAAGGACAGGAGGTCATCCTTGGCACACTCCCATTTCTCCCCAGCAATGTAACTCTCAATCAAATCAATGTAATCCACTAGTTAGTACCTTGAGCTTAACAACCTTTCTTTCACAAAACACTTCATAGGAACACCCTCCCTCGCCATCAATGGCACCTTGCATGAACTAAGAGATCTTGTAAAGGGTACGTAGGCAACCTAAACAATCAGGTGCAGTCACAATAAGCAAACTCTAGAGTAAACGCCGGCCTTGGCCAAATAAGAAAATTTCTATAAAGGCAAAGCCCAAAATAGAAGTTGAAACATATCCAAGCACAGGGATAGTCCCCACAAAGTCAGGTTCTATCAAAAGAAATCCCCTCAAAGCCAGCCTCTACCAAAAAGGAAAAAATCCCAAGCAAAGTCTGCCTCTATCCCCAAGTAGAGTCTACCTCAACCAAGAAGAAACTCTCCCCCATGAAAATTTCCATTGGGAAACGTCACCATAGAGTCAACCTCTATCAAAGAGGGAAATCCCCGGTAGTAAAAAATAAAAAAACTGAAAACATCCCCAAGAGAGTCGCGAACTCATCTCCAAAAAAATGATCTTAGGGTGTCCCACACTTCGGCCCCTAGCCTACATTCTGTCTCACTCTAAGTCCTCCTAAATCTCTTAGAAGCTAAGAGTACAAGCGCTATATCACTTCTACATCTCCAGCGGAGTGTCATCCAGCGCAATGATGGGAGAAGAACCCATATCCCCAATAAATCGCGGGCATGAGTGAAAACTAGTAATGGCCTCATTGCGCAAAACTTACACGATCCCAAACCTAGTCTTGCAACTAGAGGCAAAAAGGGGACAAAAATTCATCAAATTTACAAATATGAGTGAAAACTAGTAATGACCTCATTGCGTAAAAATTACGCGACCCCAGACCTAGTTTTGTGACTAGGAGCAAAAAATGGACAAAATTTATCAACTTTGCAGGCATGAGTGAAAACCGGTAACGACCCCATTTCTCAAAAGTAATGCAACCCCCAAGACTTGGTCATTCTAAGGGTAAAAAATGGAGAAAAAGTTGAATAGCGGTTTGGTAATGGAACCCGGCATGAGACCGCTCGTACTAGCCTCAGTCACCCAACACTCCTTACCATCCCCAACAAGGAATCCCCAACAAAAGGATCCCCGACAAAAATTCTCAAGGACTCCTCGACAGAAATCCTCAACAACGTGATAGACCTACCTATCCTCAACAGCAGTCAACAGAGGTAAAACCTCTCTTTGTGATACTCCACTCTCTGAAAGCAAAATGCAACACACAAATCCTCAGAAAGTCCTAATAAAGGCAATCTCCTGACAAGTTTGAAAACTAGCTAAGCATTCTTTCATCTACAAGTCTAATTTTCATAAAAGCTACAACCCTATTCTGAAAAGCAAAATGTTTTCAAAAATATCTAGTATCATAATTGGTCATACCAACCCAACTTTCACCTACCCTGGTAGGACAACCAAAAGAAGCCAACACCCTATATCCCCGCAAGACGCTGTCGAAAGAGTCATGGGAAAGCATCATGTCTTCATCCCAGCATGGCATTACTATATAGAAGTTGCACACAATATAGTTGCACTTAGGCACCACAATTGCATCATAATGATTTCTCCAACATGACAATACAAATTCTTATTAATCTTCCCAGCTAGTGCCTCTAGGAGGTGCAACTTCAAATCAATCTGGCTAGCGTCTCTAGGAGATGTCACTTCAAATCAATCTGGCTTGCGCCTCCAGAAGATGTCACTTCAAATCAATTTGGCTAGCGCCTCCGGGAGATACCACTTCAATCAATCCAGCTAGCGCCTCCGGGAGATACCACTTCAATCAATCCAGCTAATGTCTTCAGGATATGTCGTCGCAATACTTGAAATCAATTCGGCTAACGCCTCTGGGACATGCCACACTCCCCAGAAAAATTTAAAACAATCTTGAATGCGTACCCGACACTCTCGTGTGTCCTTTGACCAAATTTGGATGTGTCCTCAAACGCTCTTGTGCGTCCTTTGACCAAATCAGACTACATCCTTGACACCTCATGTGTCCTTTGACCAAATCTGAATGCGTCATCAAACGCCCCCGTGCGTCCCTTGACTGCGTCCTTGACACCCCCATGTGTCCTTTGACCAAATTTGAATGTGTCCTCAAATGCCCCCATGCGCCCCTTGACCAAATCTGACTGCGTCATTGACACCCCGTGTGTCCTCTCGACCAAATCTGTGTTGGACCTATATATCCTCAAAAGCCAATATAAGACTTTTCTATGTTGATTAGAAAAGCATCACATTCACACAACCAACTATAAAGAATATTTATAATAATTACTATCTCATTTGATGATGACATAAAGTTTTATAGGTAACATTGTAGGAAAATCATGCAAAGGTTGCAAGGAGATATGATTTTCCAGTTCCTTGTGAGCCTAATAATGTCCTAAGCCTCTAGAGTATTGATTAGGCATCGTACTTCATCATGACTTGCACATGTGTAGTTCTATAAGATAGTGTGATAAATCTGATTCACAAAAGGTTATGACTCTTAACTAAGATGTGAGTATATGTAGTAAGTTCATAATATTGAACGGGGTCACTAGTGGATACCCTATGGAATACATTATCAGATTGTATTAGAGTTAAATCTATTCAACAAATTATCCTTAGACCTAAGAGGTTAACATCTTCTCAAACATCTGTCTATATGACTTTGATGTGCCAATCAGCAATGTCTAATACACAGGAATAACTCCGAGTATGTTGGGTCATGTACAAAATGTTTGGAGAAGTGTGTAAACACTCAATAAGGAATCCACTACTCCTTAATTGCATATATTGATATTAAGATGATACTTATTGAACTAAACTGAGATATCCAGTACTAGTGCTTTTCGATAAAATGATTTTTATCGAAGTTGATATTTTTCAATCCAGGAAAAAAAAAAAAAAAAAATATATATATATATATATATATATATATATATATATATATATGTCAGTTCTTTTCTAATGTTTCTTTGAAAGTGTTTTGGAAGTTCAATTTGATGCAAAAGTATTAATGAGAAAAAGTTCTATTTATAAGCTAGGGATTAGACAATTGACTTGTTCTAATCCCAGAAGCTTATATGTGATATCGGATTGTGGAATGATTTATTTGTAAATATATTGTCATATAGTACTTGTAAGCAAGTCTTTAATCTCCAATGGTTACATCGTAATGAGGTGATGTCTGAATTTATGATTTGTGAAAGTTCAGGGAAAAATTCATTTACCTCAGTAATGAAAAAATTGGAAAGTTGTTTCCAAGGTACACTAGGGTTCTAGCTTATGTAAGTTAGTGAGTCTCACAGTTGGAGATATGAGATCCCTTTAGATGCCACACACAAGAATCTTCTAAAGGTATTTAATTTTATTATGATTTAAATTAATTAATTTTTTCTATGATTAATGATGGTGCTATATGGTATAACAAAGCTCTCATTCATATATGATATGAATAATCCAAAAGGATTAGGGTGTATAAGAATGGGACCCATCTAGGGTGGGACGCCCACTCCTTTCCCTATTCTTAATATTATGTAATTAGGAATTAGATAATGAGCATGGGTGTATGGAGTGGGACCCACCTAGGGTGAGACGTCCTACTCTCTCTCTTCTTTCCTAATTTTATTACTTACTAATTTGGATTTGGTTAGCAGATAAAAAGGAATCCTAGTCTAATTAGAATTAGAAAGGAGTCCTAGTCTAATTATAATTAAAAAGGAATCCCAATAAAAGGAAAGTCTCCTAATCTAATTAGGAATTAGACTGGAAAGAGGAAACCTAATCTAATTAAGAATTAGATAAGGGAAATGATTCTAATTAAGAATTATAATTCTAGACTAAAGAGGAAACCTAATCTAATTATGAATAAGATTGAAATACCGAATCCTAATTGGATTAGGAATGTTTTATAGTTGTATTTAAACACATCTAATTAGATTAGTATGTGTTAGAGTCAAACTAGGAAACCCTATTTGAGTAGGAGATCTCCACTAAGGCTTATAAATATGAGGTTTCTCTTCTGAAACACATAGAATCTAATTTCTCCCCAAAATGGGCGCCCCTCTCTCTCTTCTCCAAGGTTTTGGACGTCATCCCCTCTTATTTTAAGGTTGGAAGTCCCCCTTGCTCCCATGGTGACTGTACGATCACCCATTTGTTCTTCTTTCTTGATTTATGGATTTGATCCTCCTCCCTTATGTTGATCAAAGTGTTGATCTTCAAAGGAAAAAAAAAAGGAAAAATGGGGAAGAAAAAAAAGAAAAGGAAGAGCTACTACCATCATTAGAGTATGCAGAGTCATTACCTTTGATTGGAGAAAAGTCTTAATGCTTGAAGAAGATTCGTGTGAATCGATAGGAGGCTTTACACTTGAGGAGCTTTGTAAGTATGATTTCTCACACCATGATTTAATATGATCATAAGATGACCCTTGGGAAGATTTTGATTAGATCAAAATCAAGTTTGAATTAAAAATAGTGCTTTGAATTGTTTTTATATTATTGTCTTTCAATCTGACTACGTCATCGGCATTCCGTGTGTACCCCCAACCAAATCTAAATTCGTCCTCGACACCCCATGTGTCCTCCCGACCAAATCTGAATGCATATGCCCTTTGACCAAAATCTGAATGTGTCTCGACCAACCCTGAGCTTGTCACCTTCAAATCTACTCGGCTAGTGCCTCCGTAGACATGCCAATTCCCCAACATGAGTCTCGGTCGCTCAATTTTCTTTGAGTGTGTCTCCCATCTCCCCAGCAGATGCTCTCTGACCATGCTTAAATGTGTCATTCAACCAATCAATCCTAAAATCTAAATTGCATTATCCATTTCATCCATGCATATTCCCTGCATTTTGGGACGATAACCCACAAAATTTCATCATGCTTCCAAGCTAGACAACCTTCCTCAAATCCATCTCTCGGATGTAAAAATAGAATGATTCCAGTCTTTGTTGTTCAATTATCAATACAGTACTTTCCGACAAAGAGGGACAGCTGTAAGCACCCAATTTTTACACCCCTCCTTTAACCATGGTTAACCTAAACCTAATCCTAGGTCAAGCCCTAGTCTGACTTAGGTTCAACCCTAAGCGAGACCTATCCCCAGTTCAACTTAGGTCAAATCCTAGGTTCAACCCTAGGCTTAACCCTAACTAAACCATAGGCTTAACCTTAAGTTCAACCCTAACCTAACCCTAGCCCTAAGCCCTAAAACCCAAGTCATGGGCTCAAGGCCTATTGAAGACCCAAAACCCAGGCCCCTAGAGCCAAAACCTGTAGCCAAACAGCCATGGACCCAAACATGGGCCCATAAACCCAAGTCAAGCCCTTTGGGGGGCCCAGGTCCAAAAATTCAAAATTTGAAAATGTTGGTAACTTTTTTATTGACGTTTTATTTTAAGATATTGATCGTACGGCGTGCAAGGTAATGTCAACGGGCCTGACCCTTTTTTAAGAAAAAATCAGTAATGACGATAATTTCTTTTCCGACATTACCAAGTTTGTCTTGTAAGGAATAAGGATGGCAATGGGGCGGGTTAATCAAGTAACCCAGCCCGACCTGCCCTTATTGAGACGGGTTTGGGGGCTCTTAAAAGGTGGTAGGGGCGGGTTTGGGATTTATTGGTTAAACCCGCCTTGGGTTCGGGTCGGGGATGGATTTAGGTTGCCCCGCCCTGCCCCGTTTATATCATAAAATTTATAATTTACCCTTATACTAATTTTTAAATAACATGAATATCCCACTTATAAATAGTATGGGGTTTAGGGTTAGGTCTCACTGCACAGATACTCTTCTCACTTCCCCTCCCTCTCACCTACCATGCTACCGTCTCTGGTCTGAGGCTCGACTGAGTTTTTCTGCAACTCAAAGGTCTTCGATCTTGAACTACTCAGCTTTCTTCTTCTTCTTCTCTTCTTCAATCTCTCACAAATCCAAGCTTTAGGTTTGGGTCAATCCATACCCACGAAATCTCATCTATTTATAATCTAAAGGTTGCCAAAAATCCCAAAAATATATTAGAAAATATCCCCCAAGGTCGGTGATGAGTTATAACTCATTACTAGGCATTTTTTCCATTTTTCGAGTTGAATTCGTCGACAAAATTCGGCCTCCAGATCAATTCGTCGCCGAAATTGACCTCTGCCTAGGCAGGTTTTTTCCACTTTAGTATTTTGACCATAAATTTTGACTCGCTTATCCGATTTTGACGATTCAACTCGCGTTGGATTCATCTTTCAAAGGGGAACAACTTTCATATTTTGTAAAACTTGTAATTCTTTTTATTCATAGAAAAAATTTCTCTTAAAGCTGACTGGTCCGAAAATGGGCTTCAGCAGCCCAGATTTTTAGCAGACTCATTTCCAGAAATCTGATGTTTGACCTACCCTCGGCTCAAAATCTGAAAAAGTGATAAGCATGTACCTCAAAGAAGGTTTCAATAACTTTCCAAAAATTCAAGAATCCCTCGATTCCAATCAACGGTGAGAATTCTAGAGCTCTTTAAAGTTGAAGGTATGTTTAGGCATCCATTTCTTTGACACTAAGAGTATGTCCTACTCTCATTTTTCATTTGTCCCTAACCCCAAAACACTTTCCATACATATTTTGATTCATTCAAAACCTCATTTCATTTCAAAACATGAACCCATAATTTCATTAAGGTTTTAGGCCTGGAAAAACACTATTTACAGCACTATTGTCAGCACTATTCACAGCCTAGTGAGCAATCTTTTCTTCATCTTCTTCACCCATTACTTTCTATAAGTTTAAATGATTCGCCATGTGAGCAATTGACGTTAGAAAAATGCTAGTGCTTGTGTGAAGAGTGCTCCAAGTTGTGTGATGCTGCATGTCCTTAACTATATAATAAAAATGGATATATAGTATGCTAGTAGCATTACTCTTAAATATATTTCATGAGTATGAGTGTGAGTGCATGAGTACCTTTGTAATGTACCCAGAGCCTCTCAAAATACGTCTATTGATATTAATATGTTGAAAATACCAAAACTAAGTAGATGCAAAATACTCTTCTTTATGTGTATTTCTTGAAGTACCTTTTAATTAGGAGCATTTTTTGTATGTGTGGGGCTCTGGATACATTTAAAATATTACTTTCTTTCTTATTTAAACACATATGATATATTATATTCAATAACTAGCGGGTGGCACTTGCGATGCACTTGAGAGCGAGGGGAAGGAGTTGACCACAGTTAATAGGAGTTAAAAGGGACACGTGTTAACCCGCGGGTGCGATTGAACTCGCTAGTGGCACGTGCGATGCATGTAAGAGCGAGGGGAAGGAGTTAACCACAGTTAATAGGAGTTAAAAGGGTCACGTGTTAACCCGTGGGTGCGATTGAACTCTCCCTGAGTTCAATTGCAATTGGCTGTGATTCTTCAAAATAGATAGATGAGCAAGGGTAGTTTCGAAATTAAATCAAAGGCAATGGGTAGTTTGGGAAATAAAGCACACATTAAAGTAAAGTTTTGTTTTTATATAAGAATAGTATGAAAATTTCAGAAAAATCATCTACGGCTGCCTCTTGCATTATAATAGTAAAGATAAAGATATATAAAAGAAAAATGACAAAATAAATAATAAGTAAAAAGTGGATAGACAGTTTGGGAATTGATACAAAATAAACATAAGGATATTTTATAAACAAAGGAGAAGTAAGTAGAAAGAAATTAAGAATGCTAACAAGGGTATTTTAGGAATAGTGATAAATAAGTGAAAATTAATTATGAAATATATCAAGGATGTCTTAGAAAAGTTAAAAGATAGAGAGAGAGAAAGGATACAAGCAAATTTTATGTAAATGTTGTTAGGAGAAAAGTTTTTTGGATATATAATTTTAGCTTCTTTTATAATAAGGTATAGAATAATATTATATTATATAAAAATTAGTTTAATATATTATAATAGATTTGCCCTTCAAAAAACCCAGAGCCTCCCAAAATATGCTTAATGGTATTAATATTTTGAAACATATCAAAACTTTGTAGATGAAAATATTTTTCTTTATCTCTACTTGTAGATGGCACGTGCGATGCACGTGAGAGCAAGGGGAAGGAGTTAACCACAAGTAATAGGAGTTAAAAGGGACATGTGTTAACCCACAGGTGCAATTGAACTCTCCCCGAGTTCAATCATGATTAGCTGTGATTCTATACTTTAAATAGATAGATGAGCAAGGGTTAGTTTGGGAATTAAAGTAAACATTAAATCAAAGTTTTTTTTATTTATAAGGATAGTTTGAGAATTTTAGAAAAATCAGACAACACCTACCTCTCGTATTATAATAGTAAAGATAACTCAGGAGAATTTTGTGTGTACATGTGGGGTGATGGATCCAGACATCTTTTAAAATAGAGCTTCTCCTTTTCATTTCAATTCTTATAATATATAAAATTTTATAATTAATATTATATAAAATAAAAATAGTAAAATAAATAAAAAGTAAGAAGTTGATTGACAATAGTAAGTGAAAATAGTATATTATATTTTATAGGCTTTGGATTGTCTTTGGCGAAGCCAAAAAGGGCTTGTCTCTGGGGTTTCATAGAATAGGGTGCAAGTGGTGGAGAAGTCAAAATCATGGGGTTCATGATTTTGACTTCCCCACACAAAATAAGACATCTGGCGATAAGTGTGTGAGAATAAGGGGGAGAGGAGAAAATAAAATGACTTCTTACCCATTTTACACCAATTGTCGCACAATGTATGGAACCCCGAGAGGGGTTTCTGGCTTCGCCAAAGACAATTCGAAGCCTATTTTATATTCAATAGTACATAAAAACAATAAAATAATAATAAAGTAGACGAATAGTTTGAAACTAGATAAAATAAATATAAAAATCAATAAAGATATTTTAAAATAAAATAAAAGTATCATAAAAAATAATGTGAAAATTAACAATAGTATATTAAGAATGAGCAATAATAGTCCTCTCTTTGGGCGAGGAGCGAACTATTACTCCTTGCCCTCCCAAAACCCCTTTAACGGCCTTGAATTATGGTTAATAAGTTAGCTCTTATGGCTAAATTTTGTTTAAGTTTTTTTCTTCAAAAAAACCAGTGATAGATGCTCTAATTCTAAGGATTAATGTCTCTTAATCATAGTTAAAGAGTTAAAAAGGGACACATGGCAAGAAAAGAGGTGAGAAGCCTTATGCTCCACCCATGAGGAGGAGCATAGGACCGAGCCACCCCATTTGACTCGATCAATGTATAAAACATTGATGTTGATGCAGCATCTTAATAGGTATTATTATTATTATTCTCTATGCGATTTTTTTTAAACGCACACGGTTAAAGAAGCAAAGAAACATTTTCATTAGTATTATTTTTTAAAACGGTGAACTATATATATAAAAAAAAACACACACACACGGTTATTTCGTTAAAAGAAGGGCATTTCAGTAATATACCAGACAAATTAATTTAACCAGAGGAGCTGCAAATTGCTAGAAAAGTTGTCAGACGCTTTCTGGGGGGGTCTATGTGAAGCGCAAGCAGAAAGAAAGGAAAAGAGAGAAAGAGCCGGAGCCAGTAACCGAAACCCTAATTTCTCACTGGAATTCCCGCAAAAATATCCTTTTCGAGAATTAGGGTTTCTTCAACAAACTCATCATGGTCAGTATCTCCCAGAAATTTTTAGCTCTAGGTTTCTAATTTAGTACACTGTTCGCGGTTTTTGATTTAATGCAAAAATGAAAACCCTCAGTCTAAATCGAGTTATGGATTCTTATTGAGTTCTAGGGCCCGTTTGGTTCAGATTATTGTAGTCATAAGCATGGATGCTATTAAGCACTGATGTCAATAAGTGCTGATGTTATAATCACTGATAGATGTAATCCTGTTTGGTTGGATACTGTCAATAAGAGATTATACTGATAATAACCGATTATATGTAAAATAATCATGTTTGCTTCAAGACCAATAGAAAAATTGATTATTTTAGCACTTTTTTTTTGTAATCTATTCCAGGCATTCTATATAACAGCCCCAAACCAGTATCTCATGTTGTTACTCTGTGTTCTAACACTTAAAGTTTCTCTATAACAAAGACCCAAACTTACATGCAATTTTTTGTAAGAAATTTGGGGCTGAATCTGTCACCGTTTTCAGGATGTAGATGTGACTGGAATATAATAAGTATAGTATCATTTCTCATATGTAACCTTACTTGTCCCCCCCCCCCCCCCCAAACTTTTTTTGTTAATGTTCAACATGTTGAAATAACTGATGAGAGTGTTGGTTTGAGTTGGTATCCTGACTACTTTTTTTTGGTTGAAAATATTGATATCATTAAGAAACAGGAAAAACTGATTACAAAATCTCTGGGGCTCGAGGCCCCAACAAAAGAGGAAGACACCTTACGAATGCTATCATTTAGGGCCCCTTGGGCTACAACATGCGCTGCCAAATTTGCTTGACGATAGGTAAAGCAAAAATTCACAAAGCCGCCTTCCACGATGGCTTGGATTTCCCAATGAGGAGATTCTCACTGATTGATGGAGTTTATAATTTCGAGAGAATCAGACTCAATGGTGACCCTAGGCCATCCCTTATCTTGAGCCACCTGTAGACCCAATCTTATCGCCTCCGCCTCTGCCACTCGGCTAGTTCCTCCAAGTAGAGGGAGAGAGACAGACTTCAAGATCTTTACTTCACTATCTCTTGCCATGACTCCCGCCCCAACAGCCAAATTAGAAGAGAGAGCCGCCCCATCCACATTAACTTTAATCTAGGAATTTTTCAGGGGTTCCCACTTTGAGTTCTGCAGAAGATCATCGGCTGCAGAATTAGGTGCACCAGCCCTCAAGGAAGCCAATTCCAAATTAAGACTTTCAATTTTTTGTATGGTAGCAATGGGGTCGGGCGTCTACCCTTAAACAAACACTCGTTTCTGAGCTTCCATATGAACCACATAGTACACCAAAGACAAGTCACCACCGATGAATTCTCCTTACCGAATTCCGGTCTTGCAGTCCATTCCCTTCACCATTCAATAAAAGGGACCCCTCCCCTTGGTGGAAGATGCAGGCTAAGAGAAGTGTCGAACCATATACTACGAGAGCACGGACACACAAAGAACATATGGGAAATTGTTTCGGGCCCCTTCTTGCATAGAGGGCATGTATCCTGACTATACTAACAAGGTTGTTCTCTACCAATCATATGTTAGAAAGCAGCTTAGTGTAAGCATATACTTACAGAGTCTCTGTAGCCAGCTCTTAATTTTTTTCTATTTCCATTATGCTTTGTATGCCATGACAAGATGATAATCGAGAACACATTGCATAGTTGCGAGGAAGAATGTTATTATGATTTTTACAGAAAAGGTAAAATATGAGTATCATTTGATCAAAATATAGAGCATAATTAGGTCTTTTGTTACACCTTTGTAAGTATTACAATGGTGACAGATTCATCCCCAAGAGATTTCCAGATTCAACCCCAAGAGATTTCTAGATGCAGCCCCAAATCCTAGTTACAATCAATTTCTAGATTCAGCACTCAAAACAATCAATTTCCAGATTCAGCCCCAAATCCTAGTTACATTCAATTTCCAGATTCAGTCCAAAAAACAATCATTCCAGATTCAGCCCCAAATCCTAGTTACATGCAATTTTCAGGTTCTAAACTCAAAAAATATAAAGAAAGGAAAATGGATCAAGAGAAGGAATAGAACATGAGAGAATGGAGAGAATGGAGACTGTGAACAAGTTCTGTGATGGAGAAAAAAAAAGGAAAAAATGGAATAGTTAAAAGGTCTTCAAATGGAGACTGTAACAACTCTTTCTCAAATACGGACACGTCTTCTCTATTATATTGTTGAAGGTTGAGAAGAAGAAAAAGAAGAAGAAGAAGAGGACCTGCTGATGGCGTTTTCTTGTTGAAGGAGAGAGGATGATGACCACTAGTGACTTGAGGAGAGACGATGGAGAACTCGGTTTAGTGAAAGGGAAGATATAAAAGGGTCATTTTTTCCCCCAAAAAATAACCCCCGATAACCAACTTAGTAAGCGCTTATTTGCCCCATAAGCACCCCCTTTTCGGATTATCAAATCACCAGTTATTTTCGTAAGTGGTTACTAAATAAGTGCCTATTAAATTCCCAACAAAATGCTATTATCCCTCATAATCTTGCATAATCGATTAATCTCTCTATAAGTGCTTAATTTAATCCAAACCAATCGAGCCCCTACTGTTAATCTAATTCTTCATTTTTCTTTTTTGTATAGTGTGTAGATTGCGGGGTTTTTTTTTTTTTATCTGAACTCGAGATGATTGGTTTCTGCTGAACTTCCAGTAATGAAATGGGATTTTTTGCGCATTTTTTTGTCGTCTCATTTTGTGAATTTTTTTCCTGATTGTTAGTGGGAAAATTTGGGTTCTTCATTGAGCTTGAATGTTGTTCTCAGTTCAGTAATATCTTTTTTTGATTAATTTGGTTTCCTGGGCCGATCTTAATGCAATAGTGTTTCTACTTCTCTTTGTGAAAACCTTGTTTATCTATTGGTACGCATGGGTTCCATTCTACTATTTATTTGTTTTTAATTTGATATTTACTCTGTTCTTGGAGTTTTTCTTTTCAATATGTTAGGTCTTGTACTTGATATCCTTTTCATTTCTCAAACTTAACTAGTTTTTCATCAATATTTCACAATTTAGAATGGGGGCAATATGTTAATTCGCAGATTTAGTTTTGTTACAGCATGGATGATTTCTAGTCATGTAGAGAATGCATTAACTAAGGGCCTTTTGATTGACAGCATAAATTGGGTAGAGGGCACCGTGATAAAGTTCAGCAGTTCATGGCAATAACTGGAACAAGGTAGACTATTATTTAATGGGCTTTTTGTTGCTGAAGTTAATTAAGTGTGTTTTAAAGAACATGTTCCTTAACGAAGCCAAAACTGTGTAGCAATATTTTATCTGGACACAACTTTATTTGCTGCTTTTGTTGGACATTATTTTAGGGAGTTAAAATTTAGTGCGGGTTGCGTTTCTGTCTCCCATAGGCAGCAATGACTTTCTTTTGTGACGTTTTCTTACACTGATAATCTTGATTAAAAACTTGGAATTTGATTGAACAAGTCAAATTTAGGGTGGCCAATATTAAATTGTTTGCCAACACATCTACACAATTAGTTTTCTAACATTCTAATTAGGATCATGTGCTAATATTGTAATGACTTATAATCCAAGTTTTTGCTTCTAAGCATGGTTCAAAAACCCGAAAACGCAATTCGACTCAACTCGACTCGAAAGTTAGCCAGGTCGAGTAATATATATGTAATAACTTTAAAAACCTTGGTTAAAAAACTCAAAGTACGATGGTTTTACTGTCTCAATCCTAAAAACTAGGTTTAATAGAATCCAGAGTAGGTTGTATTTGTAGACCCAAAAAAATGTGATGCAAAAATAGTGTGACGTTCAAGTTTAGGTTTAAAAAAATAATAAAAATACCCTTCTGTGACTCGATCTAGTTTGGCGAGTCGAAAAACTCGGCTCTACTCGACCCGACTCGACTCAACTCAACTGAGTCACCCGAGTAACTCAGCAAATAGTGTCTCATTCGAGTTTTGAGGCAACTTGACTCGAAATTCAGTCGAGTTGAGTAACTCAGCCGAGTTACTCGGGTGACTTGCTGAGTTTTCAAACTATGCTTCTAAGGTTGGCGATATTTATTCGCGAACTTTATTTGGATGTTAACATTTTAAGTAAGTTCCTATCCTAAAGTTGACCATTCACCATGGTAATGTTAATTGATCACCAATATTGTTGTGATACTTTGTTGAGACAAGGATCAGTGGTAGTTAAGTCATTGTGACAGATTTAGTGAATCGTGACAGTTTGAGAGCTTATTATTCGCAAATCAAATTGTAGAATGTAGACATGATAATCTCTATAAATTCTGATTGTGGCCATTAATGGCTGCAGGTTTGTTCATGCTGCTGATATGGGTAATATGCCATAGGACATTTGGGGTTTAGTGGGTTTCTGTATTTAAGTCTCATGTTAACTCAGTAATGTTTTTCCGTCTTTATGTGGGTTGCTTTTGATTCACCACTCTCTTTAATTATATGGTGATGTTACTCATCCATTCTAAAAAACAGTTTGCACTTATGTAGTTGCATGTTGGGAATTGTGGTCTTCGTCATTACCTAACAAATACAGTAATAAGCAAATGATAGTGCAGTTGCAACAGCCAACAGTGGGGGGGAATCTCTACGTCTCTAATCGGTTGCTGGGTGCAGTTTAATTTCAGTGGTTCCCTCTTGCTCAATATTGTCTATACAACTCAAGCCTTCACCGACTTTCATCCATTCTCATAGCCAAGAAAATGTATTGAGTAGCTCATCAAAAAAACAAAAATTAGTGAGCAAATTACCCTTAATAACAGTCGTGTCGTTAGGAGGGAAAAATTATTATAGAAAGCTTGCACAAGAGGGCAAATATGAGAACATGTCCCATCCATTGAGGCATATGTTTCTTGGGCAGTGATTTTGGATAAGTATTGGTAATGAAAGTTGCGGTAGGTGCAGATTCAGGATCATTTGCACTGATTGTACTTTATAGTCTCTAAACTTGTAATAAGTGAGGAACCTGCATGTGAAGCCTGGTTCAAAATATCAGTATTAAAGGTCAGGTGATTTTAGGATATGTATCATGGATATTCTTGGATACGCAATAAAAAATTAAGAAATGCTTAGATACGCAATTAAAAACTTGGATACCTTGCATAAAACTTATTTTAATGTAAATGTAAACTAAAAACAAACTAAATGAAGCCTCTCAACTACATTTATAACCAAACCTATGAGAGAGAAGAATTTTATCAGTTAAAAAGGCGAGCATACTAATAACCAAGTATGAAAACACAAATCATAGTTACGTAGCCAATTATAGTAAATACAATCTAAATATGAAAAACCTTACTTTTAATGAAATACATAAGAAAGTATTAACCTTACAACCCTGTAAATAAATGACGTAAATCATACAACCTCAATGCCACATTGAATTGCGCTCTGGCTAACATACTACGGGCTTTGAAAATAAATAAAGCGGTACATGATAAGTGTGACAAACATGGGAAAATAGGCTCCTGAGGGGTTTTAGGGTGTTTTCCAATAACCAAAATATCCCCCATTTGGGTTTTATAGTTTTTCTGACACTATCGGTTAATACATTGAATTTTTTAAAAAAGGTTGAAAAAACAGTATTGACATGTATCGCCCTAATTGAATATTTATCGACCTGTATAGAACCGACATTGAATATTTATCACCATATATTGAATATTTATCGATCTGTATAGAACCAATACGGTCAATGTTGATGCACACTCGATATAGGGGAAAAAAGGAATGTTCGTTCAGGTGCATCGGTAGTACTGAAAATCGATACGTGTTCGATATTATAAACCATGATGGGAAGAAGGTTGGACCTCTTCATATGAAAGTCTAAAATGATGGAGTTGCATGGATGAGTTTTCACTCTAGAAGATTTAACTCTTCCACATGTGGTTGGATCATTATGTCTTGTGTTGTCCCAACTTCATATGTAAGTCTGCAATGGAGTTGCAGACTTGCAAGCATGAGTTTCTGCTCTAGAATATTCGACTCTTCCACCTATGGTCCATCAAATCAGTGTTTAAAAAATAGTCGAGTTCACCCGAAACTTGACCGGATTGACTCGGATTGGTCGGATTTCGAGTCAACTCGGCTAGAAACTCGGTAGTAACACTACTTAGTTTTAAACTCGCCCCGACTCGGCCGAGTTGACGTGACTTGAAGTATTCACCCATCTGAAATTCAACCAATCAAGATACATGTATAATTAGGCATAATTTTTTTACATAGAAGTTCATACAAGAATAACTTATGTACATAGAATAGAATCACAATTAACCTTATAGAATTCCAGATTTAATCATCATTCAACATTAATCCCTGCTTCCAATTCCATTCACGTTCAAAACCCTAGAATCATTCCTTCTTCAACTTAAATCATATGTGCATGGGGTTTCTAGAAAACAATCATAAGATCATGCCTGAAACATCAACATAATCCTCAATTCATTATCCTAAGATCAATAGCATATCGATTCCCATATCCCTTATTCCATTCATGATCATTAATACAAAATCCTCTTGAAATCAAGTAAAACCTAACTTTGATATAACCACATAACATAAAAATATGAAATCATCATTCCCATAACTTATAATACTTATTTAATACGTATTATTAGGTTAGAACAGAATATGGTACCTTCCTTGATCGCTTCCCTACGATCGAATCACTTTAGAATTGCCTTGGAGATGATCTCCAAGCTTTTCCTTTTCCTTGAGATGAAAACCCTTGAGAAAACCTAGGGGTCCTTGGAGATTTCTAATTCTCGGGAATTCGGATTTAGAAAGTGTTTTTTGGGCAAAACATTGACAGGCGGTCGACCGGGTTAGTGGGCGGTCGATCGGATGACGTCGGTTGACTGGGTTGGTCGGGCGGTCGATCGGATGTGCTTGGGAGGCTACTGTTTGTGCATTTATGCATTTTTCTCACCAGACGGTTGATTAGATGGTCTGGACGGTCAATCGGCTTGCTCTGATCTTGATTATTTTGTTATTTTTCTTCTTCCTAACCCTTGGTCATTATTTATACCATGTTCACAAACATAAACAAAGATTTATTAAAGAGTTTTGACACAGAATTGAATGTCTTATTCGATTTGCACAAAGTTCAGTACTTGAAGTTTTTGGGTCTCTGCATCTAACCTCTCTCGGAACCCAACACGAAATCTTTCCATATTTTGCCACTATCATCTCCCATCACAGACTATTCTTCTCTGCCCCAAATCCCCAGATCCATTTTCCCAACAATGCTTTATTGACTAGAGCTAAAGACTTGAGATTTAGTCCCCCATCCTCCTTTGGGGGCGACAACATTGGTTCCAAGCAACCAAGTGATATTTAAACGTGTCCACTTTCTCATTCCAGAGAAATTCCCTTTGCATTCGCTCAAGGGACATGTGGTATGTCGGGTATTACATATATCAGTTTTTAAATAATGATGGCTTAGGTGGTCAATCGCTTGAGCCTAGTAGAGTGCCTGGTCACCTAGGCGACTTCTTGTGGCGATGCCTTTAACAACTATGATATCTATACTAGCAAACAACCTGTGCAATACACAAGATGAGAATTGAGATGAAACTAAAAAAAATGGAATGACGAAAAAAAAGAAGTTAAAACATTAAAAATGAGAACAGATTTGGTCTGGCACTCGTCGGACCAAAACTGTCTGGCCTCACTCACATAACTCCTTTTAACTGCCCTTTTAGTCTGGTTAATTTTTTTTCCTAAAAACCAAGGTTACATGGTTGAGCCCTAAAGGTTGGTGAATCTTAATCATAGTTAGGGGGTGTTAAAAGGACACATGTTCCGGAGGAAAGGCTTCTTTCTGATGTAAAAAACTTTGAAGTGCAAGAGAAATGACCCTAATATACATCATGGTAATTATCATTGGACTGATTGGTATTTTGCATGACACCCATATGGATCCTTCTCAGTATACATGTGCCATTTATAATCTTTGCAAACTTATTATAAAGATTTATGAACTCTGATCCATCATCCTTGAGGTAGTGAAGTCCATCATTTGGAAGAACATGACCCCCTTACTTCTTCTCACTGATTATGGTACAGACCCCATTGTATTTCTTATAAGACTAAGCTCACATCTCTTCATTCCCCTTGAAATTTTTAGCATGATATGTGGAATATAGATTCAACTTACACCTAGTCAAATAACTGAATAGCAAGCAATGAAATCTGACACAATATTCAATCTAGAAATTCTAAAACTCTGCCAATATTGGTAATTAATTTTGGAACATACAAGTATGTAATAATAAACTATTAATACATTTTTCATTGTATCTATCCCTCAATAGGTTTAGGAAATCTGTAAGAACAATACATTCAATAAAGAACAAAATACAATAGGAAATCTAGAAAAAAAGAAACTGAAAGACTGCAATTCTTCAAATCCCAAACCAACCAAAAACACCTACAAAACCAACAGAAAGAATAAAACAGAAGTTGTGGAGGTTATGGAGATATTGGAATCTTAATTTTCACTGATCCAAACTCGCCAAATGGCTAGCATAAAAGTCATCTCATGCATCATGATACCAAGCATCCCAATGACCAGAATGATGGTCCATCATATAGATAGTATCATCCAGATGGTCTAACCTTCATTTCCCATTATAAAAAATGAATATAAAAATAAAAGACCATTGCTTTGGCATGCAGTCCCTTAAGAACCCACTGATTTGAACGTTGTAGTTTGCCACATTGATGTGGAACCAAGCTTCCTGCATTGAAGACGTAACCGAGCAGGCACCATCCTACTCCTGGAACAGCTCAACTCAAAAATCAAGTTGTAGTATGCAATCTGGAGAACAGTGGGGTCTCAATATCTCATCAAACAGTTCTGTTGCCTTGTCAATATTGCTCACTTTTACATAAAACATCGATCAAAGAGGAGCATTTCCTCTATTGTGAGTAGTTGCATTCCCTTTTAACCCAAGATCTTCTTCCCGTCTCTCTACTTTGTGAAGTCCTAAAATCAGTGCATTGGAAGTGATTACATCCGATTGAACTGCAACACCTTCCCTGTTTCATTCCTGATCATTTCTGCAAGCAACCACAATGCCTCTTGTAAAGGAACACCCATTTATAAATACTGATATACAAACAAAGAATGGGATTGGGAGGGGAGATCCGGAGATGAAAGGATGTTAGAAAAGATAAAAGTTTAGACTTCAGAGATTGAGAGCCGTCTTGGACAAGGAGATTACTTTTTAACTTCTACCATTTCAGATTCTACCATGGCATTGGAAGACGAAACAAAAATTAGATGATGGGGAGCTCAATCCAACAATGCCTTTACAGTCCCTTCACTTAAATGGGAATTTCTCCTTTGGAGAGATGAAAACGTGATAGAGAAGGATAAAAACGTGGTGAAAAAGGTTAATAGATAAGTTCATTACAAAAATAATTACTTAGGATTCCATTTATTCTCTTCATCTCATAGGTCTCTTAATGCCTTAATTAGTTAAATTCTTAATACATGAAAATGTAAAGAGAAAGGGGAGATGAAGATATAAGTGAATTAAGGCATTAATTAAGAGAAATTTAAGAGAGAGAGAGATGGAGACTTAAAAAATAAGTAATTAAGAGAGGCTTAAGAGGAGAGAGAGGGATACACTTAAGCTGACACATGGCATCAACTTGAAGCACAAACCGTGGGCTGTGGGACACTGGGACGTGCCACATAGAACCGACCAGCATATAGCAGAGTAATATATATATATATATGTATGTATGTATGTATGTATGTATGTATGTATATGTCTTGAATATTTCAGTCAACCATCTTGTTCTTGATGGAGATTTTAGTCATTTTATCATCCATGCAGGGTGGCTGAATTTTTGTATGTTAGCATCTCAATTTACCATATCCACAAATACCACAGCACTTACATTCTTTCTTTATTGGGCAGTGAAAAGGTTGCTCATCAGGCTTTGAAAGCTAGTGATTGGCATCTTGAAGGGGCATTTGATATATTCTACAGCCAGCCACAAATTAGAGCAGCTACTGATTCCAGACATCTCGAGGAGCTTTACAATAAATATAAAGGCAACCATTACTTTTTCATTGAATACATTTGCAGAATTTTATTTTGTACTTTGGGATTCAGTTTCTACTCAATGCTTGTGCTGGCAATGCTGCAGTCATCTGTGGTGACACATTGAAATTTCTTCCTTTATTCTTTGTTGTGGATTTCAAATTTAAGTGTGGTATTTTATTGATATCCATTTTGTAATATGCTGATTGAAACTTTGGATTTGAAAGTACACTGCAAAAAATCCCGTGCTCACACAACACAGGCTTTCATGTTGCCTTGGAAAGGAGGACCGTGTTCTCTTTTCAATTACCTTTACTGCAAGTTTTCATTCCTTTCGATAAGGGGGGCTCCCGGGTTTGGAAAGGGGAACCTAATGGTGAGTTCTTTGTACTTCTTTGGTGAGATTATGGCTGGGTTTTCCTGGGAGTGGTCGCGGAATGAAATTATTTTGGAGGAAGCCGGCTCCTCGGACCCCAGAGTGGAGGCCTCACAGGACAATCCAAGGTGTCTTTGACAAAATCCTATCACTTCATCAACCAAACAATGTTCATCATAAAAAGAGTTTTGTGTGCTAGCCTCCTGGAGGGAGCATGAGGAGAATGCTTAACATCTTTCATCCATTGCAAGATTTTAGTGACATTGGGAGAGGTTCTTTCTCTCATTGTTCAGTATTTAATAGGTCCCTCGTGGTACTGGTTCTCTACCGAGTCTAGTGGCTGCAATGGTTTAGAGATAAGATTCTTAGTCAAATTCTTTCTTTTCTCTTTGTTGGTGGGGTATTTAGAATGTTCTAGAAATATCTTTTGAAGATAGAAGTCCAATCGATTCCGGACGTTTACAATGCTTTATGAATTTTATTGATTAATTTTTTTTTCGATAAAGATGAATAGTATTAAGTGAAAAATAAGAACAATAGAAGGGTCATTAAGCAGTGAACCAGGGGAATCTACAGTCTTTATGAAAATTTTAAAATAGCAGTGAACCAGGGGAATCTACAGTCTTTCTGAAAATTTTTAAAATTCGTCCCTGAACTTTTGAAACCCTAATTGACTTACTTAGACACCTTGGATTGTCCTGAAAATTTATATGGAGGTATTATCTAACCTGTAGATTCTGATTGTGTTGTTTATTTGTGGATTGGAATTGTCAAATTACCAAAATACTCCTCTATCCGAAATTTACTATTTGGGGGTTTTGATAATTGGGTTCGATCTCTTAAGTTATCCGAGGCTACAATTCTGTGTTGCATCAGTTGCTAGATTGTAATTATGGTCAGGAATAGGGTATTGTACAAAAGTGTGTCTAAACATACTCCTAGAAGAGTCTAGAAAGGGGAGTGTATAGAGATTTCTCTAGAAATTATCTGAGAACATGGATGACTATTCTAGTAATATAGAATATTCCTGCCTTGCCTTTATAAGGAGTTATGCCCCTCATTTCTAAATCTCCTCTCAGCCCTTAAAGACCCCTCAACTTTTAAGCATTTTTCCTAGCAATGCAAAGATCCTTCTACACATTCTCTAGTGCTTTCTCTTGTTGTGTTCTTCTTATCCTCAAGTAGCTTTGGGGAAGCTTCTGGGATTAGGTTGACTCTTCCACAAAGGGTTGTAGGTTAGAGTGCAGAGTGCTGCATGATCTAAGTCTTGGGGAAGTTCTAGAGCCATGACTTGTGGTATTAGAGCATGGTTACGAGTGAGGACGTAGCACCTTAAAGGATGGAGAAGAGCACTATGCCAGAGATTGTAGAGGAGCAAATGAGGGAGGTAGTAGGAAACACTAGCTACAACCTTCCACACACCTACAAATTGAGGAGGGGCAAGTCCAAGGACATTTGTGCTATAATGGAGGGGCTGGTTGCCAGGTTGGAGCTCACCATGGCCGAGGAACGAGATTATTTCCAGGACATTGGCTCATGCGTGGAGGACTTTGAGAATGGGCACAAGGGACTTGAGGAGGAACTGCAGGACACCTTGAACATAATGTTGGACACTCAGTAGCAGGACGGGGATGCCTTTCAAGCTAAGGTGTTTGAAAAATTGTCTACTCTGCAAGCCCAAGCTGAGGAGATGAGAGGCAATTATGCCTTTTTAAGGAAGGGCATGACCAACGGGGGAGTGGCCCCTCGAGAGGCATCCAGGATACAGACTCCTTATCCAAAAACTTATAACATGTCAAGAGATGCGAATGAAACAGATAATTTCATGTGGTACTTTGACTTTGAGGGTATCTTACTTGAGGATGAGAAGATGAAGGTTCCACTGACACAACTACTTTGTGGTGGCTTAGGCTTCATGCTGACATTGAGCGTGGCACTTGCACACTCAACACTTGGGCAAGGGAATGCTTGAAGAGGAAGGCTTTGTACGCCTTATTGCCAAAATGGATGAGAATGGGGATGAGGCGGATGATGGGAGCTGAGGATGGGTTCCCACAGCTTCATCAATATGGAAAAGTTGGAGATGTCTTAGCCCTAGGGCTAGGGGCTTATGTATGTAGACACACAGATCAAAATGAAGCTCACACGTGCATTAGTGGACACATGGGCTACTCACAACTTTGTATCAAGAAAGGAGGCAAAGAGATTGGAATTGGGCTACTCTCTTTTGCTCCATGGTGTAGTTGAAGGTTGTCAACTCGGAAGTGAAGCCTATCCATGGTGTGGCTTGGGGAGTAGAGCTACACATTGGTGATTGGGAGGAAAAGGTGAACCTGTCCGCGGTTCGAACAAATGACTACCAAGTCATTATAAGGATGGAGTTCCTAGGCAGTGTAAAGGTGGTGCCCATACCACTTATGAACACCTTGTGCATCATGGAGGAGATCTCCATGCATGGTCCTCGTGGAGTGAGGGACCAGGCCTTACAACTCACCAAAGGAGCAAAAGAGAATTAGAGGTAGAGCACACCAATCTCAACATGACAGTGGAACACTAAAAGAAGTGGGCTAGTCGGAGAAGACCATTAAAGGAGTACAATGAAGGAGACTTGGTTAGGGTAAAGCTCCTACCCTAATATTTGAAGCAACTAAAGAAGGAACACAAGGGGTCGTTGTTCATATTCAACACAGAGTCAAACTTGTTTACAACTTATTTGCATAAAATATAGTATTCCTAAAGAATAAAAAGTCTACTTTCCAGTTCAAGAACACAATTCATTTTTAGTGGTCAAATTTTTAACTTTCAAATGCTAAGGTATTTCTTAAAATTTAAAATTTCATAAATTTTACCATATCAAACATTACTAAGAATTAAAAGTTCGGTGAAAAAAGTCTCATAATTTTAGTCTTCAAAAGTATTTTCATCTACAAGGTCAAAAGTCAAATAACAATTCAGTAGAAAAGACTTACATTCCTTTACAAAAAAAAAATTAAGCATATTATGAGTACCCTCCATTTAAGTACTTCCAAATTTAAATTCCAAAAGAATCATATGGGTATGTTTCTGGGTATGACGACATGGATATGAGTATGGAGGTGTACAACCATCTGTGGCAGTGCCAGTGCCAGTGATAGTTGTGCACCAGTACCCACCATAGTTGTTAAAGGCTTCGCCTTAGGCGGTCGCCTAGGCATTCAGGCGATTTGTCGCTTAGGCAATCATTATAAAAGTAAAATATATGTAATATTATAATTGTTTAAGGATATAAAATTTATTATTTGAATATGGTAGCTTGGTAAACAAAATAACATGTTATTTTATATCCTTCTCATGTCTTTTTCTGTAAAATAATATGTTAGGTTTTGAATATCAAAAAAAAAAAAATTGCAGACAGATGAAAAAAAGAGACGAATGGTGTAAAGTATGTTTTCCTCATGTCAACCCATCCTCTTTCGCTAATTGGGTAGACCAATTGGCCTCCTCCCTCTTATCTCCTTTGTTCAACATCACATTGACTATCATGCTATTTTTTTAATCAACCCTACACCCTTACTCCTCTCACTCCGTCTCATGTTCAATTGTTACTGTAGACTGTTATTTCTCTCTATTTTTTATCCCTCACAATCCCTTTCTCTCCCCCTTTTTGATTGTCATTGTATACTTTGTTTTTTTTTGTTCCATTGTTTAATTCCCAATACTTGAAATCCTCCTTCAAGGATGGTTTTATCAAAGTGCATCTTGACAATGAAGATTTTGTAAATTATATGAATTGCAATGCTTCTTATTCAAAGAAATGAATCATTCATAAATCTCATATTGAGGGGATTTCTACAGCAAATAGTTCATTCGACGACGCCTCAGGCACCTCAGGCTATTGCCTCAGGTATCCGTGGGGTCTATCGCCTCAAGTCGCCTTGACAACCATGGTACCTACAGTATCCACCAATAAGAGTTTTGCTACATTTTGGACTAGATGACTACCAACGTTATGTACGTAAGTATACATCATTGTACTGTAATGTGAGGAGCTGGGCAGAATATTCTACTTATGTGGAGAATCAATACTATCGTCAGTCTAGACAAGACAAAGATGAATCAGAGTCTCCATGTAACTCCATGTGGCTCTGATTGTAGTTCTTGGGGTGGATTATGCCATTATGGATGTATGTATGAAACTATGATTATATATTTTTATTGTTAGGAATGAAACATATTATGTAAGTTATATCCATAGTAACAAAGTTCTCGAATAATTCCCGAATTGTACCCGAACTATTCATTTTTTAAGAGGTGCCGTTTAAAAAGGCTTCTTTTTCCCGAACTAACGAATAATTCCCGAACTAACGAATTATTCGCGAATAATTCCCGAACGAACGAATTATTCCGAACTTATACCGAACTTATTCTGAATGAAGATTTCTCACAAATTATTCGTTCATGCTTATTCAGAATTCTGAAATAAGAATGAGGGTAAAATGAACTTTTAATTAGCAATAGAATTATTACTAAAAACCCGAGACTTATTTCACACTGAGAAATCTTCATTTGATTGAAATCGCCAACTGATAGGAGAATGAGAAAACTCTATTCGAGTAAGCTATTTTAGGATTTTGATTACATTCGATTGAATTGAGAGAAAAAAGATAATTTTGCATGCTGATTAGTCTGTTGAATTTCCACTGAACTAAGAGAAAATAAGATTTGTGTTATTTATTCTGAGCTATTCCTATATTTTGCTAAATAACTATATTATGCCAAATAAATACACTTATATAATGTTTTTCTGATTTTATCTATTCAGATTATTATTTTTCTCATTTTTATATATTTTTGAATTGCTTATATAATTTGATTTGCATATACAAACATGTAATCTAAATTATTCTTTTTTCTTAAATTACATAAAGCTTACTTAAACCTTATGTAATTTTTTTCTTGAGTTTGCGAGTTTATATAATGCTTGTTTTTTAGAAATTGGAATAAATGTTAACATAGTAAGAGATGTCAATACATATAGATTGGTAGAAAGATTAGTTGGCATCATGTTCTTATTTTTTATAATTATTAATTTTTATTTTTTCGAACTTATCCCGAACTTAACCCGAATTTGCCGATTTTTTCCCCTTTTTTTCGAACTTAACCTCTGCCGAATAATTCCCGAATCCGAACTTTGTTACTATGGTTATATCAATATTAATCAATCATACATTATCGTCACTCTTCAGCGTATACTTTTGCTCCCATCTCATTGTTTCTCTTATATAAATCAATATTTTAAAACGCTAAGGTGTGAGGCGAGACGTTCCACTTGTCTAAGGCGTGAGGCATAAGCCTCTTGGTATTTGATTTTTTAATAATTAAATAATAAAAAAATTAAATTAAAGGACAATTAAAATATATCATTCACCATAAATTCATCATTAATCACATACATAATTCATAAGTCATTAAATTGAAGATTAAAACTTCAAAAAGTATAAATTGAATGATATCAACAGTTAAGAAGCCTAATTTCCCACATCAGGATAGTATTGTGAGATATTTTCAAACAAAATCATCATCATTTATCACATCAAATGCATCTTCATGTGAAATATTTGCAGAATTCCAGGAAAACTCGATGGTCCCACTTCACTAATCATTGAAAAAAGAAGAAGATAAAAGATGGAGGAATTGAAAGGCTTTACAAAAATACAGAATACAAAAAAGGTCTTGCTGTTGCATGGCCACAATGAAATTTATATAAGAAAAACCATTGTATAAGGAAAAAGAAGTAAGAAGGTCCAGCCCTCCCAAAGAATGTTATATTAAGTTGGTGCTGTTCAAAGATCCCCCGATGGCTTCCCTACCAAAAAAATTATGTGCGCAGTCCCCATCCCTACCAAAAAAATTATGTGCACAATCTTGTTGTTTTTAAATAAGGACTGTAATAGTAAAGACAAAGCAGTAAGAAAGGGAAACGAAAGAGGAGAAGAGAGAGGAAACGAGAGGTTGAAGACGTGCCTAAATTTTCTGGTTTTCCTTTTTAAATTTTTTTTTTTTGTAAAACGTTTATGGTGAGGAAGCAAAAAAAAAAAGAGAGGAGAATGAGAGAGGAAGGAGAGGATTGAAGGCGTACCAACGGAGATTCTTCTTCTTCTTCTTCTTCTTCTTCTTCTTTCGTTTCTGGTTTTGTCTCTGTTCTTGTCGTATTTCTTTCTTCCTCTTCTCTGTTTTTGAGAGATAGAAAGAGAAGAGGAAAAGGGGTTGAAGAAGATTTCTTCTTCTCTTATCTGTTTCTGTTTTTGAGAGAGAGGGTGAGAGAGAATGTGGAGGAGAAGAAGGGGTTGAGGACGTGTCTCTGTTTTGGCAGAACCGTAGAACTGAAGACCTCTTAAGTTCTGATTTTATTTCCTTTTTTTAATGTAAAAGGACTTCATAAGAAGTTCTACTTTGTTAGTTCTCTTTAATTTCCTTTTCTTCGTATATATAATAATAAAGGACTGTTCTAGCTTCTAAAAGCAGAGAGGAGAGCGAGTATAAATTGACTTTAGGTAACATAGCGTTGAAATAACGTACGCCTCTTTGGTTCTAAGACCTTTACTTTAAGACATACGCTTTTCAGTTAGTCACGCTTTTTCCTTATGCTTTATAGCGTTTTGTTAACGCCTGGCCCCGAGGCGCGCTTCTAGGCGTACGCCTCTAATGCTATTTAAAACACTGGTATAAATTGTTGTTTTTTGAAATATTTTTATTCTCAAATGTGTATTAACATCTATTTAATATTTTCTTGAGTTTTATTGCCGAATTCCATGTTTTGCCCCATTTTTCCATCGACGCATGCAAAATCCTTGATAAATGATTTATCTTGCGATATATCCCCGATATGTCTTTATCCCATCGGTGCGACATGTCGTGCGATATCGACATTTAGAACCTTGATCTTTAGACTGAAGACTTATCTAGTCTTCCGTGTGAGATTTCTCAAGCCTTGTCACGAAGGCCTATATGACCCACCAAAGACGGATCACCACGAGAGCTAGGAGGTTACAGGAGCAAAAATGGAGGTCTCATGAAGAGGACATAACGAATATGGAGCTAGATTAGGTGTGGAGTGTTACGGACATGGAAATAAAAATCGCCAAAACCAATATGAAATGGGCGACACGTATAGGTTTCGGTAACCCCCTGTATGATATTTATACTGATACGAATTGGGCGATAAGTATCGTTTATTGGTTATTTATGTTTTAATTCATTGTGTAATTGTAATTATGTTTGCTACTTTGCCTTTTGAGTCACTTCCCATGACTTTATATTTTGGTAAATTTAGTTATTTAACTCATTTGATTTTAAAAAAAATTTAATTTGATTTGTTTTTTTTTTTTAAAAAGAAAAAAATTATCTTAATCGTCTAAAACTGATACTGAAATTGATACGTATAGAGGTTTCGGTTGGGACCGATACATCACCCAAAACTGTATTTTTAATCCTTGGTTACAGATCACTTTACTTAAGCGCATAGTTCGAAAACTCGATGAGTCACCCGAGTAACTCAAATGAATTACTCGATTCAACTGAATTTCTAGTCGAGTCGCCTCAAAACTCGAAGGAGACACTATTTGCCGAGTTACTCGGGTGACTTGGTCGGGTCAAGACGAGTTTTTCGACTCGCCAAATTAGGTTGAGTCACAAAAGAGCATTTTTTATCATTTTTGTTAATCTAAACTCGAACATCACACTATCTTTACATCATATTTTTTGGGGTCTACAAAGACAACCTATTATGAGTTTTGTTAAACTTAGTTTTTAGGTTTGAGGATGTAAAACCAGTGTACTTTGAGTTCTTTTAACCCAGGCTTTTCAAGTTATTACATATATATTCCGAGTTGAACCAAGTCGAGTTTTTTTCAAGTTTTCCGAGTTACTCGACCCGGCTCACTTTTGAGTCGAGTCGAGTCGAGTTTTCAGGTTTTTAAACCATGCTTAAGTGTATTTTCAAACATTTGGTGTACATTAAGGTAGGAAGTGTTGCTTAACTATGATTATTGTCCAGTGGTATTGTACATAAAAGTACTTACAAATATCTCTAGAAGAGTCTAGAAGGGTGTAGGAAGAGGAGGTTGTTGCGAATTCTATAGAAATATCTAGGAACATGGATGCATATTCTATAAGTCTAGGATATTCCAGCCTTGCATATATAAGGAGATGAACCCTTCATATGTAATGCACCTCATAACGCTCAAAAGAACTCTTAGCTATTAAACATTTGTCTTCCAAGCAATACAAAGATCATTCTCCACTCACTAGTGCTTTCGCTTCTTGCATTCTTTCTATGCTCAGCTTAGGATAAGATCTTGGGATTAGGCCGACTCGTCCATGAATGGCAGTAGGAACAGTGATTCACTGTCTAAATATTGGGGAAGGATCTAGGACCGTGACACCATTTGCTCACTTGCATTGTTTCATAGCTTGATTGTGCACAAGGTGAGTATTTCTTCGAAGCTTTGAATTTCAACCTAACACAACAGTCATATTGTATCCTCACCTCTTAGTTTTTCTTATCCTATTAATCCCTAATGTGAGATATTGTTTTTGGTAACGGAGGGTGTCCCAAAATCTTCAAGCCAAGGACTAGTCCCTTCAGGTATCTGTGCCGACCCACTCGGAAGTTTCCCTACGGATACCAGGGCAATTCGAGGAGTAGGAGTTGAACACACGACCACAGGGAAAAAACCCGGGATGCTAGCCAATTGCACCAACCCCTGGTGGGTTAGGTATCAAACATCATTCTTCGCCTGTCTTGACACAAGATACATCCAGAAGAGTCACAGAGAGAAATAGGGGGTGATTTATATAATTGGAGGGGCTAAAGCTGAAGGAAAATCAGTTTGACAAAAAGAAACTACGTTTCTTGGTGCTAGTAATTTACTTCAGAGATTCACCCAAATTATGATAGATTAAATTAGACCTTCACTGAATTTGTATCTCCATAAGTGACCCTATATTAATGCCTTCTCCTTTGTGATTCTGAATTTTAATCGATCTGTCAATTTATGCAGATCCTTATGTTGATATGATTATGGCTGATGGCATCAGTCTTCTTTGCAACGACCTTCAGGTAGTGGTCTTGATTGTTAGATATAGAAATTTCGTAATTATTGGAATGGTCAATATCTTTTAACCCCCCTCCCTCTCCTGCTTCAGTTGGTATATAATGAAACCATGCTGGACATTTAGTCAACCTAAAAAAAAACAATTCTGCACATTTTGTTTTTTTCTTTTCTTCTGTGGTCTGCCTTTTCTGCCTGAAAGTAGCTTCAGCCTTTTCTGCTCACAATTTGAATGACATATATGTTTATACCTTTGTTTTGGCAGGTGGATCCTCAAGATATTGTTATGGTATGTGCATATTATTAAACCCGTCAGGGCATGCATAGGAAACTATATTGTTTTGATGAAATTATTCTCATATGTTTTGGGGATAGTGATATAATTGTTGTTTTTTTTGATCGGTAAGGGATAGTGATATAAATATTTTAAAATGAATCTGTATTTCTGGTATATACTGTAAAAAAGTCCCATGTTTTATTTCCGTTTCATCCAGAGGATGTCTCGCTGTTGAATGGAACCTCAGCGTAAAGTTATATCATTCTCTGCTTCTTCTATTGTGGCTCACAAATAAGGAATATAAGATGCATAAATATTGAAAATTCTAGTAAACCCCAAAAATTACTTTTTAGGTTGAGAACTCACAAACCCAAGGAGGTGGTTAGGTCTTAGTTGATATTCTTCAGTCTTCATCTTCATTACCAGGACTCACATGTAGGCAATGGCATATGACTTGACTAAGTTTTGACAACTGAATAAGCCAATACCAAATATGGACTTTACAATCTCCCCCTTTGGAAATTCTGTGGCAAAACACAAATTGTAGTACTCGACGTGACACAAACTTACCCAAACCAATCAAAATGGTAAATAAGGTCATTACATGACTACACAACCAAATTACATGAACCAATAAAAAATTACACTTCAGCTCTTGTCATGTATGATTTGTATGCAAACTTGCACCTGCACATGATAACAAAAACCCAGTGAAGTATGTATGGAATATCAAACTTAAAACAGGTAAGATAAGCAAGGAATGTATTGAACTAGGGTAATGACCCTACATTCTCCCCCTTTTTGGCACAAAAATGCCAAAGGTAGACGGGAAGCCAACTGAATAAAATATATCAATATAAAGCAAGAGAATATCAAGACAACCACAATACAATAATGCTAAAACATACAGCGGGGACTATCGAGCGGGAGAACAAAAAATGTAAACACTTTAAAATAATACTCCCCCTCAGATAAAGCGTAAACTCATTCTTCGAGTTTGGCACAAACTCTCCTTCAACTTGATCTAATACCCCCGAGATCAAGGAGAGCTACCTAAAAAACAGTGCAACTAAAGCTAGAGAGGCCTATGCCAACTAAAAATAAAAATACTAAAATAATATATTATGTGCCATACAAACATGCATCATAAGCATTCTAAGCTATAATTTAAAATTATAAATCCAATGAAGAACATGAATCGGAAAAAAAAATAAAATGAAGAACATGATTAGTTAGACCGAATGAGGATAAACATCTAACCTAATCTCACGGAATGCTCTAACATAGCTAGTTTACTTCAACACTGTTAGATAACAGTGCATCAGTGAAGCTTTGTGTGTTGTGGTGGTTTGACTAGATACTAAATCAAAGTTTCTATCCCTAATCGAGGAGGTGACATTATACCACATAAGGGAACTCTTGGAGTCTCAAATCCTAGAAGTCAAACCTAGTTAGATCCAGTTATGCTAATTTTTTTACATTAAGTGCACCTTTTTCTATTTTTGTTTGACTTAATATCTGTCTTTTTCTTTTATGTCAAACACCTCCTAAAAAATAGAGCATACTAATAAATTAGTGAACCCACTCTGATACCAATTGAAAAATTCCGGTGAACCCGAAAAATTACTTTTTAGGTTGAGAACTCACAAACCTAAGGGAGGTGGTTAGGTCTTTAGTTGATCTTTTTTAGTCTTCATCTACAGACCGAATCAACTGTCTAAAGTTTCCTCTATTTCCTGCCAAACTTGGGTATTTATAAAGCTTTTAATTATAAATGTTATAAAGTTTTAAACTACTTATGCTTTATGGAGCAGAATTCCTATTTCTGATCCCAAACTTGGTACCCAACACCCTTCTCCAAAGAGCTGAGTCTTCTTTGCTGAATCTCCTAATCCACTTGCCTAAGAGAACAAGATTCATATTTCTTAACTTTGTGAAATCCAACCTCTTTAGGATGACACACCTGTTCCCATTTCATCCAATGAAGCTTGAATCCCCTTTCCTGTTCCATGAGAAATCTCTTTGGATCTTTTCTAACCTATGTGCAATAGAAGCTTGAATTTTGAAGAGGGGCATGTAGAAAATGAAACTATGGCAAGAACACTCTTAATTAGAGCGATCTACGATCAAGAGATAAAAAGCTTTTCTTCCAACTTGATAGTCTTTTTTACTGTCCAGCATGGGATCCCGTACTCATCGTTCATGCTCCAATCGGAAGCCTGAGATAAGTAACCAGAAAAAGTCCCGTGTCATTCCAGAATCCTACCACAATCAACAAGCCATCCACCTCATTACATGTCCTAGTGAAGGTGCTCTTCTCATATTGGCTCGTAACTCGGATGTTGCCTCAGACGTATCTTAAAGCGGCCTTAATATTAGTAGCCTGTTGCATGGACGTATAAATATATAAATGAGTTGGCATGGTGCCGATAGGATACCACAAGATCCTCCTTCCTAACTATAAATCCTTCAATAAGGAGGATTGCCTTTGTCTTGCACACTGGCCTACTAAGGGCTTTAGTTACAACAATGAACAAACTAAGGAGAACGTGAATCCATGTCGCAAGCCACTAGAGCTTCTGAAGAAAGTCAATCTCTGGTTTTCAAACTGAAAATGAAGCAGAAGATACACAACCCCTTGACCCAACTCCTCCACTTTCAACTAAATCCATTCACATCAAGACATAATCAAAGACGAGCAGTTGAGTGAAATACAAGAAGTTAAATGAAGGAAGAAGAGGAAAAAAGAAAACGGAGAATAAGAATAGGGGAAATGTAGAGAGGTTCTATGATCCGTAAAAACCATTAGTTATATATTGAATAGTGGGAATATAAATACCCCTGATAAAGTGGCATATTACTATAGAAAACATAATAGTAGAATCATGACTAATCTGCCCATGACAACACTCCCCTCCTCAAGCTGGTGCATAGATATTTGTCATGCCCTGCTTGCTCAAGATCTCATGTGGATGGACTTTGCTAACTCCCTTAGTTAAGATGTTTGCCTCTTGCTCTTCTGTTTTGATAAAAGGAGTACAAATTCTGACCTCACCTAAGCTTTTCCTTTATAAATTGTTGATCACTGCAATATGTTTTTTTCGGTCATGTTGAACCTGGATCGTGGGCAATGCATTTAAGCTCACAGGTCCCTAAATAGAAAACCTATTTGGTACATTTTCAACCACAATAGTTTGCAGACACCATGTGCTATAGATCTGAACTTGGCTTTTGCACTAGATCTTGTAAAACTATGGATTGTTTTTTAACTCCTGTAAGCTATAGGATTGCTTCCAATAAAAGTTCAGTAACCTGGGGTGGATCTTCGATCAATAACAAAACCATCCCAATCCACATTTATAAATGGTTCTACCCTTACATGTCCATGTCTTGTGAGCAAGATATTTCTACTAGGCGATGACTTGAGATACTTGAGAAATGCCTCTAGATGTGGTGTCCTCGGTGAATGCATGAAGTGGCTGATCAAACTCACTACATAAGCAATATCCAGATGATTAAGGGAAATGTAGATTAGGCGGCCAACCAATATCTGAAACCTTCAGGCATCAATAAGTGGACTCCCACCTTCCTCATTGAATCGATGGTTCTGCTCAATAGGTTGATTTATGGGTTTTGGTTTCCCATCTTGCTCAAAAGATCCATTTTCTTGATGGAGCTACCTCGTTTTTAAGAAAATACTCCAGTGAACCAAGATCTTATATTTCAAATTCCTTTTCCAAATACTTCTTTAAGTATTTAATTCTTCTACATCATTCCCCATAACCACTATAGTGATTTATACTATCAAAACTGTAATATTTTTGTAGTTTCTCTTAATGAACAAAGTGTAATTTGACTAATTTTGTCAGTACCCAATTTTCTTCATTTCTTCATTAAACCTTTCAAACCAAGCTTGGAGATTATTTCCGCCAATTCTCAGTCTTCTTTATATTGCACACCTCCCCTCCACTACCAGGAAATCGGAAGCCTAGAGGAAGCATCATATACACCTATTCTTTCAAATCACTCTTAAAAATTCTTCACATTCAGTTGATAAATAATCCCACAAGTCTATGTGAAGCCTTTAGCCAGAATTCTTGCCTTGTACCTTTCTATTGATCCATCGGTCTTGTACTTCACTGTAAATATCCTTTTGCAACCCCACAAGTTGTTTTCCTTCCACTTGGCTTGAGAAAGAGCATATAAAATACTAGGAAGGCAAGGAAACACAGGACAAATAGGTTGTAAGTACAGGATAGTATGAAGAAAATGAGTTAGGAAAAAAAATTACATATAGAGTGCTACGTACATGCACACACCTTTATGAACAAAAATAGTAAGATCAATATCATCAGCGATGGCCCATGGGTGCAATGGGAGAGACATGAAGAGAAAAAAATCAAAGAAGAAGGAGTATCATTACTTGGAACCGAGGGAGAATTTGGCATGGTGCATTATCGACAACAATCCTCTTTCTCCTTGTATACACTTGTAACTCATTTCCTTTTGTTATAGCATCATCTTAAGCGATAATAGTAGTTGAGTCACATATTAATGGGGAATGGGCACAAGAAGAGAAAAATGAGTAGACCTCTCTTCACTTCTACTATCCCTTCATTCCCTTGAAGTGAGGTCTCGTTTGAAGAAAATAACAGAAATGATTCAGAGAAGGTAACATACATGGGGATTAGTATCTTTCTAGAGAGAGGATGATGACATTTATACTTCTTCTAAGAAGATGGATACCCAAGGAAGTTACATTTAAGGGCTTATGGATCTAATTTACTATGATTAAAACAGTGAACTTGAACATAGCAAACCCACTCAAAGACTTCAGGAGGAACAAAGAATAAAGAATGACTCAAATAAGAAGTTCCAAAGGAGTTTTTTAGTTTGGTACTCTCGAGGGCATTCAATTTCTTAGGTAGGAAGAAATTAATACTGCTTCTAAGCATAACGTTTGTGGAACACTCCAAAGCTAGCAAATTCTCTAGTCAAATTGAGTAATTATAATATAAATGCGCAAAAATGGAATTAATGAAATGAACACAAGAGTACAAGATAATCATCAACAAAGATAACAAAGTTTTAAAATTCTTTTTGGATAATGAGGGTGTCTAGGCCTCTTAGAGCCCCTGACCAATCCCCTGGGCACGTGCACACCCCTTCATCCACACGCACTGGGCAAGTAGGGATAAATCCTTGAGGGTGGGCAACAAGGGGAAAGGAATCAAACTCAGAACCTTTGCTTCTTGAGGCGTGGTCCTGGTCAGCAAACCAACTTGTTATAGCTAAATAATAAAATAGTGGGGGTTGGACCCTGAATTAACAATAATAAAAGTTACAATACTTCTATTATTGCTTAAAGAAAAAGAGGTACGACAATGCTTTGCAAGCTCAACAAGTTTCATATTGGAAATTAATAGAAGTTGTGAACCAAATAAACCAGGAAAATCGTTTTAAGGACTAAACAGACAAATGGCCTAATTAGGTATGCCAACGCATTAACCTGTCTTTACAGAGGTTGACAATTCAAGGAGATGAAGGCCATCATCTTCACTACCACTATCAATCATATCCAAGTGCTGAAAGACACAATGAGTAGAATATAAGTGACACTGCAGTTCAAGATCTTATTAATACAACCAATAAAAAATCTTACTAATACTACTAATAGACAGAAAATTAGTGGCAAAGTTTGGAATGCAGGAATTGAAGATAGAGACAAATACGAAAAAACATTAACATTTCCTAATAGAAAGGAGATGGATAGACAAAGACAAAAGGGACGAGGGTAGAGACGGCTAGAAAGAGGAGAGAGAGAGAGAGAGTGCGAATAAAATCGAGCTTTTTCTTCTTCTCCAAAACAACGGCCTTTAAATCGATTTGGAAAGGGAGGAGAGTCAATTTAGGATTCTCCCATATCAGAGAAGTAACCTAATCAAAGAATCCAAAAAGGAGCCAAGAATGGCTTTGCATCGTGGAGAAGAAGAGTTTTATTTTTACAAAAAGGCCCTCCCTTTTATATGAATCCAACATCCCTCATAAAATAGTTTTCAATTTAATACTTGTCCAAGATTATAAAAAGTTGGGCAGGAGCACCAACCGTCTACAACCAAGGGAAAGTATAACCTTTTTTTTGTGGTATTTGTACAAATACACAATTCACACACACACGGTCCATACACAAAACTTGGGCCCAACTCATCTCATCAAAATGACCTATCTCTTGGTGAAACCGTGAGAGGGAGGAGCCTTATATGGGGCCAGGGAGCACATCGTTTTACTGATGTGGGACTAATGGGACAAAGTTAGGTAGTAGCCCTGACCATCCAAAGCCAAGGGAAAGTATTACTTTTTTTGTTTTGTTTTTGGTATTGGTACAAATACACAACTCACACACATGGTTCACACACAAGACTTGGGTCCAACTCATCTCACCAAAAGGGCCTATCTTTTGGTGAGAAGGAGTCATATATAGGACCAGGGAGCACATCATTTAATTGACGTGACACTAATGGGACAAAGTTAGGCAGTAGCACCAACCATCCACAACCAAGAGGCCTATCTCTTGGTGAGAGGGAGGAGCCTAATATGGGACCAGGGAGCACAACGTTTAACCGATGTGGGACCGTGTGTGTTTGAGTTGTGTATTTGTATTTTGTACTAATACTAGAAAAAAAAAACATAAAACAAAAGAGGGTTATACTTTCCCTTGGGGGCTGTGGACGCTTGATGCTACTACCTAACTTTGTCCCATTAATCCTACATCGGCTAAACGATGTGCTCTATGGTCCTATATAAGGCTCCTCCCTCTCACTAAGAGATAGGCCTTTTTGGTGAGATGAGTTGCGCCCAAGTCTTGTGTATGGACCGTGTGTGTGTCAATAGTGTATTTGTACCAACACTTAAAACAATAGAGGGTTATACTTTCCCTTTGCTATGGGCGGTTGGTGCTACTACCCAACTTTGTCCTATTAGTCCCACATAGGTTAAATGATGTGCTCCCTGATCGCATATAAGACTCCTCCCTCTCACCAAGAGATCGGCCCTTTTGGTGAGATGAGTTAGGCCCAAGTCTTGTGTGTGGACAATGTTGTGTGAGTTGTGAAATTGTACCAAGACCAAAAAAATAAATAAAAGAGGGTTCTACTTTCCCTTGGCTGTGGATGGTTGGTGTTAGTACCCAATTTTGTCCCATTAGTCCCACATTGGTTAAACGATGTGCTCCCTGGTCCCATATAAGGCTCCTTTCTCTCACCAAGAGATGGGCCCTTTTGGTGAAATGAGTTGGGTCCAAGTCTTGTGTGTGGACCCCGTGTGTGTGAGTTGTATAGTTGTACCAAAACCAAATTTTTTTTATACAAAAAGTTATCCTTTTCCAAAAAAAAAAATCTTTAAAAGACTCCTTTTGGTTAGATATTACTTTTGACACTGGAGAGGGCTATTTTGGTCACTTTGTCATTGACATTTTGGTAATTCTTAAGTTTTGGGATTTTTAATGATTTTTCTGCCTTATAGGGGTGCAAAAATGGGGTGCTTACAATGGTATTTATTAACTTAAAGAAAGTGTGCACCCCCACCCCGCTGCTTGCTCTAATGGTAGGGTGTGACCTCTCTTATGAGAGAGGCCATGGGATCCATTCCCAATGGATGACAACTTGCAAGAGCTCCAGTCACCGCTGCTAACCACTAACTGATGCTATTAATTGTAGATAAATGATATTCCCAACAAAAAAAAACTTATAGAAACTGTATGATAGAGTCCCTATTGTATAAATCCGGCGATGGTAAGAAAGAAAGTAGTTCTGAGAAGATATATTGATATTATTAAGGACATGTATGAGGGAGCGTTACTACCATGAGAACGATTGGCAACAAGATAAATGAATTTGCTATGATTATACGGTTAGTCGGTTATATTAAGAATTAGCTATGAATTTGTTTCTTTTACATTGGTTATGTCAAATTGATGATTCATTCAGTAGGAGGTCCCTTGGTCTATGTTATTTTCATATGATATGGTATTAATTGAGGGAATTAAAGAGGGGTTAAATATAGAACTAGAATTTGGAGGGACACCTTGGAATCTGGGGTTTTAAAATAAGTCAGACCAAGATAGAATATATAGAATACAACTTTAATAAGACAAATGAGGAGGTGGTAGTTAAGATAGATGACATGAAGATACCCAAAGCAGCCAGTTTCGGTATCTTGACTCAATTATTCAGAAGGATGGAGAGATTGACGAGGATGTTGCCAATAAAATTAGAGTTAGGTTGCTAGGCAGTGAGGTGATCGGCTTTCGGAGTGATATGTGACTGACGCATTTTGATCAAACTAAAGATAAGATTTTTATACAACAAACCCCTAGAGGTTGCTCCATCTACACACCTCTTCTTACCTCAATGCAAGATCCATTCCACTTGTACCTTTAAATAATATAGTCATCTAGAAGGGAAGGACAATGATAAGAATAGCTATACTTTATAAGCAGATGTTGGACTACTAAGAAACAACATATTAATGAAATTTGTGTAGGCATGATGAATATGTTGAGATGGATGAGTGGAAATACAAGAGAAGATAAGAGCAGAATTTGCGCATTCAAGAGAATTTGAGAGTTACTCTAATAGGTAATGAAATAAGGGAGAGTCAACTGAGATGGTTTAGACATGGTCAACGAAGACCAATAAAAAACCTAATTGAAGAGTGGATTTATGCAAGTCGAAGGCTTTAAAAGGGTGAGGCGAAGGCGGAAAGTGACATGGATAGAGATGGTGAAGAAAGATTAATAAGAAATGATTTAATTGAAGTAGTGGCTTTCAATAGTTGCCAATCAAGTTAAAATTGTGTACAAAGTCCCCAAAGATTGATATCTTTATGTTCCTTCTATAACTACCTTTCTTCTTGTTGGAATGTTTTACTGTATTAAAGCCTTCACCAGGCAAAAAGGGAGACTCCACGTCTCCATGTGGTCCATACACCGTCCAGCTCTTGCTAAAAATATGTATTTCATCACTTGTATTAGTACCATACACCCCTGAAAAATCCTCTAGAGTTTATCTTCCACAGTCATGCATAAAACCAATAAAGAATAAACCCTCGCTTCCGGCTTCGTCGCTTAAATCTCTTCTTTATTCCATATGATAAAAATCCGGTCGGAGACACTGATGGGGGGAAAAGCCAACCAATCCACCACTCGAGAACCCCAAACCTCCTGAACTACAAAATCTTGCATGACCTCAGTTATAGTATCTTGAATGCAAAATATAGATGGTTTGTGTATCAGTGTCAATTGTTTGATTAAAGGCATTTCAATCAACCCACCACTCGAGAACCCCTAACCTCCTAAACTACAAAATTTTGCATTACCTCACTCTGTCACTCATGGTTTATTGAATACAAAATATGGATGGTTTGTGTATCAGTGTCAATTGTTTGATTAAAGGCCTGTCAGCCCTACTTCCCAAAGCTCTCACATTTCATGATAAGATTTCTAGGACCATATATTACACTTTCATACTCACTCACCTTTCTCGAACTACTTTCCCTTCTCCCAACCTATTAAATGATTATCAAGTATTAACTTCCTAAGACTTATTAATGAACTTTCTAGAACTTGATGGAGACTTCCAATAAAAGATTATTTGTTTTTCGAGAAGACTCATTCGAAGGACTTTGATGATTAACAATTCCTAAGACTCATTAGTGAACATTCTTAAACTTAATAACTACAACTTCTAATAAAATACTATTGGTTTTTACTGGTTACTTGGTGAGTCGGTGACTGTGAGAGGTTTGATGCATTGTATCTTCCATACTGCTCGTAGAAGAAATCCTTGTTGCATCTATTATATAAATCAATCTTCTCTTTTCCCTGCTTGTGCTTAACAGTTAACACTGTGCAGCTTATTTTCAAAGTGAGCCATGTTAATCACCTTTTACCTCTACATATGAGATGAAAATGGGATTTCTATTCTCTTTCTGGAGCCCATACCGAGATACAAAAAGTCTTTGTTTACTGATTATAAATGAGAGGAATAAAGAAGAAGAGAATCAAAAAATGGGGAAAATTTTGAGTGAAGATAGATTTTGCATTTGAGAATCAGAGTTCAAGGAAGGAAGGGGATACAAAAAGGGCCATTTACTTCCTGCTGAGCTCTTCTTGTTTCAACTTTTCCGCCTGAATCTAGTAAAGGAGAATGCACAGGTAGCTGAAAGTAATAAAAAGATGCTTACAGCCACTCATGTCAAACCTTTGAAGCGGCCAAGGCTAAACATGAGACGAAAAATTGTACATAAACTCACAAAGATGGCCCACTATATGAATTACGAGGCCTAAAATAAGACTATTCCATATATTATACCATGAAATTTGATGCATTTGAACTTTCAAAGGGGAACACCAATAAAAATAACTTTTTGCTGATGTTCTTCGTCTTCCACCCTTCTCTTTGTGCCAGTTTCTATCTTTAAAAAGCCGACAATTTCTTTCTCCCTTCCATAAGCTCCAATAGATTGTACATGGGATAATCCTCCACACTGCTTCTTTTAGGGCCCATATCTGCCATGATCCAACGGATAAGCAATCAATGAGCCTTAGAGGGAAGACTCACTGTCACTGAGAACGAAAAGGGAAAAGGTCTGTCCCCAAATTCATTGGATTTCAGCTTATGTTAAGATACTTCTTGTAGCCATGAGGAGTTTCATCTGAAGATCTTTAGTCAAAGTCTTGTTTCACCTTCTTCATCTTCTTTGCTAGGATCTGTTTCTCACTATTCGCGCTAAATAAATGATGGATCTCTGGAAAGCTTATCTCACCCACAATAACAATAGAAATAATCAGCCAAAGTGTTCACTTTCATCTGAATTAGTACCCGCGTGAGATGATTGTTTTTATTTTCCTTTGTTTTAATGTTTTGTTTCATTTTTCATTAGCAATTCAAAGTTAACTTGATGAAAAAGCTAGAAAGGATATCAATTTGCTAACCACTTATATTAATAAAATTTCTTTAATAACAAAACAAGAACATTGTCATTTGTGATGAATATCTTTTGAAACTTATTTACGCTAAGAAATTTATGTCATTGCTATTCAGTTTTAGTAGGATTCGGTAAATGCCTTCAACAATTTTCTCAATTATATTCATAGTTTGAAAACTCAGCGAGTTGACTCGAAATTTGGCCGTGTTACTTGACTCGATTCGATTGAGTTTCAAGTTGAGTTTCTTCAAAATTGGAATGAGACACTATTCGACAAGTTACTCTGGTGACTTGGTCGAGTTGAGTCGAATTTTTCGACTCGCTAGACTCAATCAAGTCACATAAGGGTATTTTTTTCATTTTTAATTTTTTTTTAAACCTAAACTCAAACGTCACACAGTTTTTACATCAGATTTTTTTGGGCTGCAAAACCAACCTACTGTGGGTTATGTTAAACTTGGAATCTAAGTAGTTTGAGGTTGCAAAACCAACCTACTTTGGGTTCTTTATCCTAGGTTTTTCAAGTTATTTATGGTTCAATTTTAGATAAAATGCCAAGAAATTAGTAATTGGTCTATATAAATATACACCCACCCACCCACCCACAGATATATATATATTCTAAGCATGGTTCAAAATATCAGTATCGAGTGTTGTATCATAAGTCCAAAACAGGATAGATATCAGACTGTATCAGATGAATACGAGGGAAAAAATCAGGATACACTAAGAAACGTTTGGATACGTAAGGAAAAACTTGGATACTTTGTATAAAACCTCTTTTAATGCAAATATAAGCTAAAAACAAACTAAATGAAGGCCTCAAACTACATTTATAACCATACATGTGAGAGTTAAAAATTTTATAAGTTAAAAAATGTGATCTTGCTGATAAACAGTTATGAAAACATAATTTAGATATTAAAAACTTACATTCAATGAATTTAATAAGGTAAACACCTTAGCAAGTATAGACAACACAATTTAGATATTAAAACCTTACATTCAATAAATTTAATAAGACAAACACATTAGCAACTATAGACAATACAATTTAGATATTAAAACCTTACATTCAATAAATTTAATAAGAATGCATTGAATTACAATTATAAATTATGAGTTGGAATGTAAGTCTTTTTTTTTCTAATTGTTAGTTGACTTTTTGACACTATAGATGAAAATATATTTGAAGACTAAAATGTGAGATTTTTTTCACCATACTTTTGGGTTTTAGTAATGTTTTGATATGGTAGAATTTATGAAATTTTAAGATTTGAGACACATCTTAGTATTAGAAAGTTTGAATTTTGAACTAATCTCTAAAAGGCTCTAAAAAGAAGATTTTATTTTTGAACTTGAAAGTTGACTTTTTATTCTTTAGGAAATTGGATCTAGGATAATTTTTGTTGAATTTAAATATGAGATATAACCTTATTTACATATTTCCACCTATGCTTCATTCATTCTGATCCCTATGCCTTACACTCTCCATTCTCACCTAATACCAACACATACGCTTTGAATCTTAGAATACTCTAACGGTAAATATCTAAAGTGAATGGAAGTAAAGCTTAAAATCTTATGTAAATGAAAGTAAAGTTTAAAACTATTTCCTGAAATGATATTTATATGTAAATAAGTTGTGTGTATCGGGCCTGCCGTAGCTTCTAGTATAAATGAAAGGAGAAATGGGTTTGTATCGTGCTATCAGTATTGTATCGGTAGCGTATCGGTACCGATATGCACGATATGGGGTGCGATACTGTTTTTATTTTCCATAGTATATTTATACCAATTAGCCTAAAACCCGGTATGTACTGATATTTGAAACTATGATTCTAATCTGGAATGAGTTGAGATTTTTTCGAGCTTTTCGAGTTACTCGACCCGGCTAACTTTCGAGTCGAGTCGATTTTTTGAGTTTTTAACCATGATTATATTTATAAAGATGTTTCCAAAATTATTAAAATTATAAATTGGTCAAGTGCACTCTAATGACTTGGCTGAACGTAGTTTAATAACATGGATTTTTGCCTTTACCACAGCTCGTTGTGTCCTGGCATATGAAGGCTGCAACAATGTGTGAATTTTCCAAGCAAGAGTTCATAGGTGGATTACAAGCACTGGGGTAATTATTATTTAATTAATGTTGGTTTTCAACTGACTTGTTGAATCCTAGTGATCAGAAAAAAACTGATTTGTTGAATCCTGCTATGATAGAAACTACTTTGATTTCTAAATCTTGCTGAAAGCTGAGTATTTGATGGCAGGGTGGATTCACTTGAGAAGTTCCGTGAAAGGATACAAGTTTTGCGTTCTGAACTAAAAGATGAACGTACGTCTAAGGCACAGAATGTTCAGTATTTTGTTAAAAGTTGTTTATATATCATGTCACTTTTAGTTGGAATACAGTTAAATGTTAGGATTTCTTTTCAAAAATCTTGTGTATTCCCCAACTTAAACAAAGTATTTGGCTAACATTTTGGAGGTAATAAATGTAACTTTTGGTCCTTTGTTGCTGAATTGATCTTTGCTTCCTATGGTTGTCCAGAAAAGTTCCGTGAGATATACAACTTTGCTTTTGGCTGGGCTAAAGAAAAGGTATGCATGCATGAGTTTTTGGATTTATATTAATTTTCGTTGATAGCCTCTGGAAATTTATCTATTTCCATTTCTCATTGAAATAATAATTGAAGCTTGTGTTATGAGGTCTGTCAAAGGTTCCATTAAATTTTGCTTCCCTTCTCAGTTATTGTTGGTCTGTCTAAGTCTTCAAGTGCAGAAATTGATTTTTAGAACATCTTTACTAGGTGGCAAACGACTATGTCTAGAATTTGAGTTTTTGGTGAGGCAATGCAAATGAAGTCAGATGCAGTCAGGCATATTAGAATTGGAAGCTCCATCTGCTGATTTCTGCCTTAACCATTTTTAAAATGAGCAAAATATATATTTAGCATTTTTTGTCATCCTATCATGATATCAGGATGTGTTTGTGTAATATATATATATATATATAGGCCTTGAAATCCTTGCAACGGAGCTGAATTCTAGAAGGGTATGAGGTTTTGGAACTTAATATTCACAGAAACCTTGATCGAATCATATAGAGATTAAAGATGTTTATATATATGCTATTTGTCTACTTTTTTGTGATAATAATCTTAGTTTCTCAAGATTGTTTTGATGGGGATTTAGTTATCTTTAATACTGCGTATTACATAACTTATGTGATACACACCCTTCACATGGCTCCGGTTACTACATTCTTTATGCTCCTTCAACTCGCCAGATGGTCTTCGCATGTATTTATGACTGAAACAAATTTGGAATTTGGACTGAAATATTAATGCTGTGGTCAAATGAAGGTATAACTTTACATCCCTTGTGTGGAATTCTCCTGAGGGAATTTGGAATAGAAATTACTGTCTTGATCTTTGTGATGGGGATAACTTCATATAATTAGTTGGAAAGCTTTTTTTCTCTAAACTAGTGTAGTCAAGGCGTCGCCTTGGTGGTTTTGGACTGTCATCGCCTAGGCGCCTCCTTAGGTGGCACCTAGACCCTCTAACTGTTAGCCGGTTTTACAATTTTATAGCATCTTTACAGGTAAATATCTTAAGGAAATGAAAGTAAAGTATAAAACCAAAACGATATTTATATGTAAATAAGGTTATACTCCCATTTGAATTCAATAAAAAATATCGTAGATCCAAATTCCTGAAGAATAAAAAGTAACTTTCCAATTCAAGATCAAAATCCACTTCTTAGGAATTAGGTCAAAATTTCAACTTACAATGTTAAGGTTTTTCCCAAATCTCAAAATGTCATAAATTCTACCACATCAAAACATTACTCAAACACAAAAGTCCGGTAAAAAAGTTTTATATTTTAGCCTTCAAAAATATTTTCATCTATAGAGTCAAAAAGTCAACTAACTTACATTCAAGCTTTACAACATTAAATGTTAATTTGCTTAGATTATTGTCAACTTTAGGAGATTTGAATTGTTATATGTATCTTTTAATATTATATATATGTACATTTAATATATATGTAATTTAATTATTTTTATTGCCTAGGCATCACTTAGGCAGCGCCTCACCTAGCCAGGCCTAATCGCTAGGCATTGCCTAGACGCCTTGACTACACTGCTCTAAACTATAGAGATGGATCTGTGCAGAAGATTTTATATTCCAAGACTAGAATAAATTTATCAGTTCAGGCTTCAACTTTGTTATTGGTACACTGTTATCAAAACAATAATTAAAGAAAATAACGATATTGCTACTATCGAGTCACTTTAAGTAATGAAGGGCTTTTTTCAGTCAGGCACATGTGCATAATAATCATGCTAATCATGTACCAGAAAAGAAAAAGGAAATAATCATGCTAATCGCTCATATCCTTTTGCATTGTTTCTAAGCTGCCAAATTTTCTCCTCTTACTGAATGTGGGCAGATAATTTAAGGTCACTGGGAAAATCATCTCAAGATATCCTTGCATTTTCTGATTACATTTTGGTAACTTAAGATATCTTCATAACCTTGAGGCACTGGTTTTAATTTGTTAACTGTAGGGCCAGAAATCATTGGCATTAGATACTGCTATCGGGATGTGGCAGTTACTATTTGCTGAAAAGCAGTGGCATTTTGTTGATCACTGGTGCCAGTTCTTACAGGTAGCATAACTACACTTACCATTTGATTTCTCGTTTCCAAGGTTATAAGAATTTTTACGAAACGAAAGTAAGCTATTATTGTGATTGTATGATCTAGTTATGCATGTTTATCTCAATCTGAACATATTTATCTGTGCTTTCTTGGGCTTTAAATGGAAGATATGGGTTTCCTACATAACTAATTAGATATCATCGACATTTGATTTTTAAATTAGATGTCATTATTTCTTATATCCGGGGTTCTGTTGGAAAATATATATGACATCCTGTATAGGTCCCTATTGTGTGTGTGTTCTTTGTTTGTTTTTGAAGTGTCCTGCTGGATGATTGTTTCCTCATGATAAGAGTTATGCCCTAGGGCATTGCCTTCTCAATTATATTTGCTGGATATTATATTGGATGTCTTTTGGGTGCTTTCCTCTTGCCAAATTTTGTCCAGTCCATTTGTGAACTTTGTTTTTTTGTTGATACAACACTGGTAGAATCAGTGTTTTAAAACATGAAAACTCGGATCGACTCGAAACCTTGTTGAGTCGAGTCAACTCGAAAACTCGCTCAAAACTCGAAAAATATAATATATTTTTAATATTTATTATATTCATATAAAATAATATAAATTAAAAAATTAATTATAAAAACTACATCTAATATGATATTATATATATAAAAAATATTATTCAGTAGAATTTTAAAAAAAAAAACTTATATAATGAATTATTAATTACTATTTTACACTATTGCTATTTTTACATGTTATAAATGATTAATTCAAAAATAATATTAATTATTAATTAGTATTTGTTTTTTATAAATTAACTTATCTGATATATTACACTACTAATTTTTAAATTGAAAAATATTTTTTTAAACTCATTCAAGGAACCAACACTATGAATGCTTTATGGTTCATACAGTCCAATCACCTATTTTAAGAGAATATTTTATTTTATTTTTAAAATAATTGTGTCCTATTCAAAGTATCATGCTTTACCTTTTCTCTACTTTAGCAGAGATGGAAGCTTTATGTCTCCAATCACTTATCAAACAACAGATTTTTTATTTATTTTTATTATATATTCAAATCACTAAGAAAACATAACCTTTACTAGAACTTTCAGAAGAACAGAGAAACCGAGCAGATAGAGTAAGGAGTTCTTACGAGAGAACGCTGAGAGATCTAGTATCTAAAACACCGAATCTCATCGGAATGGAGTTGCGGAGATCTAGTCGAGCAACTAATCTTGCCAGTGAGCACCTAATTCGAGTTTACTTTGGGATCTCATGTTCAGTTTTTTAGGGTTTTCTTTAAAAAATATCATCCCCTATGAGTTCGGTCCAATCTACTCGACTCGGTCGAGTCGTGTCGACTTTAGAGGTGTCAAACGGGCCGGGCCGGGCCGTGAGGTGTCAAACTGGCCGGGCATGGCAGCCCATTCGTCCTTCGTGTCGTCTAGTGCCAGCCCACCTAATTAAACGTGCCAGCCTAGCCCGGCCCACGAGCAAAATATGGAGGCCCACTGGGACGGCCCATGCGGGCCCGTGTCGTACCGTGCCAATGGGCCGTGCCTAAGGGTGGTTATTGAACAAAATGTTCGTGAATTACTCGGGCTCGGCTCGTTAAAAGCTCTAGTATCGTTTGTTTATTTAGTAAACGAACCGAGCTTGAACACCGTTTTCAAGCTCATTTAGTAAACGAGCCGATCTTGAACACACCCTTTCTCAGCTCGATAAAAGCTCGGTTCGATTATATTTATTATATATATTTAAAATATAAATATTAAATACTAAAAATAAATATATTTATATATTTATTTTATTAGTTAAGTATATAGCATTATTTAAAAAATATATTTTTTAAACAAAGGTTAACCAAAAAAACAAATAAAGTAACTACGTAGGGACCTATCAATACAACAAAATTAAATTTAAACTATCAATATTAAATTCTTGATCACTACTTAGCGGACCCATGGGTCCGTTTCCTATCTTACCCCCGTGTCCTCGTGTCTCTTTTAACCCCACTTTAACCTTGGTTAAGCTTAACAAAATTAAAACTAAGATTTTGGTTTTTTTGTTTGTTGAAAAACCATGGTTGGATTGCTTAACCCTAGGGGTGAGTGAATCTTAACCACAGTAGGTGAGTATTTAAAATTGGGGCATGGACCAATGACGACCGGCCATTTCGTTTCCAAATGGGATCCATGGGTACGTTAACTATTTCACTAAATTCTTTTATATGAATTTCTCTTCTGTTTATATGCTCGGGCTTGGATTTCCTTGAGGCCTTAACCCAAGACCAAACCCAAACCCCAAACTCAAGCTGGATTGGGGCTTTCTAAATAAGCCCAATTCAAATGCTGAATTAATCAAACCGAGCCAAGCCAAGCTGACTCCTGAGCCGAGCTTAAGGTATATTTCACGACCCGAGCTTGAACATTAGTGTAAATTTTCGAGCCGAGCCTAAACATCCCACTACTCGGCTCGGCTCGGTTCGGTTCAATATCACCCCTAGCCGTGCCTGTGCCAGTCCGCGTGCTTTTTTTTGGTCACCTAGGGAACCCCTATCGTCTAGACGTCGCTTGAACGCTTTAACTACACTTCCCAAAACAAAGGTAAACACTACATAATAATGGAAAACCACAAACTTATATTTACAGATAATGATGTGACTCCAAGTTATCTTACATAATGTATAATTCACAATCAAGCATATTTTTGTACTTACTATGATAAAAATAAATATAGGAAAATTTTGAGTTCCATAGTGTTTTCCATATTTTTTTTTTTATTATTTTAATTAAAATTTAAGTCACAAAGGTCCTGTCTAACTCTTATTCGATAAATAGGATATATCATTTACACGAAATTAATGTTCATCTAAGATCTCTTGATTCAGTCATTTAATATATTTTATTTATATTTTATGTAATTTAAACTTAAATTTTCTATGAGAATTTATGATCCAAATTCATTAGAAAACAATTTCATTGGTTGATCTAGTGCTCTCTAATTTATTTTAATTTTTTGGAATTTTATGTTCTAATATTTGAAAAAGTTCTATTATTATATATAAAAAATTCTATAGATATATGAATATTTTAGGTACGAAAATATATTAATAACATTGACATATCTAATTTATCACTTAAACTATATTTTTTAAAAAAATTAATAAATATTTTTGATATGGGGTTTTCCTAAAAAACTAAGCTAATACTGAAACATTTCCATTTTCCAACCACAGTTAAACATTTTTTGGACTATGTAAGTAACATTTAAGTATTAGTATCAATAATTATTGTAAGTGTCACATGTGATAGAAAGGTATACGTGCTGATTATCAAAAATTGAAGTTCCGTAACATCATACCAGTGTGTGATGGGCGAGTTTAATTTGAAAAGTCAAGAAATTGGCAACCCTATCAAGCTGCATGGTTTAAGCAAGGTATGTACATCCTACATCTTCTGATCATAGACTACTTCCTCCTATGCCTTTTCCTGCCCATGCTTCTTTGTTTTGTCCCCCCAAAATTCTTCCCAACCTTGCCCAGGTACTCCTCTTGTTGGGCAGAAAATATTGGAAAGAAGGCAATTTGATGATCAAAACAATCCATAATTCCAACTCCGATCACTTTGGTCAGTGGAGGTTGGCAGTGGTGTGCGATGTTTTGGCCAACGATATCATTTGTAAGGATATTAGAATTGACATCGAAGAGTTTCTTCAACATCAGATTATTTTACCTCCATTTGGGGACGGTTGTGCAATCTTCAAAGTGTACACTGTGGCTGACCTTTGCAGAATTTGTAGCAGTGAATCATTGGTCATCCTCACAGGGAGAGTTATTTTTTATTGTTGATGGCTGGCGGACAATTAAGGCATCCTAGGATTTCTTGAAGGACCAGTAGATTAGGGGTTATGACATCCCACTTGTGGACCAAAGCCCTTTTGCAATCAATAGGGAGTTTTTGTGGAGAGCTTTTGGAGATATATCACAAGACTTAACTTTTTTGATGTCCGAGTGGCACGCACCATGGCTAGAGCTGTTGGGTTATGAAATTACCGAGATATATCAAATTCAGACGAGGAAGTGATATTCACGGTAATATTGAAAATAGATTTTGATGAGATCTTCTAACTGGCTACTATCTTGTCTTCTTCTACTTTGGGGAGGGGGGGGTTCTACTAAATTCCAGAGCCCAAGGTTAACAAACAATGAAGTAGAAGATTGAGACGTGGCCATTCAAGGAACGTTGGACGCCTCGACAAGTGTAAACCAGATGGTATTCGGATATCTAATAGTGATCATCTTCAAAATTCAAATATCCCAAAGACATGTCCAAATCCCTTTTGGAGCTGTAGGAGATGATCTGAGCAAGATGGAACTCAGCCTCAAGCCTTGGTGCAGAATGTGACGCATTGAGGACATTCTGTCAACTTGGTCAGTGTGTCATTTTTATTCCCATTAAATGCTATTCATCCATTTAGGTTAAAGCAGTCGTGCGTTCTTTATTGGATTGGGCTTGTACCCAAATGGGTCGATACTAATCAATGAGAATCTTAATTACATCATAAGTCGTCAAGAATCTAGGGGCTTTTGTGGATAAGGGCAAAATCATTCTTATAATCGACGAAGGCGGTGGCATCAATGATTGGAGGTAGGAACGACTTGGCTCCAACCTTAGGCCTCCTCGTAGGCTCCTCCACTTTTACGTATCAAATATTGCTGCATATCAACACTTCGTATCGATTTTTAGGATAACGATGCACCTGAACGTATACTCATTTTTTTCTCTTGTGAAGTATTTGTCGATCTATATCAAATGTATCATACAAATACTGTTGATAAGTACTCGATACATGTCAATACTATGTATCTCAAATAAACCCGAGTCTAAGGTTACCCGGCCCTAAAAAGCTCAACCAAATCCTACCCTTCCCCCCATGGGTAGGTCCAAAAACCACTGACCCTTTACCAATAGGGCTGGGCAAGGGCACCCCCTGCCCAGCCCATCAAAACCCGACCCTTCAACGAATTTAGTATACCATAGTTATTGTATATGTAAGAAATATTTAAAATTACCAATATAACCCCACTTAATAGTTTATTAGTGGGGTTATACTCGTAATCAAAGTTCTAAATGTTGATACCGCACAACATGTCTCACCGTGGGATAAAGATATATCGGGGATATATCGCACGATCATAGTTGTCAAGGCGACTTGAGGCGATAAGCCCCATGGACGCTTGAGGCGGTAGCCTGAGGTGTCACTTGATGAATTTTTTTGCTGCAGACATCCCCCAATATGAGATCTATGTAATACACTTATCCTTGAATAAGGGGCCGGGCCTTGCAATTCATGTGAATTACAAAATCTCTATTGTTAAGATACGCTTTGGGTAGAACCATCTTTGGAGACGGTTCCAAGAACAATAAAGGGGGATTTCAAGTGTTGGGGATAAAAAAACAGAACAAAAAAAAAAAGTCTAGAATGATTATCGAAAGGGGGGGAGAGATTATGAAGGATAAAAATTAGAAAGAAACAATAGTCTATAATAACAACCGAACATGAGAAGAAGAAGATGTGAGAGGAAAGAGTGTAGGACTGAAGAAATAACAAAAAATAGTCTGACAGTCAATGTGACGTCGAACATGAGAGATAAGAGAGGAAGAGACGTCAGCCATCTTTTACTCTCATTTATTCTTTCTTCATATTTCTTGATAATACTCTAAAAATGTAATAAAAAAAATATAATTGGTAAAATATATATTTATGGGGTTTGCACTTATTTAAATTATAAAAGACCTCTTTAAATATGAGTTTGTAAGAGTTTTGGAGCTCTTAGAAGAAATTTGAGGCATTAAAATTTTTTTTATTATTGGACCGCTTGAGCTCACTTGTATGTTTGGTCACCTATGTGACGCTTGTAACAACCATGCAAAAGCAGATGAGGACCATATGGTCCATCCATAAATAGAGGGAGAGAGAGAGAAAGAGGTCATATGGTCCATCCACAAACAGAGGAAGAGAGAGAGAGGTCAATTGTCCACCTATTGAGCGAGAGAGGACATCTTAACATGAAGGAAACATACTTGACACCATTTGGTTCATTCCTCTCTTCTTTCTTCTTTTATGTTCAAACTTTTTTTTGTTGGATATAGAAACCCTAACATATTATATGGTGAGAGACATTAAAATATATAAAATAACATATTTTTTGTTCACCAGACTACTATATTGAAGTAAAGTAACTTTTATATCTTTAAACAATAATAATATTACTTATATCAGATTTATAATAATGACTGCATGAGGTGGCCAGCCTTTAACAACTTTGCGCACGATATATAGTTTATCAGGGATTTTGCACATTTCGATGGAAAATTGAGAAAATAGGGGAAAATATGAGATTTTGCAGTGGAACTCAGGAAATGTTAAAATATATGTTAATACACATTTGTGAATAAGAAAATTTAAAAAAAAAACAATGCACATAAGCGATCTAATGAGAAGTGAGCAAATATGTGCGCTGACAAGTGACGATAATGTATGATTGATTAATAGTGATATATTACATAAAATATTTCATTCATAATAAATAAAATATACAATCAGAATGTCATACATAATACATCAATGATGACATAATCAAACCCACCCTAAGGACTACAATCAGAGCCACATGAAGTTATACAGAGACACACTCATCTCAGTATTGATTAGGCTGACAATAGTATTGATTCTCCACATAAGTACAATATTGTATCCAACTCTTCACATTATGGTATAATGATGTAAATTTATGTACATAACATTATTAGTCATCTAGTCCAAGATATAGCAACACTCCCATCCGTGGATTCTGTAGACTGATGCACAATTGTTACTGGCACTGCCATAGAAGGCCGTACACCTTCATACTCATATCAATACAGCAAATATATCCAGAAATATATTCATATAATTCTTTTGAAATTTAAATTTGAGAGTATTTTAAATGGAGAGTACCCATAATATGCTGAATCTTTTTTAAAAGCTTGATTGTAAGTCTTTTTCTGCTAAACTTGTAGTTGACTTTTTGACCTTGTAGATGAATATAATTTTGAAAACTAAAATATGACTTTTTTCACTAGACTTTTGAGTTTTAATAAGGTTTTGATATGGTAAAATTTTTGAAATTTTAAGATATGAGAAATACTTCAGCATTTAAAAGTTGAAATTTTGACTTAATCACTAAAAGTTGCTAAAAATAGATTCTGTTCTTGAACTGAAAAGTTGACTTTTTAGTCTTCAGGAATTTGGATGTAGGATAATTTTTATTGAATTCAAATGGGGTATAATCTAAAATCATTTACCTTAATGATATTTTATGAAAATAAGTTATAAACAGGATTTGACTTTGGTTTATAGCTTAAAGCCAACATCTCCTCAAATATCGCATGATATTGCACAATATCGACGATGCATCGTCGATATTGTGTGATATGGTGTCTAATTTATAATACCCCATGCAGATATGTCGGTGGTGCGATATCAACATATATCGTCAACATTTCTTTCTATGTCCCTAACTTATAAAACATATATTGGAATATGTTCAAAAGGGGTTGCAAAAAGGAATACTAAGATAGTCAGTTTTGGAGACTTGTGGACAGGTGCAGTTTGATTCCTTTAAACGGTGCAAATTTTTATTTCTCCAATTTTTAAGATTGGAGCAAGTTAGATTTAGATTTAGCCCTAACCCGGAGGAGCTATGATTCAGCATATTCTTTTGGTTGACCTCCGATCATGTTCCCCTTCTTTTGGAGTTAGTAAAGTTGGAAGACTTGAACACATTTAATCTTCCTCAAATCTCTATATAATAAGTTCTAGGGTTAAGGTTTTTGGAGAAAAAGAAGAAGAAAAGAAGACAAATTGGGGGAGAATAATAGGATGGATTTTCTATCCACTATTGACTCTAATAGACATTCAACCTTTCTTATTAGAGCTGCATAATGCTAATTAAATAATTTACAAGTATACTACTACCAAGGTTCTAAATGTCGATATCGCTTGACATGTCGAGCCGCGGAAAAAAGATATATTGGAGATATATCGTAAGATATATCGTTTATCGGTGATTTTTGAAAAAATGATTTTTAAAAAAAAGGGCAAAAGATGAAATTTTGCGGTGAAACTTCAGGATATATTAATGTAGATGTTAATACACCTTTTATAATAAAAACATTTAAATAAACAACAATATACATAAGAGATGCAATGAGAAGAGAGTAAAGATGTGCGCTGACGAGTGACCATAATGTATGATTGATTTATGCTTCATTTATTTCTGAATCAATCATAAATTCATAATTTATAAGATTCATAATAATACAAACATACATTAAATTGGGTGTATAATAAATCAATATTAGTTTTTAACATATTAATTTTTGTCATATAATATAATTTCTTATTTGACACTTTATTTTTAGAAATATATATTTTTTTGAATTATGTACTAAAAATAGCATGTTAACTTATAAATTTATAAGTTAACATTTTTAACTTATAAATTTTTACACTAAAAATAGTTGTTAAATAGTGTGTTAATTTATAAATTATATCTAAGTGATTATTGATTAGTAAAAGTGATAATATATTTTGTTTATTTTTAAAAAGCCCTTATGGGCATAATCTTATTACCTATAAATAATTTTGAATTCATAAAATATTATTAAGAAATCATTGATTTTTTAATATTACCAAAGAGCCCTTATGGGCATAATCTTATTACCCATAAATAATTTTGAATTTATAAAATATTATTAAGAAATTATTGATTTTTTAATATTACTAAAAAGCCCTTTTGGGCATAATCTTATTACCCATAAATAATTTTTAATTTATAAAATATTATTAAGAAATTATTGATTTTTTAATATTACTAAAAAGCCCTTATGGGCATAATCTTATTACCTATAAATAATTTTTAATTTATAAAATATTATTAAGAAATTATTATTTTTTTAATATTACTAAAAATAATTAAAAGAGAATATTAGTAATAGAGAGTGAAGTTAGCATTACCCTTGACCTTGTTAGGGTTTAAAACACTTGAGTTAAAACAAATTAAAGCAACAGAGGTTGGAGTGAAGTTGGCATAACCCTTGGGGTCTCTTTTAAGTCTTCGTATACTTCAGAATTTCAGAACAGAACCAAAACAAAAAACCACATGCAGAGCTTGGAAAAGGGAAGTGGGGAGAGGGCTTTTGCAATCAACGATCTAGGGCTTTTATCAATCAGCGGCAGCAGCTCAGTCCTCACGGCAATGGTGACCATGACGCTTCAAAGGTATGTAGCTTCTTCTTTGGTTCTTCCTTCTTTCTTCTCTTCTCTCAAGTCTCAACCCTCTTTTTTTTTTTTCTTCTGCTAAATTAAGGACTGAGGACTAATTTCAGTTCGTGGGATTTTATTTTTTGGATGGATGCTACTGCACCTTTGAAAATTTTGAGAAAAAATTTGGGTATCACGTATTTTGGTCGATATCGGTGAGATATCGACCACATATCGTCGATATTTCGCCGATAAATTTCGACATCATGTAAAAAAAACCTTAAACCGTATAGATGTGTCGGCAAGTGCCGATACCGATAAATATCAGCGATATATCGTCAATATTATCGATATTTAGAACCCTGACTACTACTATGGATTAAATATAAAATGAGCCATATTGAGGACTATATATTAATTAGGCATAAAGATGTCCCACCGTAATCTCCCTCAAGTTGGAGCATAGATATCGATGATGCCAAGCTTGACACCTTGATTAATATTTTCTAAATGTGGTGGTCCAAAAGCTTTGGTAAAAATGTCCCCATGTTGCTAAGATGAGAGATCGGTTCTAGAAGCCACTCAGACAAAGTGAATGTCCACCTCAATGTGTTGGGTGGGTTCATAATGTACTAAGTTAGAGGCAATGTGAATGGCTGCCTTATTATCACAATATAGATGTATAAATGAGATACCGCAACTCCGAGCTCATATAGTGTTGAGATATGATCTATTATGTAGGTGTGTTACACCGAATCACTTCTCAAGTGATGGTATACTTGTAACTTTTCTATTAGTGTTATTATAAATACAAAGAGATTAGGGAGAGACTCTCTAATCAAGTTTTTCCCCTAATCTTATTCTTCCATAAATCCTAGTTTACTATTTCTAATTTTCTACTTGGTATCAAAATAGGAAGAAAAACTTGTGTTTTTTATTTAATTAATTTTTATGTTTTTTATAGTGTTATCATGAACATTGTGCGTGAAGAGTGTCATGAACAGTGCGGTGAATAGTGTATGCAGTATGAATAGTGTAGTGAACAGTGCCGTGAATAGTGTTTTTGAGAAAAAAAAAATAGTTCTTAAAAGATCTGTATTTTTTTTTGGAGATTTGTGATAATCTTTCTGAACTTTTTTATCAAGTTATAGTGTGAAGAAGGTTCATCTTTTGGTGTTTGAGGAGTTAAGTAACTTCCGGCATCGTTTGTTGGGGTTGTTTTTTTGTAGATCAACGATTTTTTCTTATGAGTTGAGTTGATCGGAAACAAAGAAGCATTGAAAAAATAATCAATGATTGTGTTTGAAGGAATTTTCGATGCTACATCGAAGGATCCAAGCATTAAGATCATTCCGCCCGTCACTGGTAGCTATGGTGATAATCCGGTGTAGCCATGGCTTGAGGAAGGTAATTTGGTCAGTTTTGCCCGGCGCCATCATGTGATCCATCTGGAAGGAGAGGAATATGAGTCTTCGAGGATTCTCTATATGTTCCTTCTTGCATTTGTTCCAGAGTACGGGTAATGATATTGGATTGGTCATTGGTGTTCATCTTCTTATGGGGGAGGTGATTTGGGTCTGTTTTTATCATGATGGCATGGTCTGCCATAGGTTAAGGACCCTCTCCATGGGGTTGCTTGGTAGTTGTTCCTTCCTTTTGCATCTTTATGGAGGGTTCATGAGCTTATGAACCTTCCTCATATCATGTTTCTTGTACATTTTTCCCGTTTCTAATATATTCGCTTGGTTATCGATAAAAAAAAATACCATAAAGTTGGATGACACCAACTTCTTTGAGTGGTCTCAGTCCGCTAAGATGTATATTGGCGGGAGAGGGAAGTTAGGGTACTTGACAGGTCGAGTGAAAGAAGCGGCTATAAAGACTGAGACATATGACAAGTGAGAGCAAGAAAACCTTATGGTTATGTCATGGTTGCTACATTCCATACAACCATTGTTAGTAGAGGCTTCTTGTTTCTTCGGACAACGAAAGAGATTTGGGATAAGGTGACTCGAACATATTCCCAACATCAGAACATTGCCAGAGTGTACTTGTTGAGGAAAGAGATAGCTACTCTTCGTCAGGGGGAGGAGTCTATCTACCTATTACTCCACTATTTAGGGTCTTTGGGAAAGGTTGGATTATTTTCAGGTCATCCAGTGGGACATTGATAAAGACAGAGATAGGCACAGTGAATAGGTGGAAAGGAGCATAATTTTTGACTTCTTGATGGGCTTGAATCCAGAATTTGAAGTCACCCGGGTTCCGATTTTAGGGAAAGATTAGAGTTTCCTTCTTTGGACCAAGTTTATTCCCTAGTCCAAAGTGAGGAAAGCAGGAAAACGGCAATGGTACCTACTCCGACCAACGATCATCTCGCCCTTGTCGTATCTTCTAGTGCTCCTCGAGGTAGGAAATACCTCGGAAGAATAGGTGGAACAACCCTAAAAGCCCACCTTGGTCGACTCATAATTGGACTTTGGGCCTGCTACATTACTTGTCCATGCTTAACTTCAATGACAAAAGGCAATGACAAGGTAACATCTCTCCCAAAATAGCAACTATAAAATTTCTCAATATAAGTAACTATCCTGTAAATCATGAGACCAATATGAACATAGTCTAAAATTCTCACCAAACTCAGTCTAAAGTAACATCCACAAAAGTATGATAGTCTATTACAATTTCCCTCTAATAAAACTGGAACAAAGACTAATAGTAAGGGTAACTATCTAAGTCCCTTGCACCATCCTCGAATGGATCACTTGCTTCTCCTTCTTCTTGGTAATCCTCTTCGACCCAAGGGGCGGCTACCTGCTCCTGCGCTAAACCTAACAACAATAACAGGTCAATTGAGTATTGAAAACACTCCGGTGGATATCCAATCTAACTAACAATGACAATACCACATGCACATGTTCAATATAAGTTCATGCAACAGTTGTACAATCAATGACCGTACCATATAACGGTAATATAATCAATAACAATATCATATGACAATAACATAATCAGAGTGCGCGAAAAGCATACGAACATAACATGCCATCACCTTGACACGTGTACTTGTGTGACACATGGACTTGTACAATGAATGTTATGCATGCTTGTTTCTAATGAGATGACATTTTAGGTCTTTGGTCATATCCATGGAGGTGCATCCATGGTAGCATAAGCTTCCAGATGCTCTTGTTGACCCAATGCCCATGATGCATTATCCAGGACTTGAAATCATATCCATGGAGAGCACACACGGTTTCCCGACACTCCTTGAAATTCATGTACTTATATTCTTAGACTTGAAATTCATGCACTTGTATTTTTGAACTTGAAATTCATGCACTTGTATCTTTGGACTTGAAATTCATACACTTGTATTCTTGTTCTTGCCCTTGCATTTCATGGCCAGAGTCCTTGAACTTGTATTTCAATATCCATGCAGTGTCCATTACATCCTTGTGTACCCATGATGCTTATAACTACCACACATGTGAACTTGTGCTTGAGTGTCGTAGTTGACATTCGAGCTTGGTCAACTTCTTAGATTCCGATCTTCCGCCAAGAAACTCCGTCAGGATATATCTACCTGATTAGAGAATTCCCGACATGGAGGACATCCTCTAAGTGTTGGCCTACCCAAATACCGATCACCATACAACATAGATAGGGCATAATTTATCATGACAATCACCGTTAACATATTATCATAATTATATATTTCCATAACATGAGCAATAATAACCATAACACATTTTCATTCTCTACATCACATTCATTCACAAAAATCCATTTCCTTCAATATTAACATCACTTTTCGTTTCATAATGCTACACAACTACCACAATTTAATACAATCTCCTCATAAGTATACTCCATTTCATACATACAAACCACTTAACACATGTTTTATCAATGTAGAAGAAGTATCTAATTCTACAACATTCATAAAACCACGATAAATTCCCCTTTTCAAGCATATAATCACCCATTTCCCCAATGTCAATCGATGGATGCAACAACTAGCAATTAAATCCAACCATCTCATCTAATTAGTGTTCAATCATTCAAAGTCATCACTAGAGATAGATTAGAGAGGACATATACTTCATTTCATGTTCACGTTCAAGTTCATTAATCCATGCATCATCATGTAAGTTTCTTGGAAAATCCATAGATATTCTTACCTAAGCATGCAAAACAGTAAAATGGAGCTAGATTAGATAGGATATCGACCTTAGGGATCGTTCCCTTCGATCCAAGGTGCTCAAGGAAGGCTTTGGGAGTGATCTCCAAGCTTTTCTTCTCTTCTCCAAGCAATCTCTTTAGAAACCCTAGGGTTTTCTCTTTCCTTAGCCAAATTGGGTAAAAAGCTCTTAGAATCCCTTAAACCTCGGAAATGATGTCCTATTTATAGTCCTAGGGTGTAAAACCCTCAAAATCCACACTTAACACATTTAAAAAAAAAACTGCCTACGATACTTTCATTCGAATGAAATTTTGCCCTTTCAAATGTAAATAGCTGCTGAAATTCATTTTCGAGAGGTTTTTCTGGCTTCGTTCGAACGAATGGGATTTTCGTTCGAACTATAATCCCAGGATTGCTGATTTTTGCCTTTCTTCTAACCTGGCTTCGACCACTTGGGCTTAAATACATTTTAAACATTAAAAATACATTTTTAAGGTTAACGATCCATCAAGGTCATTTATGTATAAGTGTCATGGCCTATAACTTGGTTTTTGACCAAAATACCGTTAATGGGTGTAGGATTTACATGAGTAAAGTTCGTGACTCTACAATAGGCCTCCTGATGACAAAGATAAATTGAAGTGTGAGCATTATGGGAAAGCTAGACATACTGAGGAAACTTGGGATCTCATTGGCCATTCTGCAAGGTTTTCTCATCCCAGATAGCAAATGGGCACCCCTCGCGACAACACTGTAGCTATCATGCCCCCCACCTTGGGTACCTCAATCGCATCGGCTTCTCCTACTAGACCATCTTCTTCCGAGAGCTTCTCTAATGCAGATATTGATCGTCTTCGATGCCTCGAGTCAGATGGAAAGTTCTTCTGCCTCTACTTCATTTGCTCAGTCAGGTACTCACGCATTTGCTAATATCGTTTCTCATTCCCAGTTCAGCCCGACCTGGATCATTGATTCAGGTGTGTCAGATCATATGACTAGTTTATCTATTGTGTTTTCTTCATATAGTTTCTTGTCTAGAAGAGATAAAGTCAAGGTTGCTGACGGATCTCTTTCCTCCATCTCTGGAAAGAGTGATGTCGAACTTATTGATGCCCTATCTATTTCATCTGTACTTCATGTTCCAAATTTATCCACAAATTTATTATCAATTAGCAGTCTGACCAAAAATCTTAACTGTTGTGTGACTTTTTTTCCTACTCATTGTGTTTTTCAGAACTTGGTGATGAGGAAAACGATTGAGAATGATTGTGAAATAGATGACCTCTACCTCCTGGATATGGATGGCTCTACTTCAGCATTAGAAATTAGTAGTAGTCCTAATAGTAATTCTGATGTCCAAATCAGATTGTGGCATAGTCGTTTAGGTCATTTATCTTTTAAGTCCCTAAAGAGGGTCTTTCTAGACCTGTTTAAATTTGTTCCTGGTAATAGTCTATGGTGTGAAGTGTGTGAACTCTCCAAACATTGTAGATCTACTTTCTCTCAAAGTATAAATAAAAGTGTGTCGTCTTTTCAGCTGATTCATTTTGATGTGTGGGGCCTTGCCCCTATTTTGTCTGTGCATGGTTATCAATATTTTATTTCTTTTGTGGATGACTTCTACTGTCATACCTTGGATTTTACTCGATGAAGTCTCATGTTGAAGTCCTGAACCTCATCAAGAAGTTTCACTCAATTTGAAAAGTAGATTAAATTGTTTTGTTCCGATAACGCGAAGGAATACCTCGAGGGTGATTTAAGGCAATATTTGGCAAAACACGGGATGATCCATCAAGCACACGCCCTAATACCCCTCAACAAAATGGGGTGGCCGACCGTAAGAACCGTCATCTTTTGGAAGTAGCTCGAAGCTTACTGACCGGAATGAATATCCTAAAGAAATTTTTTGCCAAAGAAGTGCACATCCTCATTTTTCATTAATTGCATGTCATCTCGGGTCCAATAGTTGAAGTCTCCTTATCAACTACTCTGTCCAGACCAACCTCTGCTTACTATCCCCCTTGTGTCTTTGGTTATATCTGCTTCAGTCATATTTGAGTCCTCATCGAACCAAATTGGATCCAAAATCTTGTGGTATCCTCTTGGGGTATTCCTCTACACAAAAGGGATACAGGTGTTTTGATCTCGTGTCAGATAAGTAGTTTGTTACCATGGACGTCACTTTTTTTTAGTGTTCCAATGTTTCCTCGTTCCTCTACCTCTCTTCAAGGGAGCATAGTAAATTGTTGGAAGAGAGTTTGCCTTCAGTTCCATTTTCAGCGTTGGTCCCTGGTTGTATCCATTATGTTGCTCCTACTAAGATTACTGCTAAGAAGGACCTACTGGTTTATACCAGACGCATAAAGGAGGGGACCACTCTGCTATGGCCATTTCCCAACTCTAACTCCTTTGAACTAGGTAACATTGCTCCATTATCTTCTGTGATACCTATTTTTGTTCCTAATATTGATAATGTCACTGCTCCCATTGCCATACGAAAAGGGAAGCATCAGTGTACGATTCATTCTATCTCTAATTTTATCTCGTATGCATCTCTGTTACCCTCCTATTCGATTTTCTTGTCATATATTTCTTCTGTCTTTACATTTCATCTTTTAGGAGGTTGTCTCTGATCTTAAGTGGCGCGATGCTATGATGGAAGAAATGAGAGCTCTGGTCAAGAATGGTATATGGGAAATGGTTGAGTTACCTAGGGGATTCGTCATTCTTCTCTGATGAATACGCAGGAATGCTAGAATCTATTTGAGTAGACGCATGGTTCGAGTTGTCGGCCAAGTAACAAAAAACGGCGTTTTTTTGAAAAATTCGCGTTTTAATCGCGCATTTTTCAAGCGCCGAATGGTTCTGCGATTAAATCGCGATTTTTAAAAAAAACGCCGTTTTTTCGATTAAATCGCGTTTTTAAACGTTTAAACGGTAAAAACGCGTTTTTAACGCTTAAGGCGCGTTTGGTTCGGCCTTTTTTTTTTTTTTTCTTCCTAACTATAAATACTGAAAGAAAGGGGTTAGGGCACGAAACCCAGACCCCCCCTCTCTCGTCTCGGCTCCCCAGTGACGAAACCCGCGAAACCCCTTCACCGGCTCACCGGCGTTCTTCTCGGCTCACCGGCGTTCGTCTCAGCTCACCGGCGGCGAAAATCCTCCGGTAAGTCTCTTCTCTCTCTCTCTCTCTCTCTCTCTCTCTCCCGACGTTCGTTTCAGAGAGATTTCTCTCTTTCTCTCTCTCTCTTCTCTCTCTCTCTGAATCTCTAAATCTGAAATTTCAGAGAGAGATTTCTCTCTTTTCTCTCTCTCTCTCTCTCTCTCTCCCGAATCTCTGAAATTTCAGTGTGAAATTTCTCTCCTCTCCTCTCTCATTTCGAATTTCTGAAATTTCAGAGAGAAATCTCTCTCTCTCACTTTCTCTCCCTCTCTCCCTCTCTCTGTCTCCGAAATTTCAGAGAGAAATTTCTCTCCCTACGGACCGTAGCTCTGAAAATTCAGAGAGAAATCTCTCTCTCTCTCTCTCTGTATTCCTCTTCATTCTCTGAAATTTCTCCCTCTGAAATTTTGGTTTAATCTCCCTTTTCAAACCCTACCTCACACTTGTTCATTTTTTATTTTTTCAAACTACAGAACTTGGTTCTCTTGGGTGCTGGGAAATCTACAAATTTTCGGAAATCTAATCCAGGTCAGTTTTTTGGAATTTTTTTTTACTGGTTTCTGTTGAGATTATATTTCGAGCATGATCTGGTTCAATTGCTTAGTTAATGTTTTGAAGAATTGCTTTGAGATCCTCTGTGAATCTGAAATAAATTGTCTAAGCAATCATCAATATTACATCAGTTTCGTTTATTATATATTTATTGATATACATTTACTGATGTTTTGAAATTTTTTTTTTTTTATTTCTTTAGGACCAGTAAAGATTTAGTATTTGATCAAAGTTTAAAATGCCAAGAGCTAGGGATCCATTTTGGGAATATGTGACTGAAGAAGGGGGGACAAAGATGAGATGTAATTTTTGTCAGAAAGTATTTGTTGGTACTATTACTCGAATGAAAAACCATTTTGTCAAAATACCACAAAGAGATGTACAACCTTGCACTCTAGTGCCTGATTTAGTTTATGAAATGGCATTAGAGGCTGTACAACAGTTGGAATCACGTAAAAGGGCAAAGACAGATTTTCCACGACAATCTCAGCCTGGTAATACTGGTGCAAGTGGAAGTTCTATGGGTTCTGTCTCTAACATAGCTTGTGGTAGTTTAGGAGGGGGTATTTTCATGTCTGGACAAGTGCAACCAAAAATTCAGCAACTGATGAAAAAGAAAGAGAAAGAGCTTGCATATCTTTTCTTGGTGAAAGCCTTAGTTGCGAATAACCTCCCATTTCACTTGTTGAGGTCCCAACATTTTAAGGATGCCATTACAGTCATTTCAAATCATGGCCCAGGTTATATTCCCCCAAGTAGTGAAACAGCCAGGGTGAAGATATTAGCAAGTTTAAAGGACGAAGCTGATGAATATGTTAAAAAAATCAAACAATCATGGGCTAGTTTAGGGTGCACAATCATGTCTGATTCATGGACTGATGCAAGGAAGCGGCCACACGTGAATTTGTTGGTGGCGTGTCCGAAGGGCACAATATTTTTGAAAAGTGAATGCACAGTGGGAAAGAAGAAGGATGCAACATTTCTTGCAAACTTCATTGCTTCTGGGATTGAAGAAATTGGACCAACAAATGTTGTCCAGTTTATTTCAGACAATGCTTCAAATTATAGTGCAGCAGGGATTATTATTGAAGATAGATATCCAAATATTTTCAAGACGTCCTATGCAGCACATTGTTTGGATTTGATTTTAGAGGAAATTGATGAGCTTCCTCAAGTGAAGCCAATTTTAGAGCAAGCACGAAGTTTGGTGAAGTTTTTCTACAAATTCCAACATGTGTTGGATTTAATGAGATTGCACACGCAGAAAAGAGAATTAAAAAGGCCGGGTGCAACAAGATTTGCAACACAATTTCTGTGTTTGCAGTCTATTCTCAGAGAAGAACAAGCTTTGAGATTTATGATTGCTTCAACCGAATGGAGAGCTCTCCCTCAATCCAAAACAGTGGAAGGAACAGAAATAACAAATATCATACAAGGGAATATATTTTGGGAGAAGGGCAGAATAATAATTCATACAGTTGAGCCTCTAGTTAGAGTTTTAAGAATGGTAGATGGTGATGGGTCTACTATGGGATATATATATGAAGGAATGGATAGAGCAAAAGAAGCAATTAAAAGAGTGTATGAAGGCGATGTTGAGAAATATATGCCTTTTTGGAAAATCATCGATGGAAGATGGAATAAAACATTGCATAGTCCCCTTCATGCAATTGCTGCCTATCTTAATCCCCAGTTGTTTTATAATAAATTGGTGAAGATGGATAGGGAAGTAAAGATGGGTGTTGAGAAGGTGATTGAGAAAATGATTGGTTTGGATGAAGGGAAAAAGTTTAACAGGGAGCTGAGACTCTACCACCAACAGGATGATTCCATCTTTGACAAATGGGCAATTGATTCCCTTCGGGATTCACATCCAAGTAAGTTTATTATATTTATTTATTTTTTTAACTTTGATTATATTTTAAAATTTATAGTCAATAATTTTTAATTGTAAATATTGTAAATTGTAATTAGGAATCTGGTGGGATATGTATGGAAGCAATGTTCCAATCCTTCAAAAGGTGGCAATCAAATTGCATAGCCAACCTTGTAGTGCCTCAGCTTGTGAGCGAAACTGGAGTGCTTTTGAGGCTGCACACACGAAGAAGAGGAATAGATTAGAGCCAAAAAAATTATATGATTTGGTATATGTTCATGTGAATTTGCATTTGATGAATACAAGTGCAATGAAAAAAAAGAAGGATTCGGAACCCATTGATATAGAGAACATTTTGGCATTCCCAGATATACCTGAAGGTGAAGAGAATCATGACCCCGAAGATGATGCTACCTCTTCAAGCGAATCTTCAGAAAATGCGGAGGATGAGCTAGATGATCAGTTTCTTTTGGATGAATAAATAAATCTTCATGGGTGATGAGTGATTTTGTTATTGTAATATGTATATCATAATACTTTTGTTAGTGACTTTGGCGTAATACTTTTGGTAGTAACTTTGGTGAACATTTTGTGATATTTTGATGAAATGTTGATGCTTTAATGGAATCATGGAATTTTTTGTATATTAAAATGATGATGGTATGACTTATTATTGCTTAATGTAATATATATTTTTAAATTTTTTTTCCCCGACTTTACCGAATTTTTCCGAACTTAACCCCCGCCGAATTATTCCCGAACCCCGACTTTGTCACTATGGTTGTCGGTGAGACGGTAGCAGTAGGAATGGTGGGCGGTGGTTGAGGCAGCAATTCGGTTGTAGAAGATAGAAGAAAGTGCGTGGGTTATATGTAATAGACTAAAAGGTCCTGACTGAGAATGAAATTTTTTTTTTTGATAGATGGTATTTTTGGCAAATAAATTGTTGGTTGACACCTTCTTCTGTCTCTTTTATCATACGGTAATAGATAAAGGAACATGTCCTAAACGAGTGTGCCACAGAGTAACCCTCTCCTTATTTGCAACAAAAGATATAGAAAAGACAGAGAATATTTAGGTGCTTCCCTAATGCAAAAGTAGTAGAGTGTAGAGGAAAAAAGGTCCTCCACTCTCATGCCCCATAACTAAAAGTCTTCATAGTTAGGTGTTTGAATATATAGTAGGATGGAAAAAAAAGGTCACACTGAAGTTTAAGGATTTAGTTAAGCTACTAACAGATAAAAGATTAGAAGATAGACTAAGCACATAGAGTTAGGGAGGTTATCCAAAGTAGAAAATTGACTTTCTAACTCTATTATGGGAGATAATATGCAATTATGGACCATTACTATTTACATGTTAAAGCTTCAGTCATGCATCACCAACTTTTTGCGAGTTCCAATACATGAGATCAAGTATCCCTAATGTGATACTCTGTCTATCATGTTGACACATTTAATGCTTTTTCGATGACATCATTGTGGAACTTTTCTAGGGCTGTTATGTCATGTTAGGAACTATCTGAATGTCCCAGAAAGTCTACATTACTACAAACAAATGAGTAAACATGTTCTATGAACATTTATAAATGAAAAATGACGTGAAATTTTGATATCTAAGTTAGATGTTTAATCTTTCCTTGATATGAAAAGGTAAGAGTATTATTAAATGTTTTTTTAATGTAAATTCTCTTTGAGGAGATACTATTTTATCAGTCCTTCCTTTTTTCTATTTTTGGTTGGTTACCAAAGTTAATACATTGATAAAGGAACCAAAAGTCAATACAGTAAATCTCCTGAAAGGAAACAAAAGGGAAGAGATACAAAAAAATAATAATAATAAAGAAATAAATTACTGCCTTGTTAAATGTTCAGTGGCATTTTATTCAATATGGTATTGTATGCATTTATACTAGAAACTAAGCTGTAATTCAGTTCTCTGAATTTGGTCCAATTGATTCCAATCTCTGAGTTCTTTTTCTCTAGTTATCTTTACATCTATTGTGCTTGCCTTTGTTTTTAATTTTTGATGCCTCTCAATTTAGGCCCGACATAACAAAGCAATATCAAGGGACACTTGGTCTCAACTCTTGGAGTTTGCGAGGGTAAGCTATAATGGTGCCAATCTCATTCATACTTATCACATGAATATGATACCTACTTTTCATGTCTGTTTGTCTCACCAGATGCAGGTAGCACATATGCATTTACATGTGTGTTACTCATTCTTATAATTGTCTCATTGTTTGCATACACAATTAGAAACAACTGTTCTACATAGAAAAAACACTAAGTTGCCAACAGTACCAAATAAATATCTGAAAATATAGATTTTTAACATGATAAATACTAGGATTAGTTATTGTTTTTTGGCTATTACTTTCTCCATTCTCATAATGTTTTTACTAATGGCCACAATTTTCACAAACCGTGTCTGAAAATTGCGACCAGGCCACAGCAGTTTCCTTGTTTTTTGGTCATAATTTTCACAAACCGTGTTTTTTTGAACAATTTGTTTCCTATATACTCTCTCTCCCTTTCATAGTCACCAAATTGGAGTTCCCAAATCATTTAGCTAAGGAAAAAGTTAGTAAACGCAGAAAATTTTGGAAAAAAGATGGAATAATGTTTAAATAAAAATATGATTAAGAATGATTAAACATTAAAAATAAATATATTGTATATTAGAATTTTATTCCAAGCAAGGTTCTGAATGTCGATATCGCATGGTATGTCGCACCGGTGGAAAAAGATATATCGGGGATAACTCTGTGACTCACCAGTCATATGATTTGTGGCTCCGGAATCAATTACCGAGCTATGTGAAGAAGATCATGTAGTGGCAGCATAGGTAGAGGGAGCATGGATACTTAAGGCAGCAAGTGAAGATGAAGCAGCAAAAGTATCAGTCACTTTGCAGACGGAACTCAGTACGGATCATCTCAGCAACTTGAGCTCTCAAGGACTCCAAAGGATCACTCGCAGCAATTGAGGCAGTAGGCGAATAATCAATCGTATGAGTCATAGTAAAATGATTCGCAAGTCGAGACTGGTAACCCTCAGGATAGCCATGCAGACGATAACAATGATCACGATCATGTCCTGCTATACCACAGTGAGCACAAGGAGCAGTAAATCTGTCACGACCACGTCTACCATGACCTCGATGACCCCTATCAGTCTCTCTACCACGTCCTGGACAAGGACGAAAATCAATAGCAAATGCGGTACAATCTGGAAGGAGAATAGGAGGGGAGCACAAAGACATAACAGCCCGTCGGCGTTCCTCACTAAACACAGTAGAGTTCACCGATTGAAGAGAAGGCAGAGGAGTCGTGGCAAGGATCTAAGTGTGCAACTGCTCAAATTCGGCCCGAATGCCACCCAAGAAATCATAAATGCAATGTCGCTCAAGTCGCTTCGTTGTAATCTTTGCTAAAGTTGCGAACAATTCAGAAAGAGCCTCATAATGACTCAATTCTTCCCAACGATGCTGAAAGTGAGCAATCTCTTGAGTAAGTTGATAAATCCAAGGGAAAAAATTAAATCACACCTCCACGTAATCAAAACTTCATCAAAAACTTACCCAAAGGTATTAAGATTACCAAAAACAACCATCCAAGATGTTGTAATAAGCAAAACATAAAACTCCCTTTAACAGGAAAAATCGGTAAAAATATGCTCGGAAAAATCATCATAGAACCTTTAAATCTCAACAACCAAATGGAGTAAACTCAGTGTTGAAACGTTCCTTACAAAAAACCGGTCCATCCATGATCAACAAACACCATTAAAATTGTTTCATTTGAGCGAAAACATATCTGAACTGAAACAATTATTTTGCTGGAATTTTTTTGTATTTTTCTTCAAATCATTGTAACTTCTTCAAAAATGAACCAAATAACAAGATATATGATTCAAAATCCTCCAAAATCAAACTCTCTAAGAAATTACCTTCGGAGAGACCGAAAATAAAGATCTAGGTCATATGGCCTAGTCAGCCGTATGACTAGGACGCCACAAGGGAGCTCCTCTTCTTGTGGTGGTTGCTTCTTCTTTAATGGAGCTCTTTCTTTCTTCTATTAAGATCTGATACCATGTTGGAGAAAGGGTTTGGAGGATTTAGGGTTTAAAAGAAAAGAGAGAAGAGAGATTAGGGTAAATTGCTTAATAAGGGAAAGAAAGCTCTACTAGCATCTTATATTAAGAGAATATTACATATATACCCTTTTACAAATATACCATCGATATTACATATATCAACAGTTCATAGGCTTTAAAATAACGACTAAACAAATATTATGATCAGAAATCATCTCCTTAAGATGAACTTTGGACTTGAAGCTACCCACCTCTAATATTCCAAAGAAGAGTATTAAACATCATAAACATTGGAATCAATATGGATCGTGCCTTCAATCTAGTAACCCTTGCTGTCAACTCCATTTTTTGATTAGCTGCTTTGTTATGATCGTTTTCTGAATCAATGTCCGCAGAAGCTTCAAAACCTTTGAATGAAAAATACGATTAGAAAAATTCCTCGCTTCCAAGATGAAGTGAGAATGGTCTGAAGGAGCCTCAAACTCTCAGCATTAGTGGAAATGATCTGTAGCAAATTTTGCAACAATCCAATTGTAATTTGGTCTAATGGTCACAGGCTTATCAGATTTAGGAGAGCCTTCTTCCCACATAAAATATGGAGATTCTTGCTTATCTGAGATATCCACATTAAACTCATCTTTGGAAAGATCTTCATTAGATTCATCAACAATAGGAATCCGCTCATCCAGCTCATCAACACGAATAGGAGCTAAGGATGTTTCCAAATCATTCTTATTAAATCAATAATGATTTCAAAAGACCCATCATTAACATCAGAAGTGCCTGCAATAACAAGGTATGACTGGGTTAGAGATATTCTTAGCCTCAATAGAGGCAATACGTGGTTGAACATCTTCCCGAGATTGATCAACATCGTCTTCTGGCAAAGGCTTAGAAGATATTTGATCACTAGAATTATCTTGTTGAAAATTCTTAGTGACCCAATTTTTAGTGCTCACAGGTTGAGGAAGATCCTCTTTCTCCGACCGATTCTTCTGATTGTTCTTCCGGTTGGGAACTACTTTGTCCTTCGAGTTCTGCAATCTTTACCAGACTGAGAAAGATGAATTTCTTGAGTTCTTGGCCAAACAAGTTAGTCGTAGCCGACTTCTTTTTGAGATTCTTACAGTCCATAAGATCATGATCGTGCTTCATACAGTGGGACCAATAGACCAGCTCCTTTTCATATTGAAATTTTGATCCACCTTCCATCACTTTCCATGCCTAACCAGAATCAATTCCATGAATTTCCTTCAACAAATCGACCTCTACACATATCCGGGCAACACTGAGTCTTGAGAGGGCTCTGGTAGGTCCATCTATCCTCAAGACCCTGCCAATAATATTACAAATCAATTGAAGCGAAGCTTGGTTGAAGAGATGTGCTGGTAAATTCAGAATTGAAACCTAGAAAGGAATTAAAGATGGCTCCACACCTGAACAAAACTGAGGGGTCCAACGAATGAACCTAATAAGAAGTCCATTATCATAATAAAAGTCCTTCAGCCATACCAGGAGGAAACCTCTTCAGAACAAAACCGAATCAATAGATGTCTGGATTCAAGAATTCCAATTGAAACACCAGGTTTAACATGAAATGATGAACGGAAAAAATCTTTTAGTGCTTGAATTGGGGCTGTCTTCCAGATGACCATTTAGCAATTAAGGCCAGGCGCAGAGGGGAAGCCATGATTGGTGCATGTGGAAGGAAAGAAATGGTAGAATCTTCGATGACAAAAAAGAATCCTTGCATTCTGTTTATAATCCTTGGCTCCATCTTTGCCCCCCCTTCTTAGGCTCCATTTGGTTTGCAAAAAAAAATTCAAGAAAGAAAATGTGAAAAGAACAGAACAGAAAAGAAAAGAAGGAAATATTCTTTTTCTCATGTGTTTGGTTAGCTAGAGAATCTTGTGAGAAAGGGGCCTTTTATTTTCTCATTTATTTGGTTGGCAAGAATTAGCGTGAAAGGAAAAGAACACTTAGTCTATCTACTAAATTTCCCTTCTTAATGTTACATATTCACATTAAGTGGGTAAATTTTGAATATGAAGTTAAAAAGGCTTGTTTCTTCCATTTTCTTGCAGATATACATTCAATAGAAGGATTTTCAAAAAGGTCAAATTCAAGAAATGAAGACTCTGAAAAAAAAGCCCCCTTTTTCTTGTAGAATTTACTTTCCTTGCCCATTTTCTCACAATCCAAACACATTAAGGACTTCAAGATAAAGGGCTTGTGCATTTTGGTCCTAACTGGATACTCTTCCAATCCTGTAGGGTGGCTTAGTTTTTTGCTTTCTGTTTGTGGGCCTCTTTGATCTTTTGGCCTTTTTTGTCTTCTGCTTTTGTATTCTTGGCTATCTGTTTTTTTCTTAGTACAATCATCTGTACTTAAAAAAGTATGATTGGCTCTGATGCCTTTTCGGTTGAGTAGTTCGTTGAGTTCCTTCATATACACGACTTTATCCAATATTTCAGTACTGAATGGACATCTTGTATGGACAAAAAATTAGGAGCATTAATGATTTAGCTTAATAGGCTCCTTAGGGAGGCGCTCATAGTCATATTATGTACATGAGGAATGAAAAATTCTCTGAATTTGTGGGCTGCACTTATTTACTAATCAATTGATGCTGATCACAGTGAGTACTGATATTTGCTATGCCTTCATGCAGACGGTTGACCCTGCATTGTCAAACTACGATGCTGAGGGTGCTTGGCCATACCTGATTGATGAATTCGTTGAATACTTGTTTGACAATGGCATCGTCCAAAGCAGCAGTTGAAAGAGGGAACCAAAGACGTGTCACGTTGTATACTAATGTTGGAGCGTTTGTCTTCAAATTTTCTAGTGTGATTCTGGTTCTGCCACCACAATTTGAATTCTCCCACTATATTGCTGCTTTGCTGAAACTATTCTGGACATCACCCAAAAAAAAGATTACTAATTATAAAACCTATTTCTCCTTAGATGCAGTTGATGCAGTTCAAGTAAGTCAATGTGATTGGTGATAGTATCTAGTTTCTCCTATATTTGAATAAAACCATGTGAGCTCTCAATGTGACTCTCTGTTGGTTCACATTTTATTATATATTAATGTAGATTTTATAAGAGTGGGGGAGGATCTGGGTGTTGAGTAAATTTTCAGAGTAATGGACTATGTATTTCTTGGAAATGTTCTTCATATGTTTGTACCAAGGCAAATACTATTTTGAGTGCTATTTCTTTATGGTAATTATGCAACTGCAAGTTCTGGATAGCCTACCATTTGTAAACCACCGTGTAGTGATGCCATATTAGGGTGAACATTGTGCCTTGAATTAGGGTTATGTTATGCCTGACGTTACGCAAATGGTCGACGGACCTGCTTGTTTCTGCAGTTTCTGTTGTTTTACTTGTACTAGGCATATCCAGAACAGTTTTTTTTTTTCTCATCAAATATTTTCAAGGAATTATAATAACATAAGTTTGAGACCTCGCCTTAAAAAATTTATGGCTTTCAAATAGCAAGAAGCCTGCTATTTTATCTCCTATTTATAAAATGTTAGGTTTTAATGCAAGCCCATCTATACAAAACAGGTTTGGATGCTGCATTTTGAGGTTTTTGAATGGGTTTACCACTTCTGTAAGTGCAAAATGCAGCAAAGTGCAGCAAAGTTGAGGCGATTTGGTCGCGCAGACTGTTTTAAGGGCAAGATGCTGAAGATGAACAGAATTCAAAGGGATTTCCTATGGAGGAGAAAGGTTTAAATCTGGTTGCATGGGACAGACCAGTATGGCAACTATGACAAAATTACGATGGAAATTTGTAATTGGGAGAGAGATCTTTGGCAAGTAAAGGAAGGATTGCTTAACCCTAGGAGTGAGTGAGATGTTAAAAAGGGGGGCATGGACCAATGAAGACGCAGCATTCCACTACATAGTGGATTGTTACTTTTTTTTTGGTTGAATAGTGGATTGTTACTCACTCTTCTTTTTTTTAATGCTTCGGGAAATATGGTTAGAGGGCATTAACCAAATTAATTCACCTGATCACAACGTTTGGATTTTTTTTGTTATTTGTTTATTCTTTGGCCTCTCATTTGAGTTCATTGTTGTATAGGTACAAAAACCTACATCTTACACCATTTAATCAGTAGACGTTATTCTATAATTTTTCCTTAGGAGTGCGTTCGTTTGGTGAGAAAGTGGGTGAAAGAAAGGAAAAGAAAAGAAACTTAAATTTTCTCGCACAATAACCATCAAAAGATGGATGACGATTTTGGAGAAAGTTTGACATTGTTGAGAAAATGCAAGAAAATGAAAGTGTGTTTCTTGCAAACCAAACCCAAGAAAAGTGCAACAAAACACATTTTTCCTTTCCCTTACTTTCTCGCCAAACGAACACATCCAGACCCTAGGTTTCCCATATTTCTAACACATTCATTTGAATGATGGTGAAGGATCATCCAATCATGAACCTAGAAATCTCTAACTTGTACCCTAGTAGATCTAAATTACCATAGAACAAATTTATCAAGACTCATTCACTAAATCAATATGTTTGTATATGCTAGATATGATCCATGTAAGAGGTGATTAGTCTATACGATGGCCCAAAGTCCATATGCAATTGTAGGTGTTAGCTAGTTTAGTTGGTTAAGACTCTTGGAGTCGTACTAGAGACCTGGGATTCAATCCCACCTATATCAGGGTTGGGGGCTTATGGGAGGGGGAGGGTTACCCTCATTGTGTAGCCCATAGGTCCATGTGGCCTCCAACGAACCAAAAAAAAATCCATATGCAATTGGACAAGTAAATAGTCAAGGCCACAAAACCCCATCATCCATTAGATTTCTTGTCCATGTTACTTCCTTTTAAAATGAAAGACAAAATAAAGAATTGTTTACACGTGTGTGTGAAATGAGAGAGATCTTTTTGGGTTTTCTTTTCGTGGGAATTGGAGGTGAGAATTCATGATCCATGAGAATTGTCAATTTTTATGTTATTCTTTTGCTTCTCATTTCTCGGGCTTGTAATTCCAGCGAGACTTTGAAAGCACAACGACGGAATTCAAGTCTCACAAAAAATAGGACTTAAGTCTCATGATGGTAGGAATTTTTGAAGTGAAATGAACAAAAGTATTACCAAATGACGAGACTTGCAAAACTCGGCACTAAAAGTCTCAAGACTCCAAATTGTTGAGCTCTATAAGTCACAGCAAAAGATGAATGGACCAGTAAATTTTGTCTTAATCTCTATAGGGAAGGGGCAGAGACCATTGTCATTGTCATTATAATAGTAGAGAAGACAAGTGTAAGAGTGATTTTATCAATAGTTACAAAATTCAATTATCATTTTTAATGGCAATATTCTCATTATAATAGTAGAGATGTCTCTGCGACTCATATGTTCATATGCACATATTGGCTATATCCTATTCCTAAAACAGATAGAAGAAGTAGAAGAGGAGCTGTTGTTGTTCACCTCTTCTATTTAATTGTAGCAGCCTCAACAAGTAAAGCAGATCCACCATTAAGCTCCCTTTGCAATTTTAGCAACAGTTCTACAAGAGGAATCTGTGTACCAATAATACCAATTGCATATTTAGATGAGTCGGTCTATAGGTACTCCCAAATAAACTCCCTTATCCTAACCGTTTATAACCAACTAGGGTCAGGATTTGAGTTGGCTTATGTTGTCTTTTCTAATGCCACATCAGCTCTAATCCTAACCGTTTAATAATTGAGATAAACGGTTAGGATTTGGGAGTATATTTCAGAGTACACATTGGGAGTATCCCTAGACTAATTCTATTTAGATTCATCCATCACAATTAATCTTAACAAATCTCGGTGGATTATAGGCTGATTTTGCCGTAAAGGCACCAAATCAGTTGAAATGTCCAAACTCTGATACAAAGTATAGGGATTACTAACTTTGGTTGAATGAAAATAATTCGCGGAACAGCCTCAGCTGAAATAAAATAATCTTTTTTTTATCTTAGCACTTCTTGAGAAGATCAATTCAATCATGTAACTTCAATGTAAAGACTGATAAAACCCAGAAATATGTTACTCCAATGCCATAAATAAAAAATATAAAAATAAAAGAAAATTCCTCCTTACTTTAACCAATTCAATCCAGTTGGCCCAAATCAATACCAATCTAATATACAAGATCATTTACAAACCCAAATCAATCCCAATCCTAACATACAAGATCATTTACAAAATTAAGAAAACCCACATCTAATCTCTTATAACTCTTGATGACTTGAGGAAGAAGAGATGACGGCTGTCTACACTAGAATGTTCTTATCCAGAATCCTAAAATAGCTTAGGATGATATATAAACATGACTACTACTATTCCATCCAAAATGCCACATCATGAAACTGTGTATTTAACATTGGACTCTTCCTGCAACAAATTTGAAAGCTCATTGTGAGAGATCCGTACAAGTGAAATTGTCACATCCTAAGTAACTATGTCAGAACCAAATCTTCCAAACTTCCCTGAACGCCGTAACCACCATTATTAGTTGGTGATCTAAAATCCATCCGTCCCTACAGTTATGAAACCCCAGTTTGAGAAATGTCATCATTTGAACCAAGTCATATATCAAATTGAATTTCTCTTTAAATATGTTCTGATCATCATTAGGATACTATACCAGCCCTTGCATGCTTTGTTGAGTGCCATAATAATCACCATGGTCTGGTGCTGTTGAGTTTAGTGGTCCCTACAAGTATGAAACACCAATCGAGAAGTATAATCATTAATTTGTATTGTAAAATATAGTTACATGAGCATAACCAAATTTCTTCGCAAATGCATTACCAGCCCCTGCATGCCCTGTTGATTACCAAAATAACCATCACGGGTTGATCCCATTAAGTTTAATTGTACCTGCAACGAGTATAAAACACCAATTTAAGGATTATAATCATTTAATAGTGTCAGATTCACGACCATATTCCTTTACTACTACATTATGGTCAGAATTATAGTATGTCATACCACTCCTTGCACACCCTGCCGAGTGCCATAATAGCCATCAAGGGTTAGTGCTCTTGAGCTTATTTGTTCCTACAAGTATGAAACTCCAATTTAAAAATATATATATATATATGATTATCTAAATTTCAGTGTAGTTAGATACACGACCAAATTTCAATTCAATACATTATAATCATAGTTACAGTATATCATACCATCCCATGCATGCTCTGTTGAGTGACAAAAGAACCGTCGAGGATCCGAACTCTTGACGTCAAGTGTCCCTACAATGAGAATGCAACCCACTTTAAGAGATATTGTTATTTTAATCATACAATAATTCTTATATAAAGAAATAATAATAATAATTCAATATACACCGATATAAAATATTGGGAGTAGGTCATAACGAGATTAGAGATAGGACAAACCATTTGCTGCGAGCTGTCTTGCGTCCTGAGAGTAATTGCCTCTGGTTCAGAGTGTACCTGTAATGTAAAAAAGATGCATTCTTTAATGAATTATTCATTTCAGATTGTAACTCTTAACATTATTAGCATATAAGCAAATCAGTCACCAGATCTCCACTGACCTTTCTTCTTTTGATTGTATTCTTTTTCTTACTTGCCTTGGTCGTACTTTTACCTTGACTCTCTTCTTCCATATCGTGATGGCCATGAGTTGCTGATGTGTTGGGCTCGGCAACACTCTTAATAGAGTTATTTGCAGTCACACACTGTTGCAAAGCTTCTTCTAGTGATCGGAGTGCAATATTATAACTAACTTCAGATAAAGATCCTTCTTCACCCAACTTCATGGCTTCTTCACATAGATCATTGTAACGCTGCACCCTCGATTGCACCTGCTCTGATCCTCGCCTCATGTTATGCCTACTCTTTGCATCCCTTGTCCACCGTTTCAATATATAATGAGATGGGATGTTGGACACACCGGACATTTGGAGAACAATCATTGCATGTCTACAAAGGAAACCTTTGTATTCAAATGAACGACACAAACACAAAACTTCTAGCTTTGTTTCATTCCATGCCACTAGAAAATCCTGATGGTCTTCAAAGTCTTGGACTCTATATGTTATGGTTGTGTCATCATTTCTTTCCAACTTAGGATGACAAGCAATTACTCCCAGAATCTCAACTTGGAATTTCTTGAATATTGCGTGCGTGTACACTGTTGACAATTGCTTTTCGAAAGATGATAGAGATTTTAATGCAGGTTGTTCGTGCCATGTACCAAAATCTGCTTTGGCTTCCTCTTCATACCTGTCATGTAGAATTGTTTCATACTGTTCTATAAACTCTTTCAATGTAATTTTCTCATGCACATATTTGTCAAAGAAAGAAATTAAACTTTCAGATCGTTCAGTTGAAGACATTCCAGCAAGAAAAGTATCATTCATGTAAGTGGGAACCCATTTTTTCCGATCTTTATACAATGACTGAATCCATTCATCGTCCTTAAGTTCGAATCTTTCAACTATTTTCCACCATCTCTTTTCGAACTGTTCAACTTTCCATGACCTATAAATGCATTTGTTAAATTTTGACATAAAACTTTCATGTCGTTTAGTTATATGACCAAGATTTTCAGGGATCTTACCCAATATATGCCACAAAGAATAACAATGACGTACATCTGGAAAGACCTCTGCAATAGTTTCTTCCATGGTTTTGTCTTGGTCAGTAATTATCACTTTTGGAGCTCGTCCACCCATTGCCCTGAGCCATGTCTTCATCAACCAAACAAAAGTTGATTTAGTCTCGTCTGCAATCAGTGTGCATCCAAGCAATACGAACTGAAAGTGATGGTTTACTCCAATAAAAGGAACAAATGGCATTTTACATTTGTTTCTAATATATGTAGTATCAAAACAAACTACATCGCCAAAATTCATATAATCATGCCTACTTTTGGCATCAACCCAGAACACATTTCTCAAACATTGCTCTTCATTCAAATCTATTGCATAGAAGAAGTTGGAATTTTCATTCTGCATACGCATAAAATACTTCAGCATAACTTGTGCATCTCCGGAGTCTAGAACAAAATTCCGGGCATTATCAAACTGATTTCTGATGTTCTTTAGCCAACCAACATTTTGACATGCAGCAGATTGTCTAGATGTTGCAACATCCATTTTTCTTGTTTGCGCATTAGCATCAGTGTCATTCTTGCCAACGAGATCTTTATCTCCATCACTTCGAAAATAATATGCTAGAGCTGGTAAAAACTCATGATTATGCTCCTTTATAAAACTATGTATAACCCATTTTCCATCTTCCCTTCTCTTCACGTTCATCCCCGCCTTGCAGCCTATCTTTACACATGGTCGTCGATTTGCGGCTCTACCGGAACCTCGACTGCTTCCATATCTCGAACATGCAAAATTTGCATCAACCAATATTCCTAATTTCTTTGAACGACGGCTGTTTCTTTTTGTGGCGCTAAATCCCATACACTTAGCATACTCTTGATAGAATGTATATGCTTCCTCATTTGATTCAAATTCCATACCAGGATATGGCTTGAAATTCGTATCCCCTTCAATCTCTACACTATCAAGCGAAGGAGGGTGCGCATTCCCTCCATCTCCACAATCCACCAATTTTCCACTCTGTCCATCTCCAGCATGCACTTCATTTCTGTCATCTACCATATTTCCACTTACTCCATCTCCATCATGCACTTCCATATTTCCACTCACTAGATCTCCATCATGCACTTCATTTCCACCATCCATCAGATTTCCATTCAGTCCATCTCCAACATTCACTTTGTCTCCACCATTAATCATCTTTTCACTCATTTCATCTCCAACATTCACTTTGTCTCCAATATTAATCATCTTTTCACTCATTTCATCTCCAAGAGGCATTTTGTATCCATCATCCACCACATTTCCACACACTCCATCTCCAACATGCACTTTGCCTTGACCATCCAACATGCCCACTCCATCTCCACCATGCACTTTGCCCCCACCATTCAAAATATTCTGATTCAGTTCATCCATAGTATGTACTTCATTTCCACCATCCACCATATTCCATCTAACTCCATCTCCACCATCGGCCATATTTCCACTCACTCCATCTCCAGAAAGCATACTGTCTCCACCATCCACCATATTTTCACTCACTCCATCAATTTGTTTCCACCATCCATCATATTGGCACGCATTCCATCGCTACCATGCACCTTGTTGCCACCATCAATTATATTTCCATTCACTTCATCTCCAACTTGCACTTTGCTCCACCATTCACCATATTTCCAATCACATTTGGTTCATCGTCCTTATCATGTTCACCAGAACATAGCTTAAAATTTATATCCATGCATAGAATCTAATATTTTTTATCAGCAAAACATTTATAAAGGTGCCTGAAAATTGAAAAAAATGTATAAACATTAAAATCAATTCAAGATACAACCGACAATTATGTAAGAAAAATTCAGCTATCTAATCTATCCCAAAGTAAATATTAATCAATCAAAAAACCATCTGCAACATTCAAATCTATATTAACCTTAGTACGAATTCCACTCAACCTCTTAACATAATTACAACATTTTCAAGCTTTGTTTCGGTGTATACCTATTTGGACACACCCAGTTAAGATTATCAAATATGGAGTTTGTTGCAAGTTAAATTTTTTGGCTAGTGGAATAGTTCATCCTACCCCAAATGGTAATAAGCAAAACATACGTGAAATGATTAACAAAAATATAATAACGTTGATGACATACAAAAGAATAAATATTGCAACTATAAACATACATGCAATCAAATTTCAAAACACTAGAGATAACACGTAGAATGTATACCACATAGATGCATCCCTACATGTAGACAAACAGTACATAAAAGGGTACAAAGAAAGAAGAAATAAATAGGAGGATATGATTTATGGATTGAGGCTTTAGTACCTGATTCTATAGGGGAAGTTGATGTTGATTATTTGGTCTTCCATAGCTCAACTCCATGACTAAAAAGCACCGGTTCCTTTTATATTCTACATCTTTCATCAAAGTGGTGGACATGAATAAGAAACTCATTTCATGGAAAATGTAAGCCTTCGGTCCTCCGAATTCTATCTCACAGGTTTTTTCCTATGACACTTTGTCCATGGCCATTAGTAGCTCATCTTTTCAATACAGCTACATCAAAAAAATTAAGTATATGTATCAACATCATCATTATCAATGCCTTATCCCAAATATTTGGGGTCGGTAACCCGAATCCTGTTTCACTCCTTCTACAAGCCTAGCACGATGTTTCTCATGGTGCTAATGAACAACTATGTTCACACTACATCACAAACATTACAAATTGTAGCTATCTGACAAGTTGAAAAAAGTGGTCAAAGTGTAACTAGTGAAAACTAAGGTGTTTATCCTGGGCGGGTCTATTCACGATAGCATCCTCCGTTGTGAGCTGGTTCCTGGATTTTCCTTAAAGGCGTACCTTTTTCTTTTGATCAGTGGATAAGATATATTATATAAATAATTAAATATTGAGGCTAAAATACAGAAAAGAGTTCACACAGGAGTGAACTATGAAACAAGAAAAAAGAAAACGAAACTACCACATCAAACAATACCCTCCCCCAAACTTGGCTGAACACCCATATCCTCGCAGTCCTTCTTAATAGTGACCTTGATTAATTTTTTTTTTATCGGTAATCAAAATGATATGTATAGACAAAAAGGCAGGTACAAGAAAGAAAAGAGAAGCGTTTACATTAACGTAAACTAAAAAAAAGCATGGAAGCATGTGATATCCAGAAACATGATATGCATCAGCCCAACACAGAGTCCAAATTCACTCCACCATTCCGGGTGGAGATCCAATCCATAAGAAGTAGACGGATACGAGCCTGAATATGAGAAATAGTGACCCTGATTAATTAATTATATCTTTGGGGATATTTCAGTTTATTGCTTGTAGGCATTTGACTTTGGCAATAGTAGTTAAACTAAGTCAAGGTTAGAATAACTTAAATTGTGGATAACTCAAATTTGGTTTTAAATGGGGCTTGAGACCAAACACCTTTTAGTAATGGCATTTGTGTAAATACCAAATATAGGCTTAGTATAAAAACAAAAACCTAAAAGCTAAACAAAAGAGAGAATGTGCAAGGAGAGGAAGGTGGTGTGTTTTGGGTAGTCTTATCAGTGTTGGAGGCTCGAGATTCGCATGGAGTAAAGTTTAATCCATCCAATGCGGGCGTTTTCTTGGGATTCATTTCAAAAAACTAGAAAAAGAGGCAAGTGAATACTCTATTATAGTATTTAATTCATTCATTGTGTTTATTTAAGTTATTCATGTGTTAGAATAATATTTTGGATGGATCTAGATCGAAACCTAGGTATTCTTACTCGAGTGAGGAGCTTATTGTTTCACGCACAGTAAATTCATTTACTCTTGGGCTGGTAGTTGGCTCGAGCAAATCGGTACTCGCTCAAGTGAGGCAGGTTGGATCGAGCGAGTTGGTATTCACTCGAGCGAGAAGGGTTGGCTGGAGCAAGAATTTTATAGCTCGAGCCAAAATCGCAGAATTTCAGCAGAGGGCATGTTTTTCAATTATGATATGAATGCCACATGTATGATGTTAACACTTTGAATGTATGTCATATTGCTCATTAAATACATAGATATAATGATGAATTAACATTGTAATAACAATTAATACACCTAAACATGTAGAGTCCGTTAATAGGGTGCGATGTGTTCGAACTCCAAGAATGGGTCCTTGGGAGAGTTGTGTACGACTCAAATTGATTTCTGGGTGACATTGTGTACAACCCCAGGATTGGTGAAATGGGTGAAGTGTACAAACCCAATTCCCAATTGGTGTGAGATTGCAAGGCATGGTTAATTAGCTGAAGTTGTGTAAAAACCCAAGTTTTTTATTTGGGCATGTTGTGTGCTGCCCTCAATGATTGTCAATAGGGTAGAGTTGTGTTTGACCCCTAATGACAGGTAAAATGAGTAAAGAATTATAGAATCGAAAATGTATAATTCTGATAATTGACTGAATTGCATGTGTAGACAATGTGATACTGATATGATTATACTCTTAATTGTTACCCATACCATAGATGTTAGTGTATGTCTATGGATGTGTTCTCTTGTTGAGCTTTGTGCTCACTCTTGTTTAATCTAATCTTTTTCAGGAGGTGCCTAAGAAAGAGACCTTTCCCACTTAGAGCTAGCGGGACATTAGTCGTCATTAATTCTTTTTACTTTATAGAAAGTGTAGTGAAGTACTATTGTGTTAAACACTTAGATTGTTTATTTTGAGTAGCACTACTTTATTTAGAATTTTAGTTGATGCTTGACATTCATATCTGTTAATAGATCATTTAAATTTTGTGATTTTCCTCATACTTTGGGATGTGTTCCTGGTTCACACATAGGAATCTATGCAATAATGAGATATATTGTGTCGATTATGGGGGCGTTACAGAGCACCAAGACAATAACTACCCAAAGTCTCTTTTTGTAAGCAATATTATTAAACACCATTTTGTTTCTCTCCTCACAAAGACCAGCAAATACCCCTGGCAGCATCTTCCAAATCACACTCTTGGGAGTGTCCCAATCACCATTGCCCCAACTAAATAAGAATTCCTTAAATGTTAGAAGGAAGACCAAAAGAATCCGCAACAAGGACAGAAATTGGTCTAACACCCATCTAGCCAGGGGACAATGGAACAAGTGCTCCATATGATTCTTCGTCTAACAGGCACATATAGCATATGTTTGTCATTTTCCAACCTTTGCTCTTTAAATGGTCAATGGCGAGGATCTTTTTCAAAACAATTGTCCATGGGAAGAACAAAATTTTAGATGGAATGCCCCTCCATACACCAGAATGAGGAAAGGGAATCAGGCTATCGTCACAAAATGACTGGAAGAAAGATTTTACACTGAATCTATGCTTACTTTCTCTCGTCTATAATCTCTGATCTCTGATAAGGGGATTAAGAAAATTTGAATTCATATGACTAATCAATCTCAACCAATCCTCCACCTCCTTTATCAATGAGAATCCTACGCATCCTTAGGTTTCACACCACCCGATTTAAAACAATTTTGAAGCATGAAACAACTTTACACTTTCCATCCAAGGTAATTGTATGGAGATTACCAAAATCACTCTTGATGGGTTTTGCGCACACCAAATATCATCACTAAATGTTATCTCATTACCCCTATCCAGCTTAAAAGATATATATTTATTAAGTCCGGAATGGCCTTACACATCCCAACCTCGTAGGATCCACTAGCCTGCGGAATTCCCCATTCATATTTAGATGCAATTGTCTTCCTCATGGTTGTCAAGATGACCTAAGGCGACAGATCACAGGACGCCTGAGACGATCGCCTGATGAATTGATTGCAGCAGAAATCTCCCCCAATATGAGACCTCTATATGCTGCATTTTCTTGAATAAGGTGCCCTACAATTCATATAAATTACAAAATCTTCATTGTCAAGATGCACTTTGATAGAAACATCCTTGAAAACAGTTCTACAAATAATAAAGGAGGTTTCAAGTCTTGGGAATAAAAAAATAACAAAAAAAATCTACAATAACTATCGAAAAGGTGGAGAGAGAAGGACTTGGGGATAAAAAAAAAAAAAAAACAACAACACTCTACAGTGACGCCAAGCAGGAGGGAGAGGTAGAAAGAGGGGAGAATACGAGACTAAACAAAATAATAGAAAAAAGACTGACAGTCAACTGTGACTGTTGAGCAGGAGAGAAAGAGAGGAGATGAAAAGATAGGAAGAGGTCATACCTCTACTTCTTCATGGTTTAAAAATATTGGTATCGGGTGCCATATTGGTAAGTCCAAAACAATAAGCTAAAAAGAAACTAAATAAAAGCCTCCAACTATATTTATAATCATACATATGAGAGTTAAGAAATAAACATGTATGAAAATACAAACCATAGTCACTTAGCCAAGTAAAGAAAATACAATCTAGAAATTAAATCCTTAGTTCCTTACATTCAATGTGTTAAATAAAAATGTATTGAATTACAACCAAATATTATAAGCTTGAATGTAAGTCTTTTTATGTTGAACTGTTACATTGTTAGTTGACTTTTTGACTCTATAGATGAAAATATTTTTGAAGACTAAAAAAAGAGACTTTTTTGTTGGACTTTTTGGTTTTGATAATGTTTTGATATAGTAGAATTTATAAAATTTTGATATTTGAGAAATACTTTACCATTTGAAAATTGAAATTTTGACCTAATCCCTAAAATGCACTAAAAAGAGAATTTTGTTCCAACAATTAATTTTTTATTTTTCAGGAATTTGGATCCAATATAATATTTTTTGAAATCAAATGGAAGGTATAACTTTATGTACATATAAATATTTTAAGTATATGAAAGTAAAATTTAATTAAATAAGTTGTGTGTATCGGGTTTGTTCTGTGAATCTTAGTGTAAATGGAAGGAGAAAAAAAAATTAACTGGAAAAATTTCACGGATTAGGCCCATATTGAGCATATCGTTCTCGTATTGGCCCGATACGGGTCCATACAGGGGATTTTTTTTTCAGAGTGTACTGGGTAGCTCCAAATAGGACACGTATCGACCCGTATCGGCCGATACGTACCGGAATTTTAAACCATGCTCCTTACTTCTATTTTTTTTCAGTTATGCCCAATAAAGGGAATAAAAGACATAATAATTAGAGGTCTTTTTTTGTTATTGGGCCGCTTGGAGCCCAATTGTGCAGTTGGCCGACATGGCGACACCTTTAACAACCACACAAAAAATAGAGGGGGACCATATGGTCCACCCACAAACAGAGGAAAAGAGAAAAAATAACCAATTGGTTCACCCACTGAGTGTGAGAGATGATATGTTAGCATGAAGAAAATATACTTAACATTGTATAGTCTCTTTTTTCTTCTTCTTTTATCAACCTCGCGTTTTGTTGAATAAACAAAGTTACAAGCCCTGATATATTACATAATAAAATACACGAGAAGAAAATAAATAGCATGTTTTTTTGTTGACCAAACTACCATCTTCAAATAAATAAAATTTATACCCTTAACAATAATAATATTACATATACCAGATTTTTAGTAATGACCGCCTAGGCGGGGTAGTAGCCTAGGCCCAACAGAGTGCCTGGTCGCATAAGCAGCCGCCTGAGGCGATGCCTTTAATAACCATGGTCTTCCTCCATAAACTCTCTTTTGTAACAAATCTCCAAAGCCATTTACTCAAAAGGTTTTGTTCATCTCCTCCAAAGGTTTATACCCTAGGTTGCCTTCCTTCAATGGGCGGTACACCTTCCATTCCACCAAATGATATTTATTTTTCTCCTCTCTATTAATTCCATAGAAAATTCATTTTGACATCTCTCTAAGGCCTTGGCCAAGGATGTAGGGATATGGTGAGTAATTGATCTCAATACTCCCATTGAGGTTCGACATATAGTAATTCAAAAGACTTGCACGGGTACTTTTAATGAGAGGCATCTTACACCCACCTGACAAAAAATGAGCTTTCCACCCTACCACTCTCTTAAACTAGGTCCCACACTGATTTAGTTTTAATCCATCTCCAAGGGACATGCCTATGTATTTGAAAGGAAAAGATCTAATTTTATAGCCCCAACTCCTCGCCATCTCATTCAAGTTAATCACCACTCCAATAGACAAGTTTATTATCAAACCTGACATTTCATTAAAACAACAGAGTAAATAACAAAGATACCTGAGTAGTTAGTTAGAACTTAGAAGCATTACACATAACCAATGTGTCATCAGCAAATTGTGGATGCGATATTTTCAACCTCCCACCAGCCTCGAACCCCTCAATAGCTACCCATTATGTCTTACTAAACATTAAATCGAGAGCTTCTATTACCAATTAGGCAATTACAATGGTAAAAAAGAAAAGGTCCAGATTTTGCCTACCTTGCACAAAAAGCTCTTTGAGGAGTTATAATAGAGCTCATCATAGCTTTTAGTCTCACTGCAAGAGTTTGGGATAGAATCTTATAGACACACTCCCCACTAGGCTAATAGGCCGATATCTCTGAGTTCTTGGGCATTCCTGACTTTTGCAATAAGGGATGAATGTGTTGTTTAACACAAAATGAAACTTCCCATCTCGGTGAAATTCTTTTGCTACCTTAAGAAAGTTCTCACTTATAATGGTTTAGCAAGATTTATAAAACAATATTGTGAATCTGCCAAGGTTAAGAGCTTCATCGCCTTCCATATTACATTAATAATTGACTTAACCTCCTCTTCTCAAACGACCTTTCTAATCAGTCTCTCTTATCCTCTGATATGCAATCAAAGACCATCCCATCCACTTTAAGTCTATATCAATACTACACATACAAATTCTCATGAAAGGAAATCGCAGCCCTTCCTAATTTTGTTCTCCCTTCTACCCCATCATCAAACACATTTAATCTTGAAATATAATTAAGTATCTTTCTTTCTGGCATGGACAATTTAATGGAGAAATTTGATATTCCTACTCCATTTCACCCTGAGTTTTTGTCACCAATTTATCTCCTCATTCACTAAAAGACCCTGATATTCTTTTTCAACTCCTCCCTTCTTTTAATATTTGAACCCTTAATACTTGGCCCATCATATTAGATACAATCTTTCTATATATTTGCATCTAGAAGTGATTTGTGGCATGATAGAACTATACCCACTGAATAACCTGTTGGGAGCTTCTCAAACAAGAACATAACCGCCTTCACGGGAATACTAAGATAATAAGAAAGACAGGAAGCACATTGTTGAAGTTTGTGAGAGATTTTTCCAGTCTTCCAAAAAAGAAAAAAGAGAGAGAGAATGTGTGTGTGTGGGGGGGAGTGTTGTGACACTAACTCTATCATCCAAGCTATGCACTTCTCTGATTATTGATTTATTATTTTATTTTACGTTCCTATCTTTCAGGACATGAAAGTATGTGTTGTGAGGCGCTATGAATTTTATCGTGATAAAATGAACTCTAGTTATTAGAGTAAATGATTTGAAATTATTTTTTCCCTTCCTTAATTCAATGGGTAGAATAGCAAAGCAAGTACAAGTATAAGTAGCATAGCAAAAGAATGTGTTCCTCGTCATTATTATCTTTGCTAACGGAAATAGACACATGGTATGATCCACCAACTAATCATTTCAGAAACTCTTTCAAGTGCCACCTCTTTGACCGGTCAAAGTATCATAAATCAAAAAAATCATGATGACCAAACAAACTAGGATCAACATTTAAGATGTTATAGAAGTTATGTTCAACGATAAGAGATTTGGTGCATATATCAAGGGTAATTTAGGACCATCGGAGTGGCATGATAATGTGGTACTCTATCAAAAACTCCTCAAACATTGAGAAGCAGGTTTTGAAAAAGTGGAATAAGAAACCAAAAAATTTCTAAGCCAAGCAATAATATGTAACAAAAATTCACCAAAAGATTAAAATTACCCAAAAAAAGGGAGGGGGGGACTTGAAAGTAACAAAAATTGGGCAAAATGGGTTGGACAATAATGCATTGGAGAACCAGAAAACCTTACTTAAAAAGTAATATAATCTCAACAAAATGGTTCTGATAACATTGCATAAATAATCATGAACAGTGTAATATAAAATACACACATGCATGCCTATATATATAAATATATATTAGAAATCCATTCCAACATTGAGCAAAATCACAAGAAATAGAAACATACCAGAAAATTTCAATGCAACATTGAGCAAAATCACAAGAGTTAGAAACATACCAGAAAATTTCAATGCAACATTGAGCAAAATCATAAGAGTTAGAAACATACTAGAAAAATTCATTGCAACATTGAGCAAAAAAATCACAAGAGTTGGAAACATTCCGGAAAGTGACTAACAAATACATTTTCAAACAAACCCAGAAAAATGAAAGAAAGATAATCACAGGAATTAGAAGCTTTCACAAAAGCATAAGGTGGAATCCAAGGGCATCAACACAATCTCATTCTAATGATCCTTGTTAAAAATTAAAAAATAATAATAACAGGGAAAATGAAAGAAAACTCAAACAAAAAAGACTGAATAAAAAGGCAATGAGACATGAAAGAGATCAGAGATCTTACATGGAATGAAATATGGAATAGGAAATAGGAAATAGGAAATAGGAAAACACACACACACACAACTCTTTCTGCGAGTGAAGATACAGACACCCACCCGCGCTTGGGTTTCAGCGAGTGGAGAAACTTTCCCCCAATTCCAGCGCTTTTCTATTCTCATTTCTCACCTGCAGCAGCTCTGAGTTCCGATCCTCTCTTGCAGAAGCCAGAGAGAATCTCTAGGTAATACCACCTTTAAATTTTTTTTAAAAAAAATTATTCTAAAGTTTAACTTTAGATTAAAATGACACGTGTTGCGTTGTCAAAAACTACTGCCAGAGACGATGCTAAATCCAGCAGTTCGGCCAATCCAAACCGGACAAGAACCCGACCCGTTTCCGTAGCAAAAGGGTTCGGTTGAACCCAGCCCTAAAGTTTTGGCGCAGGCTTCTCGGGAAAACGGGTTGCCCCGAACCCAATCTGAACTACCGTGCCAGGCCCAGCCCGCAAAAAAATTATGGCCTAACAATCGGGTTGGATCATTGGGGCCACGGGATAGTCCGGTTCATCTGTATTACGTGAAACATGGCAGATCAGGCTCCCAATACACGTTCAGAAAATAATTGATAACTATTTTATTTTCATTTTTGAGCGTCAAATCAAACCTAACCATTAATCCAGATCGAAAAATGATCAAAGCTTTTGGTTTTCTGCCACTCTTTTCTATTTCTTTTAGCTCCAACTCAATCTCATGTCAAACTAACCCCCGGGGGTGTAGCCCATTGGCAGAAGGAAGAACCGTAAACCCCGGAGATCTCGAGGTTGATTCTTGGGCTACCTTCAATATCGGTTTATGGGATGAGGGGTATTCCCTATGCATCATTGGGGACTAGTCTGAGTCTTTAAGGTTTGGGATATCCACATTTATCAAAAAAATTCATGTCAAACTTTACAACATTCACAAAAGAAAGAAATTCCAAATTCAAATCTCTATTCTGCAACTCTATATGGCTTTCTGCATCAGCCTGAGGATGAAAAGATTACAATTGTCTTGTTTATCTTTTAACATTTAGGGGCACTGAAGAGGGTCTTTGAAGTAATCCTGTCATCCACAATGCACAAAAAAAAATTACACTGGTTACCCTTTTTCTTGAAAGCTTTATACCATTTACATCTCTACATTTGATTACTACATGAATACATACTTAACTCCTTCCCCTGTAAAAAATAATAGAATATTCGCATTCAACATTTTTTTTTCAGATTCTCATTAGACATTTTTTCAGTGACAGTCCTAAAATAGCCCACGTAGATCTATACGCATCCGCCTTTTGTCACTAGTACTTTTCCCACTAATGAGAGGAGTTCCACATGCAAATACATTGATGCCTCGCAGTGCAACTGTGTAGATATCAAATTAGACACTTCCTGCAATAAGTGTGATAACCCACCGTAAGGAATCCACGGACGTAATAAGGGGCAAAAAAAAGAGGTATTGTCACAGCAATGTGAAAAGCCACTGTAAGGAATCCATGGACAAAAATAATAATAATAATAATAAATACAGAATTATACCAAAAAGTGAAAAAAAAAACTACTGTAAGGAATCCGCAGCATTAAAAGAAAAAAAAAACAGAAGGGTTTTATCCCAGCTATCCTATGTCAATACCATATCTTCCAAACTGCCCTGAATGCCATAACCACCATTACTAATGGATAATCTAAAATTCATCCCGCCCCTACAAGTACGAAAATGAAGTTCATGAAATGTCATGAATTGAGATAAGTTATACAGATAACCAAATTTCTCTGAAAATAGATCCTTGTCGTCATTATAGGATATAATATACCAGCCCATGCATGCTTTGTTGAGTGCCATAATAACTTTCGTGATTAGGTGCTGTTGAGTTTAATGGTCCCTACAACAAGAAACCATAATTTAAGAATTATAAACACTTATCTAGTTTATAGTTACATAAGCATAACTGAATTTCTTCATAAAGAGTAAGACATACCAATCCCTGCATGCTCCGTTGATTACCATAATAGCCATCACGGGTTGGCCCCATTAAGTTTAACTGCACCTACAATATGTATGAAACGTCAATTTAAGAATCATCATCCTTTAAACTATATGATTGTACATCTCTGCTGATACAATAATATATTACGTTCAGAATTGCAGTATGCCCTACCATTCCTTGCATACTCGGTTGAGTGCCATAATAGCCATCAAGGTTTAGTGCTCTTGAGCTTATTTGTTCCTACAACAAGTATGAAACTCCAATTTTTCAAAAACATCATCATCTAAATCACTCTGTAGATAAACACGCAACAAAATTTCTATGGATGATATGATATACCATCCCTTGCATGCTCTGTTGTGTAGCAAAAGAATCATCAAGGATTGGTGCATTTGAGTTCAAGTGTCCCTACAACAAGAATCAAACCCACTTTAAGAAAAATAATTACTTTATATTATGTTCACTCCACTTATTCTACAAACATACTATGAGTAGATTGTAGCAAGGATTAAGATAGGACAAACCATTTGTTGCAAGCTGTTTTGCATCTCGAGAGTCATTACTTCTGGTTCCAAGTGTACCTGAAATGTATAGAACAGAGAGGCGTTCTTTAATGAATCATTCATTAAAATTATAAGTAACTTCAAAATAATTAGAATATAAGAGCATGAATAAACACATCTGAACTAACCTTTCTTTTTCTGTTTGTATTCTTCTTTTTACTTGTCTTGGGTGTATTTTTACCTCGATTTTCTGCTTCAGTATCCTGAAGGCCATGAGTCCCCAACATGCTAGGCTCTGAAACGCTCTTAATAGAGTTATTCACAGTCATACATCGTTTCAAAGCTTCTTCCAGTACACGAACTGCAAAATCATATCTCTCTTGAGATAGAGATCCTTCTTCACCCAATTTGATGGCTTGTTGGCATAGATCATTGAAACGTTGCACCCTAGATTGCAGCTGCTCAGATCCTAGCGTCATAATATGCCTGCTCTTTGCATCCTTCATCCACCGTTTCAATATATAGTGAGATGGAATGTTGGACACGCCGGAAATGTGGAGAACAATCATTGCATGTCTACAAAGAAAACCTTTGTATTCAAATGAACGGCATATACAAGAAACCTCTGACTTTGTTTCTTTCCACGCCACTATGAAATCCTGTTGTTCTTCAAAGTCATGGACTCTAAATGTTATAGTTGTGGCATCATTCTTTTCTATTTTAGCATGACATGCAGCTACTCCCAAAATTTCTGCTTGGAATTTCTTGAATATTGTGTACGTGTACACTGTTGACAATTGCTTTTCGAAAGGCAACACCGATTTTAATGTAGGTTGTTTGTGCCAAGTGTCAAAATCTGCTTTGGCTTCCTCTTCATACCTATCTTGTAGAATTGTTTCATATAGTTCTACAAACTCTTTCAATGTGATTTTCTCATGCACATATTTGTCAAAGAAAGAGTGTATACTTACAGATCGATGAGTAGTAGACATTCCAGCCAAAAATGTATCCCTCATGTAAGTCGGCACCCATTGTTTACGATCTTCATACAATGACTGAATCCATTCATCCTCCTTAAGTTCAAATCTTTCAACTATTTTCCACCATCTCTTTTCAAACTGTTCATCTGTCCACGATCTAGAGATGCATTTGTTAAATTTCGTCATAAAATTTTCATGTTGTTCGGTTACATGACCAAGATTTTCAGGGATCTTCTCCAATATATGCCACAAACAATAGCAATGATGTACATCTGGAAAGACCTCTTCAATAGCTGCTTTCATGGCTTTGTGTTGGTCAGTAATAATCACTCTTGGAGCCCTGTCCACCCATTGCTCTCAGCCATGTCTTCATTAACCAAACAAATGTCGATGTTTTCTCATCTGCAATCAATGCGCATCCAAGCAACACAAACTGAAAGTGATGGTTTACTCCAATAAAAGGAGCAATTGGAATATTATATTTATTTCTAAGATATGTAGTATCAAAACAAACAACATCGCCAAAACTGACATAATCATGCCTACTTTTTGCATCAACCCAGAACAAATTTCTCAAACATTCTTCTTCATTCAAGTCTATTGCATAGAAGAAGTTGGAATTTTCATTCTGCAAATGCATAAAATGTTTCAGCATAACTTGTGCATCTTCCGCATCTAGAACACAATTCTGTCCTTCAACGCCTTTATCAAACTGATCTCTTAAGTTCTTTAGCCAACCAATATTTCGAAATCCACCGGATTGTCCAGACATTGCACCATCCATCTTTGTTTGCGTGCTAACATTATGGAGAGTATCAACATTATTCTTGCCTACTATATCTACATTTCTACGTCTTAGAAAGCAATATGCCAGGGCTGGTAAAAGCTCATGGTTATGCTCCTTGACAAAACTATGTACAACCCATTTTCCATCTTGCCTTCTCTTTACAAGCATTCTTGCCTTACAGTCAGTCTTTACACATGGTCGTCGATTAATGCCTCTACCAGAACCTCGACTGCTTCCATATTTAGAACACGCAAAGTTTGCAAAAATTCTTGAGGAGCTTGAAAGGCGGCTATTTTTTGTTGTGGCCGTAAATCCCATAGAATTAGCATATTTTTGATAGAATGAATATGATTCCTCGTTTGATTCAAATTCCATACCAATACGCGGCACAAAAGATGTATCACCCTCAACCTCTACAGTATCAATTGTAGGAGGATTCACATCCCCTCCATCTCCACCATGTACTTCGTCTCCATCCACCATATTTCCACTTACTCCATCCCCAACTTGCGCTTCATTTCCACCATCAAACATATTTATACTCATTCCATCTCCCCCAGGCACTTCGCCTCCAACATCTATCATATTTACCCCCATTCCACCCCCACCATGCACTTCGTCTCCACTATCCATCATATCTCTACTTACTTCATCTCCATCGTGCGCTTCGTTTCCATCATCCACCATATTTCCACCATAAACTCCATATCCACAGCCCTTCATATTTTCGCCCATTCCATCCCTAACATGCACTTCATCTCCACTATCCACAACATTTCCTCTCACACCATCTCCAAGATACACTTCATCTCCACCAGTCACCGCATTGGAAATCACATTTGGTTCAATGTCTTCTTTATCATGTTCAGCAGAACGTAGTTCAAGATTTATTTCCATGGGGAGGGTCTAATTTAAAAAAAAAAAATATGCAGCAAATCATTTACATAGGTGCCTGAAACATGAAAAAAGAACATGTTTATTTAATAAAACCAATTATGTAAGAAAAATTCAGTTATCTAATACATTCCAGCATATAAATATATATGAATCAAGAAAATTTCAGCGAAATTCAAATCTATATTAACCTTGGAACCATTTTAAACCAAACTTGTTTACGCAATTACAACACTAGCAAACTTTGTTCAGGTATATACTCTCTTGAATATGACCTATGCATGGAATTTGTGGCAATAATTGTTTAGTGAAATGATTAACAAAAATAATATAAGGTCAATTAAATACATGAAATTTGCAAAATACAAGCATGCCTGAAATCAGATTATAGAATATCGGAGATAACTAAAGTTGGTGGGCCGATCTCCAACCTTAATAGTACCGATTCTACAGGATAACTGCCTAGGAACTAAACAAAATTTATAATGATCATCTGGCCTTGCATAGCTCAACCCCATGACTGATCATAAAGCTCTACCATGGAAACTTTTTGCCCTTGAAATTTATAACGATTATCTAAACCCAAAGCTAGTACATTAGGAATAGGATACGTGTAACAGAGAATGCTTCAACTTGGTAACCAAATTTCTCTCTAGCATATGAAGGTACAGCAACAGACTCCATAGCATATTATGTTCATAAAATCGATCTTAAGATTGTTGTAAAAATTAGAGATTATGAACATACTAACAAATCTGAAAATGAAACTTTTAAATTGCACCTATAACAATAGTATTTTTTCAAGCTCGAATTAACAAAAATCTGAAAAAAGAAATAGAGAAAACTTATCAATTAGTGTTAGCATTCCGACTAAAGCACGATACTGAAATCGTTGTCCTTAAGACTGATTTCGCTCCCCTTGGAGTATCTCCCTCGATGCAAACGGGTTATGGCGGCCAATCTCCAGGATTAAACAGTCGCGGTCTAATAGCGTGCACTCACAAATTAGACTCACTAATAAACTTTAGATATGACACCCAACTCAAAAGAAAACTCAACTCAAAATAAACAAGATACAATATGAAAAGACTCTACTCTTTTCTTTACAAGAAACCTTAGAGGTGAAACCCCTTTTATAATAGATAATAGAGATTTCTCTACATGATGATAATGGCCATTAATAACCCATGAAACAGCCCACTAAATGAAATGAGTTACATAAAAATAAAAGTCATTTAAAATAGAAAACAGTTAGAAAATTAAAGATCTAAAAGATATTAAAATTTGAATCACAAATTTAAAATAAATCCAACATAGCTCAACCCCATGATTGAACACAAAGCTCAATACCACTTTCAACAAAGAGGTGTACAAGACCATGCAAGCTTTTTTTTCTTGAAATTCAATCTCACTGATTTTTGTCTATGGCCGTTAAAGCCTCAAAATGTTTTTCCCATATAACTACTGAATGGAATTTTCATATTAAGCCAGAAAAATAAAAGCACCCAGTTGTATGAATCAAAGATAATTCGAGTAGAAAGCTTTGGAATTGCATACGATTGAAATTAAAGATATCAACAGTGTTTCAGACAGAAAAAATGACTGCAAAAAAGGAAATAACGGGTAGAGAGCGAGAGGAGCAGAGATCTTACATGGATTAATGGATAATGAGAAAACGTTTCTGTGTCCTTCTGAGATTGAAGATAATCCATGGTAGGTTTGAGCTTTTCCCAATTCGAGCATTAGAGTATTGAGTTTCTGCAAAGCCCTACTTGCTTTTTTCACCCGCAATAAATCAACCGTCTGTTCTCACGCTTTAGCTTATATAGGGTTGTTTTCGTAATTTTGATTTTCATGATTCCATAATTACCCATTCTTCCTCTAGTTTTTTCTCCCTTCTTTTTTCCTCTTTTTTTTTTTTTTATATATGGAAATATCATTTTTAATAGGAGAATGATACTTTGCACGCCCGCCTTTAACCCAGCGGAACACACATGCCTCCATGGGATGCCACGTGTCCCTTTTAACATTTATGAACTATGTTTAAGATTCGCTCATTCCTAGGGTCCATCCATCTAACCTTGGTTTTTAAAAAAAACAACCTCAAGTTAATTAACACTTATTAACTATGGTTAAAATTCATTAACCCTAAGGTTCATCCATTTAACCTTAGTTTTCAGAAGAAAATAATATGTACTCAAGTTAATTAAACTTAATCATGATTAAAAAAATGTGAAAAAGGGACATGTGGCGGGTTGTGAGCACGCACGCATTCCACCCACTGGAACGTGTGTGTCCAAAGTATCACTACCCTCTTTTATATATGGAAATACTTTTTCTATTTGCATTTATCAAAGAGCAATAGTCCCCTCTACGACCAGAAGGGGGAATTATTCCTTTCGAACTATGGTTGACAAGTTTTAACCCTTGCAATTAATTTTATTTTTTATTTTTCTAAAAACTAAGGATAGATGCTTTAAACTTAAGAGCTAGTTAATCTTAACCACTGTTAAAAAGAGTAAAAAGGGGACATGTGGCATAAGAAAGGGAGGTCATGAGAGGGTAATTCTTCTCCCTGAACCTAGGAGGTGAACATTTTCCTTTACCAAAAATGTAGAGACCCGGATCTCTTGTTTACTGTGTGGTGAAAAGTGCAGTGAATAGTGTCTTGCACAATGTATGTAAAGGTCAAGGTCTTCCATGTGACCTTGGTGTTGGTTTAAATGGGAATGAAGTATCTCATATTAGAATGAGTGTTATGGTGTTGATTTAGTGTGTGAAACATAAGGTATGATATGTGTGTGTTTGGGACTCAAAACAAGAGTATAAAATACTCTAAGTATCAAAAGGGGGCATGTCTTAACATACCCTCAATTTTAGGGAGCCTTAGTTTGGTAACCGCTGATCAGAATCGAGTGATTCTTGAACCATTAGAAAGATATCGAAACTCTTTTCGATATCTTTTAAGAAGACTTAGACACCCCCTTTGGGTTTGAAATTTTCATTCCTTTTTAATTAGTATAATTGAAATTTCGCTTAAGTTAATAGGAAGAAAATTTAAATTGTCATAGACCTTATTCACCCCCCCTTCTCTAGGGTCGAATCCTTAGGCAACACAATTTTCCTCTCCTCTTCCATCCTAGAGTATGCAAGATATTGTTTGATCTTTCTTGCTTGTTTATTCTACTGTTGGGATTCAAACTAGGGTTTGTTAATTGAACAACCTTCAACCCATTCTTGTTAAGAACAACTTGGTCGGAGTAATCCGAAGCCTTTGCAAAGGAGATCGATCCGTGGAGGATCGGAAGATCGTGGTTGTGGAGATCTAAGAGAAGTACAAGCGATTGAGATTGATCACGGGACTTGCGGGTACGTAATGACTTATTACAGGAGAACTATGAATTGAAGGATCGTAATGTAGAGTCCGAATGAGTCAGATTCGAGTCTTGTGAGTACTTGTTGATTTTGTCTCAGTGATATCTCTTACTGGACTAGGTCTCGTGGTTTTTCCTGAAAGGGTTTCCACGTAAAAATCTTTGTGTTGTGGTTTGTTTGTCTTCTTTATTTCTGCACTTTATTGTTCATCCTCCATTAGTTAATAATTTAATTACATATATTAAAAATGGTAGATAAACTTTTAGGAAGACTTAGCCACCCCCTTTGGGTTTGTGAGTTCTCAGCACAAAAATATTATTTTTAGGATTCATCGGATTTTTTCAATTGGTATTAGAGTGGGTTCACTAATTTATTTGTGCGATCTCATTCTATATTCGGTGAAAATGAATCTCAAAAGATATGGAAGATCCATTTTTTGTCCTCATTTTTTATGGGAACAATTATGCCTATTGGAAAGCTCGTATGAGAACCTTTCTAAAATTCTTGGATGAGAGAGTATGGATCTCTATTGAATAAGGTTGAACCTCTCCAACAACGACCATAGATAACCAGATAATCCCCAAACCTTCTGCTGATTGGATCAATGTAAAACTTGAAAGTTGTAGATGGAACAATAAAGGTTTAAATGCAATCTTCACTGCTGTCACACCCAAAGAATTTCGACGAATTTCTAAATGTGACACTTCGAATGAAGCATGTGACATTCTTAAACTAACCCATGAAGGGACTACAACAATCGAGATCTTCAAACTTTAAATGTTTACTGCTAAATTTGAAAATCTGAAAATGAATGATAATGAAATTTTTTATGGTTTTTATGTTGATCTGAGTGACATTGTGAATACTAGTTTTAACTTAGGAGAAAGTATATATGAGTCCAAAATAGCTAGGAAGATATTGAGATCTCTGCCTGAGAGATTTAGATCGAAAGTTACCATCATCGAAGAAAGCGAAAATATTGATGCTCTCAAAATTGAAGAGTTGGTTGGTTCTTTCTAAACCTATGAGTTGAATCTGCACCTATCTAAGAAACCAAAATCAATTGCTTTGAAATTTGTCAAAGAATCTATAAATGGTTCAGATAGTGACTCTAAGGTTGATGAAAAAGAGTTGGTTATATTTGCAAAGAAATTTATAAATTTTTTGAAAATCAATAAAAGATTTAATCCAAAAGGATAAAAATCTTTTGAAAAGCCTAAGTCCAAACACTATGAAAACAAGAAAAATCTTAAAAGTGTGGATAATAAATCTCAATGTTTTGAATGTCAAGGCTTTGACCATATTGTTGCTGATTGCTCAAATGAGAAGAAATCTAATTCCAAGGCAATGGATGATAGTGAATCTGAATCTGATGAATCGGATAGTTCTTCTTATGAGAAGACTATGAATTATATGATCTTCATTGCTTCCATAAATGAGATCGAAGAATCTTCTTCAAATTTTGATATGAGTAACTAACACCATATTGATGGTGAAGATGATGAAGAGAGTCAAAGTGACTCTAATTATGAAGGATATCTCGAGACAACTTATAATGAGTTGTATGAGGAATGCCTAAAGCTAAAAAAAGCTCAAATTTATTCAAAAAGGTCAAATTCATCGAATTGGAAAGAGATGCCTTAGACCAAATGGTTTCTGAATTGAAAGCTCTTGTGTCGCAACTTAAGGAAGAGAAGGCTTCCCTTCTTGTCAAGACTTAGCTTATTGAATCTGATTTACATGATTGTCTTGATCAATTACATGACACCAATTGACAAATATTCTTAAAGTGAAGACACTGAAGCTCATCATGTAAGATCAGCCTGCAGTAACCCTGCACCTGCACATGCTCATAAACAAAACACCCAGTGAAACATGTGTGGAATATAAAAATAAATAACCATAGGTATTGCAAGGAATGTACTGTACTAGGAAAATAATACCCAACATTCTTCCCTTTTTTGGCACAATTGCCAAAGGTAAGCATAAAGTCAATATTACAAAGAATATACCAATTTAACACATGTGAAATATCAAGGCAATCACAATACAACTAAGTAAATGTAGACAATGCGGGGACTAAAGAGCGGGGAACAAAATAGCAATATAAAGCACAAACTCCCCCTTAACTATTCAACTTGATCTTCCCCCCCTAAAATCAAAGACACCACCAAAATCAGGACATCTAAGCTAGAAAGGCCCATGCCAACCAATACGGAAACACATAATGATAATACTAAAAAAATATCATGTGCCACACAAACATGCATCAAAAGCATTCAAAACAGTAGTAATTTAAAATTACAAATTCAATAAAGAACATGATTAGTTAGTCCGACTGAGGATATACTTCTAACTAAATCTCACGGAATGCTAAAACATAACCAATTCACTTAGTTACATTTAATGAACAGTTCAAAAGTGAAGCATTGTGTGTAGTAGTGGTCTGACAAGATACTAGATCAAGGTTTTGTTCTATTTCCAATTATATGACATTAACCACTAAGGGGACTCCCGGATACATAAATCTTAGAATTCAAACCTAGTTAGATCCAGATATGCTGATTTTTTACATTTTGGTGCTCCTTTATCCATTTTATTTGATTCAATATTTTTATTTTACTTTTGGTCAAATACCTCCAAACTTGTAACATTTATTTCAATGTTCTTTATCTGAACATATCTTTACATGCAATGATGACTTTCACATTATCCAGGTAGGTAATCCTGACTATTGGCAGCAGGAGCTTTTACTTTAACGACCTAGATAGATAACTATTGTCCGTATAGGTAGCCATTATATACTGTTTGCATCCAATAGTGACTTTCACACTAGCCCAATAGATAGCCTTTTTCATTGTAACAATTTTTAATCATAGAGGATACACAAAATGGGGATGACTAACAATATGACTATTCTAAATTGGTCATCAAATGTCACACTTTTGGGATAAGACATACACTTACAGATTATAAAATAGACCTCTCAACAGAATCAGTCAGAGTGCATGTGAAATTTCAAAGCATACACACATGAATAAGTCTCTGACAAACTCATGTTCAACCCTAGACAAGTATAGAAATAAATATCAAACAAGGAATGCAGATCATGCAAGTTAAACAAGGGCAACTTGACAAAAATATTTTTGGATTTTATAGTTTTTCAATGTTTTTGGATTTTTTAAAATAAAGAAAATAGAAAAACAAACTAAAACAAATAACAACTAGTAAAAAAAAAAAATCTACTAGTATATACAAGTAGCATGACACTAGGACAAGATATAACAATACTAGCGCACCCTAAGCTATGATAGGCACGGGCTAAGTGAAGCCCTTCTAGCTTTCCTTTCTCACCCAAACGATTTTAGCAGTTTGATTGACCCTTTGGTCTCTAACCGTTTCAATTGAGGTAGGTATGACATTTTGTCTCTTTCTCATGTTCCTCCTTTTCCAGGATTGAGTCATAGAATTATGACGGACATTATGGTTCTCCCCGTCACCTCCTTTATATCTAGCATAAGAAGTGTCATGACCATACCACTGTCTAGAGTTGTGAGCAATTTTCATCACATCTTCACACAAACTCCTAGACTTCTCCACTAGGACCTCAACTCTCATTTGAAGATTTTAATTAAAGTTATTTTGGTTCTCAAAACCATGATTGGGCATTCTTCGAAGTTTAGGACATTGAGGTTTAATATGATCCTTCACTCCACATTTATGACATGTAGGAATGAATTTATGAGTAGAAGGGTCTGTCCCTTTAGTAGGAGGGCGCATTTTAGCACCAAGCTCAGTGTTCGAGGTAGATGGAGTTCCATTCTCATCTCCATACCTCTTATTTTGCTCAAGATCAACCAACTTGATTTCAAGACTTGTCTTTTTATCAAGACAAACATTCAAATCAGATTCAAGAAGCTGAGTCTTGACAAAGAGGGAAGCATTCTCATCCTCAAGCTGTGACACAAGAGCTTTCAACCCTGAAGCCACTTGTTCTAAGACATCTCTTTTCATTTCAATAGATTTGACATTTTTGGTCATGGAAAATTGAACATTTTTCAGCTTTAGGTATTCCTGAAATAGCTCATCATAGGCTACCTCGAGGTCTCCCTCAGAATCTGAGTCATTCTAACTCTCATCATCTTCACCATCACTATGGTGTTGGTCACTTACAACATTTGAAGAAGATTCTTCAATCCCAAATAAAGATGCTGTGAAGATCATATAACCCCTAGACTTCTCATAAGAAGAACTGTCTGATTTCTCAGATTCAGATTCACTGTCATTTCTTGCCTTGTCCTTAAATCTTTTTTAATTAGAACACTCAACGGTAATATGGCCATAGCCTTGACATTCATAGCATTGAACACCTTAGGATTTACTGTAAGTACTTTTAAGATGTTTCTTGTTTTTAAAGTGCCTAGACTTAGACTTCTCAAAATATTTTTGTCATTTCGGATTAAATCTCTTATTAAATTTTAGAAATTTTATGAATTTCTTTGCAAATAAAGTTCTTCATCTTTCCCAGAGTCATTATCTAAACCATCTATGGATTCCTTGACGGATTTCAAGGCAATAGATTTTGGTTTCTTAGATGGGTTCAGATTTAACTCATAGGTTTGGAGATAACCAATCAACTCTTCGATTTTGAGAGCATCAACATTTTTGTTCTCTTCGATGGGGTAACCTTCGATCGAAATCTCTCAGGTAGCATAAAAACCGTCAAAAGTTTCATTATCATCCATATCAACTTTTCAAACTTAGAGGTCAGTATTTGAAGTTTAGAGATCTTGACAGTTGTAGTCCCTTCATGGGTAATTTGAAGAATGTCTCATGCTTCATTCGAAGTGTAATATTTAGAAATACGCCGAAATTCTTTGGGTGTGACAGCAGTGAAGATTGCATTAAGACCTTTATTATTCCATCTACAACTTTCAAGATCTACATTGGTCAATTCAGAAGAAGGTTTAGGTATGATATGGTCGTCTATGGTCTTTGTTGGACAAGTCCAACCTTGTTCAACAGAGATCCATACTCTCTCATCCAAAGATTTTAGAAAGACTTTCATACGAGCTTCTCCAATAGGCATAATTATTTCCATAAAATAACGAAGGACAAGAGATGGATCCTTCCTCTCTTTGGAGATTTATATTCACCGAATATAAGAATAAGATCACACTAAAAAATTAGTAAACCCGCTCTGATACCTGTTGAAAAAATCCGATGAACCTCAAATCTAATGTTTGAGTTGAGAACTCACAATTTCAAGGGGGTGGCTAAGCCTCCCTACAAAGTTTATCTGCTGTTTTTAATCTTTAACAATTAAATTATGAGAGATGATGAACTTTAAAGTATTGAAATAGAGAAACAAACAAACCATAACACAAGCAATTTTTACGTGGAAACCCTTTCGAGAAAAACCACGGGACCTAATCCAGCAACGGCACATCACTAAGACAAAGAAACAAATACTAATAAGACTCAAACTGTACTCAACCGAACTCGACACTACGATCCTCAATACTTTGTCATCCACACCTTCAAAAGCAATCACGATCTCGCAAGTCTCGCAATCTATCACAGTAGTATGTTCTTCTCTTGTGTCTCGACAACCACGATCGATTTCCGTCAATTACGGCTTCAGATTCCACTGATCAAATATCACATCCACGATCATTCTCAGATCGATCTCCTTCGCAAAGGCTCCAGAATACTCAGGCCAATTTGTTCTTTCCAGAACGGGTTGATGATTTGATTAGAATCAAATCCTAGATGGATTCCATCAATGGGAAAGTCCAAGCGAGCAATAATGGAACATTGGTCCACAAACTTTAGGATATAAGAGAAAATAATAAAGGGGAGGAGAGAAAACATAGTTTCTATGAACTCTAGAGATAGCCTAATACACTCTCAATACTCCCACAAAGTCCCCATTCACAGACTAGAAGAGTTCACATTAAATAGAGAACCCAAAACCAAGTTATAGAAGTTGCTAAAACCAAAATAACAAGAAAAATAAGGTATGGGTCGACCCTGAGTGACCCAAATGTACACTTTGGTCGACCCAGTGCCCTTTGGGTCGATCCTCAATTTGTTGGTGTTCTGGAACTTTTTCCCATATAAAATCTGTTGAGGTCTAGGTCGACCCTCACTGTTTTTGGTTGACCGAGTCTTAAAAAATCATTTTCAGCTCCTTCTTCCTTCACAAAAGTTGTTGATATTTTCGACACGGTCAATTTGATATATTATGGAGCAAAATCTAAGCTACGGTTTGTGGGATATATCTCTTACAAGTAACCTTGGTTTTTTAAGAACTTTAAGAATCTCTAACTTGTTTTGGAATACATATCTAATCACATAGGGTCCATATGGTTATTCTAAATCAATTTCCACCTAAGGTATCATAGTATGATTATTCTAAGTCAATTCTCACCTAAGGTAACATGGTATCTAGGTCACTTATCATCCTATGAGTGAAACGAATGATATGATCGAAATGTCTTCAACCAATCTTCTTCGGTCTTTATCTTCACTTGTCATGGATGTTTGAAGCTAAGTAACCAGAGCGTAGAGTGGGAGCGATAGTGGGTGCGGGAGCGAGAGCGCAAGAGCGTCAAATTTCAATTTAGGACAGGGTCGGGAGCGCCTCTGGAGCGTCGATATATACATAAAATATATATTGATGTTCTTGAAAATTACTTGTAGATGTAAATATATCTTTTTTAGTTTTTTAAACTCTAAGAGAAATTTGATAAAATTATTCATAATTCAAAATTTTCATCACAACAAACAAGATGACTATCAAATTATTAAATGTATCATTCTAAATCCAATTAAAAGATCACTAATAATTAATAAATCTTATATGAATCTTGTACCCTACAAAGAAAAATGACAAAATATACTTCATTTCACATGAAAAATTAGGATAAAAATAAAATTTTACACAACAACCGCACATTTAGGTGAAAGCGAGGTTTACAAAAGTTGAAATCGAGCTCCCAAGGTGAAAGTGAGGTTTGAGAGCAAGAGCGAGTAGTAGGTTAGGAGGTTTGGGTTACTAAGGTTTGAAGACAATGACACAAGATACACTAGACTCACTTGTTTTGACACCGGAATAAGCCAACACTAAAACATAGACTTTACACGTATCCCTTAGACCTAGAGGGGGGGGGGGGGTTGAATAGGTCTATCGTAGGGATTTCTACTAATTTGGATTTTAGCAATTGTATAGGTGGAAATATATAAACAATCACAAGCAAACCAGAACACAAGAGATTTTATTACGTGGAAACCCTTTCGAGAAAAACCACGGAACCCCGTCTAGTCAAAGAGATATCACTAAAGACAAAGTAAACAAAAATTTACAAGACTCGAAGTTGACTCCATCATACTTGACACAATGATCATTCAGTACTTTGTCCTACCGCACCAATAAGTCATCATGTACCCATGATCAACCGCAATGTCCTATACTTCTCTTAGGTTATCCAAAAACAACGATCGTTCGTAGAAGACTTACTCCACCAGCAACATCGTCGGCTCCTTACCAAGCAAATACTCTCTCAAGTGTTGAGGGTATTGAATCTGGTTTGCTATAACAAATTTTACAAGGATCTCATAATAAGAGATTAATCAGTGTAAGTCAAAGATAATCGATATTAAAACTTGCAACACTAGAGTGAGAGTAATAGATGAGGAACAATGCGAATCATTCAACCATGAATGAAGAACCCTAGATAAACTTGAAAAGCCTCCACTCAATTCTCTAAGAATACATAAAAATCCTAATCTCGGATTAGGATTAATAATGTTTAATCGTAAGACTCAAAATAATGTTTAATTAGAATACAATACATAGAGTTTCATAAAATTGCTTTATTAATCATGTATTAACTATAATTATTTTTTTTTAATCATATAATATAAGTTTAACATTGTCTAAAGAAAAATTGTTAAAAATAATAATTTTTAATAAAAACCTTAAAAAATATTTGTATTTTTAATAGTAGGATAATTTACATATATAAACTCGATACCATCAAAAGGCGCCTACATTCCGAAGACGAGGCACCTAAACAAATTCCTCCATTTACAATAGGCAAACCTCAAATCAGTAGGAAATTAGAGTTCTGATTATAGAGATTTAAGTAAAATTTTCCTCCTTTTTTTTTACCATAACCCATCAAATTGTATGACTTGGGTTAATCCGAGGAAAGCAATGACTTGGACAGCAGGGGATGATGAGATGATTGAAATTTTACAAAGTCATAATAAAAGATCAATCAGTGTAAGTCAAAGATAATTGACATTGAAACTTGCAACACTATAGTGAGAGTAATAGATGAGGAACAATGCGAATCATTCAACCATGAATGAAGAACCCTGGATAAGCTTGAAAAGCCTCCACTCTAATTTCTAAGAAAACATAAAAATCCTAATCTGTGCATTTCGGTCGACCGAGACTCAAGTGGGTCGATCGTGTGTGTGGTCGCTTTATTTGATAAATAAAAATAATTTCAAGGAAAAAAATATTTTTCATTAGATAATATTGATACATCAAATAAACATTATTTTAAAGTCCAAATTTGTCTTAGCTAATTTTGAGTCCAAAACAGTGTCTAGTGTGTCTTACATCGTGCCTTTGCTCATGTCCAGTGAAGATGAAGCCTGAAAAAGATGCAATTAAGTTTCACTCTCGCATTAGGATGGTAAGCGAGATTTACACACTCTCATACATTTTTTTCCATACCAAATTTACCCAATCGATCAACCGAGATAGGGACCGGTCGAACAAGTCTCCACAAATACTAATATTTGAGAATCAGAATCTGATAAACATGATTACTCTTGTATTTAGTCACGTAGGGAAAAAACACATGATCTAAGTCAATTCCTCGTAAGTATAAACTAAATATCTAAGTCTCACTTACCATCCTAATGTGAGAGTGAAACTTGATTGCATCTTTTTCAGGCTTCATCTTTAATGGACATGAGCAGAGGCACAAACTAAGACACACTAGACACTGTTTTGGACTCAAAATTAACTAATACAAATCTGGACTTTAAAATAATGTTTATGCAATGTATCAATGTTAACTAATGAAAATAATTTTTTTCCTTGAAATTATTTGTATTTATCAAATAAAGCACTTTTACACATACCAATTTCTAATATAAGTAATAAAAAAACAATTGAATTAAAATATAAATAATTTTTTAATTTTAATAAACTTTTTTGAATATTATTATGAAATTGCCCAACTAATAGTAAAGAGTTAATATTCATAACTAATCTTTTGGAGTTCTAGATTCTTAGGAAAATCTAAATTAACATACATAAGAAAAATGAAGCACGCTTACTACTTTTTAAAATTTAGTTTTTTTTTTGTTAGATCGAATCTTTTCCTAATCTCTGTAGTGGGTCCTCGTAATAGTATGAAAGTAACATAAAAGAATCTTAATTAGAATACGATACATAGAGTTTCATAAAATTACTTTATTAATCATGTATTAACTATAATTTTGTTTTTTGTTTTTTTATCATATAATATAAGTTTGACATTGTCTAAAGAAGAATTGTTAAAAATAATAATTTTTAATAAAATCCTTAAAAAATGTTTGTATTTTTAGTAGTAGGATGATTTACATATATAAACCCAATACCATCAAAGGCGCCTACATTCCGACGACGAGGCACCTAAACAAATTCCTCCATTTACAATAGGCAAACCTCAAATTAGTAGGAAATTAGAGTGGTGATTATGGAGATTTAGGTAAAATTTTCCTCCTTTTTTTTTTTACCATGACCCATCAAATTGTACGACTTGGGTTAATTCGAGGAAAACAATGACTTGGATAGCAGGGGAATGATGAGATGATTGAAATTTTACAAGGATCTCATAATAAGAGATCAATCAGTGTAAGTCAAAGATAATCGATATTGAAACTTGCAACACTAGAGTGAGAGTAATAGATGAGGAACAATGCGAATCATTCAACCATGAATGAAGAACCTTGGATAAGCTTGAAAAGCCTCCACTCTAATCTTTAAGAATATATAAAAATCCTAATCTCGGATTAGGAGAATGTTATATTTATAGAGCAACCAAAAAGAAAGTTTACAAATTCGGAATTATACTAATTCTGTGCATTTCGGTCGACCGAGACCCAAGTAGGTCGATCGTGTGTGTGGTCGCTTTATTTGATAAATAAAAATAATTTCAAGGAAAAAAATATTTTTCATTAGATAATATTGATACATCAAATAAACATTATTTTAAAGTCCAAATTTGTCTTAGCTAATTTTGAATCCAAAATAGTGTCTAGTGTGTCTTACATCGTGCCTTTGCTCATGTCCAGTGAAGATGAAGCCTAAAAAAGATGCAATTAAGTTTCACTCTCGCATTAGGATGGTAAGCGAGATTTACACTCTCTAGAATTTTTTTCCATACAAAATTTTACCCAATCAGTCAACCGAGATAGGGACCGGTCGACCGAATCTCCACAAATACTAATATTTGAGAATCAGAATATGATAAACATGATTACTCTTGTATCTAGTCACCTAGGGAAAAAACACATGATCTAAGTCAATTCCTCGTAAGTATAATCTAGGTATCTAAGTCTCACTTACCATCCTAACGCGAGAGTGAAACTTGATTGCATCTTTTTCAGGCTTCATCTTTAATGGAAATGAGCAGAGGCACGAACTAAGACACACTAGACATTGTTTTGGACTCGAAATTAACTAATACAAATTTGGACTTTAAAATAATGGTTATGCAATGTATCAATATTATCTAATGAAAAACATTTTTTTCTTTGAAATTATTTGTATTTATCAAATAAAGCACTTTTTATTCATACCAATTTCTAATATAAGTAATAAAAAAAACAATTGAATTAAATATAAATAAATTTTTAATCTTAATAAATATTTTTGAATATTATTATGAAATTGTCCAACTAATAGTAAAGAGTAAATATTTTTAACGAATCTTTTGGAGATTTAGATTCTTAGGAAAATCTAAATTAACATACAGAAGAAAAATGAAGCATGCTTACGACTTTTTAAATTTTAGTTTTTTTGTTAAATCGAATCTTTTCCTAATCTCTCTAGTAGGTCCCCGTAATAGTATGAAAGTAACATAAAAGAATCTTAATTAGAATACGATACATAGAGTTTCATAAAATTACTTTATTAATCATGTATTAACTATAATTTTGTTTTTTTTGATCATATAATATAAGTTTAACATTGTCTAAAGAAAAAATGTTAAAAATAATAATTTTTAATAAAAACCTTAAAAAATGTTTGTATTTTTAATGGTAGGATGATTTACATATATAAACCCGATACCATGAAAATGCGCCTACATTCCGACAAGAGGCACCTAAACAAATTCCTCCATTTACAATAGGCAAACCTCAAATCAGTAGGAAATTAGAGTACTGATTATGGAGATTTAGGTAAAATTTTCCTCCTTTTATTTTAAACCATGAACCATCAAATTGTACGACTTGGGTTTATCCGAGGAAGGGCTAATCCGAGGAAAACAAAGACTTGGACAGCAGGGGAATGATGAGATGATTGAATTTGTGTACTCATAAAATAAAAGAGTCAATGTGAAAACGAACCCAACAAGAAAACAAAGAGAAAGGAGCCAACCCAAGCTACACGTTTTAAGTGCAAGCTAGCTAGCTAAGAGATGCCCTTTTTTAAGTGATGAAATGCCCTTTGCTTTTTAATAAAATAACATCTTTGCACTCATCTTCTTAACTACCTGTAAACCAACAAAAGAAAATTACTAAAATATCCACCTCCTACCTACTGTCTTTGTAGTGCAACGCCGGTGCAAGAAAAAATCACCTTCTCGTTGGTGGAGTGAAGGGAGGCGGCCCTTTTTTTTTTTACCACATATCCCATTTTCATTATCTTTACTTGTAGTTAAGAATCTTAAGATTCACTAATTTTTAAGATTAAAGCATTTATCCTTGATTTTAAAAAAATGTAACCACAAAGGTTAAAATTGTTTAACCAGAGTTCAAGGGGCTTTGTGAGAGCGAGGAGCAAAAGTTCGCTCCTCCGTGTAAATGGCTTGTGGTTGACTTAGGGACTAAATGTAGGGATGAAGAGTGAATGGTGAAAAGATAACCTATGCTGAATTGAAACCAACCTTATTTGGGGTCATTTTGAGGGTGACTCTTAGCACATGCACTATTCGGGCGCCATAGAAATCCAAAAAAGTTCCCAAATTGCAATTTCTTCGCATTACAAAAATTGTGCATAGTGGGGGTTAGTCCAAACTCGAAATGAACCCTTTATGCGTGATCAACAGATACTCCTCAAATTGGAAGGGTTTGGTCCGGACATAGCAAGGCCAAACCCCAAAGCCGGTCCACCTTAGGACCTTGGCTAAGGTGGTCTTAAAATTTGTAAGGCTAAATATTGGTGTATACAGTTAAAATATGGCCAAGAATAAAATGAAGATATTAACTATGAACAACAGATAACCAGAGCAACTCAAAAAAAAAAAAAAAAACTTTATGACAGTAGTAATTGTGTAATTATCAACACAAAAAGATGACATTTTATCACTAGATTTTTTCTATAATTTTCAAAATACCCATGTGATTTTTTTTTTTGGGTTGCGTATCTACTCAACCAGAGCTCCGATCATAATAAATTCCTAAATTTAAATGGCGAAATAGGAGTATTCATATGCGTCCATCATCATTAATTAACCCTACATTGAACAGCATTTTCTACTGGCCAAACAATTCATTCAGGTCAAAGCGATCCTACCCTTTTTATTGTGCCGTGGATCCCTTCTAAGGGTCCCGCCAATGATGGAGACATGCCATGATCATTATTTGGACAGCGAGTTAGGAGCAAAGCAGAGAAGAACACCTATTCCTGAACTAAAATGTATATTATAACCCATCCATGAACCTTACCCAGGAAAAAAAAATGAACCTTATATGTAGAGTATTTTGGTAAGAGGATCTTAGAGTTAATGAGGGGCGTTTGACATCAATTCCGACGATTCTCTTATTTGGAAAAAAAAATTAAATCTTATAAGTTTAGATGCTTGTAATCAATTTTATACTGTGAATGCATTTGGTAATCGTCAATCATAATCAATTTCAATTATGAAGAAAAAATTAACAGAATTATGTTTGGAAGAAAAAAAGATAAAGAAAAATAAATAAAATTATTTTAGGCATTAATATTTTGATATCATCAACACATATATAAATGTTATAAATACCATTTTTTTTATTTTGTCATATTTTTATCGTCAATTTTAATGCTTATCTAATTCGTTTTAAGCATATTTATTAGAATTGATTATAAAAAACGATTTTTTTTTAGTTTCCTAAAAATTGTTTCTAAAGCAGGTTAATTCTAAAAATTGTTTTCTAAAAATGACTTAACAAACATGTTTAGACTGTTTCTGCTCGTAGGATAAGAAAAATCGTTCACGAGGAACAATACCAAACAGCCCTTGAGGTGTTTTGGAGTGATTGCGTGAAGTTACTCTTTTTGCACCTTAGCAGTTATTTTAGGTCTGACTAGTGTTACTCAAAAGAAAAAAAAAATAATTTAAATTGGAGTATCCCGGGACTAATTCTTAAGTAAAACCTTCAAGTAGAAAAGGACTAATTAATACTTTCACTCTCATACAGTAAAGATTTGTTAATTTGGGTTTGACTAAAAATATAAAAAAAAATTGAGGGCGGAAGTTGTTATTTCCGAGAGAGAGAGACGTCTGTTTTGTCTGATCAAATTTCGGGGAAAAAAAAAAACGAAAGATCTCTTTTGAGCTTCCAGGGAGATTCTACAGTTGCAGTAATGGTGAATTTCACTAAACCCTATTGATTACTAGAAAGAAAAGCAGCAGCTTCAGGAAAAACTTTTCGAAATTCTGCTGTTTAAGGTACTGATAATAGAGATTCATCTGATTTTGATCCAAGTGGATTTCATGCGATTGGATTAGTTCGAGTTGGATCTGTAATTTTTTTTTTAAGGGTTTTGATTAGCGATTTGTATTTCAAATTAGGGTTTTTGTTCCGATGCTAAACGTCACCGTGGTTCTTTATGTCGGGGAAATCCATTATTTAGCTTTCTTTCGATTTTTTTTTTGTTCGCATGTTAAATTTAAAGCTCTTCTTTGATGAATTCGATGATGGGTCGAACTGAGAGGAATATGGTAGGTGGAGGCATAATCTTCGAGAAATTAGGTGGGGTTGTTATGAAATTGGAATAGTGAAATTGAGATGATCCCCTAGTTGATGTGTAATTAGGGTTTTGAAATGGATTGGTTTATGTTTCTCTTTGGAACACCTTCTTTTGAATGTTTTCTTTTTTACTTGTCAGTAGTTTTTAACTCTATGCGTATTTTGGGTCAATATGTGTAGTTTCATATTAGACAAAAGGCATCTTGTACGGGCTTCTTTTTAGAGATTTTTAAAAATTTAATTTTGAACGTTTTATTCATAGATAGTAGGCATATCAGTTACATAAATTGAAAGTGTTTCAATAAGCTTGGGGAAATCTTACCTTGAGTCCTACTCTCTCTCTGCAACTTTGCTGCCCCGAGTTGTGATCATGTCCTTTGAGTTACAGTGTTTTAGTTGCATCTCAACCTGTAACTATGGTGAATTACTGATGCATACATGTGATTTTGACCTTTTCATCTTTCGGAGGTGGTAGCGTGTACTAGTCATATGATTATAGATCTTTACGTTAGTCATATTTGTGTTTCGTCCTTGCAGATGTCTCACAATGAAGTGACAATACTGTTTTATTCATTAGATGCTTGTGGTAATTACCCATTTACTGTTCTTTGGTTGTTATTCACTCATGATATGCTTATCATCAGTTGCAATACTTCATGTTGTTATCATTGATCTAATTTTTTGTGACTATTGCTTAATGTGAATGTTGGAGGTTGTATCCGCTACTCGCATGACATTATCAGTTTATCTCATGTAGGACATGAGAAGCACCGAGGAAGTGTATTTTGGCTTTGGTCACTAGTTAACTGCATAGTCACAAAAAACTGTGTTTTATTTTTTAAAAACCTGTTTAAAACGCGCATTAATATCCTGCCGTAGAAAATGGCGTTTAAAACCTGTTTTTTGAATAAAATACGTATTATAGTTTTAAACCCGTTTAAAACGAATAATACGAAAAAAACACGTTTAAAATGAATAATACGAAAAAAACGTATAATTTTGAAATTTTTTGAGAATGAAGATTATGCAGATATTGACGACTTTGATGCTCTTTTGAGGGATTGATGAATATAAATGAGTGGTTTTATTAATATACGTATTTTAGTCTTGTTTTTAATTTTGATAATTGATGTTTTAACGAAATTTAATGCCTTGATGGAATGAATTTGATGTTAAAATGATGTTATGAACTTATTATTGTTGATTATAGTTACTCTTTTTGTATATTATCTCACGAAATTGTTAGATATATTAATTAGTACCGTTACTAACTTTTATAATTATAAATTTTTTCTTCGTTTTTTCCCCGAAGTTTTCCCGATTTTTTCCGTACTTGACCTTTGCCGAATTATTTCCGAATCCCGACTTTGTGACTATGGTTAACCGAGATGAGATTGTGTAGAGATCAACTTGATTCTCGGATTGCCCACCCATCAGGAGGCCATTCGTAGACTGACTAGGATAGGGTATTCGAGATGCCCAAGACGGTTGAATGTTGAGAGTTAATTGAAGTAGGCTTGTGTGGTGTTTCCTAGAGTTCCGACAAGGCAACAACTTCACCATGATCTGTCTCATTCAACGCATGTTAACTCGACCTATACCTTCTGGTAACTAGATTGATACTCCTATTCTCATTATGTGCGGAGAAGCTGATCCTTTAGGTGACCATAGTAACAACTCTCCGATTTTTTCACGCTCTCCCAAATAATTTGCGAAGTTTTCATCAAACGATTAATTTACGAAGTATTCACCACTTTTAAAATAAAGCGTGACTTTTTAAAAAGACACGAATTTAGCGTATTAAACATGTTTTTTCATGAAATTTTAAAAAAACTCTAATAAATACATAATATATGAAATATATTCATTTATAATTTCTCTTAATTAATAATCTTAATTAATATTTTTTCATTTCTTGCCCGGTATTTTCTTGATTTTTTTTTTCTGAAATTTCTAAATTTTTGCCAATTTTTTCGAATATTTTTGTACCCAAATAATTGCTGAACTCCGATGTTTGTCTATGTAAGTGACCTATGTGTCTTTAGTTATCCTTCACTACTTTGGGAGTGTAAGGCTCAATGACACTACGTTGGTGTATATTGTCAAGGCCATGCTAGATTCAGCCCAATTACATGTCATGCTAGGAAAGCAGCTAGGCTAATGCCAAATGGCGTGCATGTTTGAGAAGATCCCTTGACATCACATTATGTGAGTGTATGCACTTGTCAAACTAATTTGCCCCTAGTTTATCGATGTATTTTATCGTGAGTCTTTTGCAAATAAGTTTTATAATCTACTATTTTAAAAAAATATATTATCTTGAGAAACAGTTCGTGAAACCATATTATTTACCAGATAAGCATGGTTCAAATTATTAGTATCTAAGGGTGTATTGTTGATGATATTTTAGGTTATGTATCATGGATACGCATGGATACAATGAAAAAAGATAAGGTACACTAAGAAATGCTTGGATACGCAAGGAAACACTTTGATACCTTGCATCTTCTTCATTTATATAAAAAAAACAGCATTCAAGGGCTTGAGGTCTGATTTTTCTAACTTTTAGTCTATAGTTCACTCTAACTGATACTTGGATTTAGGCCAACAAGGTCTCAAAAGTTGAATAATTAACAAGGATCTAATAGTATTGTTTGACTGTGGAGGTCATTGTATCCATAGAATGGACTACTGCTACATATAGGTAGAATTGTGAGGCATAAAATGGTATAGAAAAAGTTCTCTGACTCGAGTTACCATATTGAGTATGATGCATCATAACCTAATAAGAGAGAATGAAGTTCAATATTTGATCACATTCTAAAGACGTCTCCGATGATTGGAACCTTGCTGTAGTTGGACACAAGCTATCAGATGAACAAGTTTAAGTTGTCTTCAGATCTCTCTAATTAGTTACAGAATAATATTTATTATGATTGCTGAGAATGTGAAAATTTTGTACCAATTGAGCTGAAATAGAATTAGAAGCAGATCATTGGGCAACATTTGGTCTCAATTATTCAACTTTTAAGACCTTGTTGACCTAAATCAAAGTGTCAGTTAGGGTGAACTATAGACCAAAAGTTAGAAAAATCAAACCTCAAGCCATTGAATGCACCTTTTATCCACTATAATATTTACTCAAAAGGTTATATTTTTATGAATATGATAGAGCCATCATAGAATTAGAAGCAGATCATTGGGCAACATTTGCTCCCAACACTTATGTTAACTTTTCCACTTTTGAGACCTTGTTGATCTAAATCCAAGTGTCAGTTAAGTTGGAGATTGGGTTTAGAGATTTAGGGTTAGAGAGTTAGGTTTCTTAGAGAAGAAGAGAAATAGAGGAAAGAATAGAGATTATGGTAAATTGCTTAGTGAGGGATAGAGAACCCTACTAGCATCTTATATTAAGAGAACATTACATATATACCATTTTACATCTATACTATCGATACTACATATATTAACACTCCCCCTCAAGTTGGAGCATAAACATTAAGCATGCCTAGCTTGACAGTAATATCCTGGAGGATAGTAGGGCCAACGGGTTTGGTGAAGATGTTAGCAAGTTGTTGAGAAGACGAGACATGATGAAGAGATAATGAACAATCTCAAATTTTCTCTCGGAGAAAATGAATATCAACCTGAATGTGATTTGTCCTCTTATGAAGCTCAAAATCAGAGGCAATCTTCGCGGCAGCCTCATTATCACAATATAAAGACATAGGGCTTTTAACTTGGAAAGGAGAGAACGAAGCCACAGAACTTCACAAGTGCCATGAGCAAGAGTCCGATATTCTGATTCGGCACTAGAGCGAGAAACAACGGGTTGCGTTTTGCTCTTCCACGCAACCAAGTTGCCTCCAAGAAAAGCACAACAGCCCGAGGTGGAGCGACGATCAGTTGCAGATCCGGCCTAATCGGCATCTATATGGCCGGAGATCTCGAGATGCCTATGTGAGTGATATATAAGTCCATAACTGAGTTTAGACTTGATATATCAGAGAATACGATGAATAACAATAAGGTGTGAAGCACGGGGAACATGCATGAATTGACTAACCATGGTGACAACAAACGTAATATCTGGTCGAGTGAGTGAAATATATCAAGCGGCCCACAAGACACTGGTAGGCATGTGGATCAGGAAGGTCAACCTCACTATCATGTAAGGAGATCTTCAGATGATCGGATCCATCAGAGAAGTAGCGGGTTTACACTCACTCATACTAGTATCACTCAGCAGATTAAGAGCATACTTTCGCAGTGAGAAAAATTCCCTTTTTAGATTGAGCAATCTCTAGACCAAGAAAGTACTTTAGATGACCTAGGTCTTTGACATCAAAGGTACGCCCAACTCACTCTTTCTTAGCACGAGAGATAAAAGAGGAGTCATCACCAATCAACATGATATCATCAACATATACCAGAAGTATAGTGTGGCCTGAGGTGCCATAATGGATGAAGACAATATGATCAGAGTGACATTGCTGAAAGCCCATACTTAGAACCACTTCACTAAAGCGATGGAACTAAGCACGAGGTGATTGCTTCAAACCATATATAGATTTCTGAAGTCTACAAACCTTCCTAGACTCCCCCTGAAGCAGGAAACCAGGAGGGGGGTCCATATATACTTCCTCGGTGAGATGCCCATTAAGAAAGACATTTTTGATGTCCAACTGACAGAGAGGCCAACTCTGATTCACTACAAGAGAAAGTAGGACCCGAACAGAAGTCAGTTTGGCCACAGGAGCAAAAGTAGTATTGTAGTCAAGCCCATAGGTCTAAGTAAAACCCGCGGGCAACAAGACGAGCCTTATATCGAGCAATATTGCCATCAGAGTTATGTTTGACTGTGAAGACCCAATGGCAATCCACAAGTTTTTTCCCAGATGAAAGAGGAACTATATTCCAAGTATGATTAGACTGAAGACATTCATTTCGTCAACTATAGCACCCTTGCACACAGGATGAAGAAAAGCAGTACGAACAGACTGAAGAATAGTCACAAAGTCAATCGTTGAGAGGAAGGCCTGGCGCGAAGGAAATAGAGCCTGATATCAAACATACTTAGCAACCGGGTAAGGAGTAACACAGGAATGAATACCCTTGCAATGAGCGATAGACAACTCCAGATCAGAAGCAACAAGAGGAACAATAGCAAAAGAATGAACAAGAATAACATAAGGTAAATAAGTACCTTAGGAAGTGGTCTGCGGGGAAGACTGTGGTAGAGGCGCATCGGAGAGGGACTAGGCGGTTGACGGTGAGAGTATTTGAGAAACTCCTTCTGCTGTGGAAGGTTCCCTGTAACAGGTAAAGGTCTAGAGACAATAGGCACAATAGGAGCAGAAGAGAAATATGGTACTGTCTCGAAAAAAGTAACATCAAAAGAGAAAGAAACAACGACTCTGAGGATCATAACACTGATAGCCTTTATATGCGCTAGAATAACCAACAAAGACACATCTAATAGCCTTATCGTCCAATTTCAGACGACTGGGGCAAAGATCTTGGACAAAATAGGTATAATCAAAGACCCATGGCTCAATGGGAACATAAGAGCCTGAGGACAAAGAAGCTGATAGGGTGAGAGACGATCAAGAATATGAGAAGGTGCCCGATTGATGAGGAAACAGGAGTAAGAAGTGCCATAGACCAATAAGCCTTAGGCACTTGCATGCCTCGCAATAAAGAGCGAGTGACGCTAACTAAATGATGATTCTTGCGCTCAGCAACACAATTTTCTTGTGGTGTGTAAGGACAGGTAAACTGATGAGCAATACCATGAGTCTGAAGATACTGGACAAAAGAAGTAGAGAGATACTCACCACCATTATCAGATCGAAGAGCCTTAATAAGACCACCAAATTGGGTTGGAATTTAGAGAACACCACATCCTTAGCCTTAATAAGGTAAACCCAAGTAACCTGAATGTAGTCATCAATACAAGTAACATAATAACAAAAACCATCAATTGAGGTAACCGAATATGGATCCCAAACATTAGAATGAAAAAGCTCAAAAGTAGAACGACATCTATGCATGCAAGAAGGATAAACAGTGCGAACATGTTTAGTAAGCTCACAAATGTCACATTGAAAAACAGATGAAGAACATAGTTTACTAAAAGGTAGGGATCAAAGAACACAAAGTCTTAGATCCAACATGCCCAAGCTTGGCATGTCATAAACGATAAGTATCATGAGTAGCATCAGCAGAAAAAGGAAAAACAGTAGCAGTAGATGGGACACAATCAGGAGCATAATCTATGTCAAGGTAGTACAGTCCGACTCTCGCCACGCCTCTACCAACAATCTTCCTCGTAGTCAGGTCCTGAAAGTGATAATGAAAATGATAAAACATAGCACAACAATTAAGTTTAGTAGTAAGACTACTAACTGAAAGCAAGGTTTGAAATTTCGATTTTGCATGTCATTTCGAGCCGTGGAAAAAAGATATATCGAGGATATTTTGCAAGATATGTCGATATTGATGGAACAATATCGCACGTGGAGGAAAAAATTGAAAAAAATTATGAAAAACATGAAATTTTTCAATGAAACTAAGGAAATGTTAAAATAGATGTTAATACATATCTGATAATCAAAAAAATTAAAAAAACAACAATGTATATAAGAGATGTAATGAGAAGAGAGCCAAAGACGTGCGCTGATGCTGACGACAATGTATGATTCACTAATATTGATGTAACATAAAAAGTTGCATTCATTTCTCAATCAAGCATAACAATTAACTCAAATACAATCAAAATCATTACTAAGAATAGTAAAATCAATACTAAGAATAGTTAAAATTAAAACATTCTATTAAGATTTTATTGAATTTTTTATTGTGTGTATAATAAAAATCAATACTAAGAATAGTTAAATAATATTTAATTTATAAAATATAATTAGGTTAATACTTGCAACATAGGGGTAATATGGTCATTTATGCAATTTTTAAAAAATCTTTATTGTAATTAGTGTAATCTAAGAGAGGGTTTTGAAATATAGATAAAAATGAAATTAATTTATAAAGAGGCATTTAAAATTATTATTTTATAACATAAGTTCGATTTTGTAAATGACCATTACAACTTAAGTATAAATAAGTAAACAATATAAAATATATATAAAAAAACAATAGAAAATATTTCGATCGAAATATACGAAATTTCGATCTAAATTTGTGAGATTTTGTAAAAACTGTGTGAGAAAATGTAAAAAAAAAAAAAACCAGTAGAAAATATTTCGATCAAAACATATGAAATTTTGTCGAAATTTCCAAAATTTTGTAAAAACCAAAATACATGGTTCAGATGTTTCGGAACCCGTCGAGATCGAAAAATATCATCGAAATATATGAAATTTCGTTGAAATTTCAAACCTTGACTGAAAGAAGGTTAGAAGATAAACGAAGAACATGTAAAACATGAGATAAAGAGAAAGACTGAGATACAGGAATGTGTCTTACTCCTAAAACATGAGTAATGAAACTATCGACCAAGCAAACTTTGGCAGTAGAAGATGGAGGTGAATAAATGGAATAACCTTGTGACTCAGATAGGGGAAGAAGACGATGTAGGGGCAACATAGGCCGAGGGAGCATAGATACCTGAGGCTGCAAGTAAAGATGAAGCAACACTATAAGAGTCACTTTGCAGACGGAACTAGCGCGGATCATCTCAGCAACTTGAGCTCTCAAGGACTTCGAAGGATCACTCGCAACAACTAAGGCTTTAGGCGGATGACCAATAGCTGGAGTTGTAGCGAAATGAGTAGCAGGACGTGACTGGTAACCCTTAGGATAGTCATGTAGACGATAACAATGATCGCGATTATGTCCCACATACCACAGTGAGCACAATGAGTAGTAAATCTGCCATGACCACGACGACCCCTATCAGTCTCCTTACCATGTCCTAGAGAAGGACGAAAATCAGTAGTGAAGGCAATACAATTTGGACGGAGCATAGGAGGGGAGCTCAAAAACATAACAGCCCGACGACGTTCCTCATTTTTTGATCAATAACTCATCTTATTAAGAAGAAAGAAATATACAAGGTCAAGTCGGAAGCCCTTCGGGTTTACAAGCAAGTAAACACTGCCTCGGCCTAACTACTCTACCTGATACCTCCCCCTGCGAACCACATGGATCTAATACAAAATGTCTTGGATTTCCTCTCTTGAGTTGTGTAAGCCTACCCACTCCAAAACTGCCCAACAGACTCTGGCACAAATCCAGGGTGTTGAAGCCGATATGTCTTTAAACACTCTGCGATTCCTTTTTAACCAAAGAGTCCAACAAATAGCACCCGGAAGCACTCCCCAAATCCCCTCCCGAACCCCCGTCCCTCGTTCCCGTAACCAACACTCTAGGAGATTACGAAACGATGAAGGGGTTACCCAAGCCATCCCCATGTGAGATAAATAGTAGTTCCACACCTTTGATGCTATTGGGAAGTGAAAAATAAATGGTCCACTGTCTTTTCTTCCGCCTGGAGGCACATGTAGCATCGATTAGCCAAACTCCAACCTCTATGCTACAAGTGTTCCTCAGTTAAGAGTTTGTCCAACGATGCAGTCCAAAGAAAAAAGGAAACCTTGGAGGGTATGCCAGGGTTCCACACTATATGGGGAAAAGAAATCCCCGGGAAAGAGGTCATAGACCGAAGCAAATTTCTAACCGAGAATCACCCTTGGCTGCCCATAGACCAGAATCTGCAATCCCTTAACTCTGGGCACAAAGTAACCGAGGATATACGCTCCAAAAGCCTAGAATAATCACTGATTTCCCAATCATTTAGATCTCGCCTCATCCTTGGGCACTAAACAACTCCACCCGTACTTCTCTCGTAAGAGTCCTCCAAGAGGGCATCCTTGTTGGAAGAAATAACAAAAAGGTTTCCAAAATTATCCATGAAACGAGTGAAACCTGGCCATATATCCTTCCAAAACCTGATCTCTGACCCTCTCCCCGCCCTATATCTGAAGAAAGGCGCTACCAAACCAACAATTGCCTTATTCCCTTCCACATCCCCATACCGTGGGTTCCCCTTACCTCCCGAGAAATCCAGCAAGAAGTCTCCCCATACTTGGCTTCTATCACTGCCCTCCACAAACTATCCTTATCCTTCCCAAATCTCTACACCCACTTTCCTAGCAAAGCTTTGTTCATTTGAATGAGCGACTTAAAATTCAACCCGCTTGCTTCCTTTGGACGGCACATCTAAGCCCATGCTACGAAGTGATACTTAGCTTATTTCTCTCTACCATTCCAAAGAAATTCCCTCTGAATCCTCTCTATGGTTTGAGCCACCGAACAAGGAATGATGAGAGACGACATAAAATAAGTTGGGAGACTTTGCAATGTACTCCGGATCAAGGTCAATTTTCCCCCTTTCGAAAGATACGATGCCTTCCACCCTGACAGTCTTCTTGCTATACGATCTAATACAGGATTCCAAACTGATTTCTCCTTATGTTTCGCTCCCAGAGGCATTCCTAGATACACTGAAGGGAGAGTCCCTACTGCACATCCTAAGCACATGGCTAGGTGGTCAGGGATGGAGACCTCCCCCACCCTCAGGATCTCAGACTTAGCTAGATTTACCTGCAATCCTGATACTGCCTCAAAACATCTAAGGATGCATATGATATTAAGAAGATCCCTCTGCGAAGCTCTACAAAATATAAGAGTGTCATCCGTAAACTGGAGATGTGAAATCCTCAAACCATTCCGACCAATCCGAAAGCCTTCAAATAGAGATCCTTCGCTTTTTGTCAACATTCTACTTAAAGCTTCCGATACAATAACGAAGAGAAAATGAGAGAGAGGATCCCCTTGCCTCAACCCCCGAGTGCTAGGGAAATACCCCATAGAACTGCTGTTGATCAGGATAGAGAAAGATACTGTTGAAATACAAGACCACATCCAAAGCCTCCACTTCCACCCAAAATCCATTCTGTCTAGAATGTAATTCACAAACTCCCAGTTGACGTGATCATAGGCCTTCTCCATATCCAGCTTGCAAAGAATACCCGGATCCTTTGCCCGTACCCTTGAATTGATACTCTCGTTAGCTATAAGGATCCCGTCTAAAATTTGGCGCTCACCTACAAACACGCTTTGTTGAGGAGAAATGAGATAGACTATAACTTTCTTGAGGCGCGTTGCCAACACTTTAGATAAAATTTTGAACATACTACTGACAAGGCTAATGGGCCTGAAATCCTTGAGCTCCACCGCCCATTCCTTTTTTGGGATCAAAGCTAGGAATGTGCTATTCAAAACTCTATCAAACCTCCCAGAATCATAGAGCTCCTTCATTACTTCCATGAAATCTCGCCCCACAATCTCCCAACAACCCCTGAAGAACTCTATGGTGAACCCATCTGGTCCAGGAGCTGTCACTAGCCAAACCTCAAACCGCCTCTAGCACCTCTACTTCCTCAAAGGGTATCTCAAGATCCGCCCTTTGATATGGAGTAAGACCCGCAAAATAGAGCCATTCTAGCTTAGGTTGCCACCTCTCCCTCTTGCAATATATGTTCTTGTAATAAGAAATTACTTTTGCTCTGATCTCTTCCTCCTACTCTACCCACACTCCATCCACCCTCAATTTGGTTATAAAATTTTTCTTCCGATTGAAATTTGCCATCCTATGAAAAATTTGTGTTCCCATCTCCCTCTTTAAGCCAACGAGTTCTTGCTTTTTGCTTTCAATTAATTTCTTCGAGCTTTAGAGTTGAGATATACTCCTCTTCTTAGCTTCTCTCGCTCGAGATTCTGAAAGAGAGAGGGCTCGCGCCTCATCCAAACTGTCCAAGGCTTCTATCTCCCGTAGTAACCTTGTGAGCCGAACATGAATGTTTCCGAAAACCTCCTTATTCTAAATTTGTAAGCGAGCTTTCAAAGTTTTCAACTTAATCCCAAATCTAGTGCTAGCTGACCCCCACCTGCTTGTTTGGCTCCACACCTCGGCTACTAAGACTTTGAACCGATCGTCCTCCAACCACATGTTCTCAAATTGAAAGGGACTAGGCCAGTACGCCCCCCCCCCCCCCAAATCTCCCCGACTAATAAAATAGGCATATGATCCGAAATGGGTCTTGGGAGAGAAGATTGAATAACATTAGGAAAATGAGCCTCCCATTCCTGACCAATAAGAAATCGATCGATTCGGCTCGCTGACCGGTTATTACCTACTTGAGACCATGTGAATTGAGCTCCCCTCAAAGGGTAATCTATCAAACTTTGACCGTTGACAAAATCGCCAAACCTCCGCATCTTGGGAGTAAAGGCGCTGCCTCCGATTCTTTCCGAGGGAAACCGGATGCTATTGAAGTCCCCTCCTAAACACCATGGCTTGCCCCATCTCACACTAACATCCTCCAATTCAGCCCAATATTCAAAGTCTTCTGACCTCCCAACCAAATATACCCCAGAGAAAACCCATAAAAATTGCTCCCTGATCAACCTGTACAAGATGGAAGTCGAAAACGCCCCCATCTCTGACTCCAACATTTCGACCCTCGATTTATTCCACATGAGCAAAATGCCCCCTGAAGCTCCCAACGACAGAAGCTCGATCCACCCTGGAGTCTGATTATCCCACATATCTCGAATATGGAACTCACGAGTAGCTGCTAATTTGGTCTCCTGGATGCATAAAATCGATGAGTGTTTGGAGCTAACGTACTTCTTTATTGCCACCCTCTTCTCCATCTGGCCCAATCCCCTGATGTTCCAAGATAAAATGAAAAAACTATTCATCTAAACACTTGAAGATCCCGTGCTGACTTCGGACTTGCAGGTTCCCCTTTGCTTCTGAATCTGTTGTAATTTACATTGCATCTAAGTGCCGTAATTCCTTCGTTGATGCACTCTTACGACCTCCACTTTGTTTAACTTTGGATCTGCCCCTATCCCCCTTGAGCCCTCCTCTGATATTCAGGAAAAGACTGACAGTTTCTGAGGCAAAACCATCCGATGAGAGACCTAGATGCTTCCCCACTCCCTCTATTTGATTGACCACCCATGCAGAGACCTTCTCCTCGCACTTCTGTGGAAGAACTGCTTGAATCTCCTTCGGACTCTCGCCACACTCCCCAAAGAAGGCTGGATTCTATCCTCTGCTGAATCCTCGGTCCCCTCTAATCCCTAAGCTACCGGGCAGTGCACATCCTCTCCCCTATAAGCCTCCTTCGTCCCCACTGGACTCTGGTCTAGGGATACCTCAACGCTGGACGCCCCCTGATCCTCCCGCAAATCCTTTGGATCAAGCTCCTCAAAAGAATTATGGGATAAGCCACTGACTAAACAACCAGCCCAAAATAATGCAATTCTTGGCATTCCATTTAACAATCTCGAAAATACTCGTCTTCAATTGTAGGGTCTTACCATCAAGATACCCCATCTTAGAACGACCCTCAATATTAAGCACAAGAAAGCTTTGCCACGCAAGAAAAGTATCACCATTGAATCTAATATTAGTGATAGAGTGGGCAACAAAGTTGGAAAGAGCTGGTGGAGTAAGATTCTTAGCATCCATAGAAGAAACTTTAGGGATAATATGAAGTTACACCTCCAAGCAGTCAAGACTTCATCAAAACCTTATCCATAGGTATTAAGATTACCAAAAACAATCATCTAAGATGCTGTAATAAGCAAACAAAACATAAAAACCCTTCAATAGTGGAAAACGGTAGGAACATGCTTGGATAAATCATCATAGAACCTTCAAATCTCATCCAAATGGAGTAAACTTAGTTGTAAAATAATCCTTACAAAAAACCGGTTCATACATGATCAACGAACAACATTAAAATTGTCTTATTCGAGAGAAAAAAGTTCTGAATTGAAACAATTATTTTTCTAAAAATTTTATGTATTATTCCTTCAAATCATTGTAATTTCTAAAAAATGAACCAAATCACATGATATAAGATTCAAAAATCCTCTAAAATAAAGTTCTCGAAGAAATTACATTCGAAGAAACCCAAAGAATGATGTAGGCCATACGGCTGAGCTGACGTCAGCCGTACGACTGGGACGTCACAGAGGAGCTCCTCTTCTTCTTCGTTGTTGCTTCTTCTTTAATCAAGCTCCTCCTTCCTTCTATTAAGCTCTGATACCACGTTGGAGATTGGGTTTAGAGATTTAGGGTTAGAAAGATAGGTTTCTTAGAGAAGAAGAGAAAGCTAGGAAAAAATAGAGATTAGGGTAAATTGATTAGTGAGGGATAGAGAACCCTACTAGCATCTTATATTAAGAGAACATTACATATATACCCTTTTACAACTATATCCTCGATATTACATATATCAACAAGTTAGGCAGAATCATAGACTAAAAGTAAGAAAAATCAGACCTCAAGCCATTGAATGCACCTTTTATCCACTATAATGTTCACTCAAAGGTTTATATTTTTATGAATATGATAGAGTCATCATAGAAATTGAGTTTCGTGTTGTTGAGAAGAAATATCCAAGCAAGAAGAGGACTCGAGTGGCTGTTGAGCTTAAAGTGAGATTTGATTTTACCCTAGATAGTGAGAGTACAAAAACTCGGCTAAAGAGAGTAGGAGTTATCCCACGGGTACAACTCTTCCAAATCGGTCCAAAATAGGGATCAATGGTGTACAATTCTTAAGGGAATCAAATCGAACCACAATAGTAGTCATTGTGGCTAGTAACATAGTTCACCGGGTAAGTGTATCAGCAACTTTATTATTAGCTCCCAATTTGTTCACAAGTCATAACATGAATGTGAACTCTTGCAAATAAGAAACCCAACAAACATGTCTTCAGTTTGACTGTTGATGTGTTTCACGGTCTAAAAATAGTACAAAATCCCGTTGAATCAAATATTCTCTCCGCTGTCGTAGAGCTTGAATGATAGCATAGAATTCTTGATCATAAGTACTGTATCTTCTGTGTTTCTTGTGAGCAAGAGAATTTACCGCATTTCCTTCCGGGCCGGGCACTGCGGAGAAACGAGTGAACGACGTTAAATGTCTAAAAAGAGGAGTTGCCACCATTTAAATAAGGAGGAAAATATGATCCCGGGCAAAATGGATAAGGGCCTACGGCCTTGGTCAGAGATCTAGGTAATCGATTTGGTTAAGTCCCGGGGAAGAGGTTAAGGCACCCTATGACCCTCATCCGAAGATGATTACCTACTCCCTAGTCCCTAGGTTTAAGCGAAGCAACACGAAAATTAAAAGAAATCGCTTAAGTCTTGTAATTATGCTAATTTGAAGGTAAATAGATGAGGGAAGGAGACTATTCTAGGGGGACGGTTGGACCCGTATAGGTTTGCCTACATGCCCGGCTTGGCGGGATCAGAGCAGTGTAGTTTAAAGGCGTGAGTTGAGTTCATAGATTTTGTATTATTTTTTTGGTATTTTGGCAAATTTGAATAGTTTTGGTCTTTTGGGATTTTATCATGTTTTTGGATTTTATATAGTAGTTTAGGCTCATTGCGGAGCAAAGAAGGGTTGGCAAGCTAACCATGGTTAAAATTAACCTAAGGTAGGTCTGGGGGCCCAAAGGAGCATTGTAGCATCAAGTTCATTTGAACCAGATTGGTTTGGTTAGAACTATTGTGGTTCTATAATCGCACACAGGTTTCATTTGAAGGTAATTGATTCTATAACTATAACATAATCATATTCGTTCAAATGAACTGGGATTTGTTCGAAAGAATCTGGTTCTGTAACTGCCCAAAACCTAATTTTCTAGTTTTTGGAGGATTTTACCGGGGTTACCATATAACCTAAGGTAAGGTTAACATGGAAGAGAGATAATTGGCCAAAAGAAGGGAAATAGGGCAAAAACAAATCATGTTCGTTCGAACCGAATGAGTCTCGTTCAAACGAACATGCCTCTGTGACCGAAAATACACATGTAATAAAAAGGGTCGTGACTATTGCCAGACCCTAGGTGGAAAAGGAAAGACAATGCATGAAGGGAAATGGAAGACCTCTCCCCTTTTGAAATTGGGTCCCTCTACACCATTAGATTTGGTGTAGAGAGGCCCAATTGAATTTAAAGAGAGAGGCTTTCTAACAATTCCTAGAAATGGACTAGGAATACAGAGGAAGAAACAAAAAGCTAAAATAGGTAATGAAAGGAGTGCTCATCCTCCTTTCAATGGGTTCCCTCTACACCATTTGATTGATGTCTGAAGACCCACCAAGAGAAGAAGATGGGCCCTTCAAATGGTTCTAGAGAAGGGTTAGAACCCAAGAAAAAGCAAAAGCTAAATGAAAGACAATAATCAATACAATAGACAATAAGCAATATGAAAAGCTAGAAAGGAAAGAAAAGAAAGGTGAAGGATGGAGAGGGTATGGTGAGAACTTACCCTTCTCCTTTGCTCTTCAAAGCTTCAAGAGGAGTGACCTTGTAAAAAGGGGAATAGCCTAGGCTTCCACCCTAGGTTCACCTCATTCTAGGGTTTTGGTTTGGATTGGAAAGTCTCAAGGCTAATGGGAGATGGCTCTCTCTCTCTCTCAGAAAATCTGTAGGATTTTTGGTTGGAGAAGAAGGTGAATCAGGGTTTTGGTCTAAAGGATTTTGGATTAGGGTTTAAAGGCTTGTGGGGACTGGGTATTTATAGATTTTCCAAAGGTTAGGGTAGTTTGGGGAGGTGTGGGAAGGGGATTGGATGGCCAACTAAGGGTTTAAACCCTAAAAAAAGAATTCTGCGCCGGGGGGGGGGGGGGTTTGAATGAACTTGAGCGTCGTTTGAATGAAAGCATTCGGGAATATTCCCAATTGCTCAAACAGGAACATAAAAATGGTTCGAACAAAATAGTCTTGGGAAACAAGTTTGAATTGCAGACAGGTAACAATGGGTAATTCGTTCGAATGAAGCTGATTTCGTTCAAACGATATGAAGTTGTTCGAATGAAACCAGATTGGTTCGATTGATCAGGGTGTTTTGGCAGAAAAAAAGGCTTTTGCTTGCTCAAGCCACCCAAAAAATTTGGGCAGGGGGCTCCGCCCCTAGGTGAGGGGGCGCACTGCCTACTATAGTGCTAACCTATTGGGTCCAGTATAACTAGGCTCTTTAGTCTTTACATAAAATCTCTGGGCTCTTGGGCTTTGGGCTTGGATGAAGGTTGAGGATGTGGCTGAGAATTGGACTTGGATTGGATTTTCACTTGGGCTTTTTGACTTGGTCTTGGGCTAGGATATGGGCGTGTGGATATAATGGAGGGTATTTTGGGTTTTGGTTGGATTGGAGTTAAGGGTGCAGTGTTGGCCTTTAGTTGATGCCTTGGAGCTCTGAAGAAGAAAGGGAAAAGTAGGGCGCTGCAAAAATGGGGTGCTTATATGTATCATTTAAAATTTCACTATAGAATGACACCAGACGCCCTTCCTGGCTGAGAACAACTCCAACACCAATCCTTGAAACATCACACTCTACCTCAAATACTTTGTCGAAGCTAGGCAAGGCAAAAATAAGAGCTATACACAATTTCTTCTTGATCAATTGAAAACTGTCCTTGGTTTCATTAGTCCACCCAAATTTACCCTCCATGCAATCGGTCACTAGTGCAATAATAGAGCTGAAGTTCCTGATGAAACATCTATAGAATGTTGCTAGATCATGGAAACTTCACACTTCCCCAACTGTAGTCGGTGTAGGTCATCTTCGAATTGCTTTAACCTTGCTTTCGTCCACCTGAATGCCATCCGAACTTATATTATATCCCCCAAAAGCAGCAAATTTGTAATGAATTGGCACTTTTTAAGATTAGCATATAGTTTCTCTTGGCATAGAACCTCTAATAATTCCCGTAGGTGCTGCATATATATTTCTTTGGATGGACTGTAGATAAGGATATCATCAAAAATTCAAAATAGACCACCTCGAACTTTACTATGAATGGTTTTAGAACTTGATTCATCAAATGCATAAAAGTAGTGGTGCGTTCAATAAACCAAATGGCATTACTAGCCATTTGTAGAGACCCTCCTTTGTTTTGAAGGTGGTCTGCCTCTCTCCCCCTTCTCTAATTTGGATTTGGTGATAGCCTCTTTTGAGAACACCTTTGCTCCATATAACATGTCAAGCATGTCATCTAACGAGGTATCGGGAACTGATACTTAACAATTATTTTCTTAATTGCCCAACTATCTATGCACATCCTCCATGACCAATCCTTCTGTTGGTGTCGATAGAGCAGGGATTGCAGTATTGCACATAGACTCTGGACTCCTGAATGAACCCTTTGCATAATAATTCCTCCACTTTGCTTTGGAGTTCTTCATGTTCTTTTAGGCTCATTCGTTAGTGTGATAAATTCAGCAAACTAGCTCTAGGTTCCAAATCAATATGCTCCTCATAGGTGGCAATCCCTTAGGTAAATCATTGGGTACTACTACTACCCCCTTAAATTCTTCTAGTAGAGGCTTTAACTCCGTAGGTATTACTGGATGGTCAGTCTCAACCTCTTTTATGACAACACATACGCGACTCCCTTCTCCTTGGGCAGAAATTGTTGGGTGGTCAAATAGTTTTGTCCCTCATCCTTTATGAAGTTGGGGAAATTTCTCATCCCTCATGGGAGCAAGAACAACTTTCATCCCATCTTTGTAAAAGGAGTATGTGTTTGTTCTTGCCGCCAAGGTGAATAGTCCGTCTATCAAATGGCCATGGCTGGTCCAACAATAAATGGCAAGCCTCCATTTCCACCATATCACACAATACTTTATCGGGGTAATTTTTATCAATTGAAATGTGACTTAATATTGTTTAGTTGCCTGGATTTTGCGTCCTTTGAACCAGGTTATCCAGTATGACTTAGGATGGGGCTGGACCTTTAGAGTTAGCTTGGTCTCCATTTCTTTGGAGACTAAATTTTGCAAGTGCTGCTATCAATAGTGACGTTTCATAATTGTCCTTCTGACGAGCACCTCCTCCTGAAAAAATGGCATCCTAAAAATATGGCATAACCAATCAGCTTGTGTAGACTTTGGAGCCAGCATAATTCCTTGATCCACAAGGCTTGAAAGATCTTGATCGTTATGCTTCACTTCATCTTATTGAAATTCCAACAACCCTGTATCATAGATTTTGTCATCAAATTGACCATCATCATTGTCCATCATGGGATCTTCATTTTCAATGGCTAAATTGTTTGCCGCTTTACGGCAATCAAAAGATTTAGGTCCTGTACCACACTTATAGCAAATGATTTTGGACCCCACTAACTGGGATGATGTGCTACTTGTTCTAGCACTGGTGTTGGTTGCTCTGCTTCCCTGGCCTTGTCGATGGCCCTAGGTATTAGTTGATGCACCTGGCTTTTGCACAAAATTTTCTCATCCCTGACTTGCATCAAATCCCTTTTCAAGAGATTTTGGTTGTTCCATTTTCGTTGGTGTCGCTCGGATACTTGACTGGGCTAGTTGTGCCTAAACTTTTGTAGCTAATTGCACCGTACTGGCTAGGGTCCAGCAACGTTGCAACTCCTTTAAATTTCAAATATTAGTCCATCAAATAGCGATAGATGACTTGAGTTTCGGTCTCGGCAAGTTGTACATGTGTCTTCATTCTGTAAAAATCGTTGGTATACTCCCAAATAGACTCCTTGCTTGAGTGATTGGTACTATTGGAACAAAATTCCTTCATAATTAATCGGAAGGAATTGGTTCTGTAGCACCCTCTGCGTGTTTGGCCAGGTCTTAATTCTTTCTTTTCCGAACTGAATCCTCATCACTTGGACTTGTTGCCATCATGTTGATGTGTAACCTCTCAACTTAATGGATACCAACTTGATTTTCTTGTTGTCTGGAAGCTCAAGGTATTCAAATAGTATTTTGACTTCACTTAACCAGTCCAAAACTTCTTCAGGTTGCTCTTCTCTAGTAAATTTTGATATATCCACTTTCACATGTGGATCTTTATCATGATCGACTTTTCGATTAGCCTTAGGGCTGTTGACGACGTACCCTAGATAATATTTCAATTTCTTCTTCCGATAAATCTCCATGGGCTGTTGCTGCTACTGAAACCTTTTAATAGCAGGTTGGCCTCTTCCACTCTCATGTTGATACACATGTTCCTGCTGTCTCCTTGTCTCCTAACGGTTACATAGGGAGGTCCAAAGATCCCAGCATGTTCAAGCCTAGCACATAGATGAGCAAGTTGCTGCAGGTTTTCTACATCTTCTCTTGTGGCCATGCTTGAAGTATCTCCAAATTCTCTAGGTTTTGCTCCTTGATGCTCCCACACCCAGCCATTGATCCACAATGAGTCACAAATTCAAATCAGAAAGGCTCTAATACCATTTAACAGGATAAAAGAAAATATCCACCACTTTACAACTTGAAGAGGAGTTGATAAAACTCAAATCATCGTCGGAGCCAAGGTTTCTTAGAGGGAAACCAAGGAAAAGCTCCTAGGAGGTGTTAAACAACTAAAAGACTTACGGAAATAATTCGATTCAAGAAACCGGATAAGAACTCGGTTGTTGATGTTACATCTCATGACCCCATGGCCCATACACCTTTTATATAGACCAATGTTTTAAAATGTGAAGGCGTGAGGCGAGGCGTTAGGACCTCAAGATGCATGAGGCGTAAGCCTTGAGGCGTGAGGCTTAAGCCTCACAAGAAAGCTTCCTGCTCTCTCATTTTAACAAATAAATAAAATATAAGAAAAATATTATAAAGATTCAAAAAGTTAAGGACATTGTAGGCCAGTACTGACAACCGTCGTTCCTCACCTTTGTGAGCGCATCCGGGGGATATTTTGGAGTGGGCAGGGATTCATTGTACTGGGGAGGAAATTCAGGGTATTCTAGGGGTAGGATTTTGTTTTGTGCATTTTCGGCGTTGAGTTTATATGCTTGTAAACTATTGCCGTGTTCTGCTCCTGGATTTCGTTTTATTATTTATATTTTGAACTGCTTACCGATCAAAAAAAAAAAATTATAATCATCATCATTTTCAATGCCTTATCGGAAAATAATTAGTGTTATTTTTTACTAGTTGAAACAAAATTTAAAAGAATGACATTTAAGTCTCAGTGGCTAGAAACTTAATTTTAGTTAATGTATGAGACGTTTACCATAGGCATAAAGCGAGCTTCAAGGCGTGAAGCGTATGCCTCATGTGAGCCTCATGGGGTTTAAGCCTTATGATTGAGCCTCGAGGCGTTTTCCTTAAGCCTCGCCCCGAGGCGAGCCTCGTGGCGTAAGTCTCACACGCCTTTTAAAACAGTGATATAGATTTCTTAACAATCACTATAATAATGACACATTGGAAACAGAAGTTTTAGAAGACCCAAACATTAACTATAGTCAACATAGAAGACTGGAATATTTACCTTTCCTATTGAACTAACTTAATTATCTCACACAGGAATTTAATACCTAGAAATAATAACATTTCTTGAACTTTCACCTAAGAACCATAATATTTTCTGGAAATTTCTAGTAAATACTCCGAGACTGTTTTGACCAGAACCAACAACCTGTCCAGTTCTTGATGATGGCCTTTTGCTGATCTGATCAATTTGAAATTTTAATCACTTCTAATATATTCTTCTAGCTTCCACATATCCAAAAACCAGTCTAATCCAATTCAACGGTAGATATTGAAATATTCGCTTCCAAACAAACTATTGTTTTTTTTAACAGGAAAAAAAAAGGTCAAGCTGCCTCCTTTTTATTCTTCTTCTTAGATATAGGAGTAATCTTTTGAAATAAGTTTGCATCACAGATCTCTAGGAAAATTATGACGGTTTTGGCAAAGACTTAACAACAAAAGCATGTGTGAGAGGAGTTGGTTGACTAGAGTTTCTGAAAGACAGTAACAATCAAAGAATTGGTATCTAGCCAGTTCAATTGTGTAACTAAGTGAGGCAATTTTTACTGATGTTATTCTGTGAGTTATCTTCATATCAAAATATTGCGTGAGAGTTATCATCTCAAAGCTAACAAACGAAGGAATATAATCATGTATCCTGCTTTTGGACAAGAGAGCTTTTGGCAAAAGCCAGGACCTGGAGATACTGTCAGCTTTCTATCTATTCGTTCTGAGTTAGTGTTATTTTAATTATATATACACTGAGAGTAGGTATGTAAGGTTGTTAAACAAAGGAAAACCCATCTTTTCACATGAAGGCGTGGGTTCTTCAATGGTTTGAAAAGGTGGTAGCTAGTGAATAAGTTTCTAGCAAACATATGTATAAACAAGTTAGGTTATTGGTTAGTGTGGAAGGTGCAAGGGAAGCGCTTTGGTCGATTCTCAGGAGTCATATCTTGGATGATATGGAAAGAGAGAAACTTGCGTGTTTTTGAGGATTCTCCATCATCTCTCTCTCGCATTTGCGCTCGGATTCGGTTGGTGGCTCTAGAATGGGCGGGGCTTTGCTGTGATGGGGAGGAGCTTCGTGAGGTTTTGGGTTGATCATTGTGTGGGAGGCTGTGGTTATATTTCTATTTGTAGTGGCTTTTGAGTTTATTTGCTTGTAAACTCTTGCTGCTATTGCTATCTTGCTGTTTGTATTTTTGCCCCTTTATTTATATATTTTTGCTTCTTTATCGATAAAAAAAAATAGGGAAGAGAAAGGGAACTTGGGAAAGCTCAGATTTTCTATCCTGTCCCAGGAAGAAGCAATTGTAGATTCCTTCTTTCTTTCTTTCTTTCTTCCTTTGTTTGTTTGTTTATATATTTATTTTTGATCAATAAGTTTTTTTAATGGGCAAGAGAACTTATCTAGGGGATAAAGGGTCATTCCCCACGTATATAAGTTGCCTATGTGCATATCCTTTTGCAAGAAGGCTTGCTATCTCGCTAGAGTTCGTAACGGTAATTATTGTACAGATTTTCAAAATCATCTACAATGACATGAATATGGTCCATGTTATTGCAAGTCTCCATGACCCCATGGCCTTGGTAGATGCCCATGAGATAGCATTAGAGGAGTCACCTTTCATCATAGAGACTATATTAATTCCTTCTCTTTTCTCTGCAATTTTCAGTCCTATCTGTCAACGGTAAAACAAAATTTACGTTCTGTGGGTTTCTCCTGTCATCTTTTTTCAAATGCACACGAATATATGTTAAAGTGTAACGTGGATTCATACCCTTTTTTCGCACTGGGTTGGAAAATTATTTATAGCTTTTCTGAATCTATTTCTTTGACCCAAGATGATCAATTTGTTGCTAGCTTCTAATTACAGCTTTGTTGTTTTGCTTTGGTTTCTTGTAGACTAGTTCCTAAATATTTATCTGGAATGAAGCTCAGTAAGCTTATTTCTTTTTTATTTTTTCCAGTATAATATGCTTTGAAGATTCCTGGCTTATTGGAGAAGATTTTGATTACTCCTGAGTGCTCTCGAAATTGCTCAAGTTATCGGAGTCCTCAGTCAGGGTAAACAAAATAGGAAATTAGCAAAAGCTTGTTTCCTGTGTCAAAACCTTGTTTGAGAACTAACTTCTCTGTGTGGGATAGGTTGTTGATAATGTCACCTGCGAGCAAAGTCTGTAATTTACATGTTGGAATGGGCTCTTCGACTATGTCTTTCATGTCGTCATGGTAGTCTCACATTGGGGGTTTTTCCCCCCTGAAGTTAAGTGGAGAGAAAATCAGACAGGGTATGACGGAGCAATCGAAGAACTACGAAAAATCTCAATACAATTCCATGAATACTAGAAATGAGGGGCTTGGGTCTGCAGGTCAGAGGCTTCTGCAGGACCCATTGAGCTCCATTAGTACTAATATGAGACCTCCGGAGTACAATGTATCAGGTGGAGCTAAACCTGTTCTGAATTACTCCATTCAGACAGGTGAGGAATTTGCTTTTGAATTTATGCGGGAACGGGTAAATCCCAAAAAACCCTTCGTTCCAAATGCTGCTGGTGATCCTAACAGTGCAACTGGCTATATGGATCTAAAGGGCATTCTAGGCATTACTCACACTGGATCTGAAAGTGGGTCAGAGGTTTCATTGCTTACCACAGTAGAAAAAGGTCGTGTCAAGGAGTTTGATAGGAAGGGCTCTTCTGTAAATGAAGAAAAAGGTCACTACGGATCCGTACGATCAGTACCACGGACCTCGTCAGGCAATGACAGCAGTCGAGGAGTTGTTCATGTATCAGCTTCTTCAGGAGCTTCTGATAGCTCATCATCAAAGTTGAAGTTTCTCTGCAGCTTTGGTGGTAAAATCCTACCCCGGCCCAGTGATGGAAAGCTCAGGTATGTTGGAGGTGAAACACGTATTATCCGGACAAGCAAGGACATTTCTTGGCAGGAGCTTATGCAGAAGACATTGACAATTTACAGCCTGGCTCATACAGTCAAATATCAGCTTCCTGGGGAGGATCTTGATGCATTGGTTTCCGTCTCTTGTGATGAGGATCTGCAGAATATGTTGGAGGAATTTAATGCACTAGAAGATTTGGAAGGATCACAGAAACTTAGGATGTTTCTATTTTCCGCAAGTGATCTGGGTGATGCTCATTTTGGTCTGGACGGCATGGAGGGTGATTCTGAGATTCAGTATGTAGTTGCTGTCAATGGAATGGACCAAGGATCAAGAAAGAACTCAATTGCGCTTGGTTTAGCAAACACTTCAGCAAATAATTTGGATGAGTTACTCAGTCTTAATATCGAAACAGGAACTGATAAAATTGCCGCAACAGAATCAACGGAGGGTCATGCTTCACCTTTGACAGGCATTGTTGTTCCTTTGTCGACAAATCAATATTCTCAGCCAATGCCACCGAGTTCATCTTGTGCTTATGAAACTCATTCACAGTCTTATCATGGTCAAATGATGCATCTTCGAGAAGCTGACCAGTATCCAATCTCCGCTGTCCACCCAGTGGAAAGCTCCCGCGATGTAGATTGGCGGACTGCTGTTCCCTCATCTGTGCCATCACAATTTGGCTACAACTCTCATCCTTCTGACTATGCACCATTTGGAGAAAATTCAGTTCCGATGCCTATCCATGGGCTTGTGACTCAACAGGGAGCTTTGACTGAAAGGCAGCTATATGGTGGCTTCCAAGTACAGGATCCAGAAATGCCAGTAAAGGAGGCGAAACTGAAAGTTGATGGTTCAGTCCAGCAAAAGAATGAACCTGAAAAGTTTCAATCTTCAGAAAATGATTACCTTGTTTCTTCACAGCCATATGATGGTTATGTTCCGAATTATATTCCAGATGAAGAAGTATCAGTTGCCATACCTGCACCAGAGAGAGGAGCACCTTTGTTGCATACAAAAAATAACGGAATGCAGGAGCCTGTACATGTACCAATGCCCCCTGATGCTGGAAATGCAGGGCAAACTCATAAATCTATTGAAGATGATCATTTCCACCCATCTGGTGGAGCATTTACTCATGGATATGCTGACTCTGAGGCTGATTCAACTGACTTTAGCTACCATGAGCCGTCTGTGCTTCCTCAAAGGGTCTTTCACTCTGAGAGAATTCCCCGGGAGCAGGCAGAGTTACTGAACCGGTTATCAAAATCTAATGATTCCTTTGGTTCTCAGTTTCTGATACATCACTCACGCTCTGATCTTGCACAGCAGGACCCAATTACAGAATCAGTTGATAAGTTCCATGATGGAAATCTGGCTTCCCAGACTGAGCAGGCCATCTCATCTGCAAAACCGCTGTATGCCAATCCTCAAACCATTGAAGATGGATTGGGGCAATTTGAAAAGTATAAACAGTTAGCGAATGCGATCAGTCAAATGAATTCTACCTTTTCTGAAGAAGGGTTGGAGTCAAAGTTTCTGAAATCTGAGTTGAAGAGTGCAGTACTGACTCCGGTGGATGATAAAGCTATGGTGAATGATAATAGGGTCCGTGGGACTGACCGTGAAATGGCCAGGGTCAAAGATAACCATAAAAAACTCTCTATTGATGAAACAGAAGCAACTGGATTGGAATATCCATCTGCAAGTCAAGGAACTTCTGTTAAGCACCAGGAAGATCCTGCTTCTAGTCTACCTGAGCACTGGGGTGAGAGGGCTATCAAGGATACTGCTAATAACACAATAGGGCATGCACATCCTTTTGCTCGGTCAGGGAACCCAGCTAGAGCTGTTTCTCAAGGGGAATCCTCTGTTGCTGTTGCCACAACGGAGCATGGAGACATCCTAATTGATATCAATGACCGATTCCCTCGAGATTTCCTTTCTGATATTTTCTCCAAGGAAAGAATCTCTGAAAATTCCTCTGGTATTAGTCCACTGCACAGTGATGGAGCTGGCTTGAGCTTGAACATGGAGAATCATGAACCTAAGCATTGGTCATTCTTTCAAAAGTTGGCGCAAGATGAGTTTGTCAGGAAAGATGTTTCTTTTATGGACCAGGACCATCTTGGTTTTTCATCCCCACTTACAAAAGTTGAAGAGGCTCCTAGAGCTTACCACCATTCACCTTTAAAGACTGATGGAGGTGCATTTGGAATTTTGGATTCCCAAATCAATTTCAACGAGGAAATTCATCAAGAATCATATAATATTGGTGAACCTGATACTGTTGTTTTGGTTCATAATAGCAATCCATCCCAGATCAAGGAAAGTGAAGGTGTGCAATTTGATGGTATGGGGAAGAATCCGAGAACACAAGAATCAGACTATGAGGTACTTTTTCCTATAGTGGGTTTGTTTAAAAATGCATGTTGTTAACCAAAATAGCTTGCCTGCAGCCAGATTTCTAATTACTTTGATATCTATAGGATGGGAAGTTAGAAATTGGGAATATTGGTGGACCTCTTGTCGAACCTCCTTTGGGAGATTTTGATATCAGTACCTTGCAGGTATGATGCTTAACAGTATTTCTGCTCTATTGACAAGTGCAATATGAAAATTCCTGAACTATTTTTTTTTCTAACAAAAAAGGAAGAAAGAAAAAAAAAATGCATGTTTTAATCTTTGTTAAATGGTTAATCCTTAATACCATTATCTGTATTGTGAATTGCTGTTTTTAAATTGTCTATCCTCCTGAATTTGGAAGGCTCGTGATAGGGCTTTGCATGTACAAAAGGGGGTGATATATTTAATCCTTCAACATATATGGAATTATGGTTCTTACTGAAAATGATATTTCTTATTGATGAAACCATAAATTATATATTTGTCAAACCTGTCTATTTTGGTTCCCAATCGAGATTTTCTTTTAGTTTTAAGTGATGAAACTAGCCTTTGGGCCTTCACTGTCTTGTGACCTCTAGTCCGTCCCCCCCCTCCCCCCTCTCCTTGTACAGTTGTACTTTACCAATAAAAAAATGAAACTAGCCTAGTCATTCATGATTTCTTCTTAATTGTCGGGAGAACTTGACTCATCAATATGCGTAGACCCTTCTTAGATATCCACATTGCTAAAAAATGTGGAGATGAAGTTACTTGTGTGAAGTGATGGTTATAGGATAGCGGCCTTGCTTCCATAGGTGTGGAGGGGTTATTTTCATACTAGTATTTAAATACTAATACAAAAACATTGAAGTCACCACCAACCATTGAATTTTGTGTGTTTGGTAACCAATAGACAAAAAATTAGACTCCTGAATCTGCGGAAAGTAGGATATGGGTACAGAGGTATGTTTATGGACTAGGGAAGGTTTTAGGCAACCTAATCCATCTGTCCATATAGAAGATGGTTACCTAGACTTCTCCAATTTTCCTTTTTACTTATAATCGATTAAACTGATAAAAGAAGAAAAAAATGAAGATAAACTTCAATTTAAAAAAGAACTAATGATAATCTACCCCTGATGTTATTGGAAACTGTCTTCTAAAGATAGCTCAATCAGGATCAAAAATGACATTTTATTAACTCTTTTACAAGAATTTCTCCCAACCACATTGAAGAGGGAAAAAATATAATGCACGCAACAATAATTTTTTTTAATCATCCTTTATTCTATCAAAATAAATATAAACTTTAATTTAATAGCTTATTGGATTCTAAGGACTCTTTTTATCCTTTTCAAGAAGGAACCCTTTCTATCCTCATACTGTATCAAGAGAGAGGCCTCCTGTACTGGACATAGATAGTCTACAAAATCCAAGAAGTTATTCACAAATAAAGGTTCTAGTCCTAGTGAATGCCTTCTTTAAATTCCCATTTTCGTCCAAGAATTCTTCTCACTATTCAACAGATTGTGTCGGGACGGTATCTCAACCTACTTAAAAATAGAAGAAGGGTTCTAATAAAAAGCATCTATTCTACTATGTCTGGAAAAGGAAGAGTCTACATTCCTTGTTGCAGATGCCTCAGCCACTTTGCAAGATTCCCTCCAAGTACTCTCCAAGCTCCTAGATGATCTTCAAGGTGCGGACCCGGGCTCGGACATTGTGGTTCTTAGTCTTCTAAGAACTATTTTTGTAAACTAAAAGTATTCAAGGTCCTTGAAAGTTAAGGCCCTTGAAGTTGTAAGGTCTTCTCTGCGTCTAGACTTACTAGGTTCAACGTACCAAATGTGTGGTGACTGGTGACTGGTAAAGTTTTGGGGTTTATATAAAAGTGGAAAATGAGGGGGATACCTTCTTTGGCCGATGTGGGACTAAACACTACAAACAATTTGAAATGAGGTGGCAAACAGTGATTGATTTTGTCAAAAATTCAATATATCCAAAATAGCAAAGGGCCATTGTCTGGAATGGCAGCCTAACAAGTTTTTCCTCTTTGAAATGATGCACGAAGCTGTATTAGTGCAAAATCTGTGATTTGATTTCAGGTAAACATTGAGGAGCTGCCGTTTGAAACAACGTCCAGATTATTGTTCAAAACGAATGGACGCCATTCCAAACGGCGGCCCCGAAGAATTATTGTAACACAAATGCCGCCGTTCTAAATGACGGCCCTATGCTCTGAATAGAAAAGCAACCCCTTTTTGGGGTTTGGTTTGGGTTCTTACTTACGAAATGATCTTAGGTTTTGGCTAGGGCTTTGACTAATGTTAGGTTTAGGGTACTGGTTTAAGGCTTTGGTTTGAGTATCAGGATTTGGGTGTTGCCATTGCCTTCATTTGAAGAGTTGGGGGAATTGGACCATTTGGCTAGGAGATACTTGGTCGTGCAAAATAGGGTTTCTACAACAATTACACGAGGTTTCTATTATTTGTGTTTTAGGGAATTTCAGATGTTTGATTAGTGTGAGGCATATCTATGTATAGCAAAGTTAAAAAGGAAACTAGGGTTTCTTAGGGATAAAAAAGAAAAAGATAATGTTAATGGTTCTCACTAGGGCTGTAAACGGAGCAGATTCGGAGTGGATAGTGGTATATCTGAATTTCTATCCGATTATATATTCGAATATTCGAATCCTAATAAATATCCGATGGATAGTGAAATATTATATCCGTATCCGACTCCGATTAAAATATCCGAATTCAGATAGTATCCGGATTATCTGATTACTTTTTAAATTTAAAAAAAATAAAATAAATTAATATTTAAAAATATATTTAAAGGTTATATTAATTTTATATATTTCAAATGTATATTATATATATATATATGTATATATTATATAAACGGATGGATATTTATCGGATCGGATATACCAGTATTTGAATTTGTATCCGATTATAAACAAATAGTAATTTTACTATTCGAATTTGCTACGCCGGATAACTATTCGGATAATTATCCGACTATACAGATTCGGATACGAATCGGATACGGATAATATCCACATCCGTTTACAGCCCTGATTCTAGTTGCAAAATGGGTTTGGGGGATTTAGGGTTTAGAGAAGAGAAGATGAAACGAGCAGGAAGAAGAGAGATTAGGGTAAATTGCTTAGTTAGGGATAGGGAACCCTACTAGCATCTTGTATAAAGAGAGAACATTATATATATGTCCTTTTACAAGTATACCCCCGATATTACATATATCAACACTCCCCTCAAGCTGGAGCATAAACATTAAGCATGCCCAACTTGACAGTAATATCCTGAAGAAGAGTAGGGCGAATAGGCTTGGTGAAAATATCAGCAAGATGTTGAGAAGACGACACATGTTGAAGAGATAATGAACAATTCCGAACTGTCTTGCGGAGAAAATGAATATCAATCTCAATGTCCATTATCCGCTCATGAAGCACAGAATCTGAGGCAATCTTTGCAGCAACCTCATTATCATAATATAAGGACATAAGACCTTTAACCGGAAACTCTAACTTAGAGAGGAGAGAACGAAGTCATTAGAGTTCACAAGTGCCATGAGCAAGTGCACGATATTCTGCTTCGGCACTAGACCGAGAAACCACGGGTTGCTTTTTGCTCTTCCACACAACCAAGTTGCCTCCAAGGAAAGCACAATAGCCCGAGTTGGAACGATGGTCAGTAGCAGATCTGGCCCAATCAACATCTGTATAGCCGGAGATATCGATGTGACCATGTGAGCGATATACAAGTCTACAACTGAGTCTAGCCTTGATATATCGAAGAATACAATGAACAACACATGGTGTGAAGCACAGGGAGCATGCATGAATTGACTAACGATGCTGAAAACAAATGTAATATCAGGTCGTGTGAGGGTGAGATATATCAAGTGGCCCACAAGACGCTGATAGTCATGAGAATCAGAAAGAAGATCACCCTCACTATCATGCAAAGAGATCTTTGTATCCATGGGAGAAGTAGAGGGTTTAACTTGGTTAGTACTTGTTAGGGTTTAGCCTTGCTAGTGTTTGAGAGAATGAGATAGAGAGAGGAAGAAGAAAGAGGGAAAGAGAATGAGAGAGATCGTACTCTCACATCTCCACTTGGGCTATTATCCAAAAGATAGAAACTTACATGGGCCCAAGGTCCAATAGAGAGGAAAAAAACAATATTATAAAAAAGGCCCAAACAAGGGACATTTACAACACTCCCCCTCAAGCTGGTGTGTATATGTCACACATGCCCAGCTTGCCAAGAATACCATGTAACCGGTAGCCAAGAACCCCCTTGGTTAAGATATCCGCAAGTTGATCTCCAGTCCTCACATAGGGAGTGCAAATCTCCCTAGAATTGAGTTTCTCTTTTATGAAGTGTCGGTCAACCTTAGTGTGTTTTGTTCTATTGTGTTGCACTGGATTGTGGGCAATATTGATTGCGGCTTTGTTGTCACAGTATAGGTTCATCGGTTTAGTTACTAAAAATCCCAGTTCCCTTAATAGAGCCTTCAACTAGAGTAGATCACATATCCTGTGAGCCATAGCTCTAAACTTAGCCTCAGAACTAAACCTTGCAACAACTCTCTGTTTCTTGCTTCTCCAAGTTACAAGGTTTTTCCCAACAAGCATACAATATCCAGAGGTGGATCTCCTGTCAGTATCAGATTCCACCCAATCTGCATTAGTGTAGGCTTCTACTCTCAAGTGCCCATGACAACCAAATAAAATTCCTTTTCCTGGTGGGGATTTCAAGTATCTGAGATTCTTGTAGACTGCATATAGGTGAGAAGTTTTTGGGGCATGCATAAACTGTCTCACTACATTCACTGCATAGGCTATATCAGGGTGAGTAAGAGAGATAAATAAGACGACCAACAAGTCGCTGATACTTTCCTGTATCACTAAGGGACTCCCCACCATCTTCTGCTAGCTTGTGGTTCTGTTCTATAGGAACACCTAAAGGTTTACAACCCAACATCCCGGTTTCTTTAAGGAGGTCTAGGATGTACTTCCTTTGGGAGATAAAGGTACCTTTCTTTGACTTGACAACTTTTATGCCAAGAAAATACTTCAATTTTCCCAAGTCTTTAATCTCAAATTCCGTGGCTAGTTGAGACTTCAATCTCATGTTCATCATTTCCTGACAACACAATGTCATCTACATACACAATGAGGGCTGTTGTCTTCCCTTGACAATGCTTAATGAATAGAGTATGGTCTGCTTAGCTTTGAGTGTATCCCCGTCTCTTCATCACTCCACTGAACCTTTTAAACCAGACCCAAGGAGACTGCTTTAAACCATATAATGCCTTCTTTAGTTTCCACACTTTCCCTTGAGCAATGGGAAACTTGAACCCAGGAGGGACAGTCATGTAGACCTCCTCTGCTAAGTCTCTCTATGCATAAAGACATTTTTCACATCAAGTTGATAAAGGGGCCAGTCTTGATTTGCTGCAAGGGAAAGAATGACCCGAATGGAATTCATCTTTGCTACAGTAGCAAAGGTTTCATGACCAGTCTTGCCTTGCATCTTTCCACAGACCCATCTGACTTGTGTTTGACTGTGAACACCCATTTACATCCAATTGATTTCTTTCCCTTTGGAAGATCTACAAGTTCCCATGTACCAGTTTTTTTAAGAGCCGCCATTTCCTCATGCATCGCATCCTTCCACTCAGGATGAGTTAGCGCATCAGAAACACTGTAAGGCAAAGACACACAAGACAAGGAAGAGGCAAAGACACGATAGGAAGTAGATAGGGAAGTATAAGACACAAAGTTGGAGATGGGATGTTGAGTGCATGATCCAACTCCCTTTCTAAGGGCAATAGGGAGATCATAGTCATCAATGTGAGAAATAGGAACAGAGTCAGGGTTGGAATCATTACTTGGGTTAGCCGGATCTGAGAAGGCCTCTTGGCAGGGAGCATGAGACAGGTCGAGGTCGCCGAGAGTAGACTTTCAAAGGAACCTTCTTACTCCCAACATTAACAATAGTAGAATCATTGATGTCAGCAGGAGCATCATGAATGCTAATAACAGGAAGTGGAACCTGAGGAGACAACTCTGCAACATCATCAACTTTCTCCCCTTGCAGAGGAGTCGCTGAACCAGGGAAGTAAGGAGTGTCTTCAAAAAAGGAGACATCCATGGTCACAAATCTCTTCTTGGAAGGGGGATGATTGTACTTATAACCTTTCTGAGTGGGGGAGTACCCAAGGAATACACATTTGACTGTACAAGGGTCAAGTTTGGTCCGATCAGGTTTAGGAACGTGAACGAAGTAGACAGAGCTAAAAACTCGAGGGGGTATAAGAAAATGAGGAGCGTAAGGAGAAAGAATATTCAAGGGGGCCTTGTAATCCAAAATCCGTGAAGACATCCGGTTCATAAGAAAGGTAGTGATAAGCAAGGCTTTTGACCAAAGGTAGTTGAGAACATTCATGACAAGGAGGAGAGATCGAGTAATCTCAAGGAGGTGTCGATTTTTTAGTTCAACCACTCCATTCTGTTGGGGAGTGTGAACACAAGTGGTTTGGTGGACAAGGCCATGGGCAGTAAAATAGGTACACAAGTCTCCACTTAGATATTCCCCACCATTGTCAGAACGTAGAATCTTAAGAGTAGTGTCAAATTGGGTGCATACCATCTTATGAAAAACCTTAAAAGAAGTACTGACATCAGACTTGGACTTAAGAAGATACACCCAAGTAACACGAGAAAAGTCATCAACAAAAGTAACAAAATACTTGTAACAAAAAACAATAGTGGGTGTAGGACCCCAAACATCAGAATGAACAAGTTCAAAAGGTGAATTACTTTTAATAGTGCTAGAAGGGTATGAAACCCGACAATGTTTTGATAATTCACATGTTTCACATTGAAACGAGACATTAGATAAAAAGAGAAATAACTGAGGAAACATCCTTTTAAGGAGCAAACGGAGATGACATCGCATCAACTGGGCAAAATCACTCCTGCTCCCTAGAGTAGACTGGTAAGCATGCAACACAGGAGAAGGATCCAGTTGATAAAGACCATCCTTCTCATGACCACTGTCAATCATCCTCCTCATCACCAAATCCTGAAACACATGATGAGAAGAAAAAAAGGTGACAATTGAGTGACCTAGTGATACTACTAACAAAGAGAAGATTAGAAGCAAAGTTAGGGACATGAAGGGCAGTAGACAAATGTAGAGAAGGGGAGACTTGGATGTACCCTTGCCAGCAATAGAGGACATGGTACCGTCCGCAATACGAACTTTATCCCTTCCAGAATTGAGGTGGTAGGAAGAGAAAGTTGAAGACATACCAGTCATATGCTCGGATGTGCCATAATCAATAATTCAAGAGTGATGAGTAGACGAGACATAAGCATTTAGGGCAGTGGCAGAGGTACCTGACTGTGCAAGAGAGGATGTGGATGCAGTGGAAGGTGCCACCAAATGAGTCATAGCCTGACGCACAACTTCCAATTCACGGAGAAGAGACTCCACATCATCTCTAGGAGCTTCAAAGGTAGTTGAAGAATGGGCAATATGGGTCGAGGAATCTCCAAACCCTCCTGAACGACCCCTTCTTTGTGTAGGTCTGCCATGTAATTTCCAACAATGATCACAGGTGTGACGAGTCCGGCCACAGTAGGCTATTGCACACTTGTTGGTGGTAATCTAGTTACATGGAGAAGTAAAAAACAAGCCATTGTTGCAAGATCCGGTGCCAAAGTAGAATACAAGGCCATGGCTCATGGGGCTCTTGAGTTATTGTGGATTAAAATTCTAATGACAAATCTTAGTTTTCCGGTCCAGTCAGATATGAAACTATACTTTGATAACAAGGCAACTATCAGTATTGCTCACAACCCTATCTAGCATGTCAGGACAAAATATGTTGAAGTTGACAGACACCTTATACGGGGAAATGTTGCTTCTAAGGTGTTGAGTCTTCTTTATGTTAGGGCAAAAGATTAGTTAGCAGATATCCTCACCAAAGCAGTAGCATCTAACAAGCACCGTGACATTGTGGGCAAGATGGGCACGCTAGACATCTACGCCCTGCTTAAGGGGGAGTGTTGTAATGGGCCTATAAATAAACTCATTATTCTTTATTTTATTATTGTCTCTTTTTTACCTTTATGTTTTAGTGCTTTTATTACTTGTACTTAAAGGGAATTTATGTCCTTTAATCTCTTTAGTAATATATAAAGGAGATCTAGAGGGAATAGAGATAACTTCTTCCATTCCCAGTCCCTCTTTTCTCTTTCTTCATCTCTATTTCTCTCTTTCTCAAACCCTAAATCACTAAACCTTAGTTTTCTACTAATTTGACTATGGTAATTTGGTACAGTTGGATTATCTCCTTGCGTATTTGAAGTGGAAATTCCTGGAGAAGCCACACGTTAATAGCTGCTATGGAAGCTCTGGTTTACTGGTAGAAGGTTGAAGGTGGAGGGTTTGAACCCTGTCCTGCACTCCGATGCTAAAGTAAGTATGTGGAGAAGATGATAAATAGTAAGAGCAACAAGAGTTTAAGATACGAGGTTTCTTGGTTAGGTTTGCAATAATTTTTCGGTCCTTATTCACTGAAGCTCTGGGGGTATTTATAGGTTTAGCTTAGGATGCCCATGGATGGCCATAGATGCCCATATCACGTGCTGAATGATCATTACCAAATATGTCAGACAGATTTGGAGCTTACGTGTCACACGTGGGAGCCTACTATTAGTTGAGTCGGTTTGTTTTGACAGCACGCAGAAGTGACCAGCATTAAATGTCAAGACAGTGCTTTTCTTCTACTGTCAGAGTAGAATGATCGCTTCCTGATCACTTCCTCCTGCGAGTTGGTTTCGTTGTTTGATTAAAGCATGGGTCTGTTGTTATAACGAGGACGATACCGCTGTCTTAATGACTACGACTCCGTTGTCTAGAAGACAACGTGTCCGTTGTAGGGAGCACAACGAGTCCGTTGTCATACGCACAACAAATACGTACTCAAAAACACATATGAGCTCATATCCACCGTTATAACTCCAAAAACATACTCATTGTCACAACACTCAGATAAATTACGAATTTTATCCTTTACAGTATTCATGGACCAAATGGCTCTAGGGGATTGTGATTGAAGGAACTCACATCATATCTGTTGCTCAACATGTTTATACTCTTTCACATCCATAATATTAACCAAGTTGAAAATTAGGTCTGATATACACGAATCGGCCAATTCCTTTTACTAGAGTCACCAAAAACAACTTGCAACACTGCTGTTTTTTTACCAATGACTATGATTTATAGGTCTACACAGACCAACAAAACAAAACATCACTTTGCAAAAAAAAAAGGGGTGGGGTGGGGGTTATCCATATAGAGGAGAAAACTTCACATCTCCTTCAAATCTCATCTGAATGCAATGAGATCTCTTCCTAAAATAAAGGAGAAAACTTCACATCTCCTTCAAATCTCATTTGAATGCGATGAGACCACTTCCATTCACTTCCTAAAATAAAGGCACATCAATCCAATACAAGGAATGTTGAAAAAAAAAATCTTCACAAAAGCCCTACCAACAAATTAATCAAAATCTATATATAGGGTTTTAAAACATCTCAAACAACTTATAAAAATCCTGAAATAAACACCACCAACCTGAAGAACAAAACCCATATTCAAAGTATCTTTTTCGCAATTTAAAGAGGCGGCTGCTGCTGACCGTACGGCGCTGGTAGTACGATCAGTGACATCAGCAGTGTCCCTTGCTCGATCTGTTTGGTTTGATGCTCCTTTTTCTTATCCTTGTTGGCCCTTTGATCGTTCTCTAATACCAAGTTGAAAGAAAACTAGGGTTTCCTAGTGAAGAAGAAAGAGAAAAAAGGGAAGAGAAAAGGGGAAACGTGAATGACTCATATCCCCCCAAATATGTATTTATGTGTTTATAATGATAAAAATACATAAGTGCCCTTGTAGATATTACATAAATACAAATGACCCCATAATAAGAAGAAAGGACAATAATACCCTTTACAACAAGCAATGCGAGAAATCCTTTTAAGAGGTCCTATTGAAAAGTGAAGCATCTTATAGTTCTTATATGGTTTCTCACACTCCGTTTCATTTTTCTTTGAGGGTATTTTGAGGCTCATTTGGAGTGGAGTGGTTACTGGTTAAACACTATTGTCTCTGTGGCGTATCGGACTGTATCAGATAGATATGGCGGAAAAAATGAGGATACGCTAAGAAACGCTTGGATACACAAGGAAAAACTTGGATACCTTGCATAAAACTTCTTTTAATGCAAATTTAAGTTAAAAACTAATTAAATGAGGGCCTCTAACTACATTTGTAATCATACATATTAGATTTAAGAATTTTATAAGTTATAAAAAGGCATGCGTGCTGATAAACATGTATGAAAATACAAACCATAGTCACTTGACCAAAATGATTTAGTTCTTGAACTGGAAAGTTGACTTTTTATTCTTCAGGAATTTGAATTTAGGATAATTTATATTGAATTCAAATGAGGGGTATAACCTTATTTACATATAAATATCTTAAGTAAATGAAAATTATATATATAAATAAGTTGTGCATATCGGGTTTGTAATGTGGATCCTAGTGTAAAATGAAAGGAGAGAAAAAATATTTATTTGAAAAATCCCCAATATCGGGCTTATTGGGCCCGTATCGATCTTGCATCGGGCTGATACGCCCGATATAGGGGATATTTATTTTTCCAGCGTTCCAATGTACTGGGGAGCTCCAAACCCAATACGTATCAAAATTTTAAACCATGCTCTGTGGGACACCGTTTTTTTAGTTAGCTCAGTGAACTTGATTTCTTGTTATTTTATCTTTACTCATCCGGCATATTACAAATAAGCTTCAAAATGAAGACTCATCTCAAATCATTCAAGTGTATTGCAAGCAGTGACCAGTAGAAGATACACATCTAAGGCTCATACCACTTACCATGCAGTTATGTTTTAACCTATTTTGAATTGATAAGAGAAAAGGAAAAAAAATATTGGATCTATGTTATGATTGCCTTCATTTGTGGATCTGTTGGTTTGGAGATTGTTCATATAATTTCGATCAAACATCGGGGATTCTCCTGTAGCTTCTTTTTGATTTTTTCTTATGGATGACCATTACAGATAATAAAGAATGAAGATCTTGAAGAGCTTAGGGAACTTGGTTCTGGCACATTTGGGACTGTCTATCATGGAAAATGGAGGGGATCAGATGTTGCCATTAAGAGAATAAAGAAGAGCTGCTTCACAGGCCGTTCGTCAGAGCAAGAGAGATTGGTGAGCTTTTCTTAAGTATATTAATGTGATCTATTAAGCAATTTTCTATCCTATTTATTATATGGATTATCCATGAGAGTTCACAAACCCTGAACACCTTGCTGTTGAGAAGAATCAGAACCAATGCAGTATTGTAACACCCCACTTTTTCTTCACTTACAAGTTGATTGACAATTGCTTTTCTCATTGTCATTTTGATAACCTATAACGATGCCCTTGTCAGACCGTGGAGTTTTGGCGGGAAGCTGACATTCTCTCAAAGCTTCACCATCCCAATGTAGTGGCATTTTATGGCGTGGTGCAAGATGGTCCAGGAGCAACATTAGCCACTGTAACAGAGTTCATGGTGAATGGTTCTCTTAGGCATGTTTTAGTTCGTAGGGACAGGTAATATCTTCGTCCATAATAATCTTGAAGCCAATCTGTTCTGTCATATTATTCTTCTTCCTCGCCTGTTTTTTCATGGACGTAATTGTCAGGTACCTGGATCGTCGTAAGCGTCTCATAATCGCGATGGATGCAGCTTTTGGAATGGAATATTTGCATTCAAAGAATATCGTGCATTTCGATTTGAAATGTGACAATCTGCTTGTGAATTTGAAAGATCCTTTACGACCCATTTGCAAGGTAACGTGATGGTGTTAATATTTTTAGCTGGGAGGCTTTTCCCAGAAAAGGTTTACTATTTCATCATGAATGTTGCTTACATTTTTTATTATGAATAATAAAGTTTGCTAACATTATAAAGCAATTATGTTTTCATTTTCACTGTGAACATGTTTAATACCAAATCAAACCAACGTCTGAAAACATGAAACACTTCTCTTCATACAGGTAGGTGATTTTGGCTTATCAAAAATCAAGCGAAATACCTTGGTTTCCGGTGGTGTAAGGGGAACCCTTCCATGGATGGCTCCAGAACTACTGAATGGCAGCAGTAGTAAGGTTTCTGAAAAGGTATGATAGCACCTTTCATTTTACTTACATAAGCATAAAAAATAAAGTTGAGTTAACTAAAGAGTTGGTTCTGATTTATATCTCTTATACACTTTGGGAAATGTGCACCTGATCTTTGCCGTCAATTAGACTTAAGACTAGAGAAATTTCCGCTATTTCTACTATTTCCGTTAGTATATATAAATTTCTCCTTTAACATGTTTCTTCTGTTTCTTAGTTCATCATATGAACCTTTAAAACAGAAAATGTTAACATGGCAGGTGGATTTGAAGTTTGAGCAATATAGCTTTCTCTGTTATTCATAGCAATTAAGAACATGAAACTTGGTGGGACGTAGACTTTTAATTTCTGTTGTTTTCTCAGGGGCCAATCTCCAATATCTGGCTATATGGGAAAGTATTGCTTACCCCTCTTTTGTTGATGTGCAGGTTGATGTGTTCTCCTTTGGTATTGTCTTATGGGAGATTCTCACTGGTGAGGAGCCTTATGCCAATATGCATTATGGTGCGATCATAGGTGCGCTTTTAACCAGTTTTTCCTCATATTCCTTCTTTCAATTTCTGCTTAGAGAGCAAGATATTTGAGTTGAGCCCATTGCTCAATAGATTGTTGCTCCTTGTCGAAACCTGGTGGTTGCAAATCAATCCAGTTTAATTATCGAATACACACACCTCTGTAGGATGGACCGTTGTGATCATACAATGGGTGATTATTTTGGTTTTTGGCATGGCATATCTTCTATCGAGTCTTGAGACTATGTATGTCAATGGATCGGGTCGACTGAGGATCCAGTCTGCCCCTAGTGTGGGTCTAGGGACTGAATCTGATTACCTATTGAGGATTGACCTTGTCAATTACGAAACTGAACTCATACACTTACATATACGGGTTAGTTAATTATCTACAGGTAATTATATTACTTTATATTTATATAAAATGTATATATTTTCACTATCATACAATAAAATATCTTTTTGTAGTTGGTTTTATGGATTGATCAAATCACAGTTTTAACCATCTCACTGAGAAATCATAGGAGGAATTCTGGTCACTCTCTCAGACCGAACTTAGGCCCCACTTGCAGATCCGATATGGTGTGGACTACTTCTGGATTTACCTTGATCTATTCTGAACCTGATCCATCGACAACCCTAGTTGAGTGAAACCCATCAAATCATGGGTACGACCCACCGCCCTACATTTGTTCCAACTTCCGTGTTTCTCTGTTTGAAACCATACATAGTCTACTCAACAGGGTATGGTAGATTTTGTTTATCGGAAATAGTGGACCTTAGGCATTTTGAGGACTTTTCTTTATACATGCAGGAGGTATTGTGAATAACACATTGAGGCCACATGTGCCGAACTTCTGTGACGCTGAATGGAGAAGGCTAATGGAGCAGTGTTGGGCCCCTGATCCTTTGGCCCGTCCATCATTCACAGAAATTGCCAGTCGTTTACGTGTGATGTCTGCAGCGAGTCAAACTAAACCACAAGCTTATCAGGCACCCAAATAATGGTTTAGCGATCTCTCCTCATTTATGTTTTTTTCTCTCATGAGTTATTCGTTTGAGTGTATGCCATAAAGGTAGTGCTTACTATATTAGTAGGGAGAATTTGTGACCCATACGGAAGTATATTTCGTTAATAGTTTGTGATGTAAAATTATTCCAGATAAGATAATCTGTTGTGTACTGGAAAATACCTGAAGAAATTGTATTTGTATGTCAAGCTTTTTTATCAATAGAAATACCATTGAACTTGGCTTCTGGCTTTTATTTGTAGTGGCGGCACGTTCATCTGCAAGGGCAGAGCCACATCGCCCCCTCCTCCACCCGAAATTTGGAAAAAAACTTATAGTATTAATAGCCTGGGAGAGCGGCTGAGCCGCCGCGCGGGGGGGGGGGGGGGGGGGGTGGGTGTCCAGCCCCATGCCTCCTAAACTCTTGAGAAAAATATATTCTTTACAAGACGCGATGACACATGAACTTGGGTATGAGTATTGATATGGGTCAATATGAGTATGGATATCAATGAGTATTGATATAATCGTGTATCAATTGGTATCGACTGACAAAAACTTTGTTAAAACACATAATTTTTGTGAATTTTTCTTCTTTTTTAAAGAAAATTTTGTTTTAAAACATCCATTAAAAGAGTGAGGAGTTTTGTGAGATGTAAAGATGAGGAGAGTGGAAAGCTTCTCCAATCTCACACACACATACATAAATTCCTCCTTTAATTTTTTTCTTCTTTCAAAACCATTCTTGGAGTGTTGGTGGTAGTGGAGAGGTGTTTCTGACTTTTCATAAATAATGAATTATAAGAAGATCATGGGAAGGGAGGTGGGTATTTTGAGAATGGCTTAGGATTTTCTCTGGCAGATGCCAGAAAATGGGTCTCGGGTTACCACAATTTGTGCGACATGTGGCATAAAAAAGGAGAGAAATTCTTCCATTCTATCCCATGACTTTGACTTCTCCCCACTTGATATCTCTCTCCTTTTTTTTTGAACATTTTATCGCCACATGTTGCATAATGTGTGGAGAAGTTAAAATCATAGGGGGTAGTGTGACTTCTCCACCATGTGTCGCACATATTGTTGTAGCCCGAGACCACTTTTCTGGCATCTGCTAGAGAGAATCTGAGGCCTTTGAGAACAAAGGCAAATTGGAGGGGCAATAAGGGAAAACCCATGATGGAAACTCGCACATTTCTATTGGTGTACTTGTCAAACACCCAAACGTGCCCCCTAACATAGTATGCAACAGCCACACCAGCCGCAGAGTTCATACGCATTATGATATCTAAGCCTACACACCTTTATATTCTCCACTTCTTCAACCCAACTAGGAAACAAATACGATTTAAGGTCGAGTACTTAATGTGGTCCTCTGATTTGCATGGGTTCGAGAACAAGATCCTGGCCAGACACCCAAGTTAAGCACATGGGCAATGTCGGCTCGACAAGAGCAGTTGAAGCTGAAGAATAAATTTTAAAAATTTACTGCATGTTAGTCTAGAAATTTAAAATTTGTGTATTTTATAACACTTATAATTGTGTTATGAATATAATCATATTTAGTGCCTACAATAATATAATAATCTTGTTTGATCCCCATCTAAACGTAGTTTAATGGTTTTCTTTCTTTATGATTGATTCTGAGAGTTGCTAAACATAAAACACTGCACATAATTGATTAGAGGTCGGCCAGTACTGTACCATTTAATGAGTCTGACTCGAATGCTAGATTGATTGTAGTAGCATTAGGTAGCTTACCTAGTTCTGATAGCCCAACTGGAACCAAAACAAGGTGGGATAATAACTTGGAAAAATCGTTTTATATAGAATATAACTAGTAAATGCACGGGACGAAATTGAATTTTTTTTGTGTGGAAATAATGAGCAACTCCAAATCTTGAGAGGGTGTGATGGTAACAAATACTATATCATACTAAATCTTGAGACGGTGTAATGGTTTATAATATATATCAGCCTGTTTCACAAAAACCTATAACGGATACTAACTCAGGACGTTAAGCCCTAACGCTTCACTAACCTATAACAGGACTGACCTGGGGTTGTTGCCATAAGTAAGTTTAATATTGCTAAGGTGCCATAACCATAAGGGATATATATCACATTGATTGTTGATGATCTCTATTATTCTCTGCGTCCTGTTCTGATCAGTAAGATAAGGAAACAGTAAAAGATTTCCCGGGTATAAATCCAGCAATGTACAATCAATCCCGAATTTTATTCAAACTTTTTTTGAGTTACAGTTTAAAAAACCCTTACTGAAAAGGCATGATATATAGACCCGTCTCTGGATATTTGATCCCAAAAATCATAGTAATAACCATTGAATGATCGCCTAGGCGAACCTGATCACCGTGTCGTTGGATAACGGGTGATCTTCCTGATGCGAAGATGGGGTTCCAACTATAGAGGTTGCTGTAAGAGATCAGAGAGAGAAACTCACTCTCTGTAAACCAACCGTGCATGAAAGCAAGAGAAAAAAAAAATATAGAGAAGGGAGTGAAAGTCGGTTTTGTATGCTTTTTTGACATTCGTATGGTGTGATAGTGGAAACTGTTTTTATAAACAGTTGCTTTTTTTTTTCCAAAACATACAATACAGTTGGCTCATTTTCTAAAAGACAGGAGATTAGCATTTGTATTTGTGTAAATGGAGCAATTGGCGTGGCTCTCTTGTTGAAGAGAATGAAAATTCCTGAATTTTCGAGGGTGCCACGTCAGATGCACTCTTGATTAGTATTAAATATAGATTAATAGAGAGTACATATACTCTAAATTGTAATTATTATTGTATGCGAATCCAAGTCGAGATCCGCAGCAATAAGTAATCAATAGTTCATAGAGTAAAACCACATAATTCATGATGCTAGAGTCCCAATACATTAGATTTTAATTATTGGAAATTTAAAATGTTTGGTTTGAAGATATGTCTTCCAAATTCAATATGCATAAAAAAAAAATACAATCAATCAATATTAAACTTACTTGAAGATATTGAGATTCGTGGCACCAATACCCAAGAGGTCTTACAGCGAAGACAATAATAAGTGGGGAACCAAATATATATTGTGAGTGATACAATTTATTTGTGAAATAATTCCCAAGTATAACATAACATAACATAACATCTGGCAGGATATATGTTTATCATGGTTTAATCTAGCTAATTTAGAATATGGCAATAGCCATGCTGACAGAATAATGAGTACTGTTGGAAGAATTGAAGCCCCAAGAACAGCAAATGCCATGAGAATCCACGACATACGTACAGTGAATTACTTACTACCTTCATTGGGCAAATCGCAATCTTGGTTAATAAGACAAACTACGTACCTAATCATTTATTAATTAACTAGAAATTAATACCCTTAATTGTTGCATTTTGTTAACCATTGATCGGCGACGCCAACGATAGTGACGACGACGCATTGTTGAGTTGCCATGCAGATGCCAACATGATGGGTCTCCCTTTCCATCCAAGAAGTAGGCAACCCTTCTCACTGGATAGAGTATACCCATCACACCCATAAACAGATAACATCATACTAGCTTGGCACATAGATTTCAATCCCATTACCTGAAATCCAGCGCGGCCTAGTTGCCGCCGCCATTGATCCGCTCTTTCATGCCTCTCAACTCTATCCGAGCCCTCATAAGCGACTATGTTGCGTATTTCTTCTGCAAAGTGCAATCTCTCAATTTTTATCCTCTGTGGGCTATTTCGAGGGAGACTAGCTTCGAGGGAATCGAAAATGGCAGAGTAGTAGTGAAGTGATTCAAGGAACCTCCCAAGGAAGAAGGGCCCATTATGGTTCGCATCTTGTTCCACCACTGTGAGCAAGGTTGGACCTAATTTCTTAATTGCTTGAAGAATTACCTTGAGAGACCCTCTACTCTCTTTGACATATTTGTGCAAGTTCATGATACTATTCACAAACAATGCTTCTCCTTCTCTCAACTCAAGATTCTCTTTAGTTAATAGAGATGGCGTCGCAGGTTCTACCATCACATGGAACTCTACATTGATACCTAGCGAGCTAGCATCATCAATTACAACTTTCATGCTGGATTCAAGTAGTTCTAATAGGTTGGGATGATCTCCGAGAATTCCCGTAATTCGAAGCTTCGGTGGGCCCTCGGGCCGTGAAGCTAGGGTCCTGATCAAAGAAGGCCATTGAAGGGCATGTTCCATTCCTAGATCAATGATATGCAAAGAATCCTTACCTTGTGCTGCTTGACAGATAGCCTCATTTGCAGCCATGAAACCAAAGGCAATGTAAGGAGTTGTTTGATGAAGCAAGTGAAAGGCTTCCATTTTCTCTTCCCTACTCACCGAGGGAAAATCCACAGCTACATTATTAGTGAAAGTACCATTTGCACCAACATTGTGCAGAAGCCATAATCTAGACTTCAATCCCATTGCAAAGCAGAAGGAAACCCGTTGCAACGAATCACCCCACGGTTGAGCCGAGGCCCAAATTTGATTAAGCATGGAAGTAGCCAGTTGAGTGTCCCTGCAACCGACGGCCTCAGCACAAGCCAACAAGAGGTGAACCAGGTGAAGCCCTTGATCTACCCCATGACTCACCTCTTCTACACTAGGCAGTAGTACCATCTGATCATGTGAAGCCATACAGCTGAAATCTTCAAATAAGTCACTACTCATCTCCAATTCGATCATGGGAGTTTGATCTCCATAAACATCATTCACCATGGAAAATGTTCCGAGCTCGTCTTCAAAGCACTCGAATATTGGCTGGTGCTTCTCTGCTGACTTGTTATCATCTTCGCCGTAGCAATCCATATTGATGAAGCTATCGGCGAACTCCTCTTCCTCTGCAGCGCCTATATAAGGAATGGTAATATTGGTATCAGAAGGAGACCATGATTCCACTTCATTCCATGTCTCCTCCCTCCAGTCTGATCCTTGTTCTTGCTCCATTCGCGCGGTGCAGAACCTTCGGATAGCCATGTCTTGGTTGAGACTCTCAAGCATAGGAAAGGAGAGCCAGTCATTCATGGCTTCCATTGCTATCCAGAGGAGTTGGGACTTGGGAGGAGTGGCTTAAGGCAGCTGAGTCTATATATTGACTAATAAGTGCAAATATGCATGGTGCAACCTTTTTAACTAGGTTGAGTATGTATTGAAGAGGAAGCATCATATTACAAATTAAACTATTCAGATAAAGACTATTATATCCTTTACAAACTTGGGACAAAATGGGTACGTATAAGTAATAACTCATGGATAAAATTGTTGGTCAAAGTACTATAGTTGATAATAAGCATCTATAAGCACATTCCCTTTATACATGATATATGAATATGCAAGGGGAAGGTCCATTTTATTGATTGCTCACACTTATAAAGGCTTTTGAAGTAAAAATTTGGGGTGTATCCAAGCCGAGTTAGCTCGTCGACTCAGTTCGACTTGATCAAACCGAGTTCAAGCCCAAGTATTTGGCTTGATTGAGCCATGCTGAGCTTTTAGTTGAGCTTGAAACTATGTTCGAGCCGAGCTCGAGCTAGGCCCTGTTTGATTCAGGTAAGTTGGATTGAGGCTCAGTTTGGTTTGAATATTATGACTATATTAAGAAAAAAAAGAAATATTACCTATAAAAAATAACTAATAATATTATTATAAAAATATTTTTAAGAATATAAAAATAAAATTGCAATTAATGAAGCTCGGGCTTGAGCCAAGCCGAACTCAACTCGAGCTCAAGCCAAACTCAGCTCGAGCTAGAGCCAAGCCATTATTTTCAAGCCGAGCTCAAGCCTCATTTTTTAAGTTGGAATTGAGCTCGAGCCTGGCTCAGCTCGGCTTGAATCCACCTCTACTCAAAATTCAACCCTATAAGAAAAGAGTAGTGGATCCCACGGGAAATTCTTGTGGAACCGACGAGAGAGCGCCAAGTATCTATGAGTGGGACAATTTTACAACATACATTAAAATTCAAAGGACAAAAATACCCTTCAAAATTTGAATTTTTCAAAAAAAAATACTGCGCGGCTCTCTCTTCTTGGCTCCACAAGATATCTTTGTGAAGAACATATTCCACATGAGATCCGAGATCGGGACTCATCCGATGAAATTAAAATCCAATTTATACACCATAATTCACGAAACGATTGAGCAAATTAAGCAATTTAATTAGAATGTTTTTACATTTTTCAGCTTTACAATATCTTAGGATTTGGATCACCATTGGATCTATGAGATTTAGGTCTTTGATAATGTGTGCTATATAAGTTTCATGATTTAGAATATATAGACAAACATCACCATCAACTACTGTCTTGGATTCTTATATATCCATAATTCATATTAGTTAAGGGCAATTTAGGTAAATTGTTCATTTGCTTTGGTGGTGGTGAAAAGAAGGGGAATCAAAATGGAATTAGGTGAAGGTGAGTGAAAGAGACATGGGGGTGGTGACAGCAAGCTCTAGGGATTCTTTCTACTTTTAAAAATGGAAAAGTTTGAGAATTTTACACAAAACAACAGCCGGCGTTGAAATACAAGAGTTTGGGCCGGTTGGCATTCAGGGTTATTTCGGTTGCCTCAACCAATGTGGGGCCCACTTGTTTATGGTATTTTGTGTTTGTCACCACTTTATCCTATCTTTGGTCGGCCAACAAGCAATGAGACATAGAAGGTGGCTTAGGTTTGCAAACCCTAAAACTAGGGTTTCTTGTAGGAAATGTAAACCCCATTTAGGATTTATTTACAATATACTAACTGAGTTGCACATGCTTTGCCTTAAAATAACATTTACTGAACTTTCTCTTGAATATCATATTTAATAATATAAGGTTATAGAAAAGTAACTAGAAAGAAATTAAGGAAGTGAAAAATGGCAATTTAGGAATAGAATTGAAGTAAGTGGAAAAACAATTTTGGAATATAATAAGGGTATCTTAGAAAAGTTAAAAGAGAGAATATAAGTGTAATTTATATAATGGATGAATATACAATTTTATTTTAGGAAAGTTAAATAGAGGATATAAATGTAATTTAAATAATACATGTTAGGAGATTTTTTTTTTTTGAAGGATAGTTTTAGCTGGTAATTTATATAAAAAAATATAATTTTTTTGGAGGATATAAAGTGCTTTTAATATAATATAAGATATGCCCTCAAGCTTAAACCCTACAAGGATTAAATATTAGAGCTTATTTGACTTATTCTAAAAATAAATAAATAAGGACTAGAGACATTTCTTTTTGGTCCATTTATCACTATATAAACCTTATTCAGGGTCAATGTAAATCATCCAAATCTAAAAATCATACCCAATCTAATCTACTATTCTATCCTTTATTAATGATGCTAATCTAATATTGTGATGAGATATACTTGAACGATATAGTGTCACTCATCTTATTACAATACTCCTCTATATTCTCTAATAAATACATGTGGCGCCAGAACTAGGAATCAACTACATGGAAACATCGTGAGTTAATCAGCATGTGAGGACCTGCTGTGGCGCATATACCAGCTTGTCATATTTTTCTAAGTTAGGACCAGTTAGGGTTTTAACTCTTATAAAAATATATGGATGTAATTTCTTTAGTTAAGGAGGTACATATGTTCTTATTTTAAGACATAGAAGCAATCGATCTCTCTAGAATGAGATTCAGAAGTTCTAATATCCCTCTATTGAGAGAACTCCATACATTTTTCTCCTTTATTTGCTCATTTTCTCTCATGTAAAAAACATGAACGAAAAAAAAAACCATTAAACTATACTGATTTACATTTAATGAATTATACATAGAATATCTGCCCAACATTCAAGAGACTCTCATGAGGAACATTTAATATCACACTGTTCTCCCTGCATATCTTTCTTAGGAACGCATATACATAATCAATGGCAACCTTCTTAATGATATTCGAATCCCTACTCGCTCTAACCACAGTGTTCCCTAATATGTGCACCACCCCAGCATCTCTACAACTGTTCAAGAATTCCAACTCCTCCACCTCAGAATGGCTACTTTCCTGCCCTAATGACTTCACCATAATGTTCTGCTGTAATGGCAACTTAACAGGTACGATAGAGTCAGTCAATGATAACGTAGGTTCGGCATTAGAGGAAGTTGTGTTTCCATACAAACTATACTCATCCGAGTCCGAACATCCCTCCATCATAGATTCGAGCCGAACGAACACAAAGAGACATTCAAAGAGCATTTTCTCAAAATCTTCATCCTTCTTATGGAGGTCCTTATAGCCATATCTTGCAGCACACCTAAACATGTGGAAGTTCTTGGGTCCAATTCTTTTTACAAGGAACCTCTCTTCTTGGGGGACTGTGTAGACAGGAAGATATTTCACACACACAAAGACAACAACGGAGTGGATGGCCGGGAGGTTGGTGATGAAGTGGGAAAATATATGGGGTACGCCACTTGCTAAATCGGTGTACACAAGGCCGATTCCAGGAACTCGGACCAGTCCTAGGCTAGGACCTAGCCCATGTATCCACGCCATGGAAACCTTACTGTGCATTTCGAATTCGTATCGCTTCACTGTTCCATAATGCCAAACATACATGATGATGAGAAATGCTGCTGCAATCACAAGAGGGACCCAACCGCCTTGGTTGACCTTGAAAAGTACTGCTGAGAAGTAAGTGCACTCAACGGCGAGCGATAAGCCAGTGAAGATTAGGACGAGAATCCAATGGCAACGCCACACTAGCAACATGATTGGAATCATGAGAAATGTTGTTACCAGCATAACAATCACAACTGCTGTTCCTGTTTGCAACACAAGATAGTTATAATTCAAGTAATGAAGCTTTAAATAGTATGAAAATTCATAAGAGAAAAAAGATGTTAAGTGAATAAAGATGAATTATTTCTGCATCTTGTAATTGTAGTTTCTAATTAGAAGAAGAAATGAAAGCATAAGAATGTTCATACAATTTCAATTTGAGCTCATCAGCGGGAGCCTTGTGCATTGATTATCGGGCGCTCAACAAGGTAACCTAACCATCAAGAACAAGTATCCACTTTGATTGCAGACTTCTTCGACCGAACGCGAGATACTTCTTGAAGTTGGATCCGTTAAGTTTATGCGGGCTGCTACCGGGTGCACAATACATTTATACAAAACTTCTATCCCGAGCACACGCAATGGAGCTGTAGACAGTCAAGTGAAATCCAATCCACGAAATAATTTGATCTATGGACAACATCGTTGTGGTAAAGATCGTAAAGCCAGAGGAATCACTACCGCAGGGCATAGAGGGGGAGGTCATAAGCGTCTATACCATAAAATCGATTTTCGACGGAATTAAAAAGACATATATGGTAGAATCGTAACCATAGAATACGACCCAAATCGAAATGCATACATTTGTCTCATACACTATGAGGATGGTGAGAAGAGATATATTTTACATCCCAGAGGGGCTATAATTGGAGATACCATTGTTTCTGGTACAGAAGTTCCTATAAAAATGGGAAATTTCCTACCTTTGAGTGCGGTTTGAACCATTGATTTACGTAATTGGAAGTAACCAATTAGGTTTACGACAAAACCTAGAAATCGATCACTGATCTAATTTGAATACCTCTACGGGATAGACCTCAACAGAAAACTGAAGAGCCAAAGAGTGCATTTTACACATTACCAATAACATTGGAAATTCCATTTCAAAGAAGATAGATGAATGGGGTACCCGATTGACATCGTAACCCTTAACGAAAGATAAAGGGCTTTTATAATAATCTCATAAACATGGGGACATATACGGTCGATTCGACTGATCAAGAACTGAGCGGCTAAGTCCTACCACTATTATTGCTTAAGCGCATTCATCCACATCCACAACAATTCCAGTAAGGGAGATAATGACTAATTAGTGTGTTGATCATAATTGTATAATATGAAAGCATTCCTAAATAGAAAAGAAACTAAGCTGGGCAGATTTCTCTTTCAATATTATGCGATTTCTTTCTATAGATTACATATGGAAAGCACAGTTGTCATAACTTCCGCAAAGCAGCATCACGCATATGGCAATGCCATTGATCAAATGCCTTTCTAAGCGTATCAGAAAAAAAAATGATGCCAAATGGAGCGAGCATACAACCAATGAAGCAATAGGTGATCCAATGTTTCATCTTCCTTGCTGCACAAGTAGCAGCAACTCAAAACTCTAATCCCACGTCTAGTAGGCTTGTCACAAGTGAGCACCTTACCCTAAAGAGCCAGCCACAAGAAGGCATTCGTCGCGACTACGAGCTGCCAGTGCATGTTTCTTTGGGTCGCTACACTCAGGGTCGAGAACTGGTTCAAAAGTATAAGGTGGTCCAAAACGAGCTAGCGTGAGTTTTCGCCTTGACTTTAGAAATAGAGCCTTTTCCCGCTTTTGAACATCACTGAGATAGGCTTTTCCCCGAACCATTTACCCTTGATCGGGAGGGAGAAGTGGATTCATTCAATGGAGAGGAGGCAAATCTATCTCCATTCATCTTCAAGTTGGTTTAGCTACATTTGCATGTGCCTCCCTAGGCTTATTTAGCTATCTGGATATCTATATCTTTTGCCCGGCTTTGGCCTCGATCCCGAGAAGAAGTAGATAGGCCAAATCCCTTTGATCTATAGAATTGAATAAATCGTCAATTCTAGCACCCTTCCATCATAGAATGGAATCGTCGCGAGCTCTCCTTCATAATATCATCTTAGGGTGGTCTCGCTCCCATTTCCTTCCGTAGTTGTAGTCTCATTGTACCAAAGATCCCGCAACTTCGACTTATTCCACTAGGAGGGGTTCGAACCCGCGACTTCTGGCGTGACGGACCAGGACTCTAACCAACTTAGCAATTTCCCGCTGAAACGCTCTCTCAATGAGCCTCGGGGATTGGGTATCAATTATCGATTTCACTACTCCATGGAGGGGGGCACCAGACCCGTCGTAATCTCCTTTTATTCCCTGGGTTGTTGGATCAGCATTGGCCCCGATTGAAGCTATTATTGCATCGAAGGGTATTATAGGTGCATCTCAAACAAGATGATCCAATTCCCCAACTTTGACAAGGTATTCAATCAGTCCCGCATTCATCTCTTATCCGTCCGAGTGAAATGAGTTCATTCCGTCTAGCGCAAGAAGCACCAGCAACAGATCGATTCGATAGTATATCTATACCTAGGAGCAGCACTGGCTAAGGATCGACACCTGTAAGCGGAGCCGAGCAGGGCTAGGATCGAAGAAAGCGAGAGAGGTGGAGGTAGAGCGGGATCAAGACCGTATCTGGTTGTAGTAGTTACAAGTCCTGATAGGTCTTCGGTCCTCGTACAAATACATATCCATTGTTGCGACCTGTTCCGGTCCAGCAGCATCCCAGATCCTCGGATCCGGATCGATACTTGGAACCGGTAGCGTTGGTAAACTGGGAGTGGATACATACCAAAAGCCAGTAACAAAAAAGGAATGAGATAGATTTGTTAGCCCTATAGGTTACAACCATAGGGACCCTTAATAATTTTGATGATAACACAATAATGAAATGACCATTGTGTTACTAATGCCTCTATTGAGTTTATGTGAAATTCAGTTTATAAAGAGCATTAACATACCATCGAAGGCACAAAGCATGAAATTGACACAAAGCATAGAAAGGATTCTCAATCAAGCCAATTGAAGATCATATCAATCGTTACAAAAAGACAAGACTCCTTGAACTTGAAGATGAAGACTTACTTGGAAGCAATCTTGGTCAATAAAGAAGATCATGAAGTTGAAACCAAAGAAGATGATCCAAGATCAAGTTTGAAGAGCATTGAAGATTATTTCCTATGAAGGTTAAAGCTGTTTACATTTTTTAGTGAGAGATCTTAGGATGACCATAGGAACCTTAAGAGCATCTTTGTATATCATTATAAGGTCCTAAGACAACATATTTAATAAGTATAATCTTGATAAAGATAAGCTAGTTGACCAATTGGATCATTCATACCATCTAGGCTCGCATAGAAGTGATTATCTGTGAAAAATAGGAAATCAGTCAACCAATTTCCTGAGGGTCAGAAAATCAATCAACTGATTTGTTCCCTGTACCATTTATAGCTACTGTTTTAAGAATCAGTCGATTGATTCTCACTGGTTATGAAAACCAGTCGACTGATTTGGTCTCTATGTTATTGGAATTTGACTGGTTCAAAACCAGTTGACTGCTTTCTCATGAAGAAATAAATCAGTCGACTGATTTGCTTGCAACAGAGCATTAAATGCTCATAATAGCTAGTTTTCAATGGTCCCAAATGCATTCAATGCACCTCCAACGAACATATTTCTTATTGGGCTATAAATAGGGATCATTTATGAACTAAAGAACAAATCTTATCATCCTATTGATTGCTATTAATCACTCTCAACCTTACATTTATTCATTCTTTGAGAAAAACCCTAGAAACCAAAAGAGTCAAATTTGAGTTATTCAACTCCAACCTTTGAGAGACTCTTAGTGAGCATTCAAGTGATCTTCCAGCTCAGTTAAGAAGCAATTTTTTATTGTAAATCTTTCATTTATCTATTGTATTTGAAATCAAGAATTGGTGTGATTCTTGTAATTGAAGCGGGAAGCTTCATTGAAAGGAAGTCAAGAGAGGGTTTCTCTTGTAAATTGTAAAGGTTTGGTCTTCACCCGTGAAGAAGGTTGTGCGATAGTGGATTGTGTTGAATCATCAAGTGGGAAGCTTGAGGTGGGGACGTAGGCGGGAAGCCGAACCTCGATAACATATCGCTGTGTTTGATTTCTCTCTCTCTTCTCTTTTAGCTACTATTTCATTGCTTATTGTATTGCTGTATTTTGATTGCCATATTTATTAATTGCTAAAAAGATAGCTTAAAAGATTAGGAAGAAGTTTTAATTTGCCAAGACCCTATTCACCCCCCCTCTAGGGTCCATTACTTGGGCAACAAGATCTGTTAGTCCAGGGGCATAGACCCAACAGTAGACTTTGAAAGCACCAAGCTCTTTGTTGTCCAAAATAAATGGTTTCATTTTTGTAATTTTATAATTGTTCCAAATTCTTATAAGTTGAATTTAGCTAAGTCCGTGAACAGCCAACCATCGCACTGTAAAAATTGGATAGGTTTGATCTACTAAATTCATCGAGTTGTACCAAAGGATCAAAATGACCAGTTATTAATGGAATTCCTTGTCGGCTTTCTGTAAAATACTCGTTTGGCCGGGGGCTTCCAAACACAATATTGCGTCGTGGCACAAAGAAAGAAAGCATGAGAGCAATAGATCAATTTGATATCGAAAGCATACACGATAGATAAAGCATACGGGATTACACACTTTAGCCTACTTGATTTTGGACTGTTGTCCATGTGTGTGTGTTTTTTTTATTAAGGCTTTCTAATCAGATGGTTAGGATCATTCCAAACGTGCGAATATTGGTTTGCCACCAATGCAAGGGCTGGCCCAACATTTGGATGGCCCAGATTGATGACCATGTCTAAGGACGGTTGGGATCTTGGGATTTGCGCTTATAGAATTCACTCCCCTTGACCAAACTAATAGAAGGGCGCATCTTTATAGCTTTATCACATCCATCTAGGGTTGGCTACATTAGTAGTTTGAAAAACCCTAATTGAATGTGTGATACAATCATCGTTTCACATAATCGCCTTCATGCCTTATCCAACTATTTGGGTTTGGATACATTTGCAATTTGACAAACCCTAACTAATTTCGTATATTAAAACTTGGTTACTTTAGGTTTTATGATGAGCAATAATGCATTTTATCAAGAATCTAGCTACAACAACATTTGAAAGTATCATTTGACAATTTTTGTATAAAAGCTTTAAGGTTAGCCCAAAGTCCAAATCTTGTAGAAACCAACTATTATTCATTTGATTACGAGCTCTTTTGGTTCGGATTATCATAAGCGCTTATTTGTGACTTAATCACTTATGTTTGAATTATGTATCGACAATAGTGTCTGGTTCAACTCATCATAAGTGATTATGTAATAACCCATTATGAAAATAGTTGGTGATTCCTAATCTCACCAGGGGTGTATACTGTGGAGCATAACGGTTTATGCACCTTTGAGACTGGAAATTATTTTAAGCACCCCAAATTTGCACCTAATAAGGCCTAAAAGATCCTTTAAGCTTGAGAAAGATTTCTCAATTTTTTTAATTTTATAAAATGATCAAAATGCCTTTTTAAAAAAGGACTAGAAAATCACTTATTGGCAAAGTGCCACCCAAATAGGATTACAACCATCAACGCTTATTGACAACAATGCTTATTCAATCCGAACCAGATTGGGCATACACGTTGCATGCATAACATTATAGCAAGCACATGCATCGGTCATCATTAGTTGGTTCATTCCTAAGAGATCTACTAGGTCAAGTATTGACCCTACATGGTGAGTTTGCATGTCAAAGAACCTCTGGGTCATTTGGTTCAGACTATCAGAATCGATTTAATCACTTATATGTGTTGCTTAATGCTGGGATTATGACGGAGTAATAACATTTGGTTCGACCCATCATAAGCGATTATGTAATAACCAATTATGTAAATAATTAGTGATTCATAATCTCATCAGGGGTGATTATGGGGGAGCGCAACTGCTTATGCACCTTTAGTATTGTAGACATTATTGTAAGCTCCCAATTTTTTCACCCAGTAAGGCCTATAGGACCTCTTAAGCTTAAGAGAAATTTTCTATTTCCTTTTTAAAAAATGACCAAAAATCCCTTTTTAAAATGACCATATAATCATTTTACAAAGAGCTAACATAATAATATTCATGAAAGCGCTTATTCATGACAACACTTGTTGTGTTGTTGTGCAATCAATTGTGACTACAACTAACACATTGGACTACTATGATGTTATTTATAGAAACATTAGTGTATGGGAGCATAAATCTGATGCCTAGAATCTATGCCCTTATATACCAGTCAGCACCTCTTTCCTTCTAGTTTTGAATCACAAAAAAAAATAATAACAATTTAGTACTCATCATTCATGTCATAGGATTTGGGGAAATTTTTTACGCAGACCACAGTCCTAATGCATCCGAGTGGCTGATGGAGTTGAGGGGTATTAATCTAAGAAGAACATTTTATTTTATTTTATCTTGATATTTTATAATATGAGGATGGTTTGATCGATATATTTGGTCTATGTGAGAGCTTTAATCTCAATTGTCAGATTCTAGAGATATTTGTGATTGATAGGGGCAGTGTAGATGAAAATATTAGTGTGTTAATTAGGGGAATTTTGGACTTTTTATTGATGGGTAGCTTGGTCACAAAAGACATTAAGTTGGTGGGAACACCTTGGAGTTGCTCTTGGAACAAGAAAGGTAGAGTTTACAATTAAACTGTGAGAACCCATATATATTCAATAAGGTGTTTAGGGTTTTGTGTGTATATGAACCTTTGAGTTTTAGGGTTTTCTAGGCTCTTGTTTTCTTCCCATCGAGTAGAGAGTTAAATTCAAGGTGAACTAGAGCTCCGATTTGTGATCATGCTTATTCGTAGTGGGATCACATGTTACAAAATATTCTTAAACATTGGGATGCACAATTAATTTTAATAATTTCCACTACTCGTTCCATTGTGATTCATTGATTGTGGCGTCAGATTTGGGATTGAAATGTTAAAAATTCCAACAAGATGTGCATCCGAGTCCTTACTCCCTTATAAGTTCCATCACGCCTCAAACGGTTGGTACCCATTTTGAGGAGTGTTTGGGTGAAGCTTATTTGGGTTGAGGGTGTAGTAGTTGTGTGTTTGTGTATGTGTGAATGAGTGTGTGTGTGTGGTCTTCTTTGCCCTTGACTGTAGCTTCACCTTGTGGTGTTGTTACCTTAACCAAAAAAGTAAAAGTAAAGAGATTTCACCTACTCACATTACATCATTGTTTATTACACCTCTATCCTTTCTCATTCTTAAAGAGATTTCACCTCAAAAGGAGACAGTTCTCCTCTAGAAGCCTCTTCCTAGGTGACCAAGTGCGAAGTCCAAAATGAAAAGAAGAAACAACACAACTTTCTAACTGATTAAGCGCAAAGCATGAAAGGAAGGAAGAATCATATCAACACACTTTTAAAAGAGAGAGATAAACACTCTCCGATAAACAGACCGTGGATTATTTGGTATGAGTTGAATTTTTGTTTGTTCATACTTATAGAGAAAATAATTAGGTGGCCGATATCTTGTCTAAGGAGGCTTGCTTATCTAATTGTAATGAAAATTTTCATGATAACAACCTTCTTCCTAAACTAGTAGTTGGGTTTTCAGTTCTTGATAGATCGTCTGCCTCTAATATAAGTAGTTAGTTGGTTTGTGTATGAGGGAAGGTTTATGTCCCCCTCTTCGTTATATTTTTTCCTTTATTTAATAAACTGGTAGGGGTTCATGCCAAACCCCTCCCCCTCTAGTGGCTTCTATATAAAAAAGAAAAAGATAAACACGCTTCCGGCTCTCATCTTCTACATCAAAGAGTCTGGCTTTTATTTGGAGGAGTTTTATGATTTGTGCCATTTTAATTAAATCATAAATTGTAATTTGATCCTCTATCTTTTGTGACCAGTTTCGCATTGCAAAATTTGTTATAGACAACAGTCATTGACCAAAACTATCAATAAGCAAGGAAATGCTATCGATGTCAACAACAAGAAAATGTTCTAACATGTAGAATAACAATAACATGAATAAGGTCCAATGACCAGATGCTATCTGCACCAATTTAAACGAATTAAGTTCTCACCTACATAAGAATAATAATACATATCTAAAGAAGAAATTTTTTTTTTTTCAGACATTCATATATATTATATATAACTGGAAATTCTTCTCTTTTTTTTTCATTTTGACGAAGATAAGAATATAAGATGGGTTTTGACGATACTAGAAAATTGATATATATAATTACACTCTCAAGCATCCACATCTAGTAAATAAACAAGAGGCAGGGGAAAGAGGAGCGACAGAAGGATTTTTTCTAACTACTAAAGTAATTAGCAAGAAAAGCGGTGATATATACTAACTTCCTTATGAGAAAAATCCACTCAATATTGGCTCTTGCATTTCTTCTTATTGTTTCCTTTATTGCTCAAAAACTATAATAAGTTTATGTAAATGTATTTGCTTACAATGTATTAATTAGTGAGAAATGATGGGGAAGCTAGCAAAAACCACTTTCAATATTCAACCTTTTAATAAATACATATATAAATATACTTTTTCCCTCATAGTATATAGATACATGAATTAATATTTACATAAGCATTTGTCTAAATATATACATTTAACACCAATTTTTTGTTGTATAGAGTTTGTTGGGGAAAAGTATGGATTATGCATAAACTTACATACTATAAATATAGAATAAAAGAAGAATGATTAAACAAGAAATTGCATGAAGAAGACCACTCACCATAAGCATTTCCAATCTGGCTTTGATTTTTGAATCCAACAGTGACGGCAATACAGAGAATCATAAGGATCCAGTTAATTTCTGGAATATATATCTGCCCAAGGAACTTCCTCGACGTATGAACAACTTTAACTCTAGGAAAACAGCCAAGCGCGAGGGCCTGCTTGATTATTGAAAAAGTTGCAGATATGGTGGCCTGACTTGCAACAATAGCAGCTGCTGTTGAAACAACAAACATCACCCAGTATATTCTCTCTGCAAAAGAAGTTATACAAGAAATATCACTTACTGTATATAAGAAACTAATAATAAGAAACAATATTAGATCAGAACATACTTGGAATAGAGCGATAGAATGCATCAAACACATGATCATGGTGTTTCATAAGGTAGGCAGCTTGTCCAGAATATGCCAAAAGAAGGCAAGGGAACACAACTACTGTGAAAGCTATCTGAACAGCTAAAACTGGAAAATGGGCTAAGTCTGCAAAAAGTGCTTCAGTCCCTGCAATACCAAGATGTAGTGTTCAGAATCATTTGTTACTAGTGTTTATGGTGATCAGCTATAGATGGGCATAGAAGTAGATTTATGAAACTAAATGATAAAAATCTGACCTGTGATACTAAGCATGATCCCTCCAAGGGAGGTCCAACCTCCCCTTTTAAAAAACCGATATATATAGATCGGCGAGATAGCTTTTAGAACAGTTCGATCATACTTCCATATGTTGAAAGCACCAATGCCTCCAATTAAGAGAAACCAAAGGAGGACAATTGGAGCAAAGAGCCATCCAACTTTATCTGTGCCATAGTGTTGCATGCTAAACAAACCTACTAAAATGACTACAGCGACGATTACCACTACCTCTGTACGTGCCACAGAAAACACAGTAACCATTAGGGTTTGAGTACTCCTAAATATTTTAGACACAGAGAAGCAATGCTAAGCCATATTCTGTAGAAAGAACTCCAGATATGGAGAGTTGAAGACAAGAGCATGTAGCATTTCAGGAGTAGGGAAATACCATTACTCATCTTGGGATGGTTTACCTTGATCCCGCCAGTGGCTGAAAGAACTGCAAAAAAACTAGCTTAGGTTCAGCTTCTTTTGATGGAATTAGCATTTCAACATTTTCTATTCATTCAGACTATAGTAGATTAGGTTGACTTTTAATATTTATTTCCAATTAAAATTGAATAATATTTACTGGAAACTGGATATCTATGGGGTTTAAGTTATTTGATCACTACTATCACAAGTTACATAGTTTGGGTGATTGCCACTAAAGAAAAAGGCACAATTTGGCCAAAACTCTATTCATAGGGGTATCTAGTAAACCCAACTCCACTAATTATCCACTCACTAACTAAACCCTTACTTAGGTCTCTTTATTCAAGTAAGCTGGGAATGTTAGATCTCTGAAGCAAGTCGGGACCATATTTAGGTCTGTTTGGAAACTCTACTTGAATAAAATAAGCTCTAAAAAAATAAGCTCTAGAGAATAGAATCTATTAATATTCCAGAGGTTGATCATTTGATAAAATTCTGAAACTTATATTTAATTTAATAGTAGTGTGTTTAGTAAAACCACTTATTAGGGGAAAACATGAGGGATGATGGATATGTTTGGAATTACTTTTAAAACTGGGGATATAAAAGTCCAATTTAATTATAGTTTTAAGCACGTGTCCAAATTTTCCTCTAAGTGCATTAGCCCAAAAAGCTTTCAACCAAAAAGGGGCTCCCTCTATGCTTATGACTTTGGAGGTAACACCTCTGCTCTAAATTTTTAAGAGTTTTATCAAATGCTCTAAAGTTTGAATAAGCTCTAATTTCAAATAAACTCTAATTATTTAGAGTTACCAAACGCCCCCTTAGACCTTAAATCTATGAAAACTCCCTCCTAAATCATATAGGCTCTGTTTTTTTGGTCGAACTTTTAAAGTCTAGAACTTTCATTGTTTCATGCCAAATTTTACTTAATGTCTAGAACTATTATTCCATAGAGTGCAAAAGTTCTACAAATATGGAACTTTCAAGTTCCACCAAAATTTTTGGATTTTTTTAAGTTTCCCATATGTGGAACTTCTAATTAATTTGAACTTGATAAATCCGAGATACCATCGAGTAAAGGGTTAGAAACCCTCTTCCCTCTCTTCCCAAACTCTTGCCTCTTGTTCCAAAACATTAATGTTCCGGACTTTTAAAGTTCCACCAAAAGAACAGAGCCATAATGGACTTCCTGGATGGGATCAGAAAAATTAAGAGACTAAAAGGGAAAGAAAGAAGCACCTCATAGTGAATCAAGGTTGATTTCAAATTCATATATTGCAAAAATAATAACAATTGAAACCCATGTAAAAATTGCAGTAGAATAGGATTTAGTAGTATGAAATGGAGTTAGACCTGAAATGGCAGGAATGAGAATCCCATCCCCAATCATCATGCAAGTCCCAACGAGGACGAGAATAAGAAGAGCATTCCTCTTGCATGCATGTGCCTCCAACCATCTCTTGGTTTTTGCAGCACATGAGTGTTCATGGAATGTACCACGACTGTACGTTGTTAGCTCCTCATCCGTCCGATGTTGGTTTGGAATTATTTTTATTTTTGCATGTCGACAAAGTAATGAATAAAGAGCAAATGTTCCACCTGCAAAACAAGTAGGATAAGCTTGGTACTGGAAGATACATTAACATCTAATTACGCAGGCTAAAAACTTAGTATTGTGATTCATGGCACTGTCATTAGAGGCTAAAATAGTGTGAATCACCTAATTGCCTCACACATAGTTATTAAAAACTAAATGCACCGATATGTCATGTTCTAAATTTAATTGCATTCGGACTATATGTCATTTATTTCTATTTGCCATACCTTTAAACTATTTATTTTACCAATTTAATATATTTTTTTCAACCACAATTCATATCATGCACATTGAAGCAATTAATGGAGATGTGTATGATATGATACCGCAGTCCAAGCCAATTGTGGTATTTCTATTTGCCATAACAACAGCTTTCCAAGCGAAAGTATTTTATGTCTTGATAATTAATGGAGGCTATCATCATCATCAGTCATTGGGGCCGAGGTCTTTTGCCAGAGAAGAGACGATAGAGGAAGGAGATGGCGTTGGGTTTGAGAAAGTTGAACCTGAGTTGGCTTGCCTACATATCCAACAAAGTGGAATCAAACCACATGTACATGTAGTTCCGATCTAACTATTTTTGGGTTTTTATAATTTTTTTCTTTTTAGATTTTTTGAGTAGCCCAAATTTTTTTTTTGGGGGGGGGTGGGGGATTACAATTCAGAAGGGGGAAGGTGAATGCTTTTGTTTAGAGCTAGCTGAGCTTGGAAGTGAGCATCTGTGTTTAGTTCGTGCGGAAAATATTTGAAGAGTAGGTTCCGGATCCTGGTTCGAAGATTGGTGATGTCTTCAACGATCGTATATATATCCAAAGGTGGGCGTGAGGTTGTTGTTGAGGATATCTATCAGGCCTTGAGAGTCCGATTCGATGATGACTGATTGCCAGTTGTTCGTAGGGGTGATACTCGAGGGGTGTTCGAGCTCGGCTCGCAAAACTTTTCTATTGTTCGAGCTCGGCTCGAGTTTGGTTCAAACATTAGTATTACTATTACTGTTCGAACTGGGCTCGTGTTCGGCTGGTGAAAATATAAACAAGCTCGAGCTTAGCTCGGCTCTAAATAGAATGCCTTTGAGACCCCCGAGCGCGAGCAGAGCTCGAGCTTTTAACAAGGCTAATAATTTTTTGGGCCAAGCCGAGCCGAGCCGAGTAAAGGGGAGTTACTCTTTAGGCTAAAAAACTAGAACTTGGCTTGCTAGCTCCAAGCTTTAGAGTAAAGCCGATTCCTATTGGCTTGGCTGAGCTTAGCTCTTACTAGGAGTCCCCCTCACCTTTTTATAGTCCATCTCTCCATAGAAATTTGGGTTCCTTACCGATGTGGGGCTAAAACCAATTGGAAAACACACGTGAAAGTACACACAAGCATTAGAAGAAGTGTGGCTGTGTGGGCTATAAAAAGAAGGGCCTTAGTGCCATAATCTGTTAAACACAAATGGGCTGTGCCACTGGCCCACTGTCTGTTAAACACAAATGGGCTGTGCCACTGGCCCACTGGCCTATCGACCCACCTAAACACAATGAACCACCGACCCACTTAACCACTCACACAGTCACACTATGTCTATCATTTGATTAAAAAAATATATTTTTAAATAATTCTATATACTTAACTAATAAAATAAATATATATATATTTTTTTAATATTTAAATAAATTATATATTTTTTAAATATATATATATATATATATATATATATGTATACTTATATATATATATATATGTAATCGAACCGAGCTTTTATCGAGCCGAGTAGGGGTGTGTTCAAGCTCGGCTCGTTTACTAAATAAGAGAACGAGCTCGAGCTTTTAACGAGCCGAGTACCGAGTAGCTCGCAAACATTTTGTTCAATTACCACCCCTAATTGTTCGTGATAGTTGTAGACAGTCCCAGTCAAATGGTCGAAGATTCTGATGTGAGAGCATTTCCTCAGTGAAGAGGTTGTATGATTACGAGCCACAATTCCGCCCTGCAGCTAATCCCGATGGGAGGGCAGCTCCATCTACATTTATCATGGCCCAGGGTTGATCACTATTGTCCCTTTCTGTAACTGTTGCTGCTGTGGGACAATATGGGTAGGATTGTTGTTGCACTCTTTCCATATCCCGGAGGGAAAGGATTTCCGTGGCAAACTCAATAGCGTCCAAGGGATTTGTTGTAGCGCCCTTGAAGAGGTTGTCATTTCGGAGCTTCCAAATGCTCCAACTACCATACTCATTCGAATCGCAAGCTCCTTATTACCTGAATAGAAATATTTATGCCTTGACCACCCCATCTGCCAAGATGAAAAGGAGGGGGGGAGGGGGGGGTTTGAGTCTTGGATTCTAATAGACAGATGGGACCCAAACCATATACTTCCAGCACAGAGGCAAGTTAAGAAGATATGAACTGTTGATTTTGGTGCTGATTGACATAAAGGGCAACAGTCATCAATTGGGATCTTCCATTTTCTCAGATTTGATGCTACTGCCACTGCATTATGGCAGTCTCCAAAGGAGAAGTTGAACTTTGGGCGGATTTTGGAGTTTCCATAATTTCCTCCAGAATAGTATGTTATCTTGGTTCTGGGCAATGCTAGACGAGGGTCTTCTGCTCTCAAATAGATGTTGGGCTAAGTGTGTTGTCGAATTGACTTTGAACTTACCCATCTTTGAGTAGTGCCATACAAGCTTGTCGGGGCCACCCACTTGACTAATTGGAATTTCCGAATTTTGTTCACCAAGTCTTTGTGGAACAACTGATGCATGCAAGGGATGCTCAATTCACATAGATCGTGATCAATAAGGGAAGACACTCTCAACTCTGATTGCTGGATACCCAGATTTGGTATAGGTCTGAAACTTGGTTGGTTTGGGATCCAAGGGTCATGCCAAATTCTCACTACTTCGCCTGATCCAATTTGCCATCACAGACCATGTTGTTAAACAGATCTCCCCTCCAGCAGACTTCTCCACCCCATGATGGTCGGGCTCCCACTTTAGCTTTCAGGATGTCTGTATTGGGGAAACATAAAGCCTTAACTGTCTGAGCCCATAGAGAGTTGGGGTTGGTCAAGATTTTCCACCCTTGTAATGCCCCATTGAACGCGTGGAGGTTACGAATCCCTAGACCTCCCGAAATTTTTGGCGAACAGATACGCTTCTAGGAGACCCAATGAATCTTATTCTCCTCTGCTTGATTCCACCAGAATTTTGTGGAAGCCGAATGAATCTCTTCAATCAGTCGACTTAGAATCTTAAAGCAGCTCATCATGTATGAAGGAATAGCTTGGACAACCGCACGGATCAGAACTCCTCTCCCTGCTTGGGTCAACATGGAGCTTGTCCATCCTTGCATCCATTTTAGGATGCGATCATTGATAGAGTGAAAGATCTGAGTTTTGGAGCAGCCAAATTCTACCGGAAGGCCCAGGTATTTGTCCGAGTTTGAGTTACTTGTAATGCAGAGAATTCTTCTGATCAGGTGCCAGAATCTGGTTGGGGTATTGGAGCTGAAAGATATACCAGATTTGTGGCAATTTACTTTAAGGCCCGAAGCCATACCGAATTCATCCAGGATTCTCTTTAGGGTTGAGGGCTCCTCCAAATTTGCTCTTAAGAAGATCAGGCAATCATCAGCAAAAAGCAGATGGGATAGGAGAGGGGCTCTCCTTGTCATCTGGACTCCACTGATTCTTTGTTCCGAAGTGATATTGCTGGATAGGACCTCAGCACAGATTAGGAAGAGATATGGTGATAGGGGTCCCCTTGTCCCCTAGATGGTTGAATATAACTCGAAGGCTGGCCGTTTATGACTATTGAGTATGTTGCTGTGGTAACACATTGCCGGATCATGTGAGTCCATTGCGAGCAAAATCCCATTTTTTCCATTGTCGTAAATAAAAGGACCATACAACACTGTCATACACCCGAGCTAGATCTAGCTTGACGCCCATGCGCCTATCTTTGCCTTTTTTCTTTTGTTTTAGATAGTGGCTAACTTCATGTGCGAGAAGCATGTTGTCTATAATTTGTTTCCCCAGTATGAATGCTGATTGCGAAGACTGAAGAGTTAATGATGGGGGTAGGATAGATCTTAGACGGTTGGCCTGAATTTTTGCTACTGTCTTATAAATCATGTTGCATAGACTTATTGGGCGGTACTGGTTCATAGACTCCAGAGAGGGGACTTTTGGGATCATGATAATGTGGGTATGATTCGTCTGCGATATCCTGTTGTGAAGAAGCTTTTAACAGCAGAGCAGACATCAATACTAATAATGTCCCAATGTTTCTAGAAGAATGTACCTGGCATTCCGTCGGGGCCTGGGGCTTTCGAAGGTCTTATACTGAAGATTGCTTGCTGAATTTCTTTTGGTGTTACCTCACGACAGAGATCCTTATTCATCTCCTCAGTGACTTGCGGGTTTACTGTATCCAATACTTCCTGGATTCCTGTCGGATTTGTAGAGGTCCCTGAAATGGGAAACCACATGATCCTCAACCTCTTTCTCATACGATAACCGGTTGTTGGAGTAGTTCTTAATCTGCAAAATTTTGTTTCGCCTCCTTCTATTGAGTGTCGTAGTGTGGAAAAATGACGTATTTTTATCCCCTGAGGCTAGCCAATTGATCCAAGACTTTTGTCACCACAAAATTTCTTCCGATTTGTGGGCTTCATCTAGATCCCTCATCAGCGCTTTTTGTTCGCTAATTCCCTCAATAGTGTTATGTTGGAATTGCATCACACCTATCCTTTCTTTGAGCTTTATTATTCGGTCTTGTATATTCCCAAAACACATTTTGTTCCACTTCATTAGCGATTCTCTGCACTTGCTAATTCATTTACAAAGTTGATACATTAAGGATCTTGTGGTCTCAGCCTTCCATGTTTCTTGAATGACTTTTGGACAGTCTCTATGTCAATTCCACACTTCCTCATATCTGAATATTTTTTTCTGACACTTTGGTTTCCAGTTGGATTGAATGAGAAAGGACAATGGTTAGAGCCGATTGTAGGAAAAATAGTAACCAGGGCATTTTGGTGGTCTTGGATCCACTCAGGATTTCCTAAGGCTCTGTCTTGCCGTGCCATAATACAAGAGGGCTCAGGTCGCCTATTTGACCAAGTAAAGGGAGGCCCTTGAAACCCCAAATCAAGTAAATTTTCATTTGAGACCATGTTTCTAAAATGATTTAACTGGTAAGGAGATTTTGGAATACCTCCTAACTTCTCCCCCACCTCTAGAACATCATTAAAGTCGTCCATATAGGGCCATGTGGCTGAAGAGCTTTGTCCTGCTGTGCCCAGAGAATTCCAGAGATGTTCTCGATGTAGACCATCGTTTGGGCCGTAAATACAAGATAATTTCCACCTCTTGGATGCTAGTTGTTCATCGACTGAAACTTCAAGAAGGTTAGCGCTGGCATTGAGAATGTGGATTGAGACATCGTTCCTCCAGAGGACTGCAAGACCTCCCGACAAGCCTTGAGGTTCAACCACATACAAATTATCCATCTATAACTAACGAGCTAAGTTGATAAGTTTCTCCCTTTTATTTTTGGTTTCCATCAAAAAAATTAAAGACGACCGATGGAGTAGGACTAAGTCCTTCAGGGTATCTAAGACCTTTGCTTGGCATGTGAGAACCTCTTCTTGGACTTGGACTGGAATGGGTGATGGGGATGGGGGATGTGGTGCCTTTGGTTCAACGTGATTGCCTGAGGTTGAGATGGGTGGAGATTCTTTGCGGATTGATGGGGATTTGTTGAATACTGGATTGTTGTGGTAAGGTTGTTGGATTGGACCCTTCTTAGGAACTGGTGGGTGCTGGGCTTGTTGTGAGGTTTGAGGGGCCAGGCCATGTAATGTGTTGTAGGAGGATATGGGGCTCGAAGGCTTACTAGGAGGATACTCTTGAGTGAGCTTAGTTTGTGGGCCAGCATTGTTACATGGGTTAATGGGTTCCTTTGGGGACGAGTTCGTGAGCGTACGCTTGGGGTTGGGGTAGGAGAACGTTTGCCATATGGGGTAGCCCTGATTCGAGATAAGGTAGGTTGTTGTTCAGCCATGGTTGGTTAATGATCCAATCGTTGAGACGATAGGGACTTAATGATACGATTAAACACCCGTGAGATTTCTATTGGCCCTTCCCTCTGGTGTACTGTCTGATTTTGTCGTCTTGTATCAGAGAATGTTCCCCCATTTTCTCTGTCTTCACTATACGATTCTGATGTGTCCATTCTGTTGCGATTCTGGTCTGGCTCCTTGTCTGTTGTGTCCATTGCCATTGATGCCGGACTTGAAGCTTTCCATCTTTGGGATGGAGCATAGAGGATAAACAATTGCAACCAACTTCATTAAAACAGAGGCAACAAGACTATAATCTTGGTCATAAATCTACTTGTCTGATTTATTGAAGCATGTCAGGGGGTTCTATACCAGCTTACCTACCACGAAGGAAAAGAAAATGAGAAAAAAGTAAATGTGTATATATATATATATATATATATTGAGTGTGAGGGTTAACTGGAATCTCTACTTCTAAGTTGGCTTAAATCTACTAAACTGGCCGCACCAGTATCTCGGTTTCACTACAATGGAGGACAAAAGAGCAATGAAGGAAGAAATGATTAAGGGGTAAAGAGGTAAAGATGGGAGAGCTGAGGAACAAGGCGGCTGGAAATTGTAGATCCCAAAATTTCTAGTTTTAGGCCTAGGTAGTGTATTGTTTTGTTATCCCATTTAATGAAGCAGGGTTATTTCCTATTTATAGCCTTTTCTCCAAGATTGTTAGAGAGGCTTGATAGTCCTGTTAGAGAATAATAGATCAGCCAGGTCATTAGAATTAGTTAGAGTAAGATTCAATGGGAGTTTGCTACCTAGGCCTATCTAAGTAATTCTGACGACATGTCTTAGTGAGCATGTTCCTTAGGTTAGTGGTAAGGACACCAGGGTAGTCCAACCACTAACAAATCTCTCTTTGAACCCCCCAAACCACAACCACCAAATCTCCCCCAAATAAGTAACATGAATGGGGCTTCACTAAGTCTAGTAATGTGCTTAGAGAAGCCTGTTCATGGGATGGATATAGATTTTATACAAAGGTACCCCCACCGCCTTGGGCAACATGCAAGGGCATTTATATAAGTATACATGTGCCTTAGGGGAACCAAGGATTTTAATGGGAGGCTTGGGGGATAATTCAGGACTTTTTTTAAAAAGAAAGCCACTTAGTGGGAGAGGGGGGTTCAGGACTTTGATGTAATTCAGGACTTACATAAGACGCATGAGGAATAGTCCAGAACTTTGATGAAGTACCTAGGGAGAAGCCCCAAGGTTTCAGCTCGATAGCATGCCTAAGAAAACACAATATGAAGACGTTAGAAAACAAAATTTGAGAGCTTTGGAATAATGGCCTACCTCAAAGGAAACATAATCTAAGGAGTAAGGACCTCAATATATACAATCTGAGGGGTTTTTGGGCTGATGGCCTGCCTCAAGATACACAATCTGAGGACTTTTGGCATGACAACCAGCCAAAAATAACACACTTAATATGAGAATCTCAAGAAACACAATCTAAGGATTTTGGGCTGATGGCCTGCCCCAGGAAACACAATCTTAGGGCTTTGGCCTGATAGCCTGCCTCAGGAAACACAATCTGAGGACTTTAGTCTAATAGCCTGCTTTGGGGAACACATCTGAAGACTTTAGAAAACACAATCTCAAGGTTTTGGCCCAAAGATGAAAGGGAAATGACGAGGGAAGAAAGGCTCAATTCTAAGGCATAAAGCACACCAGGCTAGGGGATCAGTACAAGTGGCAAATCCTCATGATATAGATGGACTGTATGTTGACACGTGGTAGCATTTTTTTTTTTATGTCTCAACATTAGTCCCCTCTCCTGCTTGTGAAGAGGATGAAGGATATCGAGGTGGCATCATTGGCTCAATGAAGGAAAAATATGCTCTTGACTGTTGAAATCAATACTCTCAATCCCTGAACTGATGTTTTCTCAGTGAGTTATCAAAGAAGAAGTGGCCTCTACGGCAACTTCAATGGCAGCAACAGAGGTGCCTTTAGTATTAACCATGATTTAAGACTCTGGTTCCTCTGCTTTTCTGCTTGAGGCAATTGATTTGAGATCCTTTACCTGATTTCTTCCTAAGATATTGATATACAACTGCTCATCTGGAGTGAACACATGTCGATGGCACAAAAAATCTCCTTAAGAAGGCAACAAATTTTAATGCATAGACGAGTCTGGGGAGGTTGTGATTTTCAACTGCTCTTTGGAAATTCTTTCTCTGAAACTCTTCCTCAGAGCAGAGGCAAACATTTTGGATGTTGGATGTCTGCTGAACTTGTGGAATTGTACTATATCGCTCTTGTAGGTTTTCATTTCTTCAGTGGGTTCGATCCCCCCATATATAGGAGGAAGAAAAATGGTTCATTTATCCATGCACATAATTCCTCCATGCTACGTACACGGGAAACAAGGAGGTACGTCCCTTGGAGTTTGGGGTTTGCTGCCATCTGCCCTATATCATATAGGGCCCAACCTGAAATTTAGCCTTGAGTTTTGGCTTTAAAATTTGGTCTGCTTCTTCTCTCTTCTACCACCATGGTTTGGGGCTTTCTCTCATGGTGACCACCCTTAGTCTTCGGCTTCTAGGATGAAGGAATGCTACTTTAGCTTCGGACAAACAACAAACAAACTTTGAGAAAGAGGTGACGACAACAACCTCAACTCAAGGAATGCCCTAAACTCCCTCAAAAGTTTCATCTTCAGCTACAGGTTTATGATAATCCAAGATGAGATGCCTGAATTTCCTAACAAATTCTATCAGATGCTATTGAGCCTCCTACTTCACCTTGGACAGGAAACTACAAGTCATCGTTTCAATTCCTCTGCTGGGAAGAACTTCCATGAGAAGGCCCCTACTATCTCTTCCCAACACTTGATGGAACCAGCGTACCAAGATAAGGCTCTTATCAGTTAGAGATTATTAAAAAATTCCCTGAGTTTGAGACTCTTGTACTTCATGGAGTGCCTGCCTAATAAGGCATCCGATCGAGAACCTAACAGTATGCTCACAATTAGCTACCATAGAATAGGATGAAATTTGGAGTAGAGTAATCAAGGGGATACTTCATGTGCAAGAGCTTTGTCGCTAGGGAAGGGCAGATTAATATTAAATGAGTTCAGAGAAGTTTATGCCCTCTTGGTTTGCTCCTTCTTGAACATCTCATGGAATGTCTCCATTGTGATGGAATTATTTAGCCTAAAACTATTTGAATGACGCCTTGGAGGGGAAGACAAACTCTGATGACCAGGGAATCTTTGATTGCTATCATCTGACTGATACCCTGGCTCATCAGCATTGGAATGAGGGGGAAGATGGGGCTTCTGGAGGAGTTGTTACTCTACTTTTCTTGATCATTTCTTCTTCTATATACCTCTAAGTGTTCAAGATCTGCTCAGTCATCCAAGCTTGAGATGACTGGATCTAAGTCTCTATTTGGATCTACATATGGGCTTGCAGCTGGACTTGAGAAGCCTGGAACTGATTTTACATCTGCTACTGGGACTGGGAGACCTGCATCTGTGGAAGCAGAGGTTCCAAAATGGCAGACATCTCCAGGTGTGGAACTAATATTGGATTTTGCTCTCTCTACCCTTTTGGAGGTACCATGATTGAATTGAGGTTGTGTAGAGATTAATCCACAACAGAGTCGCCAAATGGTGAGGGTGAGGATTAGCTAGAAAGCCTAAATCCACTAAATTGGACCGTACCAGTAGCTTGATTTTCACTATTATGGAGGACAAGAGAGCAATGTAGCAAGAATGCATGGTTTAATGATAAAGATTTGAAGGTAGGAGAGTTGTGATAAGAGTTTAAACCCCCATTCCCATATCAGAATTCTTCTAAGGATCCTTCTCTATTAGATGAAGTGGGGGACACTTTAGACACTGAAGGAGAGATGATCATGGATCATTTTCTGGCTGAACACCAAATCTTACTCAATGCCCTACTAACAACAAAACCTAGATAAGCATTCAAACAGAAGAAGATTGCCCAACCTAAGGAGATTATTCAAGGCGAGTTAGATAGTTTCTCTGAATCCAAATCAATCAAAGAATTAGAGGTGGAAAATGGGGCATAAACTCGTGTAGTTGACTCTAGGAGTCAAATTTCTGAAGGTCGAGAGGAGGTTAAGCTTCCTAGTGGACTTGGTATTCAAGAGCAAGTTTGTGACGATATTATTATTGAAGAATTCGAAGAAGAAGCCGATTTTCAACCAGTGACATCAAGGAGAAATAAGAATAAGAAGAAAACATCAACAATTGATTCTTCTTGAGGAAGACCAACAAGGGAGGTTAGGAAACCGACTCAATTCAAGGAGTAGTTTTATTGTGCCTCAGATCTCTTATTTTCTTAAATAAAGCAGGTATTGGTAATGTGAGAATTGTTCTTAGTAAAGTCTTATGTATTTGTGTTCTTGTGTTTTTGTAGGGGTAAGATTTTATGTCCCCCCATTGCATTTTCTTCTCAATAATCAAGTAGGGGTCTACCAAACCCCCCACTCCCACTCAGTGCATAAAAAACAAAAAAACAACAAGGCAGCTAGAAATAATAGATCCCAAATCTCTAGTTTCAATTTTGGGTAGTGTACGTCTTGTCGTGTTATTTATCCCCTTTAACGAAGAGGGATTATCCCCTATTTATAGCCTTTTCTCCAAGGTTGTTAGAGAGGCCTGACAGTTCTGTTTGAGAATAAAAAATTTGTCATGTATCAGCATATATAAAACTTTAGATTGCAGCTCTTATACTGTAATGGGTGATTCACAAAGCATATTTAAGTTAATTTCTAGTCAATAATATTTGTTTCCTCGAACTATTTATGGTATATCGTTTATCTGTGGATGTGGTAGCAGTATCATTCTTAACACCTTTGATCCAGTTCTTAGATATATAAAAACTAAAATTACTGCAAAAACAAAGTTCATATTTTGAGAACAATTTACCTTGACCGTTATCATTCGCCTTACACACCACAAACACGTACTTGAGGAGCGGAATAAGCAAAAGGGAGTATATAATCAATGAAAGAGCTCCAACCACGTCCTCTGGATCTTCAATTCCACTAGGGAACGTATTGTAGAAAACATATAAAGGAGATGTTCCCAAGTCTCCATAGACCACTCCAAGACTCTGGAATGCAAGGCGCAGAACTAATGTAGTTGAGAATTTCTGCAGAGAAAATAAAAACACTAAATCATCAGATCGATCCTAACTACCGCATTAACCACAATACAATCTTCTGTTACCTACCCTATATTTTCTTTATTAGATTAATTAGCGGAAGGTACGCGCGTTGCATTTGTGTACAGTCCGATGCACGGGAGAGGGGGTGGTGGAGAGCGACTGGGGAACGTGGAGGTAGTGAATTTTAACCCTAGTTAAGGAGTGTCAAAATAGACACATGTTAACCTGTGGGTGCAATTGATGAGAAATGGATAATTTGAGATGGGTGAATTTTAACCACAGTTAAGAAGTGTCAAAAGATGTAGATAAGAAAAGGGTATTTTAGAAATTAAGTAAAACATTAAATAATGTTTTGTCTTAAAGGTAATTTGAGAATTTATAACTTTAAATAGAATGTAGATGAGAAAGGTGTAGTTTAGAAATTTATCAAAAATCAGATTATTTTTTGAGAAAAAGGTAATTTAGTAGATTGTAGATGAGAAAGGGGTAGTTTGAAAATTAAGTGAAACATTAAATGAATGAAGATTTGTAAGTTTTGTATATAAGGGTATTTAGGGAATTGACAAAAATTAGGTTATAGGGGTAGTTTGAGAATTTCCATAATTAGAGGGGCTTCTCTCATTATGGTAGAGAAGATTAGTTAAGATTCAAATAAGCTTTATTTCAGCGATTTGCTAGTGGAAGAAGTTACAGGGATAAGTGATGGTTGATTGATAATGTTAATAATTAATGATGGATTTGTGTAGAATGATTAAACAAATACGAAATATTTTAGATTATGGGTTTAGAGGATGCCGTGGAAGTTTGTACATATCATATGGCATATGGGTTATTTTTCTCCTTGTTTAAAAGGCAGTTGCCCCTTACCTTTTAACTATGCCATGTTAAATAAATAAATAAACATTAAAAAAATATTTTTTTTTCAAATGTTCAGGAGCTGTGCCCGGTTAAAATATAATTTTTTTTCAAAAGTTCCCGTAACTAAAAATTAGTATTAGAGTGATACGATCAACTTCTAGAGCATGGGCACCTTGAAGGAAATTTGGAAGGAGCTTGCTAAAGATGAGGGAGGGCTGTGGAGGAAGATTTTTTGAGCCGCCCGCCAAGGGCCCAAGACTGCCAAAACCTTGTTATCAGTTTTTGGCTGGGGTAGACTTTCCACGCCATGATACGGGTCAACCTAAATTAGGCTGGTATGAAGGAGCCGAAAATGTGTATCAATTTCGAGAAGATGACGAGAATAAAGCAAACGAAGAATCAATTTGGGTGGCTGTTGTCAATGTTTGGTAAGGTATTAAGTCTATTGGTTTTGGGAGTCTTTGTTTTTTTATATACAAAGGCATAAAATAATTAAAGAGAATTTTAGAGGTGACTGCTGTCTCCCTTATAACCCTCGTCTCCAAAACCATCAATACTAGGGGTCATTTGGTTCCCATTTTTTAACCCACTTGATCGGCAAAAATCAATTCTGACAATTTATATCTTAAGAATTGTGTTTGGTTGGCTACAAAAAAATCAATTATATTATGAGGAAAATAACCCGCTCGAGTTGCTTTTAGCACATGTCTCCTTTTTTTAATTCCCTTTTAACTTGGTTAATTAGTATTCTCTAATCCGTAGGAATCATATTTTTAATCTTAGTTTTAGAAAAGAAAAGAAAAAACCGCAATAATTAAAGGGAGTGAACCACAGATAAAAGGGACATATATCGGGTTAAAGGAGGGGCACTCCTTGCTCGGATTAACCCTTTTATTAGAATTAGTTTATAAAAAAAAACATTATTTCAAAGAGTCGTATTCTTCTCCAGTTGTAACCGGTTTTGCCAAAACCGGTTACGCCCCTTAGGAAAACATTATTTCAAAGAGTCGTATTCTTCTCCAGTTGTAACCGGTTTTGCCAAAACCGGTTAAGCTCCTCAGGTGGCCACATGTCCCTTTTGACAGCTCTTAACTATGATTAAGATTCACTCACCCCTAAGGTTCACCCACCTATTCTTGGTTTTTATTTTTTTAAAAAAAATTTGTTAACCGTGGTTAAAATTTACCAACTCCTAGGGTTAATTTTTTTTAAATATATTTTTTTAAAAGCCAAAGATAAGTGGGTGAACCCTAGGAATAGGTGAATCTTAACCACAATTAAGGGGTGTAAAAAGGGACATGTGGTGACCACAGGAGCGTAACCGGTTTTGCCAAAAACCGGTTACCAACTGCAGAAGATCACAAGTCTATTTCAAATTGGGAGGAAGGATAATTTTGAGAGAATTTTTTTTTTCTTTGAAAACTATTAAATCTGTCAAAGTTGTTGAATGAGAGCTTTACGAAACACTTTGATTATATGAATTAATTTGAATGGCATCATTCTCGTCATGACAAGAAATTATCTTAAACATTTGCAACAATGCTTGTTAGACAATTGATTTCTCATAACAATTGGACAAATAAATCACTTCTTATGTCGATCATCCTAAAGAAAGAAACAGATGAGGTACAAGATTCATCGCCTTAAAAAATCTGAACTTTGATTTTGGATTCAAGAAGCAGCTAAACGAAACCGAATTTCATTGATTGAAGGTGACTTAGATTAAAGCAAGAATAAGAACACTACTGGGATAGAAAAAAAATTAGAGAGGGAGATATGAGTTTTCTTACCTTTTCTCTGTAATTGTTTCTAAGTCTTCCAGCCTCTTCATCCATGGGTTGATCAAGCTTCTGATTCAAAACCCACATACTGCCTTTGTTATCGCTATCTTCATCGCTTGGTGCCGCCATTGAAACTTCCCCTGTTTCCAAGCTCTCTCTATCACTCTAGTTCCAGATTGAAACACAGAAAGCCAGAGATATCTTCAACTCGAATTCAAGTCAATATAATTTGGTTACTTCAAGAAAATTAAAGCTCAAAGGTCGAAGTGGATGCTTTAATTAACCGTTGGAGCTAAAAATTAGGAATCCCAGACTCCAGAAACTTAGGTGAGGAGAAAACAGATCAAGAACACTTCATGGAGAATAAAAACAGAGCATCTTTTCTTTTATTTTCTGTTGTTCCTGTGATTCCCAAGTGGGGTCAGCTTAAAACAGTTGATCTCAGCCAGGGAAACATAAAACCATTATAATCTCAAATAACCAGTACCAGAATAGAGAGAATTCATTCCCTTATAATCTCTGAACCGCCATTAAAGAACCTCAAACGAATCTGTATCATCTATAGAGAGAGAGAGAGAGAGAAACCAAGCCCCCCACAGATTAGAGCACAAAGAAGAAAACTCAGGAATGTTGGAGAGATCGAGAGCCGTTTGTGCTGTTTTAAAAGAGTCTTTTCTCTCTGGTCAGAACAGAGCTTTCTGGGATGGGGCACTTCCAAACGAAAATCATTGGCTCGCATCCCATAGGTCAACACGTGCTTCTTTTTAACATCTCTTAACTGTGGTTAAGATTTACTAACCTTTATGCTATGTTTGGTTGCTGAGAAAATAGGTGAAATCATGGAAAAGAAAAGAAAATTTTAGATTTTTAGTGCAATTTTTACTTGTGTTTTATCTAATTTTATTTTACTTTTCCATGTTTTTACTTATCTTCTCGGCAATCAAACATAGGGTTAGGATTCAACCATTAACCTTAGTTTTAGAAAATAATAATAATAATAATAATAATAATCATAAGAATTAAAAATTCTTAATCAGGGTTAAAAAGATAGTTAAAGGACATCATAAGTAAGCCATACGGTATTGGTCTGGTGAGGGCCAGACCAAATCCGATCCCGAGCATTTTCAATTGAAGCCTTAAAATAGAGAAAACAATGGCATGACATAAACAAAAGAGAAATGGAATTTTTTTTTTTTTTGGGGGTATGGTTTAGGGGTTAGTATAGTGTAGGAAATCACAAAGCCCACCTGCAAGGGACTCGAGCACGGAACCTCCCTCCTAAGGAGGGGATACACCTACCATTGGGCTATTCCCAGGGTGTGTAGAAATGGAAGTCTTTACGTGAATGGTTTTTGTAGGTCTCTGGTAAAAGATTATCTGTAAGGGTTTTAATATGAGCAGCTGCTTCTACACATCAAGCAGAGCTCACCATTTCATTGCAATGTTGGGTGGTTGTAAGAGTAAAAAAATGGTAAAAGCATGCGTATAGACAACTGTTAATATCAATGACCCTAATTATAGTAAGACCAGTGTCCTGATTGATCAATTTGGCCCCAACCTTCACTTCGGATCCGAGGTGAGAATCACATCATACTGAGCATTCTCAACTCAACCCCAACTCGGAGTAGCTAAAAAGAACAAGGTCACTCAGTTACCTACGCAATATTGTAGATCAGTTTGATTCCGAAAGATCCTGAATTCGATCTTAACAATTTCCTTGACAGAGGGAAAACCGGATCTACTACCTCGTTGGCAGGATATTACGTGAATAGAAAGACATCTATTCCAGGAAGAAGTAGAAGCGAGAAGGTAACTGCTAACCCTAAATTAATTTCCTATAAATATAGAGATAAGGAATAAAGAAGAGGATCCGCATTCTCTCGCACTCAAGCATATTGAGTCTCTCTTCTTCAAAACCACATAAAGACACTGTTTCTTTCTTCTCTTTCTATCCCATTTTATTGTTCCGATCGTTAGAGTGCATTCGTAGGCCATCCTGCCTATCTGTTCTAGAGGATCAAAGTTGTTGTAGTTGTTCAGAAGCCTGGATCAAGGTCCGTAGAGTAGGTATTTTTAACCCACAGTGGTCATTCTGTAATTATGAGAAAAGACAATGATTGTTTTGTTATCATGTAATTATAGAACTCCGATCGGTTCAATAGAAAAGTGGAGCTCCGCTTCAACGTGGTGAAGTAGAGCTCTAGCTGATCTTAAGACTTAAGTCAAATAATAATACTTTACGAAGGGTTTAACGAACTGAAGCTTCGATTTCGCTTAATTTTTGGAGCTCCATAAATATAATATTTTATAGATAAAAATGTTATTACATTATTTCAATGTTATCAAAACCCATTATGGAAACGTGATTTGGAAGAAATAAAGATTACCTGGGGGAGGTTTTGGAATATTTCTTATTACCCGCCAGATTAGGGTCCCACTACTGACTAGATGGTGGATCCCTTATATCCCTCTCATTTTCAACATTTAAGTAATCAGTCAATTTCAAACCTACCCGCAAGAGGTTTTAACCTGGCTAGTAAGGAGCTAAAAAAGAAAGGACTTTGCTACTAAAGACACTTTAGGGCCGAGACCACTGAGACCGTGCTCTTCCCAAAAAGAAAAGATAATTGCTCAATTCCCTAGACACTTATAGGTCACACGTGCAGGTGCTATCTCGTAGGTAAAAAAACCGTGTTACCCCTACTCTCACAGTCTCAAGAATTTTTTAATGTCAGTCCAAAATTAATTCTTATTAGAACAAAAGATATTAGTTTAGACTAAAAGTAGGGAGATGTATTAATTTTTTTTTACAGGATAGGTGTTGGTTTTTGACTTTAGAGAATGTTAGAGAATCGGCTAAAACGGTTAAAAAAATGTTGGCCCTTCTTTTACTAACCATTGTTTACATTTATGCCGCATGGTGTTATGATATGAGGCTCATACTCTAGTTTGCTCTATTATGTTTCCTTAATCTTCCTATCAATGATCAAACGGAGACGAGGTCATTTATATATGGTTATTCACTTCTTGTTGCATTGTCAGTCTTCCCAAGTCCTAAAACTTTTGCAAAATCCTATGACATGAATCCTAAATTACTATTTCGAATATAGATTGGAATGGCGAAACAGGTTGGCATAAGACACTGATAACGATGATGATCACTTGTTACAACGATGATTAGGATCTAACCATGGAAAGTGATACAATATAAATATATATATTTTGGTGATTAAAGATTCTAATCAATTCAATGTCTATGAAAGGAAAGCATAATCCAATCTTTCCAAGTCATCATTTATTGGCTTTGATTGCGAATTAGACAATTAAGGGATGTGTTTAACCCCATTTTGTATTGGGTGGTGAATGGGCATGCAAGTCGTGTGGTCCCTACCATGGCACGCATTGGTGAGATGGTGAATGCCTTTTTCTCTACAATGTTATCTCTTCTTTTCGTTTTTTGTTAGGACTCTATAATATCTCCATACACATGTATGTATTGTACTATGGACCACTTTAGCACTACTGACAATACCTGATGATTATGTCCTTCAATTGCATTATTTTTGTTGGACCGTCGTTATAGTTTATTTTCAGATGTCAGGGTTCATTTAGATTTGTGAAATTAGTGGATAGAATTATCAAATCTACATGTGAATTTTAATTTTACTGTTTAGGGTACATTACAAAAACGACGAAATTAGAATTTATCAATTTCACATGAAATTGAAGCAGTCATTTCATAAAATAATTGAGTATAGTTCAAATATTTACTAATGGATGTGATTTGACAATTGCACTGTTGCGTAATTAGGGAAAAGATGAGAATGTAATGAAAATCTCTCTCAATACTTTGATTTTATCTCCAATTTATCGTTGTTTTTGTCATTGAAAGTCAACTAGGGTGATAATTAGGAGTGTCAGCAAGCTGAGTATGGACCGACATAGCCTGGCCCAGTTATTAATCATATTGTGCCAAGCCTGATTATTGTATAAGAACAAAAAAAAAAAAAAAGGTTGTTTTGGTGTTCTAATAATTTGATAGGCTCAGGCTTGGCAAGGCTAATTAATAGCCCAGTCAAATGGGCTTCAGGCCCTAACTATTGCGTCCCAAAATCTCATCTAGGCTAAAATGAGACTTTGGACCCGAGACACTGGTTATCCTGAATCTGTCATAAAGCATGCAAGACAATACTAAATGTGAGCCTGAAAATTTATTTCTTTTTAATATTGAACATTAATCAATTAATTCACTTCTATGATAAGTCTATCTAATAACTGAGTTTAAGGCATCATAATCCTCCAACCATAATTCCCAACATAAAAGTAATCTAAAAGTCATCAAAATAAAACCATTTGTAATCTCAATGTCTATTATAACTTTTAATCTAATGAAAGTCTAGCAACCTAATAGTATGAAAAACGATCGAGATCTCGCGTTCCCTCATCGAGAAGGTCACCTTCCTCCTCTTCACCATACTCTTCTTAAACCCACGGTTCCGCTGCCACCTCGGAACCTGAACCTATCAATATGAAAACATATCGGCTGAGTAACAAGTGGCTCGATGAATATGAACTCCTAACTAGCAATATCAGAACATCAACATAACATATATCTTATGGTTAATTCAATCATAATCTGAGCAAGTTCAACATAGTATTTCGAAATGTAAACATGCATGGATCAAAGTGCAGAAGTTTCATAAACATTTCATTATTCTTTTTCTTTTTTTATCTCATTCTTTTTTCTTTCTTTCCTTCTTTCATAAATAGTCATTTTCTTACTCTCATGTGAACATCATAACGTACATAGTCTTTAGTAGTAACTTAAAATAACTCTTCACTCTATATGTGAAGAGATTACTATATTCTACATACCATATACCAATTCTTAACACTTTCACCAGCGCTCATAGATTTACTTGTGATTCACTGAATGTTTGGTACGCATACCTTGATCTTGGACTTGTTGGTTCCGGTCAATTGCAAAACTTAATCATGCAGTAATGCTTGTGGTGCGTATATCCTTACTCGTGATTGTGGCCTTTTCATGCTTGTGCATATGTCAAGACGCGAGTGAAAGTGATGAGCCATCGGTTAAATGATACCGTAAATTATCGATCAAGTACCCTAGTGATCCATCATAACTTGTAACCCACCATGATAAAAGATCTAGGCCCAGAAGACCTAATTCAAGTCCTATTTAGCTGACATTGAATCATAACATGCAAGATTAGCATAATGCATCAATAATCATGGCATGTTATTTTCATAATATCATCAATTGAACATACACAATCATAGTATTTCAACAAAAATTGCATAACATTATCATCATACAACATGCATCATTTTTCTCAAGTAATAATCTAGCAACATTAGAATCCTAAACCATCAGGTGCATACCACACCCTCCATTTCACATCAAACAACAAATCATTCCATCTAAAATCCAACATACATCCTATCCTCCATTCAAAACCTCACAACCATATCACATCCTCCTTATTCAAGCATACCACACCCATTTCCTCATTTTCCTCCAAACTAAACCATCCAACATTCATCGTATGACATAAAATCATTGTAAAGTTTAGATAGAAGAGATAATAGATCATGCTCAAGCTTAACCTCACTTAAATATTAACTCTAAACTAAAAGACAATGATGAATCATGTTATTTGTAGTGAGGAAACCATAATTAGCTTCCTAGAGCTTTTTCCTTAACCCAAATGTTTGAAAATCCTCCTTAGAGAAATCTTCAAGCTCTATCTCCCTTCTCTAAGTCAAATCCTTCTTCCCCAAACAAAATTCCTCTCAGAACCGTAAGTTCTCCCTTTTTTCTCTCCCAAATTAGGCTTAGAACCTTAAAAATCCTAAAACCCTCAAGTTAGAAGTCCTATTTATAGTAGAGGGGTTTAAAACCCTAATTTATGTAAGTTCTTAAAAAATCCTATGCGCGCGCTCCGATCGATTGAGACTTTACTGCGATCGATCGAAGCTATTTGTTTGGGTGCGATTAATCGCACGATATACTGTGATCGATCGTAGCCATTACAATGCTCACCTGCTTTTTCTAACATTGACCGATCGATCGTAAGTTGTATTACGATCGATCGATCGTAGCTTATACAGTGACTTATACCAATTTCATGTTCAATCCGATCGATTGTAGGTTGTGTTGCGATCGATCAAAGCTCAAGCAGAAAGTCATTATACTTCTAGGTCTTGCCCGATCAATCAAGGGTGACTTTCGATCGATCGGAGGTATCTATTTTTCGTATGTTAATATGTTTACGCATTTTAACACACTCCGTATCATTCAATTAGCATCAAATTAAACACATATCAAACCTATCATTAAAAATTTCTACCCTTACAATTTAAGATAATGGCATGAAATAAAGATCCGAGTCTCTACACTAAGAACCTAGGCCCAAGCTGCCCCAAATAAATAGTCGAGACAGGATGGGATAGTCCGAACCATTAAGGTAACGGGTTGAGTTGGAACTATTGAAAAAAAGTCTTTCTTTATCATATAGATAAGTAGAAAATATAATTTTTATCAGCAATTCCAATTCCATTTAGATAACGTAAGGACTCAAAAGAAATAAGTCCAACAAAAAAGAAAGAAAGTAAAGAATACCTTTTTGATTTTGTTTCAAATGTTCTTTAATTCTCTCTGATTGGTCAAGCCCCTTTCATGTTCTAATGAATCTAAATCAAAAGCTTCATTTGATATCAAATGTTCTTTAATTCTCTCTGATTGGTCAAGCCCCTTTCATGTTCTAATGAATCTAAATCAAAAGCTTCATTTGATTTGAAAAAAAGGACCTATTAAATCTTGCACAATATTTTTTTCAGTTAGAAGTTTACCTATTAGGACATGGACCTCTTCCAAATATCCATGTAAGCCCTCACTGAGTAGTCACAATACCCCTGAGATTGTTGCTTATTAAAGTGGGAAAATAAGAGAGGTGAAAGAGTTGTGTCTCTTGATGGAGGAGGCATTTCGACTTGGCTTGGATATTTATTTTTGGTTGAAGGAACCAATTGAAAAGAAGATCAATGAATGACTATCAAAAAGGAGATTAAGGAACCAATTGCAGCAATTGAAAGGCGAGGCTATTACTGTTTCAGAAATGACGAGGAAGAGAAAGTGGGGTAGGATGGTAGGTCCCACTTCACTTACGTGGACTCACATATGAAGAGAAATAAAAATTAGAGCACTTGAGAGTGACACGTCAGACAAAAAAAAACTTTGGCTTAATATAAAAGACAATGGGTAGGATTCTTGTTTGCTGCAATAGATGGTTTAGTTGGAGTTCATTATATTTTTAATGTGTTCCTTCCAACAAAAAAGTATTTTTACAGTGTTCACTTCCCTTGTACATATGGGTCGGCCCATGGGTACTCCCAAATATATTCCATAATCCTAATCACTTATAACTAACCACTAAGGGCTAGATTTGACTTGGTTTATTTTGTCTTTTCTAATGTCACATCAACTCTAATCATAACAGTTTAATAATGGAGTTAAATGGTGTTGATACATGAAAAATTACATTGCCATGTGTCATCATGATATTAAGGCATAGTATGCAGACTTCCCATTAATTGCCAACTGTTTATAACTCTGTTTTTCTATGTATCTGTGTGTTTTTATTTCAATTGTGGATATTTTGTAAATGGCGTGTAAGTCCTGGTACATCCCCAAGCCATAATGGAAAGTCCATGGAGTCTCAGCAAGGCATATGGCGTGTAAGTCCTGGCAGATTCCTAGGCCACAAATGGAAGTCCTTGGTAGTATCCCCAAGGAGTGTAAGTTCATAAGGCAATTAGTGATTTCATAAGGCAATTAAACACTAATTTTGGGAAGGAAAATGATTGTATTGGGAAGGAAAATGATTGTGAGACCGCCTATTCATAAGGCAATCCAAGACCAGATGTAGGGATGCAGAATTCTAGGGCATATAATTTTTAGGGACACCTAATTTTCATGCTATTTGTTGATCTCGTATAACATGTTTCACGTTACTTTAATTGAATTATGTTATTTTGCTTGAATCAAGTTATTTGAGTGAACCATATAAATCAACTTATTTCATTACACTTGTGGCATTTGGTAGCACTAATCTAAAAAGTAGAGCTTATTTGAAAATTATACTTAGTTGGACTTTAGATTGTTGAGTTGAAGGTTAATTGCATGTCTATATCTTAGAGATTTTAGAGGTAAAAACCTCTACTTTAAAAAATAACTACCATTTAACTACTTTTTAAAGTAGAGGTTTTTACTTCTAAAATCTCTAAGATGTTAGATTGTTGAGTTGAAGGTTAATTATGTCTACCTCTTAGAGATTTTAGAGGTAAAAACTTCTACTTTAAAAAGTAACTACTATTTAACTACTTTTTAAAGTAGAGGTTTTTACCTCTAAAATCTCTAAGATGTAGACATGCAATTAACCTTCAACTCAATAATCTAAAGTCCAACTAAGCATAATTTTCAAATAAGCTCTACTTTTGAGATCATAGCTATTTTTTAAAGTAGAGGTTTTTACCTCGATCTAAAATCTCTAAGATGTAGACATGCATTTAACCTTCAACTTAACAATATAAAGTCTAACTAAGGATAATTTTCATATAAGCTCTACTTTTAGATTAGTGTTACCAAAACACCACCTAATTTTACCTGATCTAATTTACTTGAGTGAACCATACAAACTAACTAAGGAACCATACAAATAGCCGATTCCAGTAAAATAGCTTAGAATCATGTTAGTAAAATAGCTTAGAATCATGTTATTTTACTATTCAAGAATCAGGTTATATAAACTAGCAGGCAACACGTGCGATGCATGTGAGAAAGTGTAGAACCCCGGATCTTGATGGCATGGCATGGTGAATAGTGTCTAAGGCTTAAAGCATATTGTAATGCCTTGAATGGTTATCAATGATAATGAGAACCTTGTTTTGATATATTTTGGATGAATTATGTGTTATAGTATGTATTAAAGCCTTAATTCTTAAGTTTATGCGTGTTTGGGATGAAGGAGTAAGAGTATAAAATACTGTAAGTGTCAAAAAAGGTTATGTCTTAACATACTTTCAACTTTGGAGAACTCTAGTTTTGTCACCGTTGATTGGAATCGAATGATTTTTGAACCATTAGAAATGTATTGAAACCCTCTTCAAGGTTCATGTTTATCATTTTTCTGAATTTTTAGTCAAAGATAGGTTAAATGTTGGATTTTTGAAGTCGGGTCTGCTGAAATTTTGGGCTGCTGAAATCCATTCCAGACTAGTCAGCTTTAGAGCTCATTTAGACAATTAAAAACTCAGAATTAAAATTTGTCCATTAGACATAAAATTGTTTCCCTTTGAATGATAAGTCCAACTCAAGTTGAATCGTCAAAATCCGATAAACGAATCAAAAGTTATGATCAAAATACCAAAACTGAAAAAATTCAAGCCAGTTAGAGCACCCAGACGTCGACGTCTGTAACCAAAACGTCGACGTTTGGGCACAAATAGAATGCTCGAATCACCCAAACGTTGATGTCTGTATCCCAGACGTCAACGCTTGGCCCAAACATCGACGTTTGCATGTGGGAACGCGAAAAATGAGATTTTTAAAGGGTATAAGCCTAATTTTGACAACCCTAACCCTATAAAAACTCAATTTTCGTGAGAATTAAGGATTTTAATACTTTGAGAAACATCTTTTGAGAGGAAAAGGGAGAGAGCTAGGGTTTCAAAAAGGGGTTTTCATTTGAGATCAAGAGGAGCACGATTCTTGCATCCCAATGCTTGAATCTTCTTCCTCAAGGCATGGATCTTCTTCCTCAAACACGATTTCACTCCTCCAAGCTTCTCAATCATCTCAAGCTTTAAGATCAAAGAGGTTTCGACCTTTCCAAGGTAAATACACTCTCCTATCTAGCTTTGTTATAATACAAGTCATAGAATGTGGATTTTAAATGGAGATTTCTCAAGAGTAAAGGTAACTACTTAACTAGCTTGTTGTAATTTCATAATTAAATACACTTGTTCTCTCATATTGCTAGGATTCAACCTAGAAATAAGAGTTTTAAATTGTGGGATTTTCTCAAGGTCAATGGTAAATCTATTTTTGGGATATTATCTTTAAATAAAACATGATGCGGGTATGATGTTGAAGAAATAGGCTTAATGGCCAATATTATTATGATGTAATGCCATAAATGTTCCATGTTTTTAGGATTTTTTCAAGTATACTACGATGTTAATATGTCTTGTATGAACATGTATGAAATCTTTAAAGTTCCTAAGTATATTGTGATGCTCACAAGCACTCCACGCACTCAATGTTTTACATAACCAAGGTTTTCTCATAAGCATGGTAGTTCAAGAATCATAAGAAATGTTTTTCAAAGGAAAATTCATAAGAAGAAGCATAAGTTCATAAACATTGACAAGGCCAAACTTTGAGTTGGTATTTCTAAGATCGGTTACCTCATGCTTATAAGGATCAATTCTAAGATCTTGCATAAGTTCTAAGGATCACAAGTCTCGCAAGGCTTCTAAGAACTCATAAGAAATGCATAAATCTAAGATCGGTTACAAGGCTCATAAGTGCTCACAAGCTCTATGGATCATGTCTAAAATCAGTTCACAAGTCTCCAAGGATTATAAGGCTCACAAGGCTCATAAGCTCACCAGGAACTCATAAGAACTCATAAGCTCACAAGGAACTCATAAGAACTCATAAGGCATGTACAAGGGTTTTGTTTTCCACGAAAAATAAAATTTGATGAAAGATTTTCTCTGTTGGTTTTTAAACACAAATTATAAATTGTATTCTTTTAAGTACTTGCATGTGATCTTATTGTTGTTATAGCATTGCTAGCTGGTAGTTTGTACACGCTGAGTATTCTATGCTCAGCTGTACATTTTATGTCGGCAAATCCGTTCGACATCCACAACTCCGAGTCATGGGTTGAGGAGTATGCAGAAGAAGAGGCGGTTATCCTATTACAGCCTCAGGAGGGCGGAGATCTAGTTAAGTGACCCTATCTAAGACTATTGTTGAGTGGAGAGACTGTGAGGTTTCTTTTTTTGTATTTTGTTAAAGTGGGCATGTCCACTTCACTTTTTGGATTATGTTACTTTGTAAAAACTTAGAATACAATTATATGTATAAAAGAAAATTTTAAGTTCACGCTTCCGCACTATTCTATATTTCCGCTATGTTTTGCCTTGGGTATTTTTACAAGACGGTTTGGTATCAAATACGGCATATCACGAGTCAAAGTATCCCTAATTCCTAGGGGTATTTTGGGTCACGATAGAAAGAGGGGAAGGGGAGAGAGACTGGGAAGAGGGATCTAGTGATGGCTGAAGGAATATGTTGGGTATAGAAATTTGAGAGACATTTTGGATATCCCCTATAAAAAATTGTGAGAGACACATTGGTTATAGAAATATGACGTAGGGACATTTTGAGACTCAAAACGATTTAAGGGTATTTTGGGTATAGTAAAAAAAGGAGGCGGGGGGGGGGGGGGGGGGGGGCTTGGCGAGACGTTCTTCTTTAGAAACGTTTTGCCAAGAGAGCGATTAGTCTGATTATGGCACTAAGGTCACCATGTGTCCCTTTTTAACACTCCTTAACTATGGTTAAGATTCACCCACCCCTAAAGTTCACCCACTTATCATTGGTTTTTAAAAGAAAAAAAATATGAAAAAATTTAACCCTAGGAGTAACTGAATTTTAATCAGGATTTTAAAAAATTAATATTTTTTTCTAAAAACCAATGATAAGTGGGAAAACTTTAGGGGTGAGTGAATCTTAACCACAATTGGAGTCCGGTTACGCCCTTGAGGTTGTTATGTGTCTCTTTTGATACCCCTTAACTATGGTTAAGATTCACCCACCCCTAGGGTTCACCCACCTATCTTTGGTTTTAAAAAAATTAACCTTAAGAGTTAGTGAATTTTAACCTAAGTTTAAAAAATCAATATTTTTTTTTCTAAAAACTAAGAATAAGTGGGTGAACCCTAGGGTTGGGTGAAGCTTAACCACAGTTAAAAAGTATAACATCATAAAGAATTTCAAGTCTTAAATCAAGTCTTAAAAGCATAATATAAATGAGTAAGGTAGTATAGGAATTAAGCAAAATATTTAATGAATTTTTTGTCTTATATACATGATCATGATAAGGGTAATTTAGGGATTTAGAAAATTTTAGTCTAAGGTTTAAAAAGAGGAGCTCATTTTAATAGAGTAACGTATGATAGAAGTCAAATGACATTTTTGGAATTAATGCAAATATCAATCAACGTTTTGAAGAGAGGAATCTTCTTTATATTAGTAGAGATTATGGCACTGCTACGCGCAACCCAACATTTGCTTCCATACACCATGTTAAAATCTCAATTTGAAGCACACACCAAAATAGGTGATAGATTGCATAGATCCAAGCCTAATCTTGATCATTCTTTCTCATTTTAATTTAAAGAAAAATATGATCTTTGAAAGAGATTTCAGTTTTATGGCATGGTATGTTCTTGATTGAGCTCGAAATTTTTTATATGCTAGGGTTGAAGTCCGGCAACCCAATTGCATCTTTGGGGGCATGAGCTCTAGAAACCTTGATGCCAAATTTTCAATCGAAAAAAAGATGGCTCTTTTGCCAAGAGAACCACCCAACCGTATACAAGAGAAACAAAGAGATAAGTTGTAGGGAAATAGTTAACATACCTGAGAAATGGATTGTAAAATCCAAGGCTGGACCTCATTGGTCCATGACCCTCCCCTCTTAAATACCCACCAACTGTATTGGGTATTTAAGAGGGGGGGAGCATGGACCAATGAGGTCCAGTCTTGGATTTTAAAATCCATTTCCCAGGTATGCTAATCACTGCTCTAAATCGTATAGAGTAAAGAGATGAAAATCAGGCTTGTTTGTTTGATGACTGAGTTTTTGCAGAGCCAACTCTCAAATTCTCACCAAAAAGATGAAGGGTTTGATGAACAAGGACATTATTGTCTTTTCATTCTAATTTGGTGTAATTTGAATTTATTAGCGTACATTTAAGCTACGATTTTGCTAGTCTCAGTCGCAAATCTTCTAAAGACGCAACTGAGGTCATACAAATGTCAAACAATCTTTGACTTTTCCTTTATAAACCATTAAAATAATCACCCATCTCCAAGTGTTAGGCCCATCTTGCGTCTATTGAAAATTTTGGAG